>JAOXNH010000067.1:18500628-18519373 GCA_028566575.1 Bartramia longicauda | reverse complement strand
GGGGGGGGGGGGGGGGGTGGGCCTGGGGGACAGAAGGCTGATCCAAACTTCCCATGGCATGGGAGGGAGATGCTGGCAGGACCTGCTGCCTCCTGGTCATGAAAGAGGACATGCTGGGACAGAGCTGGTGCAGACACCCATGTGTTGATGTGATGCTGCCATCCCAAGAGGGCAGCCTCGCTCACAGCTTCAGCATCTGCTTGTATGAAGGTGGCCACATATTTAGAGACATCTCTGCTCAGGCAGGGCTGAGCCCTGATCTTGGTATTTCTTTCTGCAGAGTTAGATTTGCAGCAGTGTCAGGAACCCCCCGGCCTCCCCGGATCTCTCATGGTGGCGGGGGCACGATCAGGGACGCTGCCAGCAAACCCTCCTGTCTCAGCCCCTTCGCCAACCCCTGTAAAGGTCCTGCTTGGATCCACTTGGGGCAGTCAAGATCTGGGTAAAATGAAATGGAGATTCGTCCTCCTCCAGCCTCCTGAGGGGCAGGGAGTGGACCTCTTCGTCCTCTCTGAGCACAAGAGACCACTGCACTGGCCCATGTAGTGGGACATGTGGGGCATGCCTCTTCTCCACTCCCCTGGGAGGTTGGTGAAGGAGCGAATCTGCTGTATGTGACAGTAGAAGGCCAGAAGTGAAGCCTGACCCTGCAGGAGCGGGGCAGAGGAGGATGGTCCTGCAGAGGAGGGTGGGATGCAGGCTCTGAAGGAGATTTGCTCCTGAGCTCAGGCATGAAGCCAAGTGTTTTAGAAGGGGCACATGGCTGGGAGCTGCACCCAGAAAACCACCTCTCCTTTTCATCTAGACTGTTCCATGTGGACCCTGCACCACAGGAGGACGCTGGAAAGCTTGGGAAGGGTCTTGGTGAGCTCCCTAGAGGAGAAGTGCTCCTGTGGCATCTCTGAGTTCTACCTGCAAGGTTGGTGCCCTGCTCCATTCGCCTGGTTCACAGTGCCCTCCTCCCTCACCTGTCCACAGGTCTTTGTCATCAGGATGGTCTCTTCTCAAGCCAAACTTGCAGACTTGCACTCGAGTGCGGGGAACTGGAGGAGCAGTGGTGGGTACATGGGATTTCAGCGAGGAGAGCAGGAGAGAGCTTGACATGGGCCGCTTGCTAGAGGAAGGGCAGGCTAGAGGGACTGTGAGGAATGGCAGTCTCTGATGAAGCCTTGAGATGTCTGCCAGGCAAACTGAATATCCTAAACCCACAAAGCAAAAAGCCATTTGCACTCTAGAGGACTCTGGTTCTCAGCTCTTTCTCTATCAGACTCCTTCCATGTCCTATACTTATTTGAAGGACTTGCACCAAAAAGCCATGTCTGGAATTCTTAAGGACTTCTAAGAGATGGGAAGAATTATTTCCTATTTTTTGGCTGGTTTTGTAAGGAAGTGAGGGCTTTGCAGCCATGCGAAGTTGCCCAAACACCTTTTTGACCCTTTGAACAATTTCAGACGCCTCTCACCAATGGATAGAGATTGTAAAGTTACAAAATGCAGTACCAAATATTCTACTGGGTTGGGAGAACAACTCCAAGTCCCTTTTGTCACCAAAAGAAAGGTTGAGCACGTGCTCGCGTTACTCGTGATACAGCATGGCAGCGTGATTTCAGAGCGGTGGGGAGAAGAGGGTGAAGAGCAGGAGAGCAGGAGGAGGGTATTACTGGAGCTAGGCGTAAAGTCATGGGAGCAATGTGTTCCCAAACAGCCAGTGGGTTTCCAACCCCCTCAAGGCCCTCTGTTGTTTCTCCACAGAGCTGAACCTGACATGCGTGGGCTCCCTGGTGAAGGTCTGGGGCCAGGTGTGGGCTCGGGAGCCGGAGCAGCAACAGTCCATCAAGACCTGGCACCAAGGCTTCATGGCCAGCCCCCACCCCTTCTCCGTGGATGGGAGAGTGCTGAAAACAAGTCCTGAGTGTGTCACCCCCAAAAATGTACCATCTGTGTTGCACAGTGGTGGTGAGTAGGAGGTTTCCATCACATCATGCGGGGCCAGAACAAGACACGTCTCCGCATGAGAGGGGCAATGCAGAGCAAGCCACGGGGGACCTCTGGTGATGCTTTCCAAACACAGCTGTCTTCCAGAAACTGATGGGTCATTACAAGAGAGGTGGTGGTCGGTTCCCCTAGTGTGGTGGAGTAGTCAGCCCTATCACACCAATACCGCTTGAAGTTTGGGTGTCTAAATCTTCTGCTGAGACTGAGCTTCACTGGAGAGCCCCTTGCTTTTGGAGCTGTTGGACACGCAGCCCAGAAGGCCAATTGCTCAGAGCAGGAGCTGGCAGGCAGGCTGGAGCTGGCCAGAGCCAGCACACCATGGGGTGTGCAGCCGGGAGGGGGTGGAAGAGTGACTCTCCAGATCCGGAAGGTGGGACAGTCCAATCTTTCACTGGCCAGAGAAGTTGTGGGTGTCCCATCATTGAAAGTGTTCAAGGTGAGGTTGGACAGGGCTTTGAGCAACCAGAGCTAGTGAAAGATGGCCCTATGCATGACAGGGGGTTGGACTAAATTATCTTTAAATGTCCCTCCCAACCCATTTTGTGAGTCTGTGATTCTGTGACCTCCTGACAGCACCTTGTGCTGGGAAAGGTCATGGCTACAATGGTCCATCTCTACCTTTGCACCCTCAGCTTCCATCCAGAGCTGGAAAATTGCCCTGTTTGTCGTGGGATGTCTCCTGCTTGTGTTCTTGTTGGTCAGCCTGGCATTTTACTTCATCAAAAGGTGAGAAACCACCTTCCCATCTGCCTTGCATCTCTCGCCCTCTCCTTCCTCAGTGCTTCCTCTCCAATTGCTGCACAGGGACCTGCTCCTTCACTCAGGCAAACACCTACACTCAGATGCTTTATCCAAAGCCCCTTTGCTTTTGATGTGGCAGACTTCAGGTTCTGCAGGAGGTTCAGATAACTACCAATAAAACCATGGATAATGCTAGGCATGTCAGTGGCCACAGTGTAAAGGCCATCAATCTTACTTACAACGTGCCATGGTGGGAGAGGAGAAAGCTGAAGGCTCATGTCATGCAAGGGGCAGTGGGATGATGCTTTGGTCACAGGGAAGAGCTCTTTCTTAGAACGGGGTGGAAGAATGGACAGTTTAGGATTATCTTGATGGAAACAGTTTTCACATTATAACAATACACCACTTTAAGTAATTACTTGCCATTCTCTAATGTCAGCAGGCAAACAGCAGCTTAACAGTCAGGCTGCATGTTTGTCTGAAATAAATATTACAATAGATGGGCTATTTAACCAGCCCAAGGGATTTCCTGCCATGAATTTTTACTGATCTTCTTTCATCATTGGATAGGATGCTGGTGTGCAAGTGTCAGANNNNGTCAGAAATGAGTAAAGTTCTTAAAATACATTCGGGGAATAGAAAACTTAGGTTGCAATTTTAAAAGGAATTTTAAAAAATACCATTAAGTCAGGTTTAGGAAATCTCTTTCAGAAACCAGATGTGATGGCAGGTGTTCTGCTCCTGTTTTCCCCAAAATGTTAACAGAGACCTCAGTAGACTCTGTGCCTGCTGAAGGCTGGTCATCCAGCCCCTTCATTTTAAGTGCAAAGATGAGATGCAGATTAGCTGCCTTGTGCAAAAGAGCAGAGCAACCGATCTTCCATCTTTCTTTGTTGCTTTTCAGACATCCCCAAAATTACACCAACATCGAAATGAATGACCGTTGGGAGATTGCAGCAGACTCCTAATGCTCCTGGGCACAGTGGCAGAGATAGAGTCTAACAGCGCTGGGACCATGCATGTGTCTTGTGGGGACAGACTGGTTGTTCAGCTCCCCCGTCTACCAGGGTTGCTGCAAGGACCTCCAAAATGCCCAAAGTATTTATACATATATATGTGTGTGTATGCAGATCTGTGTGTATGTGTGTGTGTGTGTATACAAACATCTGAATTATTTTTACACTTCTGAATTTTGACCTTAGACTAAAGGAGTTCAAAGAAACAGGCTGGGAACAACTTCTTCTGGGCAAAGTTTGTGCTAAGTGTGGTGGCCAGCAGGAAAGGAGCCTGCTTGGCTGATGCAGAGGAAGGACATACTCTGTCTTCTCTTGAGATTCACTGGTGAACCAAGGCCACCCCCCAGCAGACCTTTCCACCCAGCAGGCAAGTTGAGCTTCCAGTCCCTTTGGACTCCACACTGCAGTGAAAGAACATCACCCTCCCTTGAGCCCTTCTCCGGGCAAGGGGCTTCTCCGCATTGTGCCCCTCTCTGCTTGAGCAGCTCTGCACCACCAGCAGCCTGCACCAGGGAGAGCCCTTGCTGCTAGGGACCACAGCCAGGAGGATGTCCTGCCCAGAAAAAGGGGTTAGAAGAGAGACAAATACCCAGCTCATGCCCAGGTGCAACCCGTTCTTGTGTGGTCCTGCCCATATCCTGGCCAGGCAGTGGGCAGGAGCAGTGCCAGACTCCAGATCTGTTGAGAATTTGTGGTGAGGAGGGTGACCTAGGTGGAATCTGCTTGGTAGAATATTGTTTCCTACACGTGAAATATCCCTAACGGTGCGGCAGCTGACACCAGGCCTCTGGTAGCATCCTTCATGTGTGGAGCAGTGGTCTCACCTCATGAGTTTGAGCACTCTGCACAGCTCCACACGTGATGGCAGCACCCAAGACAGATCCAGCCTGTTCACTGGTGGGGCGAGGAGTAGGTATGATGAAGAAAGAGACCCCAGAGTTTCTGAACCATGGTGTATGAGGATTTTTACTGAACAAGGCTCTGTGGAGAGAGGGCACAAAGCATTTCTGTGATTCATCGTCATGGCACTGACCCCCGTGAGAGGAAGCCTCGCATTTTCTTTGAGACCCACCTCCCTGCTGTGTCTCCCTTAGTTGTATCTTCTACTTGCAGGCAGCCTGCCACCAGCCAGCTCCAGTGTCAGCCAGGATGGGAAGCACGGGAGAGCAAGGCCTCAGCTTTCCATTGCCCTGCCCCTTGTCCCAGGCAGCTCCTTTCAGTCAACAGGGCTGAAAACATGAGACACCAGTGACCTTCTCTACTGGGTGCTCCACATAATCTTTAGGCAGCTGCCACAGCCTCTGAGAGGGAGTTCTTCTTCATGACTTCATCCTGCCACCAGTGCAGTGCTGCTGGAGCATACTGGCATCAGGTGAGGTCAGATGAGCTCCATCTTGAACTGGCTGAAGTTCGGCACAGTGGGCGAGGGCTCAGCCATACTGCTGAAGGTGACGCAGGGCTGGTTAGCTGGCACTGTGCTGTGGCTCACGGTGGAGCTGAGCTGCTGCAGTGTCATCAGCACCTCCTGCTGCAGACGCTGCTGGTGCTCCTGCTGCCGCTCCAGGCGACACTGCCGCTCCAGCACTGCCTGCAGGGCCTGGCTCAGCTTCTGGACCTCCATCTGTACAGCATCCAGCTTTTCAGCAATGGCATGGGAGCTGGGAGCAGGGGGAAGCACTGGTCCTGCCCAAGCAAGGCTTTGATTTCCAGGACTTGCAGGGTTCAGCAGGGCAGTTTGAGTGCTGGCATCTGTGACCTGGAGTAGTGGGAGGCAGGAGAGGAGGGAAGGTGAAACATTATCTGCTGCTTCTTTAATGGCAATGAGCAAAAGAAGGATTTGTTCTGCACTAAGCTACAAGAAAGGCTGAGAGAATTGGGTTTGTTCAGCCTTGAGAAAAGCAAGCTTAGGGGAGACTTATGACCATGTTCCAGTATTTAAAGTGTGGCTACAAAGAAGATGAAGACTTCCTTTTCACAAGGAGTCACATGGAAAAGTAGAGGCGCAATGGGTACAAGTTACTCCTGTGGAGATTCCAAGTAGAAACAAGAGGAAAATTTTTCACAATGAGAACAATTAGCCATTGGAATGATCTCCCCAGGAAAGTGGTGGATTACCCACCATTGGACACTTTTAAGATTTTGCTGGGCAGGGCGCTGGGCTATCTTGTCTAGACCATACTTTTGCCAAGAAAGGATGGACCAGATTATCCCTGAGGTCCATTCCAACCTGATATTCAGTGATCCTATGATTCTACAAGGCACAAGAGAAAGCCATCACCTTGTCACGGACCTCTAGATCTCACCATGCTCTGAACTGCACTTCATCCCCACTCAGCCCCTGCAGTGCCGCTGCTCTGCAGGAACACCCCGCTGCCCTGCACGCTGTCAGTACATGCATAGCCACACGGTGGGGGATGCTGCTGGGTGACCCTCAGGCTGCCTGTGATGATGCCAGGCCTGTGCTTCCTTTCTGCAGGGACAGAAATAGTGTATCCTGGGTTTTTCTTTCCAGCCCCATCACTTCTTGTATTGCACCCTGAAGCAAAAGGCTGTTCTGCTCCCTGAGAGGGATCATGTGCTGGTTTTGAACCTCAGGGAAGCCTTTCTCCTGGAAAGGGCATTGAACAATCTGTGTCCTCTCAAGCAGCTGGCAAGGATCTTGAGAAACACCTAAGTGGGCTGGAGAAGGCGTTTGCTGTATCTGAGCGAAGACAGGTCTGTGAATGAAGGCTCAGCCTGGCTCACAGCTGTGTTGTGTACCCAGCTGTGAGAAAGGCGAGAAAGGCAGCTGTTGATGTCCTGCCTTCCTCCACAGGGGAAACGGCATCACCCAGCAGTGAAGTCTCTGGAGGTTGGAGCCTGCTCTGAAGGGGTAAACTTTGGGCGCTGGGGCAGCCCCATGACTATGCTGCCCTGCTGGCAGCCTTCCCAGGGCTGGTCCTGGGACTGCTGGGTCACTTATGTTTGCCCCATGGCTCACTGCAGCTGCCAGCAGAATTGGGCTTGACTGTGGAGCTGGCCAGCCGGCTGCACGCTCACTGTGGTGAGCAGGATGGCCACAGGGATGTGGATGTGCTGGGACAAGGCATGCATGGCCATGGCCTGGCGATCTCATGGCATGGAAAGGCTGGAGTGTATGCATTAAGGATTACAGCAGCTGGATGTGTCCCAGACAGCAGCCATCCTGTCTGTGTCACCCCATCCTGGCCTCCCACAGCCCTTCATCTCCTGGTGCAGCACCAAACTGCTGGTGTCCTTGTGGTGGCTTGGGGAACCTCCTGAGCTGGTACTGAAACCAAGCCTTAAAGAGGCGGTCTGTGAGCTGCAAGTTGGAGGCCAGAGCTGACAGAAACGGACATCACTATGTCCAATATCACCCAAGGGCAGCAGTTGGTGCTGGCTGCAGGCACATGGGCATCACATGTCATGGCTCCAGAGCACAGAGGGGCTTCGCCAACTGCTATGGTCAAGCATTGCTTGAAAATGCAGGTAGCAGAGATTTGGAGGACGTTTCAGGAGCCTTTCATCCCCAATGGCCTGCCCCATCTGCATGGGTTGGATGCAGCAGGGCACTCTGTGGGGCTGTCCAAGCAGGCAGCACCACACCAGCTCCTGGCCAGAGAAGATGGGCTCTCCCATCCCACCGTGCCGTCTGGCATCCTACCTTTTTCTGCAGGATGATAGCCCTGTCCACCATCTTCTTCTTCACCATCAGGGCTGGGCTCCTGGCAGGGGGTGCGACCAGCCACCCTCGGCTGGGCAGGGACTTTGGGGGGGTGGCTGGCATCCCTGGAGGGTGGCAGCTCCCTGGAGCTAAGGGCACACCTGCAGAGCTGTCATCATCTGCAAGGGACAGAGAGAGAAACGCCTCGAAAGGAGGCCCCTGGGGGCTCCCGGCAGGGGACAAGGAGCCTTTTCCCCAGCCCAGCACTGCCGGGGGGTGGCCGTAGTGGTGACTCCCCAACGAGGAGCCAGGCCTTACCGTTCCCGGGGGGCAGTCCCACTGGCATGTTCTCCCTGAGCTGCCTGCCATCCTTGCACAGTGAGGCCACACTGACAATTTGGATGCCCTCCTTAGTGTCCTGGCCACCAGCAGGGCAGGGCACCTGGCTGCCTGCAGGGACCCCGCCAGGCATTGTGGGGGGCCGGGCACCTAGTGGCTCAGGTGGCTCAGCCTCATGCCCTGGCAGTGGTGGCCAAGGCTGGTCCCCATCCCAGCCGGCTGCTGCCGGCCCCGGCTCCACGCTCTTCCGCTTGAGGAAGAGGTACACAGCCTGCGGCGTCACCTGGATGTCGTCCAGCTCCAGCACCTTCTTGATCTTGCGGAAGCTCAGCCCAGCCCTGCGCAGCTCCACAATCCTCCTCTTGGCATGGTCGTCCAGCCGGCCCATCGCTCCCAGTACCTCCCACGCCCAGCACTTACATCCCCGGAGCAGGGCCGCTGTGGGGACACCGCAGCCCCCAGGCAGCACTAGGGCCCACGAGGGTGCTCGGGCTCGGCTAGTGCTCTGCCGCCAGGCTGCCGGGCCCGGCCACTGCTCCACGCCGTGACATCCCCAGCTTCCAGCAGTGACCTGGTTCCCAGGCAGAGAGGAGGAAGGAGGCAGCTCTTCCCACCAGAGCAACTAGGGACAGCCCAAACCTCATCCCTTGTTCATGCGGAGCCCCCTCAGAGCAGGTTGTCGAGCCCAGTGCCCCGGACCCTCAAGGGCACAGAAGATGGTAACGGGATCAGCTCTGCCCAGTGTCCCAAACTGGACATCGATTCCCCACTGCCAGCAGCACAGCGAGGAATCAGGAGTGTTCAGGGTCCCGAGCAGTATCTCAGCGTCCCAGGGAGCTCAGTGTGAGTCCTGGCAAGCGGCAGTTCATCACATGAGGCTGGCAGGTCCCTGCTGGAGCCTTGCGTCTCCTTGGTGGCCTGGAAGGTTATGGTGAGCAGAACTGGGGATGCCCACGTTTGACAGCTACTGCATGGAAACTGTTGGTGCTGCAGAGCCTGCCCTTCAGGTCTGGAGACGGCATCGCCCCATACCTTTGGGAGAAGCAAAAGCAAGCATTTATATACCAGTTGTAAAGAAGGCACATATATAAATGTAATGACTGTGCCTCCTGTGCTTCCCCTTTCTCCCCACATGTACAGCCTTGGCTGGTGGCGTCAGTCAGGGGACGGTGGCCCAGGACTCAGTCACACTCGCTGTGTGCACATGGGTGGTGCAGCAGGGACCCCGCGGCCATTACAGCCCCTGCGCACACCTCTCTGCTGGGTCGCACCCCGCAGCAAAGCAATGCGGCAGGGCCAGCCCCTTCCCTTGCTGCAGCCATCACAGCAGGGCCAGGGCAGGACGGACAGTGCTTGGAGTTGTATATATGTGTGTATATACACGCATATACATATATGCACCTATACCTACACGGGAGTATACCTCTATATGCGTATACATATACATGCATGTCTGTATACAAGTATGGTGGAGGGTTTTCTCCACTTCCTCTCAGCTTCCTTGATCTGCAGGTGTTTCTTAGACACTCGGTGCTGCAACTGCTGCCTAAAGGACATACTTTTGGATTTTGCCTCATCAAAATAAATAGCCTCCAAGAATTCCCTTAAGACAGCAAAACACTTTTCGGATTAGCAATGTATAATACAGGCTACCTCAAGTGGTCGCTGCCAAGCAGATGGGATATAGGAACCTTTTCCAAATCTCACGTCCCCAGGCACATGTGGATCTTAACAATGAAGTATTTTATTGGCCAAGGAGGCACAGAGTCTATTGTACATCAGCTGCAGAAAGCCACAGGGAGAAACAGAGCCACTTAATTCAACACAAGAGTTGTGCCCCTCTGCATTTTACTCCTTCCATGGCAAAAGAGAGAGACATTAACTCCAGAGATGTAGATTGTACTTTGCTCCAGATCTGTTTACATCCAAAGGCCTCCCCACGTCCTGCTATGTGCATTAGGGACCTTGTAGATAAGAGCTGGGGGAGTGGATATAGGAAGACAGATGTCCCTAGCTGCAGAGACTGCAATTGCAGAGCAAGAGGGTCAGAAAGACCCAACCTTCTCCATTGCCAAGGGTAGATGCTACAAGGAAACCACCACCTTGAGCTTCCTGTGACTGTAGGTACAGAGAGCCCAGTCCCTAGCAAGCTCTGCCATCCTCCCGGAGTGTTTCAAGACATGGCCAGAGGACACTAGAGCAAAAGCAAAGCAGTGTAGCTATCAGAACACCTTGCGACAGAAACACAAAGTTTACATAGATGCCAGGAAAGCCAGTGCCCCACGCCTGCACCCTTCATCCAACCTCCATAAGGGAGGAGAGAGATGATGAGAGCACCTTGTAGGTGCGGTGACAGAAGACGTGGCTCACTTTGTACCATCCTCAGGTCCCAGCTCCTTCCTTCTTCTCCTCCTCATCCCCTCCAGACCTTCCCCAGCCTTCCTCAGATCTCCTCCTGCCCTGCTTTCCCAGGCTTGGGGACGGCTCAGGAGAGGCACAGACCATCCCTGCCCCACTAACCCTATGTCAGCTCGGCATTCCCAATGCAGGGTGTTGCCCCGCAGCTCCCCTACTTGCTGGAGGGACAGTTGGATTATAAGTTTGGCCAGGATAGCTCCTTGCCGCAGTGCATGACTCCATGGGATGGCTCCAAATGAGCAGCACATGGCTGTAAGCAGCAGTTCCATGGAGGTATTTTACAGTGCTTTTATCTGCAACAGGGCTTTTTAAAAATATGTATTTATTGATCAGAGATAGACTAAGGCCTTGAAACCCACTTCAGACAAGACTCTGAAAAGAAGGCTGTGGGTCAGAGTCCAGCTGGCGAGCAGGAGGTGAGTGCAGGCTAGGGCAAAATCCAGCTCAAATCCTGCTCACTTACATCATGGGTAGGAGAAAAGGGCTGTCAGTTGAAGCAACAGGTCCCCCCTCCAGATAGGACAGTGTTCCAGCAATTTCCTCCAAGATCACAAAAGTCAGCCTCTCTGACAGCTTGAGTCTGACTCCATCTCTAGTTATGACTTTATTTATCCAGGTCCTGCTGCAAACTTGCAGTTTTTCTGTACTAAATATGCTCCCCATTTCCACAGCTGAGTCCATCACTTTCTCCTCTTCCTCTGTCTCTAGAGGGGATTTTCCCAATGGAGCTGCAGCCTGCCATGCATGCAGCTTATGCAACACAGCTGCCCAAGTTACACATTCATGGAGACAAGACCTTTACACTCACCTGGCCTACAAGATGTTTGTTACTCTCCAATAATTTTTGCAGAAGGAAAAAAAAAAAAAATCAATTCAATGAAAGGGAAAGAATCAGAGATTTTCCTAGACATGTGATTTCCATCACGGACAGAGTTCCCTTCACTTTTCAGGGCCAGGCTGGGGGTGATGTGGTTTTTTACGCTACTCAGGAGAAGTTAATTCAAGTGGTGCCTTTGCAGAGGGACAGGGAAAGGGAGCACATCAGTGGAAGCAAATTTGCAGCACTGCAATTATGCGAGCTCACTTTGCCTTTAGCCCTTTTAATTTCTGTGGATATCGGGAAAACTGAAAGGTTTCATCTCCTCCAGAAAGCCCCTGGAACAATCTCATCTGGGCTGACTCAGCCGTTGCTATTTCTAAAACAGAGCAGCACCACAAAGTCTGCTTGGCTTGGAGGTTTCCATGCAAAGCACAGGTGCTGTGAGCTGTGCGTGGGCACTAGAAGCCCCTGTTCTGAAATCACCGCTTGCCTCCACCTACCTTGGCTGTCGCATTGTGCACCAGCCACAGCCCCAAGTCATTTTGCAAGCCCTGATTCTGCAATCATGCCTGTCTGGACACAGCATCATTCCCCTGAGAGCTATGATGGCTTCAGTGTGATTCCTCAGGGGTGTGCAAGTGTCCTTTCCCCACCACATGCCTTGTTTTGCAGCAGGATGCGGACTCGCAGGGTGACTGAAACACTCGGCTTATGGCTACAGCCGGAGAGGGCTGTCACACAGCACCACAGGCTCCAAGTTTTGGCCTTTGGTGGGTTGGCTTTCGAGACCTTTCCCAGCCAGCTGGACATAAACATTTTTGGGAGCAGCAGCATGTTTTGTTATACAGCCAGGCCTGCAGAAGGAATTTCACTTCAGCCTGCCAATTTAGGCATCTGTCCAAGTTTCAGATCAGCCACGCTTTCTTCAGCTGCTGCTGAACCCTTGCAGTGCCTAAAGTCTTTAACTATTTAGTTATAGCTGGGAAAGCTCCTTTAACTGGGCATCACTGCTGGTAACGCAATTCCATAGCTCTGTATGCAGTAATATCCACAGAAACACAGACCTGAGCCTGGAGCAACCTTCTCATCATGGGAATTATTTCTGTAGCTCTCCCGCTCTCTGGCTGAGAAAATGTTACATACAAAATGGAATAGCCTCAAGAGAGGAGAAAGAAGGCAGGACTTATGCATGTCCCAGACTTCCCTTCAGGGCAGAGTGGGATTTAAGGTCTGAGAAGGAAGAGCATGAATCCACATTTCCTACAACCCAGGTGAAGTTACCTAACCATTAGCCTTTGGGCAAGCAGCATTGTTTCTGTGCCAGTGCAAGCCCCGGCTCTGCTCCCGGAGGTGAACCCGAGGAAGAGGCACTCTCCAGCATCCATCCTGCAAGTCCCCAGGGCAGAGGGCCCCCACTCACCTGCACACACCTACACCCACCAGCTGCACGGCCGCCGCTTTCTCCCCCAGTCTTTCTGCAGCCCTGATTACCCAGGTTTGAATACCAGACTCCCCAAGAGGTCAACATCAGTTGTGTGACCACAGAGCTGGCTCATGTCTGGGAAGATTTACTCCTCCCTCCTGTCTCACAGCTGCAAGCCTGCCCTTGGACACAGGCAGTTTTTACCCTGGGGAGGTGCGAGAAAGCCTTCTTCTGAAATTCATGCTGGGGTGAAGCAGGGAAGAATCAAATCCCCACAGAGCCTTCAGCAAACAGTAGGGCCAGGCCACAATCATGCAACTGCTTTACCCTGGGGTAGTGTTTTCTCAATGGCTATTGAAGTCATCTGGGTTAGCTGCGCGACAGCACGCCTGCGGCCAGCCTGGCCCTCAGGGATGTAACAGCCTTTGAGAGATGCATTTGTCTATGGATGGACTTAACCAGAGCAACAAGCTTCGGTTTATCATTTCAGAAGCAGCACAGCCACAAGGGTAGCAGATGCCAAGGTGCAGCAATGTCTCTCACCAGTGAGACAAACTGCTGATGCTGAGAATGGCTGGGACCGAGGAAGAGGGAAAAACCGTAGCCTGCAGAGAGTGGGAGGATGCAGCTTATCCTGTCTGGCCTCAGCAACTGAAAATGGCCGCTTTATGTTGTTAACATCCCAATCCATATTGGACTTAAGAGCTTGAAGGATAAAGTTAGATGTGGGTATATCCCTTTCCTTTCAACTTGAACTGCCTTTGTACAGCACAAGGCCAGTGTACCAGGCATGGGATGGGAAACAGTTTGGCATTCATAACGGATGTGCAGGGCACCCCAGGCTATGCAAAAGCACAAGAATAAAGAAGGGGAAGGTGTTAGCAAAAGGGAATTGATCCTCATGAAGCTTGTAAGGAGCCATAAGCCAAATCTGCCAGACTTCCCTTCACCGTGGGCCTTGTGGCTGGTAGCAGCTCGGCTTGGTTCTCTTGCACACCCTTCTCTTTGCCTCTGATTTCCAGCCCTCCTCAGATTCCCAGCACGCCTTTGGGAAGCTGAAGCAGCTGCAAGCAGCTGGAGAGGGACACTGATCCATCCTCATCAGTTTTATTGCTTTTCCATAGCATTCTAAATAGCCTTTGCAAAAGCTGGCAAGATGCATCCTTTTTTGCTCTGCAGCGGCTCATAGGGGAAAATAAATACTAAAAAACCATCCTACAGAAGCATAAGGAGACAGTGCTGGTTTACACAGGATTCAGATATGGAAAAGAGCTTCTTGCAACAAGTAGAGAGAAGGCAAAGGTGTGGTGGAAGGGGCGAATGTGCTGGGGAAACACCTGATTCCTCCTCACACTGCAGAGAAAAGTGCTTTGAGCCCAGAGTGCTAGGCTGGACAGGAAAGAAGAGCTTCTGTGGCATTGCTCCGCTTGGTTTCTTGTCTTCAGGGTCCTGTTTCGGGGTTCTGGCGCAGCTTTGAAGGGACATGGATAGTTCTTAGCTCTCCACCTAGATAAGAGTTTCAATACTGTACAAACAGGATGGGAAGCCTTAGCTCCATGGAGACAGGTAATCAAAAAGAACTGTCAACGTGGTTTAATGGTGCTTAGCTTGGAGGAAGATGAACAGTATTATGCATCCCATGCTGAAATGGCACCAAAGCAGGAAGATCTGTGCCAGGGAAGAGTAGCTGTTTCTCCTAGGCTGCAATTGTACCCAGTGTCACTGCTTTCTGGGGTTTGTCAAGCCTCGTGGAATCAATAACATCATCTAACAACATCAACTGCTACCAGCCGTACAGACTGCTGTATCCCATGTTACAGAGCCCTGATTTTCTTTGCAAAATTGGTGAAGGAGCAGCTCTGTTACAGGCTTTATTAAAAGGAGACGGGCCAGTTCAATTTAGACGGTGCTGCTGTTACCTGAGCTGTGCCAGCTCCCCTGCTGAAGGGCCGTCTCATAAGAAGATTTTTAATCAACTTGTATTTCAGTCATCAGAACAGAGAAGAATGGGTTGTATATCTGGCCCAGGATTTGGAAGTGAGCTATTTAGAGCACAGGCCTCATTTTGCTCTGCTGCCTTTGACAACTTGACCTGTTCCTTTAGGTTCTCCTTTCAGAGCAGTTGAGGAGCTAGCTCCCTACCTGGCCATGCTTCGAAAATTAGATCCTCAAATGGAAAATACAAAACTTTAAGGTTGTACCTTAAGGTTTGCAGTATATGCAAATTGAAGAAAGTTGGGACCTTTTAAAGGTTTCTTTAATTAACAGTTTGGGGTCTGCAAAACCACAATGTGAGTAGGATGATACACGTAGTTTGCTTTTGACCCAGACAATACCACTGCAGCCTAGTGCTAACTGGGGAATGGGGTATAAAGACAAGGTGATAGGATAAAAAGGACCATGTGTATGTAATGAGTGTTAGGATTGTTTAGGGGCACAGGGTAACAACAACAACATAAACATAGTACTGGTTCCTCATGTTTGAGGGGAGGAAAGGAGTAGTTTCAGGAATACAGGAAAATCCACCCTAATGGTCAGAGAGTCCCAAGCCATACAGCACAAAGCAGTGGCACTGTATAAAATCGCGCTGACGGATAGCTTTGTACGAAAAGGCTTTGCCATGGATCGGCACTCCTACAGTTCAAAAACCATAGGTCAACATCAACACCATAGCATGTGGTGTAACAAATTCAGCATGGCTGTGATGCTGTACCTCGTAAAGCTTGGATTAAGAAATGAACTGGAGGGTCAAAACCTGATATTAATGACTGTGGAACCACAGCTTGAAGGAACAAGAGGCTTTCACAGAGCACCTGGAAAGGCCTTGGGGAGAGAGACAGGCTGGATTTCATAACCAGGCTCAGAAATCCATCTCTGCCCTGGGACTGGACAAAACTTGTCAAGCTGAGCTTAAGTATTCAGACAAGAACAATGAATGCCAAGTATCACGCTGCTCTGCCTTTATCTATACAGTCAACATTAACCTCTCTTTATAGTGTTTTGCAGCTTTACGCGTCTGCTCTCCAGTGATGCAAGCCCTTCCAGCAGACAGAGTTGCAGAGGCTAAACCACAAGCATACCTTGAATTTTTAGTGTCTTTCATGTGCCTGAAGAGGAAACAAATAAATCACTGCAAAGTGTAACATGTTATTTGTTCCTTGTGGTCAAATCAGGATGTCTGAGGAAGGTTAACATTGAGCAGGCATATTCCTATAGCATCAGGGCATGCTTTGGATATTGCATGCATCAGGGTATTGCAGGAAAACAGAGAAAAGGTGCATCGTGGCACACTTTTCCAGCTAAGAGACCCAAAATACTAATGTCTGCATAGATACATGCAGGTGCAGACAGTCCTGGAGTCCTGAGCTTGTCCATGGCCTAGCTGCTGGTGTCCACTACAAGAATCAGCCTCAGACCTTGAGACAGGGCAGGTCAGATGTTCAGAGACTACTGCTGAAGACTTAATTCACCTAGAAGAGTTTCAGCTAAACTGCTAAATTCACTTCCTTCTGCAGATTAGAGAGAACCCCCCAAATCTCCTTTTTCTGCTGTTCCAAATCTATATAGTTACTCGACAGTGCAGCCAATGGAAACTGGGGCTAATCTCAACTCTCTGCAGGCTGTTACTTTGCATTAGGATGAAAAGTTTCCAAGCCTTTAGAAGACAAATCCCCCATGCTGCAAGTCCCCTAACGAAGCCACACAGACTGTATCATCATGATAAATGAACACCAGTGTTTTAGAGCTGCTGTTGGCAGAATAACCCACCGATCACCTGGATCTTCTGGGGCTCAGGGAGAACCCTCTGTAGCCATGCCACCACACCGCTGCAAGATGATGCAACGCACAGGACAAACACTTCCAGCCTCAGGTGGCATTTAGAGACACTAACTAATTAGACCTAACCACTGTCCACCACCTCAAGTGGAGCAGTTCACCTGAAGAGACGGCAGTAAATAGCACTGTTCTCATCAACAGCCCAGAGGTGCAGAAATGAAGGGACAGAAAAACACAGAGGCAAGATCCAAAAGCAGCACTCATGGAGCTCCGTTCCTGCTCATCTGCTGTGTCTTGCCTGCAGCAGCTTTGTGATTGTTTGCTGCCTTAAATGCACCACCCAGCAGTCTATCAACACACCAGCAATTTCTAAAGAGGGTCTGCACCTCTGCTGGAAAATTGCTAGGCAAGTTTCTGAGTTCAGGAATGGTCTGGAGGACGGCAGCACAGCATGTCAGATTGGACACGCCACTCCCAGCTGTGACACTGCGTCTCAGTGTGGCACCAGACCTCTGCATTTCCACTCCAAGCACGTCCCTGGTCTGTGTGCCAAGCAGCAGCGGTCCAGAGCTCACCGTAGCAGGTTCCTGCCACCCCTCCCTGCCGCTCGCACCCCCGTCAAGCTCCCAGCACCCAAACCAGCTTAATGCACAGAAGCAAACAGGCAGAGCAGCCACATACAGGGACTAAAGGCGATTGCCGGGATCCTCCCAGGTGATGGCATCAACTTGCTGCCGCTGCCGCATCCTCCAGTGCGCCAGGGTCCCAGCACAGCACAGCTCTGCAGCAGCCAACTTTTTGGGAGGCTGTTGTTTGAAAAGCTCCTGCCCTCTTTGTTTGGTTGGGGCAGAGCCAGCAAAGGCTGCCGGGAAGGTCACCCAGGAGGAGACTTATGTACAGGGAAGGAGGAGCCCTCCTCTTAACTCTTTCGGAGCAGTCTTGCTCCAGGACCATGAGGAGCCACATCACCTTCACAGTCTCAGGTCCATCCTGTCCCAACCACAGCTCAGAGGTAGCCAGTTGCCCCTGTGTTAGAGGATAGAGGAGAAATGCCACAGGAAGCAGTGGTGCCATCCGAAGAAGTCCCATCCAGACCTGGAAGCACCATCTCCTTGGGCAGGACTGCAATGGTGACGGTGGGCTGCCTGAGCCAGGCTGATGGCTGGCACAGGGCAGAAGGTCAGGGTGGTGCCGTTCCCTCTGAAACCGAAGCAGACATGTGCTCTGACTTGTTTTCACCTCTGCTTGTGCCCTCTAATGAGGTGTTCTCTTCTTGCTCAGGCTTGGCCTTACAGCTTAGTCCTTCCAACAGCTAGCAGGCACTGAGAGGAGATCACCCCCCAGCACCCTGCCACCATCATTCTGGGGCTGGCCCCACTGCTCACAACTCTGTGGGGAGCTGCTTCAGGAAGAGAACTGGCAGAAAACTTCCTTTTTTTCACAATAGTATTATTTTTCTGCTGGTTCAGTGAACTCACCTGACCACCCCTGGAGGGATGAGGGCCATTATGAGAATAAGGGTGTGCATGACTTTTGGGTCAGCCAGCCATTATGGCTGTGCTACAGCCGAGAGAGGCAACCATTTTAAACATGGTGCCCTAAGACTAACAGCAGTGAGCCCAGATGAGTGGGAATGAGCCTGGCCTCCATCCCTCCTACCCACAGAAGCACGGCATCTCCCACTAGATTTCTCTGCAGCAGTCCTCGGGGTGGAGGCTGGATTGGGTCTGAGCACGCAAAGGCGGTCACTGAACAGTACAACCTGCTGGAAGCCACAGGCCCTGTGGGTAAGGCAGGCTGAGACTTCTGGCTTGTCTTTGTGAGGCCTAATCTTTAGTCCATATTGCCATGTATTGAATCAAGATAGTAGTACTTGCCATCTTTCATAAAGCAGTTTTCAGTTTTGCAGCTAAAACGTGGTATAGAAGAGGCTTGGATGTGTCATGTCTTACCCTCCAGCTGTAGCTGCAGCCGTTATCTAATGGACACATTCATTAAGTACTCCTTAGCCCAGTGGTTACTCTGAGTATGGACAAAAATCAGCAGCACAAGAATGGGCTGAAGTTTTTAATAAAGCACCATAAAACTCAAGAATTAAAGTTGTGGTCCTTAAAATTTTTGTGTGTAACAAGTTAGTTGGAAGAAAGGAAAGAATGACAGCCATGCTGGGTCAGCCCACAGGTTCCTGTGGATCAGCATCCTGTCTCCAGCAGGCTGATGATCAGATGCCTGGGCAGGAGTATAAAAGCAGCCAAGCCTGTAGTAGCACCTTCCAGAGTACAATCCCCCCAGTACAGCACTGAGAGACTTTCCAAGGCAGCCACCGGCATCCTGGCCTGTATCAGCAATAGTGTGGCCAGCAGGACTGGGGTGGTGATTATCCCACTGTGCTTGGCACTGGTGAGGCCCCACCATGAATACCGTGTCCAGTTTTGGTTCCCTCACAACAGGAAAGACACTGAGGTGCTGGAGAGGGTCCAGAGAAGGGCAACGGAGCTGGTGAGGGGTCTGGAGCACAAGTCTTGTGAGGAGCAGCTGAGGGAGCTGGGGGT
>JAOXNH010000067.1:18437319-18451114 GCA_028566575.1 Bartramia longicauda | reverse complement strand
TCAGGGAAAAAATTTTTCCTAATATCCAGCCTGAACCTCCCCTGGCGCAACTTGAGGCCGTTTCCTCTAGTCCTGTCACCCGTGACTTGGGAGAAGAGACCGACCCCCCCCTGGCTACACCCTCCTTTCAACCGAAATGCACAACAGTGGGTGATGCTGACCAGATCACTCATTTCAGATCAACTTTACACAGACCTGATAGACCGGTCACAGGATAAAAGCATCATGCTGTGGACCGTAACGGCCACAGGGGCTTGGATGTGGTCAAATGAGACAAACTACATGACACCTGAGGTTAGCAGCAATGAAAAGAAAGTACAGCGTAAAATTTTTAAGCACATTTATAAAAATGGATGCTGATCATATCTTCAAACCACTGCAAAATAAATAGAGACTTAAAATGTCAAAATTGGTGACTTACTGTCTGTTCTCTTGTCACCTGGGAAAAGCTCAGGACCTGAAGAAAACAAGTTTTATCCAATGTAGCTAAATTACATCAGATGCTTCCAAAATGCATTTATCAGATTCTGGTTATCCCTGTACAGTGGGACTAAAAGATAGCAAGGAACTAAATAATATATGAGAAGCTGCAACAATTCAATGAGATTCTTGATAGCGTTAATCGTACTAAATGACTGCCTCTCTGAGAACTATATGGCAGGGATTTTTCATGTATGAACAAAACATTCCAAGCTGTCTAGATTATTCCTAGCAGAAACAGAATATTTGAAAAAGCAACAAAAGCTTTACAGAATAGTATCTATACTATCACATTAAATACATAGCTTTGCCTATTCCAAACTTGCCTTGAGAAAATAAACACCGAGTATGAACTGTGCCACACAAAACTCTTGTGTCCCGTGGAAAGCAGCTCGTACCACAACTGACTACACCGCCGCACATTTATCAGTAGAGAAGTGTCCATTAAGGTAATTGATTTTTTCTTTTAAGGATCAGAAGGATTGCTGGACTGTTCTGTACTGGAAGCAAAAGATCTCTGCGTGATGATAGAGAATGTCACTGACCGCTAATGTGCCATCGAACTGTAACAAAAATGAATAACTGAGCCATTTGGGTATAAGCAGGCTAGGAAAAATTCCAGATCTTTGCAAAACTCATTTAATTTTGATTTAGTGTAATCTACTCATTTGGGGAATTCCCCAATTTTACATCTTTAGATATTGTTATTAGTTGAACAGAATGATAAAAAAGCAATTTGCCTATTAAAAAATAATAGAAAAAAGAGTTTGCCCTGCATAAGCAACTGTAAACAGAATTTATTAGGTAGTAAATAGACAAATTCAGTATGGAAGTGCCTAGTTATCTGATATAATCTAAATTATTGAAATTCTGAAAATAAAATTACATTTATATTTCAACAAATCACAAATAACAGACAGCAAGTGTGTGATTGTGTAGAAGATTTTTCCCTCCTGGCATGATCTGTGTATGATGTTGAATGGCAGGCTTAAAGTAATAACAAATAATCCATACAAAATCTGAAAATATAGTAATTGCTCTTAGAAAATTTATGTGAAGAATGGCAGACAGCAGTGTGTTATTTATATTGAAACTTCTAAAATCAGAGATGTATAGAAACATTACCACTCACGGGAAAAAAAGAAACCAGAGACGCTGTATTGCTATCGGAGGATGAAGATGCTCAAAATACCTACAGCTCAATCCACTGAGGGATTAAAAATGAACCCAGCACACAGAGGAGCGGTGAGTTCATAGCCAGGTTTGTACATCCAATTCCAATAGCTGAAACCTAGTTGTAGGGGCCTATGAAATTCATTGAAATATTTTCCATTCCTCTCAGCAATGAGTCTTAGAAAATAAAATGCTGCCTTGAAAAAAATTCCAACCCATTTGCCTGTGTGTATTGGGTCAGTACCTGTTGACTAAGGGCAAAGTAACTTAGCTGGCAAGACAGAGCTGTTATAAAACTGAATCAGTTTCTAATCTAATTTTATTAATTACACTGATGTGAACTCTTGTGCCAACACCTCAGGTGGGGTTGGTGTGGTGCATCAGTGCCTGGTGATGTAGGTTCTCTGCCATAACTTCTCACTACTCCCCCTCCCGGCTGTTGAAGAATGACACCCCTCTGTTTCACAACATACTATTAATACTACACCTTGTGCAGTATTTTTTCAGCCTAAAGAACGTTGACAAGCGGAGATGAGGGAAGGGCACATCCACAGGCAATAATGCCTATGGGGGTAGGAGAAGCCAGCAGCTGGGCAATGGATGGCTGCCCTTGGCCCGACCCCACGGCAGGAGCCACTCTGGCAGCTGATGGAAACATGGAACAGCCGGTCTCTGCGAACACCCACATTCTGGGACAGTTTGAAATGTCCTCAACAAATCTGTTTATGAGAGCTGCTTCCCTTGCAGCTTTTGCAGCATCAGTGCTGCAGTCCTGGCTCGCTGTGTGGCAGTCAATTTGGTATCAGGTTGTGACCAAAGGCATTTATTAAGGAGCTTGAAGAAGCTTTTCCATCCCTGGGCACTGGTGGGAGGTAGCTGGGCTTCTCCGGGGCACTGCGGAGCTTCATGGAAAAGTGGGCCGTGGGGATCAGGGCTGGGCCAGCCCCACACAGTCGCAACGCAGCGATTTGCAGCTCCATTCACATCATAACGCCTCTTCAGACACCCCCAAATTCATCTGTTTATCAGGTAGAGAATCTCGAGATTTATCTGCCATGCTCCATTCTGGGGTTGCAGAGAGGAGGGGGGACACCAGAGGGCCCCCCATGCCCCACTTTTCTCATGCTGTTCAGAAGGTAACCCCAATGTTGTTTTGCTTTCTGTAAAAAGCGTTGCAGAAATCCCTCTCCTCCATGCCTTTCTGCAGACCTGATGCTCCCAGGGTTGAGGCTGGGGATTTCTTTTTCTCCCTTGGCAGAGGCCCTGGGATTCTGTGCGGAGCCCGCGGTGCTGTGGGGAGGGAGGAGGAGCAGAATGGGGAGGGGGGCTCTCCGAGGGGAGGAGGTGCAACTTAGAAGTCTCCATAGTCTTTTCCTTTCAGGAAACACATCCTGTTAATGTTTGACTGCCGTGGCAGTGGCTCTGTTTGTTGCAGTCGACTACGCCCTGAGGCTCACCAAAAACAGCCACAAAAACAGCCATTTCCTCTCCGTGGAGAGGTGGGGGGGCCTTTTCCTCGCAGCAGTCACAGCTCGGATCTTCAGAGAAGGACAACGGCACGGCAAACTCTTCCAGATCCTTCAAACTTGCAGAGCTCTTTTGGGATGACAGCATTCATGTCCAGCTCAGCTTGGCTTTGAGAGAATGACATTTGTCACGATTTGCGGGATATTCTGAAGTTTGCACCCGAAAAAAAGGCTTTTGGAGCAGCACTGGTTGATTCGGAGGATTCAGCGTGCTTGGCACGCTGCTGGTGAGCATACCCCCTCTGTCCCAGCAGCAGCTCGGGCTCTCCTGCCTTGAGACTGGATTCTTTCTGGATTTGCCTCGTCTCACAAGGAATGGACCTCCCTATCCTTCAGTTCAGCACACGACTGGCGTTACTTATCAAAGTGCAAGAAGGTGGATAAGCCAGAACTGGGAAGGACCTAAAAAAGCTTCTTTGTGTTCTTATTTTATGGAATTCTCCTACCTACCTCGCAAAATTCTCCTTTCCTTGATCAGAACCACCTCTGGAGTTGACTTTGAGAATGAACGGTGATGTCCTCTAGCCATCCATGACACTCTAGCAAAGCTGTCTCTGTTTCAAGTCCAAGTTCAATGTGCTGCAGCTGATTGAGACCTTGACTCTTCTGCAAATAGAGACTGGCAGCGAGCTGACAGTCAGATATGACTGTCCAGAAACTGGTAGCCACAGCTGTGTTGGTAGCCCTGGTCTCACTTATTCTTAACAACGCAGCTGCCTTTACTCCCAACTGGGTGTACCAGACGCTGGAGGATGGGCGCAAGCGCAGCGTGGGGCTGTGGAAGATGTGCTGGCTGGCAGAGAAGAGCAGAGGAGGTGGAAGCACAAGTGCCAGGCACGGGCAAGGGGAGGAGCGTGAGTGTGAAGCCCTGGGCTGGGGTTCAGAGTCAGCTGGGTTCCAGGAGTCACGCAGCACTGTCAAACGTA
Source organism: Bartramia longicauda (assembly GCA_028566575.1). NCBI lineage: Eukaryota > Metazoa > Chordata > Aves > Charadriiformes > Scolopacidae > Bartramia > Bartramia longicauda. The sequence goes on along the minus strand of JAOXNH010000067.1, from coordinate 18,447,009 downwards.
AGTTCCATCTCTGCTCTTCCCTGCTAGGTCGCGATTGTACTGTGTACCTGCTTCCCAGGAGATTTATAGCCTGGCAGAGCATCCTGAAATCATTGTTAACCGCCTGATTCTGAACATCTCCTAACATTCATCACCAAATAAATTAATTTGGGAAAATAAGAATAATTATGTCCACCAGTGATGAACTAAACTCCTCCTCCTCCCACCCAAAAAGCATTAATCTGCACTCGGTTGTCTGGTTTATACAGTGCACGGAAGGATGTACTTTGAAAAAATAGGTGAATTGTAAGCCTGAAGCTTTGAGACTCTGCTGTTTGCTGCTCCCTCCTGGGTTCCAGCTGTAAGCATATCCCTTCCTGTGCAATACAGTAAACCTCAACCACAGTTGCTCTGAATACCATAAAATTTAAACAAACAGACAAAGTATCAAGATGTCATGCTAAGTTATTTCTCCCTCCTGTTTACCCTTGTTGGAAGTGCCAGGAGTAGAAAAGACAGAAACAGTTTAAGTAAAAACATGTAAAATTGAGATAGGACTTAATGCATGCAACTATTCTTGATGGAAAAACACAAATAGTATATACTACTGGGGGAACCCAAAAATCATTAAGCATGGTGTATTTCTCGTTTTGCAAATTCACACTCGTGGGATCTGAAGAATGCACACAGCTTAAACTGAGCTAGTTACAATTTTTGGATAAAATGAAACCTGTAAGCCAATGATGAGAATTATAAAGCTGAATAATTAAAAACTCCGCCTTACTCATCACATTCATAAAGTCACCAGTGTGACCCTGCTGTCATTACGGAGCTAGAGCAGAACTGTGCTGGGATACTGGCATCCTGGACATCAGGGCTGTGACTGGTGCCCAGGGGGTTGCTCCAGCCACTGGCTTCTGGGCAGCAGCGGGGCCAGGGCTGTGAGCAGCAGTGCCTGCAGCCACGGCAACCCTTCCATGGCATCCGTCAAGGAACTGAATTTAACAGAAAACAAAAATGCCTATAAACCTCATACCTTGACAGACCTTGGGATTTTCCAGAGATTTTAACAGTGCTCATAAGCAGCTCTGGTGCCTCCAAAAGAGGGTAGTATTGGTAATATAAGTCATTTCAGATAGATTATTTTTCATGGTTTGAAATGTGGAGAAAGAGCAAAATGCCCTGCTTCTCCTCAAAGTGCCTTATATCCTTCTGGAGATGAAAACAGAGAGGAACATGAGAGGAATTTCTCTTTAAAAAATGCTTTAACATGGACCCATTCCATATCATGTTTTCCAACAAAATTGTGCAGTAACATTTTTTGCGCATTTGCTAACGTTAAACCTGCACAAATCACAAACAAAACTTCTGAGCTGTTACAAAGCCCTAAGCCTAACTTTCAATTCTTTTCTAATTGAAAGAACTTTTGTAATGACATATAATTATAAAAAGGATTAGACCGTTGAAAAAGTTCCTTGATGTGTATGTGCAACTTCATCACTGGAATCACTCCCCCAATTAATATTTAGAAGCCATGTTCTGATTTGAAAAACATGCATACCGTTCATAAATTCTATGAGTGCATGTTCTATATCCAACAGCTAGAACGAGCTCCTGCATATTGGATTTGGCTCCTGCAGCATTTTAGACACCCACAGCTGGTCAGAAGGGTGGCGCTGTAACGACTGGTGTAGGTCTATCTGTTTCCCAGCAGGATTGTATGGGCAGCAATTTCTTACATCAAATAGAAGCAAAATGTGATAGAAAAATTTAAAATTTCAAAGTAATAATTATAGCATGATCAAGTCCCCAGAAGAATTCTCTTAAAAATTCTCTTAACACTCTTAAAAATTCTAATTTAAAGGAGGACTTTGAAGCCCAATGACAATTGAAGCCCAATTTGTATAGGAATAAAACAATCATTCACTATTTCACCTGGGAGCAAACAGTAAGCAGAAGCCAATTCTGAATCTTTATAAAACATTTAAAAGAAAATCTCACCTCTGCAGCTGGGCCATGACAAACTAAGGAGGAAACAAATCTGTTGCACGTATTTTTAAGACAAATATGTTTCCCTGGATAGTACCCATAGTGAATATGAGCCTCATTCTGCATCCATGTCTTTGTCAATTAAAGAATTTCTCTAATAAGAAATCCCACTGTGTTAGTAATATATATGGCAATCCTCATCTGTCAGTTGTAGATAAATCAGAAGCATGTTTGTGTGTGTATATACACATATACATATAAAAAATAACATTTTGAACACAGAAATTCCTTCCTCAATGATAACAATTAGCATGTAGTGGTTTGGATGCCATTTGTAGAACAATAAATTGCAAATACGTTCATCCAACAGCAATGTAAAAAAGGTTACAATCTCGCTCATATAAAAAAATGATTCATACACATACACACAAACATATTTGGGGGGCAAGTAAAACCTTTGAGAATTTGCTTTTCCACACATTGATTATTTCTGTACAAGTCGTATGCAAATAACAGCCACAAAATGCACTACTCTGCACAGGCCTGTTCACTGGCAGACAGGACCACATTCTTAAATCCTATTTTTCGCAGACTTTCACTGCCTGCTCTTTCTCCCATTGAAATCATTGGCAAAGCTTCTTTTCAGGGGACACCATAAAGCTGGGGTGGTTTTTTTCCCCTCATCATATACACAGCTCAAGCAAAATGATTTGCAAGAAAAATTACAGAACTAGCTCATTATGTCAGGACTTGAATGTGCTTAAACTAAAAATAAACTACAAATGGAAAAAAATAATAACTGAAGTTTTGCATATTTTGGGTAAAAGTCATAGTAAATGATCTGTCAAAAGATCACGTGGGGAATGAACAGGAGAAGTCAATGCAATGGAGCCTGCCTGCCAAAAGTCAAACACAAAGTCCCATTCCACACTAAATACCTCTCTGACCCAGTTCCCCACCGCCAGGACACCCGTGTGAATCGTTTCACCATAACACAGACCACTGGGAGCAAGAGGAAAGGGAAGGTGATCTGCACCCAAATCCTAGGATGCAAACACTACATCAGGGATATTAAAGTGTCAGGAAAGGGCTGCTGGTGTGAATATCAAGAGACATAAAAGACACGGAGATTGCAGATGCTGCAGCAGAGAGATGCCGTGAGGAAAAAAAAAAATAAATATTAGAAATAGGGGAAAAAAGAGAAATCCAGGCACAGGAGTAAATGATATCGAAAATATTCTAGGGAAATTAAGCCTCTCAATGTGAACTATTTCAGCAAGGCACAACACAAGGGAAGTGGCTGACTCTGGTCCCAGGGGAAGGCACCTCAGCTCTGCATTTCGAGCTCAAGCCTTGCTGCTCCTGGCAGGGGATCTCAGGCCCTTCCATCTGTCCTTACCCACTTCCTCCTCTCCTTGTCGTGCAGTCCTGAGCCCTTCTTTCAACCATCAGTGATTCTAAAAAGCTTCTGTGAGACAGTTCAAACTACTAAGAGCAAGGAAATTCCCAGGTTTGGAGTGGAAGGTTTGGGACAGGGAGGGGGATGAGATGGTTTTTTTGGCATGGTTGTTTCTCTGTTGAATTAAGTGATGGTATCAGGAGTCCACGAAGCACAAGCTGAGTGAAGCAAGTGTGATGATGGGTGAGATAGCTCCTTTTTAGTGGCACCAAACTATCAGATCTGATGCTGGGAATCAGAGCCCAATTATGAGGACACCAATCAAAGATTTTCTAATGTGGACAAACCACTAGACAGTAAGAAGGCTTTATCCAGAACTCAGATGGCCCCTCTCCAGAACACTTCAAGGAAACCTAGCCAGGTAGCCTAACTCTCCTGTCATCCAAGTGAGGGCAAAGAAATTTGCCAAAGGTTATGGAGATTTGATGGGACGAGAGGAAATGGCCTCAAGTTGCACCAGGGGAGGTTTAGATTGGATATTGGGAAAAATTCCTACACTGAAAGGGTTATCAAGCACTGGAACAGGATGCTGAGGGAAGTGGTGGAATTGTCATCTCTGGAGGTGTTTAAAAGTCGGGTAGATGTGGTGCTGAGGGACATGGGTTAGTGATGGCTTTTGTCAGTGTTCGGTTGATGGTTGGACCCAGGCAGTTCTATGATTCTGTGAGATGCAGTTCCAGAGCTGTTGCAAAATTCCAGACGATTATGCTCTTGCCTGGATCTCTTAACCCTTGAAAAAGAAGACCACAGAAGTAGAAACATATACTTAATAAGGTCCTGGGTCAGACAGTGTGTCTGGAGTACCCAACACCCAGCTTTGTTCCCACTTAGTGCATGAGCAGACTCAGCACCACGCGATGCAGCCTCTCACAGGGACACACGAGCTGCCTCGAGCTGTGACACCTACCTACACCCCCAGTGATGCCCTCCCAGGGCAACCCAGCCATGCCCAAAGTCACAGCTCCCTACCGCCGTTACTGGCCCAGCACGAGGCCAGTAACACTGCGTGGTGCTGTGTGGACACACCAGAGTACTTGGGATCAGCTGAGATATTTTTAACCCCGCTGCGCAGTACAATATATGCCCTTAAGCTCTCCTGTGCTACGAGGCTATTGCTGGGTGGAGAGATGGAGCTGATTTATTCATTAGCTGAGGTCACAGCCTGTCCCTTTTTGTCTAAAGGACACTTTGAACATCGTGGAGATGCAGGAATAGGGAGGGGTTTATAAAAATATAGAAACCTTGCCTAGTTCTTCAAGGCTCCAGAAAACATAACGAAAATCCCAGCAGTGGGAAGTGTCTGTCACCTAGAGGTGCCCAGACAAGAGACTCTGGTTAACAGTTCCGACAAGGAGGTACAGCCAGCGCCAGGGAGAGGCACAGTGCTGTGTGTGCCTGCCTGACTGCCGTAGGGATCAAAGGGAAGCACCTCTCCAGCGTCAATGTATGATTTATGCAAAGGCACGTACGCTGTGAAACCCGGGGGCCAAAGCCAAGGGAATGCTGCTCGGCGCGGGAACAAGGAGCTGCCCTTTGCTTGCAGAGACAGCACTTCACTTGAGTGCCCGTGGCCACTGCATCTACACACCTTCCCAGGGTCCCAAAATTCCTCTGAAAATTGGATGGATGGACGCCAGGCTGAGTCAAGCTGCAGAGCGTGTTTTAGACACATTTCTTTTTCGGTATATATAGATAAGGAAAGGAGGCATTAGGAGAAGACAGGAACCACCATCTGATTTAAAAAAAGCCCGAAATCTTATTATATACCTGGTTCCTAGTAAACTGCTCAGGCTGTTCCACAGAGACGGAGGCAGAGCAGACAGCTGGCAGCTCGGGGCTTGTGATTCTTCCACCTAACATCTGCAATATGACCAATGCTTAAATAAGTGAAATCATTAATTTAATGGTAGAGGCCATTGGAGGTGAATTGTAAGACATCTGGCTCTTCAAATTAGAGCAAATGCTCATTTTAATGTGGATTTTACTGCGCTGTGTACTTATTTTGGAAAAGTTCAAAACTTTCTGGGATTCAGGATAGGAAAATTAATCTAATATATGTTTCGATACAGTACCTTCACATGTGTTGCACAGAAATAGTATCAGAGAAATCAATGTTTGATTACTCTTACTATGAAGACTTTGAACTCAATTAAAGCGTTAACAGTGAAAATGGCTATGGAGGTTTTGAAAATTTCAGATTAAATGCATTTATTACAGCCACCAACACAGAATACCCCACTGATGCTTACAGACAGGCAAACCATAACATGTAGACAACGAACTTCTCAACAGGAACTACGTAACAGTGTCATCTGTTAAAACTGATCATTGTCTAGAAGCGGTCTCAGTGTTGAGATGGAAGGGTTCCCCATTTAGCCATAAGCACTTGTTTATGTTGAGAACAGATGCAGCTGTGTCCTCCCTCCCAGAGAAACTGAAGCTGTTAAAAAAGAACCACAACCAACCACACACCACTTCTCTTCCCCAAACAAGATCTGCATGCCTGTCCAACTAAATAATCAAATATGAAGTTTCACACTCAGATAAGCTCATAAAGTTCCAAATTACCTAAAAGGATGGAAGATTTAATCAGTTTCGCACATCAGTACATTATTTCAATTGTGCCAAAATAGATTCATTCCCCGCCCCCTTCCTCCCTTTTTAAAATCATATTTAAGTGAAAAAGCATAAATTGCATACTTCAGAAAGCTACCCAGGAGATGATACCAAGCAAAACAAGCGACTGTTCTGATTTTTAAGATATCCATCCAGGAACAGAACGTATTGAGGACTCCTTGCAGCTGAAAGCTATACAGCTGCTTACAGAGATTTAAAGAGAAAAGAGAGGAGAGACTTTGCTTTCCAGGATAAAGTCCTGTCCTTGCAACAAGACATGCAAACAACGTCCTCACATGGAACGGGATAAACTGATGAAGAAAAACGTAGATTCAGATCTATTTAAATTTTAAGAAATTAGTGTATATACATACCATCAAAATACACTGTTATCAGAGGCAGTGCTTTAATTAAATCTTCCCATCTCAGTCATGCAAAGGTGCACTGAGATACTGCCAGTGTTTTACTTTGTTTCACAAATATCTTTAAATTGCTTCAATATATTTCCTAATTCATACTCTGAAAGAACAGCTCAAGAGTTTAACAACATAAATGCCATAAATTTAAATCAACAGAAGAAATGTCCAAAGACTTCATAAACAGAGCACAAGAGCATATGCTGACCATCCAGTTACAGTGATAGTTTATTGTCGTTATTATCTCTTCACTATTTTAACAGTAAGCGCTGAATCTCCTATGCTTATGTTGTAAAATGAAGCATAATTTTTCATGGCGCTCTTGATATTCAAGGTGCAGCTCCTGCTGATTTCCAGGTCGGCTGAGAGACCATTTCTGCACATCTGGGCTTTGCTGACAACGCTGACATCCAAAACAAGACAAATACACAATTACTTGCCAGAAGTTTGGCTAGAGTGGATTTTTTTTTTTAGAATTCTAAAGAAGAATTTCTTCTAAAATTATTTATTAATACAGAATTCAGTTCTCCAGGTCAGAACTCAGCCTCACTAACAGCAAGGCTCTGAGTAAAGGTCAGCAAGGCGGGAGGAAAACAGAGAGCCAGCCCACTGTGGCACCACAACGCGGCACCACTTCGGCTTTTGGGCAAAGCACTATTTCATGTCTTGAATGAATCAGAGCTCCCATGACAGAAACAGTAGCAGCCCAGTTAGGTAAAAGTGTACTATTCTGGCTTTTCCCCAATGTTTGGATGCTTGGCTTTGCATTTCTGAAGTTCCTATAACGTGGATTTGAAATTACTCTAAAAGGCTGAAAAAGTAGTTCTACATATATACAGATATACCGTATGTCTGGTATACAAACCCATGCACTAAGCCCGAGCTGAACCGCGGGCAGGCTTCCAACCTTGAGCTTAATGCACAGGCGTAACTGTAATTTATTTTCCAAATGACTAAGTGGGGCAGGAATGAGAAGCTGCCCAGCGAGGCTGCGTAGTTGGGACAGAGGAACTCTTTGCTCCGGAGCGCCCGGCAGCAGCGTGGCTGGAGGGACACATGCAAAGCCCGCCGTCGGTACCACAGCGCATCCACTGCTCCCTGTCATGGTGTGACAGATGTGCTGAGCACCGCTGGGCTTTCAGAGGAGTTAGTTGCCAGCTGTGGTTCCATTAAGGCAGTGTATACTAAGACTTATCAGACTACTTACTGGAGTGAATGTTAATAGAACAGCAGGAGATGCATCCCTTATGGCAGGGTAACAGCTCAGCACAATGTCAAGTCCCACAGGAAAACTGTGTACTCTGTTAGAATCTCTTGATTATATTAGAGAAAATCTAATTACTGATCTAATTAGATTAAATTTTAACAACAGAATATGATCTCAGCCTGCAGACACCCTGCTCAAGAAGATCAAGTCTAGCAAAGTTACAAGCAAACTGAAAGTGAGTTCCTACAAAAACACATGAAGCAACTAAAGCATAAGCAGCATTACCAAGTCTATCCATAATTACTTAGAAATCTCTATTTTGGAAATGCAACCATTTATCCTCCTTTCCAGAATAAAGTCACGTATGAACATTAAGCATTTATGAAGACAATCAGGTACATCTCAGAATATATACTCAATAAATATATATAAATGTGCAATCAATAAATTGACCCAAGAATGAAAAAGGAAAGAGCACCAACAGAATACTTTTTTAAAAAACATTCCTTTCATCATAAACATAGCAACCATTGAATTCCTCCTAGAAACTCTGCCTTTTTATAGTGACAGTGAAAGAAGGTTAACAACTGAGTAATGTTTAAAAAGCAAGTCAGCGATGAAAAGGTGTTACACTCAGACTCTAGTTAGTTGGAGTAATTTTTCTAATTGATACCTAAAATTGATATGTTAAAAGTGAAGTTAAAACCAACTAGAGTAGTTGTTTAACACCGAAACAAGGAATAGAAACAAGGAAGCAAAACTCAGGAAATTTAAAGGCAGGATAAACTGATAGATGTCACCAACTTGGTAGCAGCCTAAGGCATCCTTCAGCTGAGCATAATGAATTCCTGCCCACCTCATTACAAAGCTGAAATAGTGTTTTTTAGCTGTAACACATTTTGCGTCCCATGGCAGGGACAGCGTAGCAGCATGCTCAGCTCAGCCAGGCAGGATCCAGTGAAGCCGGGGTGATGCTGGGAGCCCACACTGGTCTGTGCGGTGAGGAAACGCAGCCACCAGGGTCTTCCCAGGGCTGGGAACGTAATACATTACAGAAGCTGAGCTTAAGTTTGCACTAAAATTATTGTTCACCAAAACTGGCATTTCTCAGGTGACATTTTAGACAAATATTAAAATACCTCAGGCCACTTAGTTTCTGTGCTTTAATCAGCCAAAAGTTTGCATTCCTGCCCTGTCTGAAAACAGGCAGAAACCCTCACTTTTCAAGTGATCAGCATCATCTGATTTCTCAGTGAGATCATTCTTCCTTATTGTCCCAAAACACTGCAAATTGCTCTCTGATATGACTAACCTGCTTCTGCGAAGCACAAATAGTCCTGGGGCTCTCATGGAACATAACAAAACAAAATTCCTGCTTGCAATTAACAAATCAAACGAACGTTTCTAATCCAGATGGATGCATCTGGTCTAGGAAGTGAGCAAGACAAGGAGGAATTTGAATTGGTCTCATCCCTGGAGTTTGGGTTTTAACCCTTGACTGATCACTGTGTTTTAAACAAAGCGGAATTCATCAGCCAGTCCCCCGAGCAGTACAGGAGACCCAGCTGCATACCCTGCCCGTGAATTAACTGCTGCTCAGAGCAAACTGGGATCAAGATGGTTTTCAGAAGGAAAAAGTCCGAGACTAGCCTTTTATATTGATGAGCAATGGCTGCTTAGTGCAGAGCTTTGGAGCCAGTATCTACCCCTTGCCAGTTCTCGACAGTGAAGTTGCATCCTTAGGGAGGTGAAGGAAAGGTATGCACAAAGCAGAGATACACTCTGGGTTGTCCTCCCTCCATCACCTGTGACAGACATGCACAAAGGAATAACCACTTTCTGCAGTGCCCGGCTCTGTTCTGCTGGAAGGATCCACGTCCAGGAACAAAACCCCTTCACAGTTAAACTTCAGGAGGCAGATGACACTAACAATAATGAGTTCAACATCAGAAGGACATGGAGCTGTTGGAGCGGGGCCAGAGGAGGCCACGGAGATGCTGGGAGGGCTGGAGCCCCTCTGCTGG
>JAOXNH010000067.1:18390088-18403870 GCA_028566575.1 Bartramia longicauda | reverse complement strand
ACTCATTCTAAGTTCGAGATACTTTAAAATGAAGCACAGATAAATGGCTTATTCACACTGACATCATGTAACATTTAAGTATGTGAAATAGTATTACTAATTTGTAGTGGCCTCTGTTGGGCTACACAAGATACTACACTTGAGAACAACTTCCTCACTACTCATTATTACACTGTTTGCCTAACTGACCAAGACATAAACCCCCAAATTTGCACTGGACTTGGTTTTCAATGAGCTAGGTACTTTCTTCAGTTTATAACTGATAAGAGTAAATCCTTTTTTGTTTGTAACTTCTACAGCAGATAACTGCTAAAAGAGCAAACCACCTTCTATTCTAATGCTTACTTTTCTTAAGAAAAATACAGCCAGAAAAATAACTGTAAAATCAGATGGGAAATTGTACCCTAACATTCCACCGTACTTCCATGAGAATTCCTAGTTCACAGCATTTTGCTGCCTCATTACTAGTATTTCTAATGTATTTACCACAGAACAGCTCACATGAAAACAAAGCTGTCAGTTCTAAATAGATATCATGAGTGTTTATCTATGCAAAATAGTATATCTACACTAGTGTTTATCTATCCTGTATTGGACTTTAAAATTAACCTTTTTTTCCTAGGATTCCTTCAGAATGTCTTCTTTTCAGTTCCTACTTTTTAAACTCTTCATGGAAGAGTAGCTTTCCAAGATTTGCCAAGTTTTTTCTTTATTTTAAGATCATAATCCTGATTCCAGTCATATACTACCTCTACACATACACCCCCAACACGCACTCACCCTTATCTCAGAAAACCCCTTCCTTCATCACCTGTAACTTCTACATCGCATCTACATCTCTACTTCAACAGCCATAACTGGCAAGAAGTTCCTTAGCTACAGGTTGTCTGAAGAACCATGTCCTCCTGCTTATTTTCAGCTTGCTCTCCAATACCTTCATTTGACACTCCCTAGTTCACATATTGGAAGAGAAAGACGCAGGCAGATTGACATACAATGCACTGGCTTTAATTAATTCTTTAGAAATAATTAAATTCTTACAAGCTCCTACACAAAGACAGAGGAATGCCAGTATCAAGGTGTTGCTTGTCTTCACAGGGCAGGTTCCTATCTTAAATCCACAAGTAACACTCCTCGAAATAAAAGCTTCGTACTTGCCAATGCCTTGTCCAGAAGAAAGCTTCTCTCTACCATTCCCCTGCTCAGCCTTGAAATCAAAGAGTGTAACTTTGTCCATTTCGACATCATAGAAACATATCTTGGAATCAATGTTCCCATCTGCCTGTATGAAGGGAAAACAAAAGCTGCTGAAGCATGCAGTCAAAAAGAAAAAGTAAAGTTCAGATGGTATGTTTATCTCATCTCATTCACTCTCCCAGTTTTATTGACTGGCAATCACACAAGAACATTTTTTGAAAACAGCATCAGAAAATTTCTTGCTATTTTTCTAATCTATCAAGTTAGCTCTTGCTTTCTTTGAAATGCTACAAATTAGCTTTTGTAACTAAAATATTGCTTCTTTTTCCAGGCTGTTGTTCTCACCAAATGTACAAAACCTTAACGTACCTTAATTTTGGTGTTTAGTTACATGCTTGCACGTGACATTTCAAGACCTAGTACGCTGCATAGGACACGCGGGTTTATTTCTGAGAAGTGAATCTTGAACTGTACCATTTTAGTAACTGATGGTCAGGTCCTAGGGCAGTAAGAGAAGAGCTTTGTCTCACCTTGCTAATAAGGATACTGACTTTATTGCCATTAGCATTGCACTTGACGGATGCAATGCCTCCGAGGCCAGGAGACAGCTCAGAGAAATTCTTGCTATTGCAGTGCACTTTTGCTTCTCTGTGGAAAGGAATAAACTTACATCATATAGTGGCAAGCAACTGGCAATATGCATTAGCCAAAACATTTCTCAAGTGATGGGTAAGATTTAAAAACAAACTATTTCTACCTTATGACACCACCACCCCAGACTCCAGCTTCCTCTCCAGAGAATTGCTGCAACCTGCCTTTCTTTCAGGAAGAAGTTAATAAGACACTCTTTCCTCAGTGAATCAGCAAGAGTAAACTTCTATGCTCTGACAGGACTCCCAGAATGGGGCTCTACAGCAAGAATATCCTCCCAGAATTTTTAATTTAGAGGTCTGTTTTTCCTACGTAAGTTGAACAGTACTATGAATGTTGAATACAGCCTGTCACATAAGAGTTCTGTGTATGGAAAACACACCATGGAGCAGGAGTAAAGACATGTCGTTGGTGGGTGGTATTTATATCATCTTACTAGTTAACACACCAACACACCTGCTTTTGTTATTATCTCAAAATAATCTTACTGCTGGTGTAGATACAAACCCAGCAGTCATTCAGCAACAAAGAGGACAAATCTCAGGAGTCAAAAGAATGCAACATAAAGAAGTGACAGTAATTTAGACCCATAATATGATCCTATGAAAAAAGAATCTTTGATTCTGTAAAAATAACATTCTTGGGGTACATGTTTAGACCTCTCATTTATTCTAAGCCAACTATCCTAGCTTTGAAATTAAAGAGCGCTCTACTGTCATCATTTGAGAAGGTATTTTCATTACTAGCCACAAAAATTTAACATAGCATGCAGGAGTTTAGCTACTTTTTCTCCACTATCAAACATCATAATCCAATATTTGTGAATTCTGTAACCTTCAAATTGCATCCCATGCAGAATTTGTGCCATCTCAACACAGGTAACAATTTTCCAAGTGGGTAACTAGACTTTAGCAGTCCTCTGCCTATGGTGCCAATATGGAAGGAAGAACAGAATCTGTTTCACTCAAGGTTTTTCAGGTTTTCAAAATTTGTCATTAGCAGATAAATTTTTGAACTGCACATCATGTCAGGCACATATCCTTTTCATACCACCTCACATCAGAATGGGAACACCCAGTGAAGTTTGAACCAAGTGAAGTAAACCTCTCTCTTAACCTAAACAGGAGGAAAAACAGAGTGTCCACAATTCTAGGTTCACTTCCTCCATGGATTCACTGAAGCAAGTTAGTTGATTTATGAGGAGATACGAGACCTAGCTTTTTTTTTTGTTTCCCTTCTTTATTTCAACTCTTCAGAGATTAAGGGTCTTGGTCAAGTTATCAGGAGAAACGTGACATCCTTGTCTCGATCCTCCATAAAATCTCCACCACTTTCAAATAGACACAAATATCCCTCACAACGACCTCTTTTAAAAATTATTGTTGTTATTGTTACTTATCCATGATTTGTCCAATAATTTTGTGGCTCTTCCCTTGCTTTAGATACAGGCCCTCAGTTCACATAAGCTGCATGTATTGTCTTAAGATTCATCAGACCAAAATCAATTAAAGATCCCCCCCTCCCCACAAAATACATGCTCAGCTATAAACAGATGTTTTTAAAATGCTCATTAATACCTGCGAGAGAGATCAAAAATTTTGAAGTGAGCCAAATCAGTTCCCACAGCCAAGAAATTTCCACAGACATCCAGGAGGCAGGGATTCCCCTCTGCTTCAGAGAACAGCATCAGCTGTTTAACTGTGCCCTGAGAAGAAACATGCAACACCAGGTTTGGTATTCAGAGTCTAACTAGAAGGGACTTGGTCATCAAGTTAAGTTACTAACTGCTAAACTTCTGTGTTAGACAAATCCGTACCAGCAAAATGAGAAACTACACACACAAATGATCTCTACAAAAGCAATCCGTGTTTCAGATTGAAAACTGGATGTATAGCCTCCAAAAAAGTCAAAGTTTAGAAGTATCCTTCTGCAACAGTTTCCTCTTCAATAATACACCTTTTTCCAATTAAGAAGGATACAGAAATACAGGTCCCTGAAGGTCTTTAATATACAGCTGCAAAAATAAATATATTAATTTAATCAGTCCTTATTGTGATAAATCCCATCCACTCTTGAATACAATATTTATTTCTTAAATAAAATTATGTATCATAGAACTCTGATAATTAGATTTCTCTTTTTGGTTCTCATGGACTAGCAGAGGTTGCAAAGGTTAAGCAAGAGATTTTTGCAGGAACACACAGAATGTGCAGTGGGTATTTTTATTATAAGAATATTCAGTATGTTCATTTTCTGGGCAGTAATATACATATTCAACCTGCAGGCAGATTTGATCCTCTTAAAGTCTGTCCCATACAGAATTCTGTTTTCTTTTATAAATACTTATTAGTTACAGTGCAGTAGCATTTAAAGTGACAGACTTCTTAAAGATCACAAAATGTCGGAGATCTTTCGGCTGAAATACTCAAAATATTTTTTCTATGACAAAGGTAGAGTTAGTAGATTTACAGAACACGCACTTAAATTTTGGGGTAACACCAATATTTGAAAACAAGAAAGCAGATTTGTCTCCTCATGGTTTCATCAGCCCTCACCTGCCAAGTGCGGACCTGGACCCGATACGGCTCAACTGTGTACAGATTTTCTCCGTGCACGGCCAGAACTGGAGAGTCACAAAGAAAAGAGCCTGGAACAATCAATCACAATAAAGCCATCATTACAATAAACAGATATTTTTAAGGGAAAACAAAAAAGTAATTTTGACTTAAAGCATTCAATTTCCACTATCTTGCACCAAATCTGTTTTCCAATCCTTCAGTCTCAACTGATTCCCAAACTCCTTGGTGTTGCAGCCTTCTTCCATTCTGCCACTACAACCAAAAGCTGAGCCTCCTACTGAAAACAGGTGGTTTGTACCCTTTGGCCTCGAAAACAAGCGGGAGAGAAAGGGGAAAGAATTGATATGGGGAGAGAAAGAGACTAGTGCAATGTGAGGTTCTGCTAAGAGAACTCTTCATTGAACTACGACTGAAGAGCAATAAAGGAATCTCTGTCAGAAAAGCAGAGCAGCTCGAATCATTTCATGAGTGTTGTAGACTTGGGACCTTGGTGGCAATAGAAATTGATTAAGCATGGGTAAGTTATGAAATAAATGAGTAAATATGGACAAGACAAACCACTTTTCAGGAAACACTTGATGGTTCTTAAGAGACAAAGCCTAAACTCTCAAGATTTTGGGTGGGATTGATGGAATTCTGCATAACCCGTTTCTCAAGGCAGAAATATTTAGGAAGAATTCATCACAGAAAAAACTAGTTTACTTGACTAATCTATATCTACAGCAATTTATGGAGCAGATTTTCCTGACAGCTAAAACCCACTCCTTCCCAGTTCCTAGGCAAGTGCTACGTAATGCTGATTACACTTTCTCTAAAGCAAAATAGAAAAGCCTTCAATAGCCATCATCCGTAGAAAGCAACAGGAGCTATGGCTATGAAAGTAGGAAAAATAAATTCTGTTCTTGATCAAGTGTCAGAATGCTCTACTTAAAAGAAGCAACCTTGTCCTCATGCCATGTTTTGTGCGAGGCCCTGGATGATACACTAGCTCTGAGGATACCTCTCAGTCTAGGTGTGACAGCCAGGTACACATCTGATCTGTGGAGAACAGCAACAAGATGCTTGGTTTTGTCAGGGCCAGTAACACCCTTGAATGCCTTAGGAACTGAAGCACGTTTAATCTTTAGGTACTTCCAGGATTGGCTGTAGCTGAACAGAGGTTAAGAGGATATATATTTTAATTTTGTGCCTACGGATGCACATCACCTTTGGTTTTACCTCTGTTGCCACACTGCTACTCATATACTGGAGTACCAGCATCTTCTGAGGTTAACCCACACGTCACATCCCAGCGTATTTAGTGAATCAAGCACAGATGTAGGAGTTAGCATTTGAATTCTAGTTTTGTTGAAGATTTTTATACCCTAATCTCTCTATTCTACAAATGGGAATATGAAGTCTAATTAGTGTTAATGACTAATGACTTTGCACTTATGATTACAGTCCATCAGCTATTATGAATGAAGAGAACATATAACTTTGGAGAAAGAGACCCATAGCAACCCTGATCAGTGTTCTATGTCCTACCTGCACTTCTGAAGGTATCTCCTGAGCACTCAAAGACAGTAACTTGCTTCCCGTTCCAGAATACTACAGCATCCTAAACCATTCAAAAAAAAAAAAAAAAAAGCAAAGTAATATGTACATTCAGTTTCTTTTACAGGAATTTATGCAATAACACAGCAAGACCTTCCACACAATGGCCACCATTCACTAGTTCCTCTGTATATTGGGTTGGAAGCCTTTTGGCAACCCAAAAGTTCTCTGGTCAGCACCTAGAGAATTACTGAGTCACTGTGCTATCTGAGAACTCCACCACAGCGTCATTGCTACCATCATAACAATACTTCCATTACACAATACACTGAATATCAAAGAAAGGTCACATTAAAGACTTAGAAAGTTTGGTCTTCATACACCTGAGTAGGCAAATGATCAAGCAAATAAGTGAAAAAATCCAATTAACCTTAGTAGTGAAGACTCCATTAACATTCATATCAACACGAAGGCTGTGTGTGGTTCCTGTGCTGAAGGTGGTCACGTTAAACAGGTTGGGAGACACCTGGACAACAGCCACTTGCTGATGAAAATGAAATGACATGGCCTGCTCACTGAGGATCACCACCGAGCGGATGTTGTTCACTGCCAGCAGGTTTTTTCGGGAACCCCACTGCCCATAATGAGAAAATAATTTTTAAAAAGGCACAACACACAATATCAGCTTGAACAGTCACAGCACTGTCCCAAGACAGATGACAAGGGGTAAGACAGAATAAATATTTTTATACATATACAAAGTCCTGCTATCTAAACTGAACTATAGTCAATGACTAGGAATTATTACAGTTAAAAATTATTATGCTTGTTACCTGAATACTCAGACTCCATTAAGTCTAAGTACAGGAGCTGCTTTTTAAATTAAACACACATCTTTCTTAAGATATTATTGCAGCATCTTACATTTACTACTGCAAGAGAGCATCACATATTTAGAGGGCGTGATAACGCTGTGATCTCTAAAAGCAAGTTGCACACATAGTTTCTTTTTTGAGTACTGTATTCTTTTTGGCTGTTTTGACAGCCCTTTCAGTCAATGCATTTCAAATTCCCTAGTTAAATCACATGCATAAATAAAGGGGTCCAAAAGTACACTTCTCCTCTTCTCCTGGGAGAATTTCCATGTTCCAGCTAACTCTCTTTCAATGAGTCCTATGAAGGTTATCTTTCTCTCCTTTGAAGATTGAAAAAGAGCACCTGCACAGAGCAATTATTAACTGAAAATATCTTACAAAATTTGATAGGAGAAAGATAAGATCTGTTTCTAAGATGACTTGCAAAGATACAGTTTTTAACATGCATCTGATGAATTCTATTATTCAAGAGAAAAATAATGCTCACGTTTTCATTCTTTCTTTCTATATTCACAGTTAAATAAGCATGACTGACAGTATCGATGCTTATTCCTACCAAAGGATGATTTTGTTCAGGAAGCATTGTGGCAACCAGCTGACTCCTGTAAACTCTCCGCACACACCGTTAGCCTGAAGCGATCCCGACTCCAGCCTGGCAGCTGCACCCACGCACGGGGTTCCTGCTGCGTGACCCCGTGCCACCAGCACCCCGGGCTGAGCACAGCCCACAGCACAGCTCCAGCGCCTGGGCTCCTCCGGGCTGGGCCAGGGAACAGGCAGAGGGCTTTGGGCTTGGCTTTTTGTAGTTTGCTGTTGGGTTTTTCTTTAAGCTACCAGAGACCATTCATACAAACATACTTTCACGGGCTAGATAAATTATAAAGTTTCTCAAAGCTCCAGAAAATCCCTTCAAAGTCCAAGAACTTCTCCGTTCTTGCACAACTGATGAGCTCTATAAGCCCTAGGGATGCGCTGAGTCTCCACTGGCGCTGCTTCCCTCAAAGGTATTTGAAGTTTTATATGACTTTCCTGACATACTGATATCTCTGTGGCTACACCTTTCCCACAACACTGATTTAAATAGTTGTGTTTGGAAATAATTTCATTTTATTCAAGAGCATGATCCAAGAACTGAAGTTATTTTACACAGTTTGTTTGGGGTTTTCCTTTTAATAGCACTTGGTTAAAATAACTAGATCCTATGCTGCCCAACAGATGAGCTGGAGTGCACTTCCCAACCGCCTCTCTTCCGAAGGCACCAACCTCACAGGTTGGAAAAAAGCTGAGGCTGGCAAGGAGTCTTGTGAAATTACTGCTGCCCTTTGGCCTCACCGTGGTATATGGCTTTCTACTCTGAGTTTTTCATGGAAATATAGGAAAAGGCTTTTATAGGCATTACCAAAAGATTCCCCATGTAACAATTCTTAAAATCTTACAAATATTTTTTGAATGCAGGGATTACTATTAAAAATAATCTAGAGTTTCCATAACTAGAGATGGCTTCGTAGCACGAGATATGCAGTGATTGTTGACAATTGTTTGGCAATGCTTTTGTTTATGCTAACAAACATTGGGAACAAGGTGCTATTTCTGGAGAGCACTCCATATCCTGTGCTCTGGAAAATGCTTGAATGGTCAAACTGACAAACACCTATATCTCTTCCCTTCCCTCAACCTACTAGCAGATATGTGATACACTAATGGCACACACTACTTCCTATATCCTGGACCTTTTGTTCCCGAAGCATCTTAACAAAAGACTTGGGTTCTCAACTTTTATGTTTTAATTTTGTAAATAGGACTCTGGTACAGACTCTCGCTATAAACCAACCCACAGCAAGCAAATGCCATTGCTTTTTAAATACGTTCTATTCTTACATGAAAACAGAATCAAAGAAAACGTAAAATTTCTTTCTCTTGAAAGGCACCATATATAAAAAAAAAATGCATACTTTTCTCAGATAATAAGCACAGCAACAGAAAAATCAACAGAAACTATAAAAAAATAGAAAAATAATAATATGGTATAACAAACAAATCAAAAAATGCTAGAGAACCTAAAAGCATATGCTTTGCCTTTTAAGCAGAATGGTGGTGGTCAAAAAAGCTAATTGTGTGTTAATGTAAAACTTTTTAAATTTAAATTTACAGTTGTAATGCTCAGCATTTCTCTTTTGCACGTATCAAAGCGCTAGTGTTTATGTCAATGACAGTGTTTAAGCTTAACATGACAAATTAAAGTACTTCAAGTAAATAAAAATTATGCACCCTAACACCTAACAAAGGGTTAAAAAACATTACAATACTGTGTTTTGTCATAACCTTTCACATTAAAAATATTGTAATTAGCAGTAGAAATTTTTTAAAGCACTCCTTTAACAAATTTGTAAGAGAAAACTTATCATCCACATCTAGTCTGACACTATTCCACACACAAAAAAAAGTTACAGCAAACAAAAAACAGTTTCTGACAAAAAAAGCAGCTGAAAACATTTTGTGTGCAAAAATATAGCATTCCCTTCTAGATGGCACATCTTCTCACCAAATACAATGTGGTTGTAGAAAGTGAGAGAAAGGGACTAAAAAGAAGAAAATTATTTACAAATAAAATAATGCATTTAGTCAGATTTTATTGCTTTGATATTTTAAAAAACTTATGTAAATTTAACGCTTCTGACAATCTGTCTTTTCCAGAAAATAATTTCAGGGTGCTGGATCCACAGGGTTTGTCAATAAGACATATAATGGACAGATGTTTGGATTTCAGGATGCCGTGACTGCTGATTCTCCCAGAGAGGGGCATTTGTATTTCAGTGTGTCTATCTTGCTGAGCATTTCGAGCTTGCCTGTAGCAGAATAGCTACAAACAGGTCATACTTCTGGCCATTTAAATTTTAAAAGTTACTTCATCCTGATGTTTTTTCCTCCTTCTGAAGGAGGACAAGTCTCCGCAGGTGCACATATCGATAGCAACCGCACTCCTCTCTTTCACAAAGACAATCTATTCATCTAATGTTTGTGAGATCCTACTAACATGCAAGAAGACTCTTTCCTGTTTTACCTTTATCTGAGTGACATTTCCTTCAAGCTCTGTAGGTGCCTGGAGCTTCCACTTCTCTCGTGTGCTCTGATGGGATCCTGCTGCTTTCCTCCACATCGCTATTCGCCCTTTGTTAGTACCAGCTGCTAAGAGACCTGCCATTCACAAACCTTTTAGGCATTTCATATTTTAGCTTTAGAAAAACAAATCCACATTATGCAAAGTAGCAGGCAGCATAGGTCTAGTTCTAAGGCACTGAGAAGCTGCCTTTTAGCAGCATCCAAAACCAGCATCCTAGTCCTGAAGTGGAGAAACTTTCTGGAGAAACAGTGGGAGAAATTTCACCTGGCAAGGCCCATTTTCTAAACTACCAGATTAAGTTATCTTTTAAATGTATCAGACAATGATTTCATTTTAATCATGAATATCTGGTTTTGTAGTCACCATGGGCAAGTCACCACTGAAATCCATTCCGGCAGACACTGGCTACGCCTACACTGGCAAACAATATGATGCATAGGAGCAGCTCTGTAGAAAACGAGTTTGAAGGACCTGATGTCCACGCTATACATGTTTGGTGAGTTCTACTTTACATTAGCTCAGGTGCAGGTTTGTAGGCTGAATGCCCATAATATGCTGGAGTGCAATAGGTGTGCTCCAGGAGAAACTATACCAGTTCAGTGTCAGCAAAGGGAATCCAACAATGTGCTGCTTGTCTCCAGAACTCCACATTCAGACAAAGCGTGGTGAGTATCGCATGAGGTCCCTTCCAACCCAGATGATTCTATGATTTGATGATCTCATTGCACCTTTGAAAGCACCCTCCTGATCTGAACTAAAATGCTGCTACATCCCATGCTGTTACTGCAACCCTCGGTAACGAGACAAACATAATGAAATGACTACAAGGCATCGAAGGCTGAGGTGTGATGAGTTTTAGGACCCAGAGATCACAGCTGTCATATTACTTCTTACCTTTCGCACTGCAGTAAGAAACACAGTTAATACATTCTCCTCCCTCAAAGCCAAATTGCACATCTAGGGAGAGCACATAGTTCTCATCTCGGTCCAAATCCCAGAACCTAAGGTACCCAAAACAAGAGCATTAACAATGCTTTTCCTTCCAGGTGTCTGGCTAAACATAAGCAATAGGATGCTGTCCGTGGCATTGATTTGCTATTTCCATAATGCCTACATCATTCAATTTTTAAAACTAAACTGTCAGCAGCTGCCTCTGGAATGTGAATTTCTTAATCTCCTTCCTTTTCCTTTGACTTTTTAATCTGCAGCATGTTTTGTGATATTCTCCCTTGAAGAAAGGAATCAGAAGCAAACCCAGCTTTAAGAAGAAAAAGAAAATGAAAGAAGTGAGATCTACCTCCCTGCTTATGCATCCTCCTCTATTTTAAGCATATCCCTTGGTTAACCAGTAGTCCTTTGGATTCCAGATTTATTTTTTAGAACTAAACATTGTCATCAAACATATTCCTTCTTGATACTTGGTCTTTATCACGTTCTCACAAAAATAACAGATGATTTTGTCTGATAGTAGCAGATAGAGGCTCAAGAAAGTGAACTACTGATGTTGATGGAACACCACCACCACAAGAAAAAAGTTAGAAGAAATAGGTAGAGCAAGTCAACAATGGAAAGAACAGCAAAGGGGCTTTTTCAGGCAAAAAACCCAAATGGATATATTTTCAGAAGAAAACAATAACAGCACTCAGAAAGGAACAGGTTTGGATAGTACTGCCTGATAAAATAAAATAACTAGAGAAAAAAAAAGATATAGAATTAGTTTTTATCCTCAAAGAAAGAGATTTTTTCATTTCATTTTCCTATTTATTTTGAGGAAAAAAAATAGAAAATATTGTAGTTTTTTCATAGGAAAAAAAAGAACCACCAGTTCAGTAAAACACTCAGTGCACTGCAGACCGTAAACCTTTCATGGGCAGCCAGGAGAGCTCCAAAACAAGACTCTTACCTGATGACCATCTCACCTAATGCTGTAACAACAAGGCTGTGCTCTATTAAAATGATGTCTGCGGAATGACCTATCTTCCCACTCAACTTCACCTGCGAAGCATAAGTAAATACATAAATTTACAGAAGGTAGGAGGAACATACTGAAAGACAGTAAAAATCTGAATTGCCTGCTTCGGCTAAAAAGTTAAAATATAACTAGACCTGTATGTCAGTTCAGCCAGACTCATTGCTTTCCTCGGGCAGGGATCACCACTAATTGCATCAAGTATATGATGTATAAATTTAATAAAAGAACCCTTGTAGTGGGTTAATTACGTAGGTAAGGAGTTTTTTCTCTTGTACTAGATTTTCTTTTAGAACTTGATAAAGATTTCTTTAAAACATAAAAATACTAAGTCTTACTTCTAGTCAAAAATAAGCAATGGTTAGTAAGAAGCGGACACTCCTGTAATACACAAAATTCCAGTCTTTTTCAATCTTAGATAAAATGGAAAAAAGTTTAAGGAAGGTGAAGGTTTGGGCTCCATCCCCCCAAACAGTATCCTCCAACAGTACAGTATTTTATTTGAGCTAAGGGTTGATTATAAGTCCTGGATGAGGTCAGTTTGGGTTTTGTCCCTACACAATAATTTTGGGGTCACTACATTATTTGTGTTTCTGTGACTTGTGGGTTGCTATTTTTCAAAAGCTTCCTAGCCTTTGCAGCCGTGAAGAGCAATGTAAGAACTAAAACATCTTTCAGCTTCACAAAGACAGTATCACCAAGACAATATCGCTATTCCTACCAATTGCAAAGACAGAACAGCTCTGGGTGACTGATGATAATAAAACAGAGGATGCAGTTTACCAACTATTTATCCACAAAACATTTTAACAAATATTTGATTATACTGGAACTTTCAATTCTTCTCTAATTCCCCAAGACAAAGCAATTGAAGTGTAAAAGGATTAACACAGGGTCAAAATCAAAGAACCTAAGAAAAAACAGGTAGGCAAGATAAAAACCATCTTTCCAACTCCAAAAACACATCACTCTATTCCACTTTTAAATTAGAAAAATGAGAGTTGGTTCATCTGTAAGAAAAAGCTGTAATAAAAAAACCCTAGCAAATACTTAAAAAGGCTAAACCTCACAACTTCACTGTGTCATCTGACTTACCTTCATGAGTTCTTCTGCCTCTCCCTCAAGAGTAATTGCATGCAAGGACAACTGCAGATTCTCCGTAATTACAACTAAAACATCTCTTTCCTCCATGAAAAGAAGCTTTTGGACCAGACTCTCTGTGGACAGTACATGCCTTGTCTGTCTTTTCTCATTCACATAATGCACAGAACCTGTAGTACACGTAAACAAAGTACAGTTTTTAGTCAACAGTGTTTAGCTACAAAAATCAAAGTTGCTTTTTACCCTAATATTCCTCAAGTGCTGAAAATATCAAAATAACCACAATTCTTTTGTCTTCTAGTTTGTCTCAGGATACAGACTACGGTAGTTGACCAGAGCAATAAAACAGAACTTACTGACTTTTTCCCCCACCTAGGAAATCCAGATGGGAGTAATTTAAATGCCATCATTTAAATAATTTTAAATGAAACAAACTTTCTGCATGTGTGTGCATGAATGACAGCTTCTGAAATCATCAGTATTAATAATAATTTGTGAAAGAAGACTAGCAGCTAAGAATTGGTACAATTTACAGTAGAGTCTAGATTATAGAAGTCTGTGGACATGAAGGTCCTCATTGTTTAGAAACACGGAACCACATACACTGAATGCAGCTTTTCTGCATTAATTTCACAAGCAAATGAGATAGTGTCTTTCTAACAACACTGCCAACGCAGCGTGTGACTTAGCAACTACAGCACCATTCTAAAAGTCATTATCATTTTGTTAAATTATAATACTGTATAAATCATC
>JAOXNH010000067.1:18326091-18342574 GCA_028566575.1 Bartramia longicauda | reverse complement strand
TGGCTATTAACCTAGGTTTTGGTGGGTTGTTTGGGTTTTTTCCCCTCTCTCTGCCTTTAGCACAGGTAGGAACGCAGCCAGGAGCTTGGGATGCTGCTCCGCTCCTTTGCGAGCTGCCCAGTGGCAACAGAACATGGGCATCTGCAGCCCGAGGTGCAGCTGGGCAGGTGGCAGACAAACCAGGAAGCCTGACTCACTCATAAACGCTCTAGGGCCAACTAGTTAGGCTTTTTCTTTTTAAGAGAAACAGAAAATATGAAAAACGAACAGCAGTGCTTTCATTTTCTCATTTTTGTTTTCTTCTTTTGCTTGATTAAATCAGCTCAGCTGGTCTAGGTGGATCAAATTGCCTTCAAGTCACGTGATAGAACAATTTCCACAAAGCTTGTCTGTTTTATATAGTGATTTCAGTTAATCTAAGAAGAAATAATGTTTCTTCCCGCAATCTCTCTTGCACCCTTACAGTGTCAAAGTTGGACTACTACTACTACTACTACTGATGCTATTCCTGACTCTTCACTTGCATGCAGCTACTTCCAGGGCACATGTGATAACAAGGTGTTGCATTAGGTAACATCAAGATGCAGGAGGAGAGTCTCAGCTCGCACAAGTAGTCAAAAGAATTTGCTGTCCTAAAGTAGTGTAAATTGCAATTTAGCAACCTGTTTCAAGGTGCATTGAATTATTGCATTTCTTTTTCACTGGCTTTAGTGGATTTTGTAATGAGGCTATTATGAAACCACGTTTTCCAGTAGAACAGGAACGGACATCTAGGCATATCTTCATTAAGCAAGGAAATAATTACAGTGGTTCTGATTGCTGTAATGCTGTAATTATCTTGCAAGAGCAAGGGAGACAGTAATTTTGGCATGTTCATGCAGCAGCATTGTTTTGTGCACAACTGTTCAATCACAGTCCCAGACTTGGTGTTTTCTAGGGGTTGGATGTATTCGTGCATCCTATCATCTCAACATGAGCTTTATAAAATTCCTTGCTGTGATTCCTCGCATTAGTGGTAGTAGAGTAAATGTAACTTTCATGGAATCTCTGTAGTTTAAAGGCAAAGCATTTTCATTGTGAATCATGAGAATGTGTTACATAGTTTTACACTGAAGTAACACAAATAGAGAATTCTAGCAGTTATAATGAAAGTTGAAGAATTTAAGTCCTCAGCTGTTTTTTCAGTTATTGTTCTTGGAGGAAATAATAATAAGCACTGGACAAGTAGTGTAATATTTATCTAGTGTTTTTTATTTACTGCAAATTCTCTTAGGTTCTGCCAGATCCATTAGGTTTTGTACCAGGCACTTTTAAACCAGGCAGCTGCTTCTGACTGCTGGCTGAGACCAAAGTTTGGGCTCATGAAGAAAAGTGGAGATTCTCCACCTAAAGATTCAGACCCAACAGAGTAGTTGTGCAAACATTGACGAGCTGAATTTGAGAGCAGCAGAATTTGTAGCTGAGTTTCCTGGTTTTATATATTGCAGTCTCCATTAACTTGACATAAGTGGGTTTTTGGATTGATTCAGACTGATCTTATCCTCAATCGTACTGAAACTTGGAAAAAAGAGGGTGCAACTGCATATGTGATTACATTTACTTTCAGGAGATTTATTTTGTAACAAATGCTGGCTTTCTGATAAAATCATGTCTTCACTTTGATATAATGACAAAGAGCACTTTGATCCTCACGCATTAAGACTGAGGAGTCCATTGCAATGACCCAGCCTTTGACTTTTCATCATTACCGTATCTCATTAACTAGGTGTCCACAAATGTTACTATGTCCTCCTCTAAGAGTCATTCCACTGGCAGAGACTAGCCATTGTATTTGATGGGACCCACAATCTTCAAACAATTCAATTTTCCAACAATTCCGGTTAGGGTGAGGTTGAAGGAGGAAAGGTAACAATGCTTCTGGTACAGCAGCCGCTGGTGTTGCAGGTGGGGAATAGGAAGTACTATTTAAACCCAGGCAAGCAGCTCCTGGGTCTTTTTTATTTTTACTTAAGTAGCACTATTGCTAGTTTCACTTGAGAGCCTTCTCCTTTTTTCCTTAGTTACTCCGTCACTACTTCTGTGTCAGAGCTCATACTGTTAGAAAGAGCGAGGGCTAACATAACTCCCTCCAGCTTCTGGGAGCTCCCTGCTGATTGAGGAAACTTGCCCTCCCAGCCCTGGGATGTTCTGAATCTGTGGAAGTTCATGGCTGAGTAACTGAAGCTTTTGAGCTGCTCACCTCATGGGCTCCATCTTCTCCACTTCATTCTGCTGCCCTCTTGCAAATTTCCCTCTTAGCAGTGTAGGCAAGAGATCTTTTTGCCTGATGTTGTCTTCCTTACGGCATAGGAAAAAAACAGAACCTGCTGTAGGAATGAATGTTCTTTGTAATTTCTTTCATTTTACTGTCAAGGGCTTGTGTTCAATCCTGCTGCTTCTATGCCAGCTGATCCTTAGTGCTTGGAGTAATAGGTAGCAAATACTACCGTCAGTAGCAGTTGGTTTCAGTGCCTGCCTTTTAAGTCTCTAAAAAGAAAACAGGACTGAGGGAGTGAAGAAATGGAGTAGTTCCACTGTGTGAAAACAAAAATGGCCGCTTGCTTTTAAGGATCTTTATAGCTGTTAATGTGGTATTGAAGCTAAAAGCCAGTGAAATCATACTGTAAAAGTTCAGATTCCTGCACAAGCTGTTATACCTCATTTCTGCAACAAATTTAGTGTTGATATTCTGCAATGGAAGATAGTTTTTCTTCCCATAATTAAGAATTAGGAGTACAAAGAGATGACTAAAGCAAAACCACTTGTCTTCTGTGAAGCTGTCTCTGAGGGTACTCTTCAACTGAAGTAACATAATTCTAGTCTGCTTGATAAAAGAGCAGTCCCTCTGTAAGTGGACAGCCCAGTGTTTCAGGGAAGTCTGGAAGAGGAGAGTGACAAGAGTAACATTTCTATAATGACAAGTAAGGTGATAGAAAAGATTGAGTGTTCTTACAAATCTGCACTGCAACCCCCAACGTTTCTTTGTTCATTGCTGTAGCCATGATTGTGTCTGACTGTGTGTCCCCAGTGTGTGTGTATTCACAAACTTCTGTTAATGGTGCTTGTAAATACTTCTCTCTCAATGCATTCAGGGCTACGACTGTGCGTTACAAAGGCCGAAACCTTCGTATCAAAGCTCCAATGTGCAGGGCTTTGAAGAAACTCTGTGATCCAGATGGTAAGTAAGAGACGCTGGAATGTGAAAGGGTTTTAACAGATGGTCAGAAGAGAGAGTAGGCCTGTTTTGGTGCGTACGTTACTGGCAGGGGAATTTGTGCTAGTGTGTATTTGTGTTGGGCACAGATATGTCCCTGTTATCTTACTTTTCCTGTTTGCTTGTTTAACCCCAATAACTTTAGGACCCATCTAGCTCTCTTAAGTTCCGGAGTATCTCACTAGCTAAATTGGAAAGGAAATAGCTACATCAGACAAGATCACTACTGCTTTACCAGTTGTGCTTTCACTGTATGTGAACTTTAGTCTCTTGTGCCAGTGAACAAACAGTAGTATATGTTGTTTAGCATTGAGCATCATTGAGCATTTTAGACTAAGTATCTTCTCCAGTTGAGCTATGTGTGATTGATTTATTTATTTATTTATTTTTCTTCCACCTCAGTAAGCAGAATCAGTGCAGTTTGAAAGTCTGAAATCCTGTACTTGTTCAAAGTTTCCAGCCACACTGCTTGCTCAACTGGAAGCTCCAGTACCACTGCAGTGTGCAAGGAAAAAAAACACATAGTGGAACAGGAGGTAATCTAAGGAAGCAGGCTCCGCCTGCGAAGCTGAGCTGCATAAGTTATCTGTAGGTGATGCTGATGTCTGTGATGCTTTTTTTCATGTACCTGAGCATATAGTGTCATGACTGAGTTGTCCTTGCTTTGACCCATGCCCTTTGTGCTTCTTCTCCCTTAAGGCGTTAGTGATGAAGAGGACCAGAAGCCAGTACGTCTTCCTCTCAAGGTCCCTGTGGAGTTGCAGCCACGAAATAATCATGCATGGGCTCGAGTACAGAGTCTTGCCCAGAATCCACGGCTTAGGTAACGAAGAACTGATTGTGATGCTCAGAATAGAGTAGGGAAATACAAACAACATTCAAGCATCTTCCTCTCCCTTCAGGGTTCTCTTTGCCAATGCGGGCAAAGCATATCTATTCATCTTTGATAATGCAGTTTGCCTAAATGTGCTTACTCTGAAGGCTTTGCCCAGCCAGAGTACATAATTGTTGTGAACACGATATATTGGACTTGAAAAGTAGATTACCATTGTTCATTCTGTCTTTCAATTTGAGTATTGATCTAAGCTACTGGAGTTGGAGATGACTGTACTGTGTGCTGCTTACACCCAGTTAGTTGTCAGAGCAGGGTGCAAGTGAAATGGAGATATGCAGCATGAGTTTGACCAAAATTCGTGTCGAATGTGTACCCTGAGACAGGCACAGGGGAGGGGAGTAAAACAATAGTCAGGGGTGTCTGCCAGCAAGACTCCGAACATGTCAGCTGCAACGCAGTGATACTAGCAGAAAGGAAGGTATTTGTAGTTTAATCTCTCTGCAGTATGTAGCTGGTGCTGCTGTTTCGGTGTCAGCCATGGCTGTTCATCCTCGTACTTACATCTAGCCCACAACTCAGGGCAGAAAATGCAAGGCCTCTCTCTGTGATATTGATTGTTCTTTCCAATAGAGTACTTCAGTATAATGACTGAAGATCATG
Organism: Bartramia longicauda; assembly: GCA_028566575.1. Classification (NCBI taxonomy): domain Eukaryota; kingdom Metazoa; phylum Chordata; class Aves; order Charadriiformes; family Scolopacidae; genus Bartramia; species Bartramia longicauda. The sequence continues at coordinate 18,337,826 of JAOXNH010000067.1, read as the reverse complement.
TACAGAGAAGAATGATGATTTTTAGCATTAGGTTTATTTTGTAAAATGCTTTGAGAGCAAAAAGTAAATGTTTAGGGTTTTTTGGTGTGCCTTTTTTCTTTATTTCGTCATGTAGTAGTTCTGTGCCTTGCCTGCACTTTTGCACTTTAGGTAAATCTTGCCATCTTTTCCTATCGTCTTCTTCCATCTGAAGAAACTAGTATCTTGAGTCGTGGCAATCAGATTTGTCTGATAAGCTTTTAGATCTTTTTCAGTCGTGAGTTACCTAGATTTTAAAAGTTGTGGGTCTTGGTTTTTCTTTTTTTTTTTTTTTTTTTTTCTTAGAGCTTGAGAGTTCTAGGTGTGTTCTCTGTGCTTGTATTACAGAGTGACAGTTTCTTCCCTTAATTCCAACTCTAGCATCCAGGCTGTGATTTGAACTTCTGCTGACAATTTTTCCCGGTCCCTTACTTTGTTTATCTTTCATACAGGATGATTGTGGAGTTACATCGGAAAGTCTCCAGCCTCATTGAGTTCCTGAAGCAGAAGTGGGCTCTCCATGAAGTGCGTATTGTATCCTTTTTCCACGTAGTCTGTTCTGCACGCTGTGTTTGGGGAGCAATTCCTTTCCTATTCTAAGTTCATTTTTGCATCGGAAATGTGATTCTATCTCAGTATCGCTAATGGAGCTTTTTATGGGAAATCCCATAATATTCCACTTTTACCTCAACTATTCTGTACTGTGATCCTCTGAAAAGCTAGTTAGTAAAAAGTGAAGCTCCCTGCCTTTATTTAATTTCCTTAAACAGTGAGCTTAGTCTGTTTTGTTATAGATGGGTGGCCACCACAGAAGCCTGGTTAATAATTGACAGTTTTGTTTCTAGCTTCAGCAGAGAGCTTAAGGACACATCTTTCCACTTGCTTTATGTGGTTTCACCAAATGAAGGCTTAACCTTCTTGTCTAGGTGGCTGCTGCTGCCTCTTCTGTGTCTACCCGCCATCTGAACTGTACAGCAGTAGAGATATCCCTGCCTCTCAGCTTTGATCTGTGCAGTAGAAGGATTTGTGAGTTCACAGCCATTCTGTTCTCCTGTTGACTGGTTTGCTCTGTCCTGTTCTTTAACTCAGGCTTTTCTTCTAATTAGTGAGCCTGGAAGAAGTAGCAGCATAGCACTTGAAACTTAGAAGGATGTCAAAATATATAAGGTGGGGGTTACCACACAGAAAGGGGAATCTGTTTTGCTATGCAGTGATGTTGGGGTTTCTTAATTGGTTGGGGTTTTTTACAATTACAGTGCTGTGGCAAGCAGAGAAAAGTAACTTTGTCTGGAACAAATATTTAGTTAGCGCTTGCAGCAGGTCTTCTGTGGCATCCTTAGCACCACAAAAGGACTTAATTTCTGATCCTAGAGTCTTTGTGCTGAACAGAGAACATGTCCTTGATAAGCTACCTTTTTTTTTTTTTAAAAAAACTTGCAAAATAGGCTACTAGGTGCTTGTTTGGAAGACACAGTCATCTGTTATATTCCTTGACACATCTTTTTTAGCGTAAAACACTAGAAGAACGGCAACTTCAAGACTCTAGAGACACAGAAACAAGAGGCAGCTTCTCAGAGGAGAAAGTGATGCTCCATCTCTTCCCAGGAGAGAACTGTACGCTCACTCCACTGCCTGGGGTAGCCAGGGTGGTCCACTCCAAGGCTTTCTGCACCGTGCATTGGCAGGAAACCGGCAAATGCAAACAGAACACAAAAGATGCTCACTTACTACCCCCTGCACAAATCCTGGGCATACAGAGTGGCCAGGGGACAGCTAGGGGACAGCTAAAATACACACGGGGAACAGAAGGTAAAGGTGTTGGGAAGGCAGAGAGCACTATGGAGTCGAGCAGGACCCCTCAGCCCACAGCTGAAGTTTCTGCCAGCACTGAAGATGGTGCCCCAGAGACTGGCCTGGTGGAAGGAGCAGCTTCAAGTCTTGGCATCACTAATCCTCTCCAAAAACTGCCTTCTGGACTTCAAGATCCAGGAGGGAATCATGAAAAGCTGAGCTCAGTGGCCTTCTGTGTGGAGGGCAGGGAGGCCCTGGCTGGTGACCAAGCAGTTGTGCTACCGTTGTGCAGCACAGCTTGTGCTTGCAGCAAGATTCCTGATGTGGAGGAGCTATCTCTGCTTGATCCATTCCCACGGTACATGAAGTCCTGTCAGGACCTGATCGTCCCGGAGAAATGTTCTTGCACAGACAAGCTGCATGGGAAAGATTCTGCTCCAGCAGCTGGTGATACTTCTCCTGTGACTTTTCCAAGCGGGAGAAGCACAGAGGCATTTGACTCCTATTCACAGCTACAGAGAGGTGGTGTGGCGTCACCTGGCAGTGGCCCATCCAGATCTGAGTCTCAGGCTAGCCACAGCCAGGGCCAGCAGCTTGATGCTTGTACCAAGGATATAACAGATGCAGTAATGGAGGATTCTCAAGAGAAGCTAGGCTCCTCATTTCCACCTCAGGGACAATCTAGTACAAAGTCTCTCAAGGATGACCCAAGCCGGCTCTCTCAACAGGTTAGAGAAGAAGGATGGAGTCTACGAACTTCTGAGAGCCTTACGCTGGCTGAAGTCTACCTCATGATGGGCAAACCGAACAAGTTGCAGCTGGAATATGACTGGTTGGCTGTCTTGGAGCCAGAAACCCAGGATGTGAGGGAGCAAACATCCGAGTCAAGTGCTGTTCCTGCATGTACCACCTTTCACAAGCAGAGACTCCTGAATTGCCTTTTAAAACTCATCTCTACTGAAGTCAATCCCAAACCAGTAAGTAGCTCTTGTTCGTGCTTCACATGCTAAACTCTTATTTGATCTGGAGAATAATTGCCCAGTCCTGTTCTCATAGCAAATCAATGACCAGCCTTGTCAAGATCTTGGAGGTTCCTGTGTTTAAAAAAAAAACAAAAACAAACAAAAAAACAACAACAGAAAACAAAAAAAAACCCCAAACAAACCAGAAACAACCCAAACACAGCCTGGCTTGCTGTTCCCTCAGCATACTGCATTTGCTTTTTACACTGCCTTTTAGTTTCTGTTTGGCTGTGAGTCTCAGTGGTATTAGAGTGAACATCTAATCTCACTACTGAAAACAGTCAGGAGGTGGGGTTAGGTAATTTCCAATGTTTATGTAGTTCAAGTTGCACTAAGCGTAAGTGTGAAAAGAATGTATTTCTTTGGGATAGCATAGCCAATATAACTATGCATGCCACAGTGATTTTTGTAAAAGTTCCCAGAGTCTAGGATAGTTATTTAATAGACCCAGAAAAATGTCTTCTTCCTTAAGCATAGAGCAGGGAATTAACTTGCTTTCCTCCTTGTGCACTGTCACCAATGTTTAAGATCTGTCCCTATGAGCAGCCATTTCCACGTAGTGCAACCAACTGAAACTTAATAAAACATCCTTTTAAAGACCAAAAGACACCGAATTCAATAGATTTGACTGAATTCCTGTGATGGAGATAGGATGAGGTAAAGATACCATGTTCTTCGTATTCCAGCATAGGATACAAATGTATCACTGTTCCCAAACACATCGTTTTTTGATCTTTCCTTGTTGGTGAAGACTTAGGCTGCCCCAAAGCTTCCCTCCCCTGAAGCTCCTTTTGAGCCTCATTTTACAGACATAGAATGTAGAATTTTACAAGTTTTAAACCATTTTTGCTCAGATACAGCTCCAGATACAGACTTTGTTTAAACTGTGAAGGCTTTTGGTCTGATGTCTCACAGATCTGTGACAATGTCTCCTCTTTAGGCATCTACTTTTGCTTCTGGTGCCACATGTGACAGCCAGGGGTGACGCAGTTAAACGATTACAAACTAGAAAGAAGGACATCTCCTTAGACTTGGGGAGACAGGGATAAAAGGTGGGGGGGCAAGGAGGGGCAACCCGGCAGTTATTATTTGCAAGTGTTTTCCTGTCGTTGTAGCACTCTTAGTGTCTTAATCAAAGTAGCATAGTGCTCCTGAAAAAGAGTGGAGCTCTTTCAGATTTTTTTTTTTTTATTGGAATGTACAATACAGCATGTAACATAACCTTTTCCTCTGTTTGTCAAATAGCACTTTATACTCGCTGTGTTTCAGAAGGAGGTGCTGTTCTTGGGGCACTGAATGGGACTGATACATGTTCAAGAGGCAAGGACAGTATTTGCTGCCTGATTGAAAGTCCTGTAGACTTCTTGAAAGTTTTGTCTCTTAAATGCTCTGCGTTTCATCAAATAATAACAGGAACCATAATATTTTTCCCTAAGGTGTTTTAACAGAGGAAGGGTTGATTGTCTAGATAGCTGTTAATTCCTCAGCGTAATATGTAAGGAAGGCGAAATGGGCGACTGTGCTCTGGTTCATTCCTTTAAACCAAGATTATCAGCGTAAGACAAACTGTCACAAAGTGCGTTGCAGTCAAGTGTGGATGGCAGTTTTAAGCCTGTGAATAGTTTTAATATAGCCTGTGGTAGCTTTAATCCTTAGAAAGGGAGCATTTTCTTGAAAAGCATTTAAATGACTTAATGAGATAAATGGATAGGCCTGGAAAAGTCATGTGCCTCTTGGTTATTGCTGTTTTACAGAATGAAAGAGGAGAAGGGATGGGAAAAATTCAAAACTATTGGTCTCTACTTGTTCAGAATTAAGAGCAAAATATATTCGTCCATGTATACTTCCAACCAGAGGAGCCCTCTAGATTGTTAGTTAAATGAAAATTAGTTTTGCATTGTATTAGAACCAACACTTTTTACGTTACGATGACAAATCTGTGTCTTTCCTGCTTTTCTTTTTTTTTTCTTTTTGTCTTTTTATCTGGGGGTGGTCCAGCACACTGTGTGAAGCTTGTTGAGTGTTAACTCAATTGTAACTTAAATTAATTACATTGAACCGATGACATTTAACACTGCTAAATGCATAGGAGGGGAATTTTAGCTGCCTACCACATGCACATGCAGAGGTATTGGCTAGAGTGCTTAAGGATATTGTAGTATGTCAGATTTTATTTTTTTTTAAGCTTACAAAGTAGGATGAGTTTAAGAATTTATCAGTTGTAACAGTACACAATATTTGTTTAATGTGCCTGCATTTTTAGACACCCGAGATGAGCTCTGTTGCCACGTCCCCAATAAAGCCTGCTCAAGAGGAGCAGTCGCTGACTCCTCCAGGGAAGGTGATTGCCATCAGCACCAGGAGCCCAGGTTGTGCACGAAATCAATCTGCCCTTCGCAACAACAAGCCTTTCTCTGCTGGTGCTGCTTCCAGCTCCTCAGGTGAGTATTCATAAAAATCCATGGCAAGAGATCACACTAGTACCTTGTACCATGATGAGTACGTAGAACAGTGGGAGAATGAGTGTTCATACTCTTACAAGCTTAACTGCTCGGGAACATTGGTATGTATTAGAGTTGTCCTAAATTCAGTACTACTTCAAATCTTGAAAAACAATGCATGTCAGTAATCCAGTTTACAGTCCAGAAGATCTCTCAGGAGTCACTCTTGCCGAAGATGCACTGGTTAGGAGCTGACTGATGCAGGATGTGGGATCTCAAGAGAGTGAAGGCTTACAGGGCGAGAGAGTAAATATGTGGTGTAAAGTTTGTTGATGAAATAATTGTTGACAATTTTCTGTGCTGTTATGCGAGCCCTAGCCATGAAGTCCCAAGAATTTCAGTTCTATTCCTCAGTGTAATTGGATTTTCCAGCAAATGTTTTATGACTTGAGTCTGTGGGGCTGGCAGGGTTACTGAGAACAGCTGAGTCTGATGCTGTCCTTTTCACACTTGTGCTGTGAGAAGCAATGGACCATGAGCAATTTAACTGATGCTGTAAAACTCAGTACTCTGTGTGGTTTTCATTTTAAAATGGCATTATAGCAATTTCATCTTTGTCTAAAGCATCGTTGTACTTACTTGCAGACAAGGACATACTTAAATATCTAGTAAAAAGCCAATAATTTAATAGATTGAACAGATAAATTGTTACGTTTCAGTGAGATACACAGGCTTGAAAGACATCTCTTTAAATCAGACTTGCAAGAAGAATCAAACTTAATTAGTTTGCAACATTCATTTTTGTGAGATTGTACTTTATGCTTTCCTAGTGCCTTGGAAATCCTTTCTGAAGCATTTTAAGTAAGGGTCAGGGTATCTGCTGAGGATACCAGACAGAGCAGCAAGAAACTAACAACACTTTGTGTCTGATCCCCTAGAAACAGACACCTGTTTGGTTTACATAGAGCTTCCTCGGTTCAAAAACAAATCTAATTGTCTGTGTTAGCCTTTGCTTTGCATCACTGAATTTCAAGTAGGGTTGTGTAGCACTAGGGTTTAACATATTAGGGCTTAACATATTAAGATGAAGCACAGCCTTTATAGCAAAGTCAGGAAGTGAAAAATACAGACTCTGGGTTCCTGCTTTTTTGTAGAGGCCCAAAGGTAGCCATGTAGGCTGCAGCTGAGCTGTTTGCCTTGAACAGAGGAGCAGTCGGAGTGTGTTCAGTACTGCATTCTACCTGGCTAATTCGTGTAGCTTCCTGGCAGCTCTGCCTGGGTAAGGCACTTGGCTTACCCTCGGGAGATGGCATTGCAGCACGTCAGATGGAGGATGCCCTAGCAAGTCTGATACCTTCACCCCAAGCTGTGTTGGTTTAGTAGACAAAGTGAATTCCTTTTATCAGCTCTGATAAGGGTGTTCTGGATTTAAAATAGGATTGTTTGTGGTCTGGATTGCAGCCTTTAGTATCCAGTAATTATCAAGCTTCTTTGTATCCTCACATACGGCACTATTAAATGACAGCAGGAATTTGGCTGTCAGAAAGCAAACTGCTGGGTAACTTCTAGGTGTGTTCCCTCGTAGAGTTTGGTCCTAAGTCTGTCTAGGTCCTAACTGCTGTTCAGTTTTCGTCTTTTGGATTGTTTTTTTTTTAATTAAAGATAAATTGATTTTGCCTTCTCAGTAGAAAATAAAGATTAGAAGATAGCCTGTGTCCACTTGAGAAGAACTGAAAGCATTGGCAAACTGACAGCTCCACAAAAGCCACACGGCCAGCTGGGGAGACAAAAAAGAGGATAAAAAGAATCATGCAAAGAGATTTAGAAAAAAAGTAAAGCAGCAGCTGTGGTGCAACATCACTTCTAGTGCTTAAAATATCATTACATAATTACAGCTGCACCCTTTATTGCTTTTTTTAAAGATAATATCCTGTTCGTTGTCTTTAAAGATTCTCTCTAACTCCTGGTCAGGCAGGAGGCACAAATTTCTATGTTGTTCTACATTTAATTGATTTTTAGATAGATTGGCCCACTGTAATTTTAACTAACTTTTGAAAAAAATGGCAGGATCTAGAGCAGCGTGGTGAAGGTGGCCATTTCGCTTTTTAAATACGAAGATAATAAAAGCTGCAGGTTCAATTGTTAGGTAGGGATCCTGTCCCACTTCGCTGTGTCCCGTCAAGAGAGGTTGGAGAACCAGGACAAGTGTGGGTGCATAGGAGTGTGACAATATCTTGTCTGTTGTCACAAACCCTAGTGTCACACACAGAGCAAACATCTCTGTGGACGTGAGGTGGGTGTGTGTCCTGTTAGTCTGGCCTTCTGAGATAACCAGTCTTGCTTTTCATCTCAGCTGGATGCCTGCAGAGTGGACACAGCACCGTGAAGTCCTGTACTATTTTATTTAAAGTTAAATGTAAATGGTGGAGTTTTACTTAGATCAGATGCCATTATTTCAGTGTCCCAAATGTATTTCAAAGACAGTCCGTCTTTTGGAAGGTATTTTGGTAAATTGATCCCTGCTGTTTCATTTCTCTGTCACCAGAATCACTTTAGTGGGGTTGCACTTTGAATTGCCACGGGGTGGAGGTGACAGTGTAAATAAAACGTAAACGTTGTAGAATGGGCCTGTGTTTGTATTATCTTCCCCTACGAAAGGAATGGTGGATATATAGTTTGTTTAGTGGGAAGTACCCTCAAGTATTTCCACAAGCTGAATAGATAAACTGGTTAATGTGGTCTGTGTGGGGCTTAAAACTGGATTCTTAGATTCTGATTTCTTTAGTATTCTACTTTCTTTAGTAGTTGCCTTCTTCCAAGGATTTCAAAGCAAGTGAATGTTTACAGTGTCCTTGTGGAGCAGGTAAATACTGTCAATTTGCAGGTGGGAAAACTGAAGTATTGAAGGTTTCATGATTTGAGATCCCAAACAAATGGTGGCAGAGCCGGAATCCATAAGTCCCGGCTCTCTGTATGATCCTTTAATTACTAGTTACTTTATTTTTTGTTTTCACTTCATTTAAATTGCTGTTAAAATCTTGCAGGTTTGAGAAATCTCCCTAGACCTCTCTTGGTGGCTGGTCCTTCAAGTTCTGGAAGCACTGATGCGGATGGTGGGCTCTTTGCAGTTCCTACAACTCTACCACCCAACAGCCGCCATGGGAAGCTCTTCTTGCCTAGCAAAGAGGCGGAACTGACCTTCCGGCAGCACTTGGACACAATCGGTGTAAGTGAGATGACTGAATGAGAAAAGTAGTGTGTTGTGCCTGAGCTGGCTTCCAGTAGATATTACAGGGTTGTTTTTGTAAATCAGAAAGTACGGGCTTCCCTGTGAAGCAGTGCTTCTGGTGATGTTCAAGCAGAACATATTATCTGAGATTAGTCAGATTTTGACAATGCAACTACGCTTTGAAGTGACATCACCTCTTCAGACCTGAATCCGAATGCCATCACACAGCCTGATGAAACTGGCTCACTCTTCAATTAACGTTGCTCCAGCAAATATATTTGCCAGGTTTAGCAAAACTGATACCCTTCTTATCATGCAGCTAATTTTAATACAGCCTCATTGCTGTGTTTAATTGAAATGCTCTTTTTATTTTTATATATACAGTCTCAGTAGCAACTTCATAGCAAGCTGCAGTAGTTAAGTAGTGAAATGGCTCTTTTGGGGAGAAAGCTTTATCTCCATAAAACAACAAGAAAAAAAGCCCAACAGATTCCTGGTGGAAAATTTTCCTACTCCAGCAGAAAGAATATTCTACTGTCTGAAACAAAAACAATATTTTAATAAATAGTTACAACTTTACTGAAAAACGGAGTTTGGGTGTTACAATTTATTCTATGTCTGCATGCTTAAAATACTTCCTAATGCATTTCCTGTTCTTGTCCAGATGCAGTCGGACTTCTTCTTGCCAAAGCCAAGGAAGTTACGGAACAGGCACTTGCGGAAGCCCTTAGTAGTACAGGTGAGAAGAACTGGCGAAGTGTGAAATGCCTCTTTGACTTCCTGAATAGCTATCAGTAAGGCTATAATGGTTTGCACCTAACTGAAATAAAAAACGGAACTTGCCTCATACATTCACTGGAAAAGTGAAGCTGAACATGGGAAAGAACAAGCATTTTAGTCTGTATTGTAACCAGATGGATTATTTTCCCTGTATGAGGAATGTCAACAATAGTAGTAGTGCAGTGCATGAGGTGGTTTGGAAAACAATGTAAAAGCTCCTCATCTGCAAGCAGGTTCTGCTGCCTGGGCCTGCCCAAGCAGTGTGTTCATGTGGTACCTGACCTGTCAGGGCTATTACCACAAGAGTTCCCTTCAGATATTTTTTCCTGCTTCCTACTCACTAATGGCTGTTAAACAGGGGTGAGTGTAAGCTTTCGTAGTGAAATAAAACATAACACTATTTGAAAGAACAATGATTTCTGGGAAAAAAACCAGGACTGGCCAAGAGATGCACAGAAGAGGTAGACTGTTGTCATGGAACTTTGGTCATAGGCAGATGTTAACCTCCTTTAGACTGCTCCAATAACCAGCAAAAAGGTATGTGCCTCTGTGAAACCACAGGCTTGGCCCAGGGACTTGTGGCATGTGGAGAACATACAAGAAATGTAAAGCCAAAATAATGGAAACTTGTTTGGGGAAAACAGTTACCAAGTGTTAATATACCTTTTTGTCTCTTCTGCTCTATATAGGAGTAAGAGACCTAGAAATTAAATACATGCTATTTTTTGGTACTGAGATATTTTGGTCTACGCAATTCCATTTGTTTTAAGAGCTCCCAAGTACATAGAGCTGCCTCATTGATTCACACTTCTTTAATTGTAATGGCAGATCAGTTTGCGCACAGACCAGATCCCATCCTTAAGATCACTGTTGTAATTCTGTGGGAGATTTGAAAATTATTGCAAGAATAATCAGAAAGGAATATTGTTCTAATTCTCATTTCTCTGAGAATTCTCTATGTGGAAATTTTCTCTTACAGTAGTTTACAGGGAAAACACATGATTCCTATCTGTAGCTTCTTTCTCAAGATTACACAGACCTTATTGCTATGGTTATTGCTTTGTAAATGCGTGTAAATACTCTGCTTATTCTGGAAAATATAATGAACTTCTGTGCCTTAGAAGATGAGCTTTACCCTCTGCTCTGTGTTTAAATATGTTTTGGTTTATTGTTGCTTCTCTCACATAGAGAACACTGCTGCCCAGGCCGTCTGGAAATCCATCCCAGCACGTCTGTTCCTTTTCTATCTTATCCAACTCATCCATTACAGGTGAGTCTGCACATCTTCTATCGCTGCCATGAGATGGACTGGAAAGTGTTCCTTAAAACTGCATAAAGGAATCATTTCTAAAAAGAGAAAAATATCCTTTCAAAACCACAGAGCCATTTACCAGTTGTTTGAGTCACTTTCTGCAGGACGATGGGATTTTCTCCTGGATCATTCTTAAGCGAGTGATGATTATGATTAGGACATTAAGGTTGGGGGCAACCTTGGCTGCAGTGACCATGGAAAGATAGAGTTCAGGATCTTGGGCTATACGTGCAAAACAACAAGTAGGACTGACACCTTGGATTTCAGGAGGGTTAACTTCAACCCCTTCAAGAAACTGCTAGGAGAAATCCCACGGGATAGGGTTCTGGAAGGTAGAGCCCTCTCTCAAGAGAGCTGGTCGATATTCAAACATCGCTTTCTCCAAGCTCAGGATGGGTGCAACCCTAAGAGCAAGAAATCAGGTAAGGGAAGCAGGAGACCTGCATGGTTGAGCAGGGAATCTCTTAAAAAACTCAGGTGGAAGAAGGAAGTTGACACTGAGTGGAAGAAGGGACTGACCACTTGAGAAGATTACAAGAATGCCACTAGAGTATGGAGGAATGAAACAAGAAAAGCCAAGGCCTCCTTGCAATTAGAATTGGTAAGGGATGTCAAAGTCAACAAGAAGGGTTTTCTCAAGTATATTGGAGGCAATCTTTACTGCTCAGGCCAGCCCTCAGGAGCCACAAACTTTGGAGGAATCAGAGAAATCAGAGAATCAGAGAAGTCTGGACAAAGGAAGACTTTCCCTTGGTGGAGGAAGACCAAGTTAAGGAACAGTTAAGTAAACTGGATATCCACAAGTCCATGGGTCCTAACGGGATGAACCCGTGAGTGCTGAGGGAGCTGGCAGAAGTCATTGCTGGGCCGCGCGCCAACATTTTTGAAAGGTCCTGGAGGACAGGCGCGGTGCCCCAGGACTGGAGGAAAGCCAATGTCATCCCAGCATTCAAGGAGGACCTGGGAAACTACCTCTATCCCTGGAAAGATGATGGAACAGCTCATTCTGGGTGTCATCTCAAAAACATATGGAGGAAAAGAAAGCTATCAGAAGTAGTCAACACAGATTCACCAAGGGGAAGTCATGTCTGACTAACCTGATAGCCTTCTACAATGGCATGACTGGATGGATAGAGGAGGGG
>JAOXNH010000067.1:18313585-18325991 GCA_028566575.1 Bartramia longicauda | reverse complement strand
GTGGACCTGCTCTGGCAGGGGGTTGGACTGGATGATCTCCAGAGGTCCCTTCCAACCCCATGTGATTCTGTGATTCTATGATAAAAATTTTTTTTCTTCCATTTCCCGGTATTGAAAGCAGGGAATGGTAAGGAGTTCTCCACAAGGAGTCAAAATTTTGGAATAAATTATTTAGATAAGAATTTTTTTTTTTTTCTGTAGGCTGTAATCATTTGTCTAGATTTTATAATGGACATTTCCTAGTACCTGGGATACTGTCTTAAATTTCATCGAGTAAATCAATACACTGCCTGTTTGTCCTTTTCTGCTGATACAGTCTTGAGCACAGTGGGTAGTATAGGTGATCCCCATCTCAGCTTGAATCTCAGAATCAACATGAGATTATCAAAGGTTATCTTCATTGAAAATACTGAAAGTGGCTTCAATAATACAGCAGCACTTGCTGTTGCGTCTGTGTGACGAGGCACTGGTTCGCCCGCATTGCTGGTTCGGGTCTGGCTCATTGTCTTCACTACTTGCGTTCCCAGAGCTCGCTACTGCTTGGAATTTGCTTGCTTCCATTGAATGGTGTTGTGCTCTGCTTTAAAGATGTTAGATTTCATTTACTTCAGAGGTATTTAATCCTTCATCCTAGGGAGAGGTTCTTTTCGGCCAATCCAGTCTTCGCTGACTAAAGCTGCTGTTTCTCGTCCAATTGTGCCCAAAGTTCTTCCAACACAGGCTGCCAACCATCTGTCTAGTAAGTCATTTCTTAAACAGGGTGAATCATGTCTGTTGTGATCTGTATGTTACCTTAATGGTTTCGGTTTCCTAGGTAAAATTATTAGTGCCTTTGGAAGCTAAAGAAAGGAGCTGTGTTAATGAAATCTTCCTTTCTGTGCCTTTGTGTGAGGGCAGGGAGGGAACAGTCAGTGGTGGGACAGTGTGAACGAGGTTCCTTTGTGGTGTCTGACCTGCAGGCGAAGAGAGGGGTTGGAATTTGTAACCAAAATGGAGCGCTTTGTGATGATTTGTTGCAAGACTGCTTTGAAAAAGGGTTGTGACATATTTCAAAGAAACTTATGAGCAACTTAACCACTAACATGGGGTTATAAATCCTACAAGGAAAAACCATGCCAGTGTACCCCAAGCAAATACCGTCTTGCAACAAAAGAATGGTCTCATAATTGGAATGATTGGTGAGGTGAAAACAGTGACTGCCTCTGTGTTTTACTTAGAGGCTTCTCTATGATGGGAAGATGTTCAGATGATTGTAAAAGATCTGAGTGAGGTTAACCCTATAACAACATAGCTTTTTTGTATTGAGTCCAAATGGCTACTAGAGGCAAGATAACAAACTAAGACTTTGTTGTTTTTATAGCTCCTCTAGTAAACCAGAGGAAATGTCTAGGAATTGCATAGCCAAATACTTAAAAATTTGCAGGACAAAAAAGAAAAAACTAGAAGGAAAGGGCAAGGGGGGGAGAACTGACATGTTTCTCTAAATTATTTTGATATACCTGATAACAGGGCAGAAAAAGTAAACCTTTTAGCTGAAAGAAATGTTAACACTTTGTGAAGGGGAACAACTGATACAGCTGATCAGATAACTACCAGTTTCCCTTTTTGCATGTGCTAAGTTTTGACTCTGGGCAATTTTTAAAACATCTTTAAGATGAGTCACAACAAAATAATTGTCTGAAGAAAAGGCTCGGAATGTGGATTTTGCTTTGTTGTTTCACAAAAGGTGCTATCGACTTGGCAGCCAAAAGTGCTGGTATTATCCCTGGTAGCCCTGTGCCTGTCTTGGATGCAGATGGTTTATCAGGTGTATCCCCACTGTCACCAGACAGAGTGACCACGGTGGTGACAGGACAAGAGTCAACAGCAGCACATCAGAATGGGGGCTCCATCACTGCTGCAGAGGTCAGTCTCTTGAGTGTACTTTTTGAAGTAGTTAAGTGTCTTGCTTGCTCTTTGTGTAAAAAAAAAAAAAAAGTATGGCAGCAAACCCAATCTGTGTTGTAGAGTGCATGTTTCGGGGTTGAGGGATCAAAACATCACACTGGACAGGTTTCCATCCTGTAGAGCAGCTTTCAGCTGTGAGACCATTGAAGTTTGCCATCCAAACATCTGGGCTTGAAAACAAGCAGTAGCATTTCAATAGGTGGTAATTCAGGAGGGAATCTAGGCCAAAACATGGACTGTTAGGTATGTATTTGGAAGAGAAACTGATTTCTCCCTGCTTGTTTCTCTCACTGAGGCACAGATACCTGTCAGTCCGTGTCATTTTCTCAGGGAGTTGCTGGATGATTTGGAAAGGCATGCTGTGTAGGAAGAGCCTGCATAAACAGCAACAGGCACTACTTGTCTCTCACCTCCCCAGCTGTATTTGCTGCAGCTGGTGCAAATGTGTGTCCCTCACCTCATTTGTGTTGTGCTTCCAGGGCTCGGGCCCTGCCTGTCGCGTCCCGTTCATCAACCTGCCATCACGGCACGAACAGGAGGCAGCTCCTGGTGGTTTCCAGGTAGAGTATGTGCTGAAAGAACAGTTGGATGAGATGGGTAATGGTTTGAAAACACCACTGGTGTTAGTAGTTAAAACCCCTTGTTCCCAGGGAATTGTACGGCATTGATACTGTTTTATGGGAAATGAAATCTCTAGCATCTGAAGAACTGTAAAGAAAGAAATTTAGGAGAGCTGCTTAAATTTTTGTGGGTGCCATTTTCTAAAAAAGCAAAGTGAAGCTGACAATCTCTGACCTCTGGAGGTCAAACAGGTTTTATATATTTCTTGATACAGTGGAGGAGTTTATAATTGCTCTGCTGTATTGTAGAGTGTATTTTAGACATCACAAAGAAAGATTCTGGCAATTGGCAATCCTGCTCCTTGTATGTTGCTGAAGGAGAATTATTAAGACTAAAAGCTTGATTGTAATGCCAGCGTCCTCTTCAGAGAATCACTTTTCTTTGTGCTGGATCCAATATGAAGCAGGTACTTTTAAAGTAACTGTGGCAGCACCTAAGCTGTAAGAAAGTTGTTATCCTGTCCCCAGCTTCCTCTCCTGTGAGATCCAGGACCCTGTGGTAGATACCTAAGCCTCAGAATACAGGCTTTTCTTTTTTTCAGTGGAAGCGCTTTCCATGGTTCCTGTGCCAGATACATATCAAAAAGGTCGGATTAATTAGATTGGAGAGCATAAAGGAGTAGTGCAGATGGACATGAACCTACTAGGCATTTATTTGTGGTAATGGGGCTTGAGTTTCTGGTTCTTGCTCTCAGGACAGCTACATCCGAAAAAAATCACGTTCTCTGACGACTTACTAATAACAAGACTCTTAAAAAAGAATTGAGTTTTGGGAAGTCTGGCTGTAAGGAGTGAGTTAGCAGTTTAAAATATTTATATACTCTTCAAGCAGTTACAGGATTTTGCGTGCACAAAGGCAAATTAATACTTAAGAACTATCTTGTAGATTCATCAAAATCATATTAATTTTATTATTATGCTTGTTTCTGTTATTAAATATTTTTTGGAATCTTACAGACCCATATTTTTTGAGATGATTTGGCAGGATATGGGCCCTCATAAATTCATAAACGATTAACTCTGGTTCTTGTAACAGGGCACATCAGTCCTTTCTCTGTCAGAACTGCCCAAGACTCCCCTCCAAAATGGTATTTCCACCCCTCCACTTCCCTCGTCAGAGACTTCCAGCACCCGGCTCTCTCCTCCCAATGTTTCTGCTCTCTTGGATATTTCTCTGCCTGGGCCACCTGAAGATGTGCTGTCTCAAGGAGAACCTGCCACTCAAATCAGTGATTCTATCATTGAAATTGCTATCAGCTCTGGTCAATACAGTAAGTCTGAGCTTAGCTAAAGGCTTCCTATTAACTTTTAAAAAAAAAAACCCTCTCTATCATCTTGCATGTCAGCAGAAGCTTTTCCAGGAAGCAGTTCTTGGATATTTTTTTTTTCTAATATCTGTTGGAAACAAAATAATGCGCCTAGCCTTTATTTTCTGGTATATTATAGGTAGGGGGGAGTGGTTGTTGGGTTGGGTTGGGTTTTTTTTTATTCCTTTTAAACATAAGTTGGTGCAGTGTTGTATAACTTTGCAGCATTGACTGAATCAGTGATTCCTGACATTGGCTTACAGGTGAAGGTGTTTCTCTCTCTCCTGCGAAGCTAAATGGCAGCGACAGCTCCAAAAGTCTTCCGTCCCCATCCAGTAGTCCTCAGCAGAACTGGATTGCCTCTCCCAGCCATGATCCCCAGTGGTACCCCAATGACTCCACAGACTCATCTCTCAGCAGCTTGTTTTGTAAGTGCCTGTATGCAGAAAACTGCAACAAAAAAAGCTATTTCCTTTATTAAAAAACAAAACAAAACAAAAAGCTGTTTATTCAAAGTGAATCCTTTGGAAAATCATAAACCCAGTAGGATGTTTGTAGAATTCTTGCTTTCATTTCAACAACGTTGCCTTGAATACATTTTCTCTCTCTTTACAAGCCTGTTCCTGAGAAGATCCTGTTGCTAGATTGGGGCCCATACCTTGGGACAAATAACTCCTTGGCAGTTGTGTGTAGTCTGTTTGGAGCCTGACTCATCAGTTAGATTGAGGCATTTTGGCTGTTCTGCCAAAATGAAAAGATGCCCTTGGCTCTGCTGTTGGAAAAATAGGCTTCGTTCTGCGCTTGGTGAGCAGAATCTCAAAGACATGAGATCACTGGCTTTGTTTGGGGGTTGGTGGTTTTTTAATTAATATTTAATGGGGCCAGTGTAATGAGTCTGTACTCTTAGCAGTGTGCTGGTGGTGTTCATACTGGTAGCACGTAATTTTTAAGATCTTGAGAGAAGAAATAGCTGCCCGTACTCCATTTTCTATTTCCTTGTCCTTCTCTTTGTCCTCTCAATTGCAAAAACTCAGTGTAGTGACTTACTGATGTGTCTCTTCTTTATAGCAAGTTTCATCTCTCCTGAGAAGGGACGAAAAATGTTGCCAACTCCTGTTGGGACTGCCAGTGGCACCTCCTTACTGGGACCCAGCCTTCTGGATGGAAACTCGCGGGACTCCTTTGTGTCACGGTCCCTGGCGGATGTAGCAGAGGTTTGTCATCAAATCACACTCAGCTCTCTGCTTCCTTTCCTAGCCCAGCATTGATGTGTATTGTCCATCACACCTTCCTGAGATACTTAAGGCAAAGGTGCTTTGACAGGTGCACTTTAGCTGAGTAGAACAGGGCTACAGTAATAATAGAAAGATATAAAATGACTCGAGGGTGAACCGCAGCAAAGCTGGTGTGAGAAGGTGTCAAGAGCACCTTCAACCCAGGTTCTTTTTGCTGTGGGAGGTTATATTTACCAATGCTGGACAAACCTTTATTTTGACAGAGAGAGTTGTAATCCTTCTGTTTGGTGTGCCCTGCCTTGTAGAGCAGGAATCGAAGATACTAAAGACGAGAGAAAAGTTAGTACTGATACAGCTACGGTACAGTTGGAGGACTGGTAGAAAAAATAAACAGGTCCAGAAGGAAGAAGCAGGAAGTGGCTAATACTAAGTTACCTGAGAAAACAGCAGAAGATGCTATGCTGCTGAGTTACTTTCTCTGTTGGTAGAATTATCCTTCTGTTTTGAAATCTTTTGAAGGGGTAGAGTGAAGACGAGCAGTTATTAGGGCTTGAGGACAGAGCTCCTTTTCAGAGGACATCATGTACATTGTAACTTTGTGGGGGCTTGCCCTAATGGAAGGAAAATGTCATTCCTCCATTGCCCTTTGGATTTGTATATGGAGGTTCTCTGCAGACTTTGCAACCAGAAGCTGCAGCAAGCTCAATAGGTGTTGATGTGCCCGTAGCAGCTTCAGACTCCACACACAGCTCCACTTCCTGGCATAAATATGAAGATTCTGCTTACTTGGTGATGAGAATCTGTCAAGGTGTGTTTTAATTAAAGGGATATATGATAATTTATTTGTGTGGATTTGAAGTGACGTTGCAGCCCTTGATCTTACAGACTGCCTTCTGAAGAAAACAGGGTGAGCCACCGTTTTAGGTGCAGGAGAGCACTCATGACAGATGTGGGTTTGTGTGGGAGCCTTCAGAGGAAGCAAGTATCATGAAAAACGGCTTTAATGATGGGAGAATTTTGAAAGGCCTTTTTTTAAATGTCCTGCAGAATCAAGTTTTATTTACAAACGCAGTTACTACGTTAGAGGTAATATCTATAAGAGTTTTTGTCCGTTAGAGGTGATATCTGTAAGAGTGTTTGTACAGTGCATCCACCAGTTCACCTTAATGCTGAATTAAGGATAGGCAGGTAAGGCCCATTGAGGCTATAGGTTTGGGGGTTTTAGTAGGTTTGGGTTTGTTTGTTTTTTGAGAAGCTTCCATTTAGCCATGGATAAGAGCTATTCTCACTTAGATGAAGTGAGAATATCTTTCGTATGAGAGAGAGGATGGGAATGAAGATCAGGGAGCTAAACTCTTCTCAGGACAAGAGGCAGCAGACACAAATTGAAACACGTGAAATTCCACCTGAACTTTTTTAACGCGAGGGTGATGTCACACATGAAAACAGGTTGCCCAGAGAGGTTGTGGAATCTTCATTCATGGAGATCATTCAGCACCTGAGCAGACAAGGTCCAGGGCAACCTGTTCTAGCTGACCCTTGAGCAGGATGGTTGGACAAAATGATTTCAAGATGTCCCTTCCAACCTAAACAATTCTTGTCATTCTGTGAAATTTCCACTGACATGTAGCTCTTTTTCTCTCATGTCTCTTCTAGGTGGTGGATTCCCAGCTGGCTTGCATGATGAATGAGAACAGCATAGATTACATATCTCGCTTTAATGACCTTGCCCAGGAACTATCGATACCTGAGCCAACCCGCAGGGAAATTCTGTTTGATGGAGGAGGTGGTGGTCCCCCCATCGGGGATCTTTCACAGTGAGGGTGTGAGACCAGCAGGCTGATGTAGACTGTTCAGCTAACGTTGGAGCCTACAGCACTGGATGATGGCAAGGGCAGGTTGTAGAGAAGCAGCTGAGGCTTAGTTGTCCCTGTCTTGTGCGCTTCTTTTTTAAAAAAAGAAGCGTTGTCTTCAAAAGTCTGAAGAAGTACTTGTAAGTCCTGGAATGTGCAATATACTGGGAACAACAAAATGTGGGATAGTGTTACAGGAGATGGTGCCCCTGCATCACCGATAGAAGATGGCAGGTTTATGGGACAGTCCCGGACTTGTACTTTGGAATGGCTTAAGCAAGAAGCTCAAGCAGGGAAGGGTATTGCCAGAAGCTCCCCTACGTGAATTTTTTTTGGCGTAGTAATCAAAACGCCATGATTTGGGATCCACATCAAAGTTGTGGAGGATAAAGGGTGGGGATGGGTATGGGAACCATTTTGTGTCTTGACATGTCCTAGTTGGCACTCTCTGTCAGTCAAACTGAAGGTTCTTGCACTCTCTTCAAAGGCGCTGTAACGCTACGATGCTTCATCTTTATAGCGCATTCAGTTTCTTTGGCTGTTTTGTCATTTGACCATTCCAGCAGCGGCACGTACCTGCTTTCTTGTTTTGTAGGGAGCTCTAATTCACCCTGCAGTCTCTGCTTCCAGATTGCATGGATCCTTGGTGAGTTTCCTCTATTTTTAAGCTACATCATATGTCACAATCATCATCATCCTGACTGCACCCATATGTTCCGCCTTTGAGAGCCTTCACCACATTGCACAGTTCATCCCATGAGTGGGAGAGCGCTTTCTTGCTTTCCCTGAAGAATGGTTGCTTTTTAAGTCAGGAAACACTTCTAAAGAGCTTACTGGAATCACTATGAAAAGCTTTGTCACAATTAGTCTTGGCTTTGCTGGAAACCTGTATATATTGCCATCTTTCTTTCACAAAAACTGAGGATTACCTGGGGAGAGGAAATAGGAAAGAACATTGTAATGTTTAGAAACAAATAATACATTGACGCTAAAGTTGTTGAGACCTGTTTTGTGTCATGAAGAGGAGAGGTGTCAAGTCCTAGCTTAATCCCTTAGTCCTTCCTTATTTCCTCCTTGTTGTGTGAATTCCGGGTGCTCTGTAGTACCTCAGGGCATCGTTTTTCATTATAGTCACTCCCAGGCACTAGTGGATCTGGTACTCCCTCTACCAAATCCCTGTGCATTTAATGTTAGTGTTTTAATATTTGAAAGACCCAGATCCTGATACCAGCAGGTTCAAAGGAATATAAAGTTACTTTCTCTACAGCTGGTTGTCCGTCGATTCTACCTTTATAACTCAGGAGACTTTTCCTATTTCCTTTCCTGACAGTCATGAGAGAGAATCCCTTTATTGTGCCCCCTGTTTAAGCACTTGTCTGCTTCTCCAGTAAAAGGATGTCCTTTGGCTATTTTAAGTAGATCTGAACTTATCCAAGGGGCTAGTCCTATATAAACCTCACCTTTGTTTTATTAATAAATGAACAAAACGTCTCCATCTCTTAGGCTTTTGTCAGGGGTTCATTTTCCCAACTTGCACTATACTTGGTGGATATAGTTCTGCCTGCCTTTAGCTACTTTTATAAGGCATTTGACTGGGAGTTTCTTCTTGTAACCTTGCTCACAATGCACTGATTAGATTTGCTGTTTTCCCAGTCACTTTACCCTGCTTTATGTAGATTATTTTTTTAACCGCTGTATGGTTTAACTTGTGCTTTCTGTCATTAAGAGAAAAAGTAACAAGTGTTCCGATGTGTGGCCCAGAGCAACCTTCCTGATTTCACTCAAAAAGTAGTGAGATAGAGATGACATTCCAAGACCCCACGTATCGGGTGGCTACATTCTCCTCTGACACAGAAACCATACAGATGTGTAAAACTAGCATTAGTACAATTGGATGTTCCCAACAGGGAGGCAAACCTGTATTACGAGCAAGAAAACAATTGTGACTAGAAGAATGGAGAATTTCATGCCTGTGGGCTCACTTCCTATTCTGTCTGCATGGCATGTGGGGTAGTAAGTCCTTCTGTCGTTATTTATCTTTCGTTATTCTTACAGAGCCTTGTTTGAGAGATCTGATGCGATTACCAGGAAATGATGTAAACCTCAAATATAAAAAGTTTAAGGCTGTCAGCAAAAGTGAATGCTGAGGAGCGTATTTTTCTGAGCATTCACCTTTGGTTTGGAGAGGATACCCATTAATCTCAAAAGTCACCCCCTCTAGAACTTTTGAAGTTTTACTTAGAGTTAAGCTGTAGTTTGGTTCGTCTTTCCCACATTGTTTCCTTTTGATTTTGACTTCTTATATTAGTAATGCTGATTATCCTATATGCTGTACCTCCAAAAACCCTTTGGACTTGCAGGACAGAAGTTGAGGGCTCCTACTGTAGCTGTGGATCACAGGACACGCAGGAGATGTGATGCATTCTAATCAAGTACTGTATTAAAAAAAAAATACCTGAACTCTCAAACTTCTGAATGTTGAAAGACCAGCCTGATGGTCTCCAGTGTATCTAGGTAGCTTGACAAGTGTTTCATCTTCTTTACCCATGCTGGTAGTGGGGGGGATGTGACACTGGTTTTGACTCCTGGGTTGCTGAGAAGAAGTACCTGTGTGGCAGAGCACTTCATCAGGATCCAGCAGGACTTCCTGCCCCTGACACAGGGTGCTGTTGGGCTGCCCTTCCTCAGCCCCTTCAGCTGCCATAGAGGAATAATAGGACTGGAGAATGAAGTCACCGTAGTGGCTGTTTTTAATGATGCTATGAGACCAGAAAACTTTAATATCCTGAACCTTTGCAAGTAGACTTGGACCACTGAGTAATGGCAAAGTGGAAATGACACAGGTCAGTTCAGCACTCAGAGTTTTGTGGTTAGAAACACATTTGGCATCAGCCTCTTAAAAGTTGCCATTATGAAGCAGAATTTGGTTTCAGAAATGTAATGCTTTGCAAACTGCAGTTTAATAATAAAGCCCTTTCAGGACAAGTAAGTCTTATCAGGAAAAACTTGAAAATAGATTGTTGTGGTAGTTTGGAATTGATGCAGGATTTGTTACCCTTATTATGTGAAAGGTCACTTAAACACACCTGTGATTTCACCAGCTCTAGATTTTAGGTGGATGTGCTTTACGATACTAAGACTGCTAAGCGAAAGACTGGGGAGGGGGGTGTAGGAGGGGGGTGTATACACACACGCTGTATACACACACGCATCCGTATACGTATGCTTACATGTGTGTATATATATTTATTTTTTTTTTAAAACACAAAACTCTTTCGATTTTAATTATCTCAGCTTCCCCAACAGAAGTGACAAAATCCGTGTGTAACGATGTCAGCCTGTCCCGAGCAAGAGCCTGGAACAGGCAGGGTCGGTGGTGAGGCAAATGCTCCTGTGTTGGTGGAATGGCCTCCTGGGGAACTGCAACAGGGTTGGAGGGGACAAACGGACACTAATAACCTCCAGTATTAATTGCTTTAGGCTTTTCCCAGGTCGGTTTAGTGACGATATCCAATAAGGAAGTTCTGAATAGTTCAGCAAGGTGAATGACAGAAAATTCAGTATTTGTTGTCATCATAGTGTGGGTGGAAAGCAGTACTAGATCCTGAGAATTCTCTCTGTGTGCGTGTGGGCGCTAACTGGGTTTTCTGCTGCGTGTTGCATCCTGATTGCCCACACAATTAATTTTATCCTTTATCACTAAATCTACTAAGCATAGGAATACTAATTGTTTTTAATACGGCATTGTTAAGCCTTTTCTTGACACCCCTCTTTATATTTCTAAATTGAATGAAGTAGGTTGGATAAAATTAGTCTAGAAAGACATCTCATTTACTGACTCCACAGATCCCAGAATGGAAATTAAGTTGCATTTTGTTTTTTACACTCAGACTTCAGATGCATTTATAAGGAAAGTACTGCACTTTTTTTTTAACCTTTTCAAACTTTTGACTCTCTTAATTTCAGAGCAATTTCTAAATGTTAACTAAGTGAGACCTTGGCAAGCACTACGGCAATAAGTTATCATTAATTATCAAAACATGATAACTGCTTTAGAGCTTATGGTTCTGGCAGCAAAATTTAATGCTGTTTCTTTTAATAATAGTTAAGCCATATCATCTAAGGTTTCTGGCTTGTTGGAGATGTGAATTTGTTTTATAGATTATAAATATACCTATATAGTGTATGTATAAAGCAGAATGCCTGTCGTTAACTGATTATTTTTTGTACCATATTGTAAATTATATTATTTATTCTTTACCAATTTTGGAAAAAGGTGTTTCGGTTATTTAATATAATATACAAAAACTGTTAAACTTCCTCTGTTTAAATTTCCAATTCAACTTGTAAAGCTGTTTTTATTCTTGTGCATAAATACATACTAATACTTGGTCTAACTTCTGTCCAGTGTGTTACTTGCCATTCATGCCCCATCAGATTTTTCCATTTAACCTTTATTTACATAATAATGGCCCCTTGGTGATGGGGTTAATCATCTGTCCATAAGGCAAAGCCTTCCAAGGTGAAATTCTGGTTTCGGTGAAACCAGTGGCATAGCTTCCGTTCACATCTTCTGTTGCAGATGTTTCACGATGTTCCCCATTGTGAAAGAAGGTCTTGGCTGGGGTTTGGGTTTGGTTTGGTTTATTTTGGTTTACAGCTTCCATCCCCAGCAGCGTCTGCTAATTGTGAGTGTTAGAAACGAGCCAGACCAGAGGGCAGTCTGGCCTGAATGTCCTGTCTTTGTGCATGGTCATCAGTAACATGAGGAAGGGGCCACACCAAAAAAACACCAAGCAAAAGAGTACAGTAAAAAGGGTGTGTATACTTTGGGTTCCCCCACCCTCCCAAATTTTTTTACCTTCCCAGCTTCAGATAAGTGGGAACTCAGACGTAGAGGTTGTATTCAGGCCATCATGTTTTAGATAGCCACTACCAGAAAAACTTTTTCACCCTGAGGACAACTGGGAAGAGGAACAGGTTACCCAGAGAGGGTTGGGCAGTGTCTGTCAAGTTTTCCAAGAGAAAACTGCATAAAGCCCAGAGGAAGCTGGTTTGATGTAGCTCACCCTGCTTCAAGCAGGAGGTTAGACTCCAGGCCTGAGGCTCCTTTCAAGCTGAATTATCCTATGATCTATGATGTCATTAACTAATTCCTTTTTGTACACATTTAGGATTTTGGTCTCTGCAATACACGATGGCAGCTTTAGTTAAATTTTGCATTGTTTAAGAACACTTTTGCACTTTCACTAGATGACAGGAGAAGGACTTTGGGATGTTAGTGGATGAGCTCACTGTGAGCCAGCAACACACGCTGGAGCCCAGGAAGCCCCCTGCACCCTGGGCAGCAGGGCGAGGGGGGGGATTCTGCCCCTCTGCTCCGCTCTGGGGAGACACCCCCCAGTGCTGCCTCCAGCTCTGGGGCCACCAACAGCAGAAGGACA
>JAOXNH010000067.1:18284458-18297686 GCA_028566575.1 Bartramia longicauda | reverse complement strand
CTGTGATTCTGTGATTCTGGTTCCTGGGAACGTGCTTGGGAGTGATGAGCAAAAAAAAAAAAAAAAAATCCACCTTGCTGTGAGTTGCCTGAACTAAAGTTCGCTTTCAAGTTTCACAGTTTATATTTTAGGAGTCTCAATGCGCTGTGTCTTCCACCAAAGGAGGGTTCTGCCAAAGAATATTGTTGAGAAGAGCTCACCCTTCCCAGGGTGGCCCAAGGCTCGGGGGGGTTGGTTACCCATACACACCAGCAGCGCAGCGCTGCAACTAGTAAACTATTAAACAGCCAACCAGCTGGTTGTCTCGTTCCGTTTCTTGCAGCGTGCTGACCCCCATGAATGCCACCCCTGCATTTCCATGAGGAGCTCAAACAAAGCAGAGAGCCGGGCAATGACTTAGTAAAACATTTCTGTGAAGTGAGTCTGGCGTCTCAACAGCAGATGTCGAGCAGGAATCGGGAAGGCAGGCAAAGTGAAGGTGGCTTTCCTGTCATCAGAGGAGTAATTAATGAAAAAAAAAAAAAAGGCAGTTAAACAGGAGCAACAGGAAGCTGTTGATGAACTGTAATGGCAATGAGCAGGTTCTGCTGCAGGAATCCCTCTGCCTCTTTACTGCTGTTAAGTCAGCTTCAGGCTTTATCCATCTGAGCTAAAAGGCAGGAGCAGTCTTTTAAGGACCAAGTCTTTGCTGTGAGAGGCTCCAGTAGAATCCTCCCCACCAACAGACTCCAAGGTCACTAGAGTCTCCTGACACCTTCAGATTATACGAGAGGGTGTTTAAAAGCACGTGCAGGGATCTTTGTACAATGGGATCCACAACAACTGCTGTAGCCAACCAAAGTTCTCCCTGTAGGTGGGAATGCTGGGAATTGGCAGGAATGCTCCACAGCAAAACCTCATAGAGTGAGACCTACACCATCGGGAACCTTGTGAACCAGTGGCAGATTTAAGGAAAGTATGTCACAACTCTTCGTTAAAACAGAAGAGTAAAGCTTTTCTTCTGGTAATTTGGAAGTCGATTATGGCGAACAGGAATGGCTAGTTTTTGAGCTGCTTCTGTGATGAACCAAGTAGAGGACTCGGTATCCCAGCACTCGTTACAGGAACAGCCCCGTTGAGTTCAGCTGGAGCATCAGATGGTTACAAACTGTGGAAGCTGATGCCTTCCTGCCAGGCAGGCTGAAGTTACCGCCTCGAAGCCAGGTGTTGGTAGCATTGACACAAAACCTCAGCTCTGCTGAACACCTGCTTGCTTCTGTATAGAAGCCTCCAACGCGAGTGTGTAGTTACTGCTGCCTGTGGCTTTTCTTAATAGCATTTGTAAAGTCACCCTGGGATTTTTTTCACTACGATCCACGCACTGAAGAGCAGCACAGGGAGTGGAGGCTGAGGGATGTAAAGGTGCAGTCCAGCTGAGTGGGAACACTGGTGAGGCCTTGCAGGGAGTACAGAGTCCAGCTCTGGGCTCCCTGGAGAGAGCTGTGACTTGGGGAGGGAGGGCAGTGGTGACCCAAAAAGGTGGCAAATGGACTGGAACACATCTCCTAGGAGAGGAGGCTCAGAGAGCTGGGGCTGGTCAGCCTGGAGAAGGGATGGCTCGGGGAGAACTTACCAGGGTGTTCAAGGGACCTGCTGAGAGGGAGGGAGGGAGGACGAGGGAGCCAAACTCTTCTCTGGACCAGAGGCAACAGGCACAAACTAAACCACACTCTTGAGCGCGGAGCGCTGGACTCAATGGTCTTGGGAGGTCACTGGCAAACTAAAGGAGTCTTGTGATTTTGCAGTTTTGTGACTTCTCGCCCCATCCCAAAATTTCTGCTGCACCAGACTCTGAGAGGGAAACCCTTTAATTCTCTGTGGTCTGCAATGAATTCACAGTGTAACTTAACATTTCAAAGACGTTGGTCTCTGAACACTCTCGTCAGTAAATCAGTTTAAGAAAACTTTGCTTTGATGAGTGGGGTTTAAGTGTGACTGTACTGGATGCTGTCCGTGCCTAAATTGCTTTTAATCTATTAGTGTTTATATTAAATGTAACTTGAGCAGAGCTGCTCTCTCACTTAAGGATGTGTAATCATTTACGTAAGAAGTCGTTCACTTTAGCATTCCTTGTACCTGGCTGCGTTAAAAGTTTACTTCATTCTTAAAGAAGCCTTTTTAAACAGTGCGTGACTGTTTGTGAGCATTTTGCATAGTGAAAATGGCAAACTGCCTGAGGAAAATAATCTTCTGGCATTCCTGAGTAAGAGCACCCTGGTTGAAAAGACAGAACTTCAGATTAAACACTTTTATGCTTTGGAAGGCAGAGGAATAGGCAAGATGAATAGCAGCATTCTAGTAGGGTAATAAGCAATTAAGCTAGGCTTGTGTGCAAAAGGTAATCAATTTGATTAATTCAGGCTCCTGCCTAAAGAATAATGGTGGTGGCACTCATGTGGATATGCAATTTGTGAAAGACGCACACTGCTCTGGAGCAGTAAGCAACATAGGAGGCCTGCCGAGGTATGGGATTAGCAAGTGCTGAGGTACAGGATTCCCATGAGGGAGAGCGAGCGGTGCAGGCAGCAGGCACACCTCGTGCAGGCAGCGTTGATGCAAAGTGAAACACAACTATCTAACAGCTTATGCACACGCTGCAGCTAAGTTAGTGTCACTTACTGTCATGTGGTTCTTAAAGTGCTGCAGGCAGGTTTCTGTGTGTTGGAGAGTGCCTCAGAACCATACAGCAGACACCTCTCATTGTGTGCAAGGCATAAGGAAGTGGAAATATTCCCTTCCTGTAGACAATTCCCTTCACAATTTCCTTTAAAGATGTTTAACATCATATACAAGGTAAAAATCCACTTTCGAACAGAGGTGACCGGTGCTGTGTCTGGCAGCCGTCACTGTCCTCGCGCTGCAAAGGTTCAGCTGAGGGAGTCTTCAGTTCCTGGTTCATTGTCAAGGAGCGGTGCTGCATCTGCAGGGGCTCTCTCCTCCTGCTCCACAGGGCTGCCCTTTCTTGTTCGGTTCAGTGTCCCACCCTGGAAATTCAAAGCAGCGATTGGCGACAAACAGCAGAGTGTGCACACACGCTGGTGCTACAGGTAGACCCTGGCCCTGGCCCTGCCTCCTCGCAAAACAGTAGAGCCACTAGGAGCTTGGCAGGGGGCGAGCCCCCTGTGTGCTGCAGCGATGCCGAAGCAGGTCGTTCTCTTAGGCGGTCCCATTTTTATGGGGGAGGGCGGGGGGCGGATTTGCTTATATACGCAGCCAACAGCTATTCCATCGATAAAACAGCTCAGCAATGCAAGGCTGCTCTTCACCTTGTATCACACTTACCTGTTTCTTGTCCACAACATTGAGGCTAATGGAGGCAGCGATGCATGCAATAGTGTTTGCCAACATGAAGATCATCATCTGTTGCCAGCGCCACAGGGGGATCTTTAATTCACTAGAAAAGGCCAGAACAACTTAGTCACATGAAGATACTCGAGGCACTCCACGAAAGCACTGCTGGTGCCTCTGCTTGGGGAAAAAAAAAGAAAAAAGAAAAAGCATTCTCACCTGGACTTTGTTCCTAGAATGTGGCCAACAATCAGATTCGAAAGGCCAACTCCAATCATCTGCATGGAAGTTGCAAGCCCCATAGCTGTCCCTAAACTCGCTTGGGGGACCACAAGAGGTATGGATGGCCACATACTAGCCTGGTAGGAGTAAAGAGAAGAGAAATTAATTTGAAGCCTTGTTTAAAGGTGTTAGGTGGTCATTGGTTTAAAAAGCCATTATTGCCACTAAATCAACATTTATAGTTTCTCTTAAAAAAAAAATAAAAATAATCTGTTATTTATCCCTCCCAGCGTACTGGCTGGTTCTAGACTGTCCCCCATCCTTCTCAAGCAGCTTGAGCCAGCACAGACAAGATGTTTTTTGAAACTGGAATAAACCCGACTCCATGTTTCTGAAGGACAGTTAGAACTGATGATTTAGCTCATAAGACTCAAATGAGAATCAGGTGTTACATTCAAGGTGAAAAAGCCCTAAGAAAAGCATAAACAGATTAACATGTCACACTGTATCAAACTGTCCCTTACTCTGCTTTGCATTTTGCTCCATATTGATTCTTTGGGGTTATTTCTAGTAACCAAAGTCTTCAGGAATGGGGAGCCAGGGCTTAAAAACTGGCTGCTAAACCCGCTCAGCAGGACAGGCGGGCAGCAACAGCCACCACCCGGGATGCAGGAGGAGCACAGCCACAAACCACTCAGCTACAGCAGTGGGGTTGTGAACTTACAGCAGCAAAGGAGTAAGTAATCCCCAACCAGATGGTAGAGACTAAAGGAGGAACAAAGGTAAACGTCAGCAGAGCGAAGACTGGCAGAGTCAATGCAGCACAGCCGACAGCAAAGACGCCTCTCAGCCCAACGTAGTCCTGGTAAAGAAAACAAACAGAAGGGATTCCTGCTTCCCACAGATCCTAGCAGCATGAGTGGCTGCCCAAAGAGGGCTGGCACAAGTGGCAGTAAGAGGTCATTTCCTAGTTGTTAATATTGTAGCAGACCAGCTCTTCCTTGTTCCTCTTGCATACGCCTGAACCGACAGAAACACTCATCAGCATCAGTGTTCATGGGAAATGGCAGGCTTTAATAAAGGGGGAGACAAACCACACCATTATGCCCTGACCTGACATAAGGAGGAGTTTGACAGAACAGGGACTGATTATATGGAGGTTGTCGTTTCCCATCTACATGCAAAAGTTATCCCAATGCTTTCTGTTCCAGTCTCAGACTTCTCAAAAAATATAGCCATTTTTGGTGCCATGCTTTGGTGCTACCACAACACAATTAAGGGACAGAGGGAAAAACAGATAAACTTTATTTCCTGTAACTTAGCTCAGACTAAAGTGCACCTTGCAGGTTGCAAGGAATTAAAGGACTGCTTGTTCAGCAACAACAGGCTAAATTCTGGTTGAGGGGGTTGTAACAAAGACATTTCAAAAAAATGAGGAAAAGGTTATCAGGAAGCACGTCTGATTTTGGGTACTCACAATTAATATGCCAATTGCTGCAGAGAGGAGGAGGGAGCTGTCGTACACTGCCCCAGCAATGTAAGCGGCTGCCTGCTGGCTGTAACCAGAATATTTATCCTGGATAAACTTGCTAAAAATAAAATGGAGGGGGGGAGGGGGAGAGGAATGACATAATTAGGATACTTGATCTGGATATTTTGACAGAAAGTAACTCTGAACACCAACATATGGACAGGAAGTGTTTTAATGAGAGGACTTTAAACAAGTTTGATTCTATTTGGTTTGTAGTGCCAAGCCTTTGTTGTTTTATTTTCTTTTTAATTGTTGCACACCATAGAGAAGCTGGTAGCTTAAATGGCTGCTTTCTTAAATGGCCACTCCTGCAAGTTCAGAGTAAAACTGCAGGTTGAGGTTGGGCACATGTTCAATGACATCAGCACAGCTCACAAGCAGCAATTCGCTGTCACCTGTCTGGCTGGATTTTTTTTACATTCTTTTTGAAGAGGCATAAAGCATTATCGATCCACGACTGAGAACACTGAGGGGCAAGAAAATATTTTAAATTAATCCAGCAGCAAAGATCAGCATATAAACAGAATGCCTGCATTTTAGAAGTACTCGGAATTCCCCCTTGGCATCTTTAAGAAGGCTTATGGTTAAAGCAGAAACCCAAGTTTTGTTTTCATTGTCAGAAGTCAGCCTTTCACTTTCTGTTATGGACATGCAAAAATGGCAATAAAACTTACCAAATTATTTACAGAATTTACAATCATACAGTCCTAAGAGCTTAGAAAGACTAGTTTATTTAGAGATCGTGTAGCTGCTCAAACCTAGTTTGGCTCCTTGCAGGGCTACTTACCCTGAGTAATAACGAGCCTCTATAGCCTGTGCTGTCAGCAAAGTACGGAACAGGACACTGGTCCCTGGAAAGTTGCTGCAGCACAATTCACCAAAGAGCAGTGGCCTTGGGACCATTATTTTTCGGAAAGGGAAGCAGCATAGCCTTTTTTGTTAGAAGAGAGGTGTGAAACATGACTCTTAGTGCCTGAACTTTTGCTTCACGGGGAGTAAAAAAAATAATTCTGCAGGGAGGTAGAATTGTGGAAATGAGGATTCTATGTGACCAACAGACCCTGTTTTCAGTTCAAATGAGATGGCAACTGACAGAAAGCCCATCTCATCAAGGCCTTCATGATCCTTGCCATCTTGAATGTCTTTATTTTATTAGTAAGAGGTCCCTTGCGCATTTGCTATGATGATATGATGACATTTCTTCACTGCCCATTTCACAGTGGTTTACTATACATCATTAATGAAATACTACCAAAATATTTTATTTTTTTTTTACTGCAGGTCTTTGCTAATATATGCATTTTTTTCTCATTACGTGATAGAAGCTGCATCATCCATAAACAGGAAAAAAGCAGCAAAATGACAGGTCTGTGGCAGAGCCACAGGACAGAAGCAGGAGTCCCAATTTAGTTGCGCAGGTTGCTTCTTTGTTTTAAGCAAATGAAGGCATAAAAGAGGAAGTCTGCAAGCCTTGTACTGGGATGCCAAGGCTGCCTCACATAGGAACCCAGGCTGATGCAAGCTTAGCTTTTATCCAAATGCAGCAGACAACGCGCAGGAACTGCAGGACAGAACTGCCCCTGGCCTGTGAAGCCAACACCCCACTCCGCTCAGACAGCCACTTTGTTGGACTCTCACAAAGGTGAAAAGTCTATGGGCTATTTTTAAAATAAAGTATTTCTTCCCCTTCTCAAAATCTTTCTGATCCTCCTTTAGCAGTGTTCCAAGCTTTAAATATTGGATGAATCATTTCTCTTTGAGTTATTTTTGCTTTCCTTCAGAAGTCTCCCTCATCTTTGAAAGGAAAGAAAGGTCAAAGAACCCTCCTATCCTTATCTAGGTATTAAAGATATGTTTCTCTGTGTTTCATGAGTGGAAGGAACATGCATGTTACCCCCATACTTCCCAGTCAGCCAAAAATCAAGGGCCTGCAAGGCTCCGGTAGCCTTGAATCGGTCAGTGGGATAGCCATAGAGCAATACCTGGCGTCTGCCACAAAGGGGAAGACTCCGTTGTAGAAGAACATGATGGTGAGGACCAGGAGCCAGTAGCGAAGGGGAAGTCGCCGGATGTCCTGAATCCGCTGCAAAGATAAGATGTGCCCTCACTCATCAGAAAATAAGTCTTCAGCTTCACACTAATGTCACTTTCTGCAAGCAACTGAAGGTCACAAAAAAAAAAAAAAAAAAGTAACAGCAGGTAAAAGAGAA
Source organism: Bartramia longicauda (assembly GCA_028566575.1). NCBI lineage: Eukaryota > Metazoa > Chordata > Aves > Charadriiformes > Scolopacidae > Bartramia > Bartramia longicauda. The sequence continues at coordinate 18,290,396 of JAOXNH010000067.1, read as the reverse complement.
CTGAAAAGCAGCTCATGTACCTTCGAGCAAAATTTGGCATGTGCTGACTCCAAAGCATTCCTTCTTTAACACTATTCAGTAAAGAAAACAAAACAAAAAAAAGCTTTCTTATTTCTAAGTGGGATCTATTAAGAGCCTACTGCAAAACCTTACGTGAAACAGGAGTATAAAGAGGAGTCACAACAACGAGCTAGAGAAAACAGTAAGAATATTGTCATGAGAAGGAAGCGGTCTAATACATTTAGGTGTCATAAAAATTGAAACCTATTGTCTGTGATACTTGTTCCTAGACGGAAGAATGAAAGGCGGAATGGAAGACAGGGGCTGGCAAAAGATAGTTGAGTACTGACCAGATTAACTATTTTCTATCACGGATCCTGTGAGCCCGAAAGCAGTTCCAGCAAGAGGCTTCCATCCAGTTTTATACACAAAATCCTCCTCTGAGCCACCTACACTCAAGAAGTAACTGGCTCAGAAAAGTAATGCCGTTCAGAATGCTACCTCCGCTCTCTGGAAGGCTGCAAATACATAGGCTCGAAACAGAAAATTTCCCCTTTTCTGGTGGCTTGCAGATGCAATATCCTCAGATGTAGCTGAATTCCGCAACATTTAACCGAGTGGTGTTAATGCCCTCTTCAGGCCAGGACGAGCTCTTACTGCTGCAGGCTTCCCTGCACTGCAAAAGCTGTGCTCACGCACCCCAGGCTTTCAAAGATGCAGATGGAAAAGCTGTCTCTGCACCACATACCACTTTTTTGGACTCTTGCTGGATAACCCCATCCAAGCCCAGTTGCTTCATGCCCACTTTATCTAGAACACTGACTGTGAGGGCTGAAACAAAACCAAGCACACAGAGCAGGGTACCTGGAAAAGACACAGGAGGGGTTAGAAATTGCCCAACACGGAGACAGCTGAACAACAAAACCAACCACATTTAATACACAGAATTCTCTAGGACTTCTGCTCCTGGCTTCTCTTAACATTAACAGCCTTCCCTACTGCAGCCACAGAGTAGGACAATCTACCTCTGACCACCCTGTCAGAGTCTTGAGCTTTTTGTTCCCTAAGCTTCCAGCGTGCTGCAGAATTGCCTGCGGACAGCAAAGCTAAAGCCCCAGCCATCCCTGAAGATAGCCACTTTGTTGGACTGTGTCCAGAATGCCTTCTGAACTGCAGCAGCTCTGTGCATAACAAACCCAAGGCTAAAACAAGCCAGACATTAACAAACTTCCATGGTCCCCTCGGCAGGAGAGGTACTGCAGCCGGGCTGGTACTGGAAGCCAAGTCTTAGCTCTTCATTTATGTGACCTCCTGTAGTTACACAGCATCTGACCTGCTAGCACACTCGGCGCCAGAGAAGCGAGTCAGATTATGCTGGGTATGCCAGAAGCAAGTTTGGCAACTGGCATCTGCTGCAGACATCCTTCTCTCTGAAAGAGATCTGTATCTGGTTTTGGTTTTCTGAAGAGCCAAAACAATCTCTGTGACACGTACACACTTTGTCTGATGTATCCATCCCTTCACGGGCTACTGAAGTCACTGTGCTGCGCTTGCAACTGCTGCCTGAGAAGGAAACTCATAGCGTCAGGTGGGGTGCAATACACCATGCCTGTCACAGTTTCTTCTCTGAGAGCTAGAATCAGAGGAGAGCAATGGCTTTCAACTTCTGCAAGAGATTTCTCTCACATATGCATTCTCTTTTCCAGAGTTGCAGACCATACTGTTTTGTTGTCTGGGAAATAACACTTTCCCAGACACTGAGTCTTTCCTGTAATCACTGATGCCCTGAGGCAGGCCTCCCTGCCCTCATCACTCCAGCACACTCCAGCTTCACAGCACTGTGAAACAGATCATCCCTTCCACTAGAGACAGATCCCCTCTCACTGCACCAAAGAGAGGACAGAAACTCAAATCTTCTAAAGATAGGAGCCCCGGAACAGATTCACTGAGAAACACGTAATTCAGATTCTGCTTCTCACAGTAATTTAAACCTACGGTTTTGATCAGTCCACGTGCAAGGCACCTTAACCTGAGACCAATTCAGACACTACTACAGAACCTGCACATTCTATTAGCTAAAATACAGAAGAACACACACATTAGATTCCTCCTTTGTTTCACTCTGAAGTGTCCATTCCACGGGAGTCAAGCTACACTAAGTACTGACTACCTGGGATTGCAAATGTTAAAGTACCTCAAGAAAACTGCAGACAAAACTGTCGGGCTGACACCACAGCTTTAGAAAGTTTTCAGGCATCAAAGAAGAAAACACCACTCCATTGCATACAGATAGCAACAGGAAAATAATTTGCCTCCTCCTGCTAACTTCATCATCTCTTTCAGGTACTTTTGATAACAGGGCAAAGCAAGCTAGCCTCAGGTCTAGAAAACAAAAGGAAAGAAAGCACCAAAGAAACTCACCACCCCAGAGTGTCCACTGCATTCCAAATTTTGCCTCAAATTGCTGGGTGAAGAAGAAGTTGAGGACACTCCCAAGACGGGAGAAAGACAGAGTCAGTCCAAATGCCAGTGCCAGTTCCTTCCCCTTGAACCAGAAGGCCGTGATACGATTCTGCACAACTTGGAGAAGACAAAAATTCTCTCGTGAACAGGCAGACTTGGCCAAGAACATTGCACTCTGTGCAACAAACACAGCCTCTCAGCTAGAGTGCTTGAGGCCTCTACGCACCCCAAGGGGAGATAGTACGTGTCAACTTCTCAGTCCATTTTAAAGTGTACTACATCACACTGGGACATGGGGGGAAACTTATCCCTCAAATAAGGCAAGCAAAAACAACCCCAAAAGCATAGCAATCACGTCAGTCCCCACCCTTGGGAGAAGGGCAAACTTGTTAGAGGAGAAGATTTTTAAACATTTTGGCACAAATTAAATCCATGCGACCCTTCAAGGAGGAGCATTTTTGTCAGCAATGTGGGTAGTTGGTGCAGAGCAGGTGAAACTGACTGGTAGGACAAGAGTCTAGGAGGCAAAATAAAAATGTATCATGACCCTCTGGTGAGGCAAAATTAAGAATGTGAATTCCTTACTAGTAAGTGACCCATTCCCAGAGCCAAAGAGCAGCCTTCCTGTTAGCATCATGGGTAAGAGGTATGGCGATCCCTTGAAATGTGAGCCTAGAGCAAAGATCGATGATCCCAACACAGTCAGAAGAGAGAAAACAAAGACACCAACTAGGGAGAAACAGACAAAAAAAAAAAATACATAAACCTCAACAGACATGCTGAGATTGGGACAAAAGCATTCTTTGTCAAAAAAAAAAATCATGTCAGTAAACCTGTGGGCTTCCTGCTTACCCTCATTATTTTAGTTTTGTAAAGACTGCTCTCTTCATAAAATGACCTGTGAATCCTCAAAATAATGATGACATTATCAAGGTGGAAGGCATGAGGCCAAATAAGTCAGAAAGAGGACTTGGCTATAGAGTCCCTGTTTCTGTCCTGAGCTTCCCTACAGACTATGGCCTAGAGCAAGCCATCTCCTCCTCTGTCTCCTCATCTCTAAGATACAGAGACGGGGCACAACTGCCTTCGCTGGGACTGCTGGGCCTTAAGATTATGGCACACGCCAGAACAAATGTCAGCGCAGAGAGCAGAGCACTACTTTATCAGTTTGTCCCATTGAAAACAGATAATGCTGTTCCCAGTTATGTGCACATCAGAGGAAAGCATGTTTACTGCACTGCTGTGTAAAGTCAGGTGAGTCAGCAGTCAAATGATGAAAACATCTCACCTGCCTTCGTGGAGCTGCCCAAGTAACCGTCACGTGCTCCGCACACAGAACTGTCCCCCCTCTCCCAGCCCTCTGGGATCTTACTGAAGTCGAACCTTTGATCAACCCTTGGCACCAAAAGAACAGCCTGAAATCCCACTTCAGCACAAGAATAAATTAATTGATCCTCAGAACTTACAGCGATTTCCTAGTTTATCAATCAGGAATCCAGCCAGAATTACCACTACCGCATTTCTAGGAGAAAGCAAGAACAGAAATATTTGTGTCTTGCTGCTGGGAAGCAACTACCAAACTACCTCACCCCCTGGAAGCAAGAGAGAAGTGACTTACGTCCAAGCGTAGATCGCGTACAGCAAATTGTATTGAGCAGGTGCCATTCCCAAGCCTTCAACACATTCCAGCGTGCTGTTCTGCCCAGTGCTGTTACGATGGGTTCCATTGGGGCAGGTCAAGTTCTGTGTAACAAGTCACAGAGCCTGTGTTAGGCAGCAGACATGGATGAACACCCACACACTCCTTTAAAAATGAAGCTCTTGCCAACTTGATTTCTGTTTCTCCTACTCAGTTCCCACTTCCGCAACCGGGAATTAGAGGACTTCTGTCTTCTCCCAGACAGGAAGCTAGCCCTTGCCAAATGAGAAATTACTGGCCGTCAGCACGTCCCGTCTTCCCTTTCCCTTGCTGTGGCAGTAGTTCAGCACTTTTATAAGCATTTCAGTCCAAAAGAAAAGCCAGGAGACTGCACCATAAGGTTTATTTGATCCCTTAATTTCTTGGCTATAGTTTAGCTTGATCTCACTCTTCATTCCATTCTATAAAGTCTTAAGCAGTGTGTAAATATGAAACTTAGCAGTAGTCCATAGCTCAGTAATTCACAGCTATAAGGCATTCACTGAACAGTAGGAAACTGGTAGTCCTACCATGACTTAATAACGTCAGGTTTACTACTGAAAAGCAACCTCTCCTCAACACCATATGAGCAGGAAAAAAACCTAGATCTTCCAATTACTAAAAATCTACCTGCATTAGGAAATGGACACCAGATCTTCCACATGAGTAGGCACAAGCTTATCATCTCGAATAAGCACAAGGCACGTGCGATTTCAGCCCCATGATTTTCATACAGCCATCGTGTTTACAAACCCCTCACATCTGCTGTAGTAGAAATGTCTGAGCCTGAGGGGAAACCATTCTCTCGAACAAAGTGTTTTCACTGCAAGCACTGGTCTTAGATGCTCTGACTACCACTGTACCACTTGGGTAAGGCGGGTAGAGGCTAAATTCCCCAGAGTGAAAATATTAGGAGAGTGTCAACATATAAAAACACTGTTTGCACAGTACCTAACACTGAAAAAATACTGCTTGGTTTCACTATCCTATAAAGTTACGTAGGTAACAAAATATGACACAATCTGTCCTATATTCTATACATAAATAACTGACTCTTCTCCCACAGATGCTGTGGAGGATCAAGGAATAAATACTGACCTTTTTTTTTTTTTTCTTTTTACTCCTGTTTGCAATGACAAACTGCACCTAATTTAGCCTGGAGTTCACTGAATGTTATGGATTAACTGCATTTCAAAACAAACCAAGTTACATGCAAGCTATACGTATTTCTGCCCTTGCTAATGAAGCAGACAAATAACAGGACAGTGACTCTCATCCTACACATACTAATCTACCAGCACATGGCACACATGAGGAAAATCAGCTCTCAAAAGACACAAAACAAACGCAATTATGACAGAAAAATGAGTAAAGTAAGATTTCCTGTCAGGTATTGAGGAAATCAGGTGAAAACTTTGGGACTGGAATCGCTGGAAAAATCTCAGAAATCAACTGGGATAGCAGTCTGAATCCTGAACAACAAAATTTTCTAGCATTTGAGAATACCGGGATTTTAAGAATATAAAGCTGGGAGGGGTGTCTGACACACCAGAAGGCTGTAGCACCATCCAGCGAGACCTGGACAGGCTGGAGAGTTGGGTGGAGAGAAACATTATGAAGTTCAACAAAGGCAAGTGTAGGGTCCTGCGCCTGGGGAGGAATAACCCCACACATCAGTACAGGTTGGGGGTGACCTGCTGGGGAGCAGCTCTGCAGAGAGAGACCTGGGAGTCCTGGTGGACAACAGGATGCCCATGAGCCAGCAATGGGCCCTTGTGGCCAAGAAGGCCAATGGCA
>JAOXNH010000067.1:18247140-18264451 GCA_028566575.1 Bartramia longicauda | reverse complement strand
TATAGACATGAAATGTATTCAAATAAACGTGTCCTCAGAGCACAGCTTCTCCATTCAAAGTGGTGGAACAAAATGTGGTTTTGGAAATGGCTGCATAAATGTATATTTGTATAGGAGTAGCTGAAGGCTCCACAAGGGACTGGGAAATGTGACCCAGGAGCTACGGGAGCCTTTCTGGAGCAGGAGCTGGTGGACAGACAGGATAGGCCCGGGCACCTCAGTGGAGACAACGGATTTCTTTCTCTCCTTTGACTTGAAGGGAAACCTGGGCAATTGCACCCATGATGTCCAGCACTGGAGCAGATCACTCTCATCCCTGCCTTCCCCTACAGTGGGGTCACGTAATTTACCCCACAGAGAATGAAAAATGAGGAGATCTAGATGTTGAAGAGTCTACTTGAAGATGCTCCTGAAACCCTGACAATTTGGGATTAGTGCAGTTGTAGCTGTTCAAAGAGAGCATTTCACTCACTGTGTCTCTTTCACAGAATCACAGAATCTTCATGGTTGGAAGGGACCTTTGAGATCATCGAGTCCAACTATACACACACCAAAATAAAACACCCAACCCAACAATCTCGGGCACTAGAACATGCCCTGCAGTGCCACATCTGCACATTTCTTAAATACCTCCAGGGATGGGGACTCCACCACCTCCCTGGGCAGGCTGTTCCAGTGCCTGACCACTCTCTCAGTAAAGTCATTCTTCCTAATATCTAATCTAAACCTCCCCTGCCCCAACTTCAGACCATTTCCTCTGCTCCTGTCATTATTCCCTTGGGAGAAGAGGCCAACACCCACCTCTCTACAACCTCCTTTCAGGGAGTTGTAGAGGGCAATGAGGTCTCCCCTCAGCCTCCTCTTCTGCAAACTAAACATGCCCAGTTCCCTCAGCATGAAATTTGAGATGATAAATTAATTATCTATGAGTTCTAAAAAGTGTGATGTAGTCAGGAGTTTTAAATTGTTGATTGCTTCATTTCACAGTTGCAGCTGAACTTCTTTTCAGCTTGTGGACTGTCTGCTGTTTGTCAGTGTGCTTGTGGGAGTCTTGCAGTTGGTCTTTTGAACTATGTCTTATAAAATTAATACTTGAAGAGCATCTTCTTTTTTGCAGTAACTAAGGTCCTTCTGAGACGGAGAGGATATAGGCTATTATTAGAATTTACACTTACTGATTGCATATTTTCTTGTGGCACAGTCTCTTTTTATACGGATTGCAGATGTATTGGGGTTTCACTGCACGTCGATACTGCTGGGGAGCTGCAGGGGGATCCAGGGTTTGCTCTTTGGGTACCGTGGCTGGGACTGACCTGGGCCACCAGGAGAAGGGTCTTCTGAAGGCAAGGGCTTTCCGGGAGAAAGGATGAGTGTTGCTCATCATGTTTGAGGAGCACCCTCAAACCCATGGGTCTGTCACCTTGACGGATTGAAGAGCAAGATGAGTGATTGTCAGGTGCAATGCAAGGAGTCCCTTTTTACCCATTAGTGAAACTCTGCTCTCAGGCAGCTGCAACATTTCTAAAATTCATGTGATGTTAGATACAACACACTGGAAACTCAGATATGCTTTTATCGCTGTGTGGGCTGACGGCTGTATTTTGTTACTTGTGTGAGGGTACATTTCAGCTGTTGAGACCAGTGACGGAGAGCAGCTTTAAATATTTGCAAAACCTGTATTTTCGTGAGGGAAACATGTCTGTACTGCCTCTCTTCTTGATAGAAACAAGGAATGTTTTCATGCAGTGGAAGTTAACATTGATGTAAGGTAGACAAGACTCAATTCCTAAATCTTCTACTTCAGGTTTGCTGAATATAAAATTTATATAAAATGTCTGTAGGGATAAAAATCTGGACATCTTCCTGAAGCTGCTGTTGAGGGAAATGGCTCCTGGTAACAGCCCGAAATGAAGTCTTCACCTTGAGTGGCGACTAATGGTCGCTGATAATGGGGCTGAAGAGTTGGTTTTGAACGACTGGGATTTAAATAGCCAGGAGCTGACCTCTTTCTTTGTCTTGGCTTTCTAAGACAAAATACTGTCAACACAACTCCCAAATGGCCACCTGAGGAGGTGCTCCCAGGAGGGTCCCTCCCTCGCTGTGGGCTCCCTACCGCTGTGGTCACCTCCCAAGGAAGAGCCCTTCCCTCCTCACCAGCGGACCTCCGCTTCCCAGGGATGGCTCTGCCAGGTGGATATTCCTCGGTTCCTCACGCAGAGCACTGCTGTCACCTCCTGATGATGACTGACTCCCGTGCTCCCTTTGGCGTGCGGGGCCATTGCACACACTGCCAGCCACCACACATTAAGGCCGTGTAGCAAGATCTCTGCATGTATGTGCATCTCTGGCTCTCTGCTTGGTTTATCACTGGTGTGATGTGATGATTTCTGATTATATGCTACTATTTTAGTCCTTCTCTTCTTTGCAAAAGGCAGGAAAGCAGGAAGCCAAGTGATCTGCATTGTGCCACTACTTTTAAAAGAATGAGCAATGTTCATTCTTTTGCCTTAAGATGATTTAATGCTAGATATTTTTCCTGTAAAGACTGGTGTGTGAGCCATTGTTTGTCATAGTCCTGGATTATTACAGACCAGTTATCTATCCTGCTTGAAATCTGGGGATAGAGGCTAGCAGAAAAGAAATTCATGTGACTAATTTTATATATAGCAGTTTCATACTCCAGTTTTCTTAGATCACAAAGGTTGTTAACTGTTATTTATTCAGAAATTATTCTTTGAAAGCAAACATAGGGGCTCTGGGAAAACTTAATTAAAATAATAAAAAATAATAAAAATATTAACCACTGTATCATCAGCTTTGCTATGAAGAACTACTGGGAGTGTGGGCTGTTTCTTCTTCCCCAGAGCACCCCTCTACTTTGTCATAGTGGGATCAGAAAAACAAAGAAAACAAAGAGTAAAGAAAAACAAAGAGTAAAGGGTACTTTTTCTTAACCATCAGTGGAATTATCTGGTCCTTTTGATTTGTTTTCTAAATATCTTTATTGCATCTCCATAAAGATGGAGCCTAGGAGCTGCAGAATCATTGAGGTATGGATCTGAAGTGAGCTCCATGCAATAAAACCATCGGAGAAAATCAGCTGCGGCACCTGGCTCTGCAAAGGAGAATCCCCTTGAAATCCCGGGCAGCTCACAGCAGCAAGTCAAGCCTGTGGTTCTTTGTCAGCACCCTACCTTCTTTTTTTTTTGCCTCTTGGCAGCACTAAAGTAAAAGAATTCAGTCAGCAAATTTGCATTTCAGTTTTTAAACTTAGTACTCTGGATATATTAAGCTGTGCTGTGTGAGTTTGTGGGGGTTTTTTGGCCCCCTCTTACCCTGTAAAATATTTAAATTTATGATGAAGCAAGAGTAATATCTGCAGTATCTGCTTTCAGTAAGCCATTGGAATTTGTACTATTTCTGAGGCCAGAAGTATGAATTTGATTCATGTGAATATTCTTTTCCATTATGAAGGCTTGCTGATTTTAGTTAGCACCCACAGACACATGGAGCTTCATCTTTGTGCATCAAACTGCAGCGTTTAGATAGGACGGGCTGTGCATGAACTTAGATGAAAAACAAGAAACAGGAGTGACTGAGAACATTCCCACAGCTTCAGGAGGGCTGGAACTGTACTCTATCCGCCTGAAAAACATGGAAAATGTGAAATGTCTATGGTGTTTATTTATTGAGCTGCATTCACTCAATAGTGCAGGCTTGGTTTTAAAGCGTAACTGCCTCTGGGAGTCTGGTTAATAAAAAAATTTTAAAAAATTAAAATACTTTATTCAGTTTTGTTCTCTGCTTCTCCTGCCCGGGTCCGTGTCTGTGGAAGCTTGGGAGGGGAAGGTTGGTGCAGAGGGTTAGTGGGGGGAGAGCTGCTTTGTGCCAGGGATGCGGCTGGTGGGATGAGTTTGGGCAGGAGAGGGACTGCAGCCAGCCTGGCGCTGCTGGGCTGGGATATCGCAGCCGCACACCACGGCCTGTGAGCCACAGCCTGAGGACCAGGGCACAGCACCCAGCAGCAGAGAAAGTGCTCCTTCTGCTGTCTCTGTCTCTGGAGGCTGTTGCTCACAAGAGAATACAAATGTGCCTGAGGTGCCTGTTTTCCCCAAACTGCTGGCACCACTTTGTTGCACCAAAGGATGTGCTCATATTCCTAAGCAAGGCCATGTCGATCTCTGCTGCTTTTAGTGGCTAGTAAGGCTCTTCCTTGGACGTTACACAAAATGTCTGCTGCTGACTTCTTAGCAAAGAATAAAGCTTGCATGAATCCCCTGGTGAGAGCTCACTCATACCACGAAGGGTGCGCAGCAGCAACAGCATGTGCTAAGTGGTCTCCTCAGTCGGGAGCCTGCTTTCCCTGGGGATGGCCCTGGCAGTGAAACCTCTCCTCCTCATCTTGCTGGCTTGGCCGTTCACTCCTCTGGATCAAGGACTTTTCCTGCTCTGAGCCCTTCCAACCTTCGATGCCCAGGGAGAAGCTCAGGTGAGATGGCGTCTGATGCAGGTGCCTCAGGGGCAGGGAGTGCAGAGAGCCCCTGGGTCCCAGTGCACAAATGCTGTCGTTCGATCTCTCCATAGGACAGGATGGGATATACTGCAATACCTTTATCTGAAATGCTGTTCTTCCCCGAGATACTTAGGGTAACATTAATTTTTAATACTGTTGTCTCCATGTCTCTTTCTCCTCCAAATGGTTAATTGATTTCTAGTTTTCTGCTTCTTTGTTTACTTTGAGGTTGCAAAGTAGACAGGACCAAATAAGAAGACTGAGCCATGTTTGCAGAAGACTTAATCTTTCAATCACTTTCCTCTGAATTAAACCAAAACAGCAGTAGCAAATCCAGGAATCCTATTAAAGATGACCTACATAGTGGGAATAAAATTTGTCTTGTACCTTCTTTTCCTTCCTAATTTACTGTCAGGAAATCTGTGAATGTTTTCCTTAAAGTCCATTCATTTTAGGGCTGCTAAAAACCTCATTCCTGCCTGGCCTGGGTGGCACACTCTTGGATGGAGCAGGAGGACGTCCGGAGCCAAGGGGGTGGTGAAGGCTGAGCCAGTGTGATGTGATGGGGATTTAGCCCTTGGCTGTAATTAAAAGGGTTCATCAATAGAGCTTTAGCACAGAGTGGTTCCAGCAAAACCCTGCGAGGAGATGAAGATTATAACTAGGAAAATAGCTCTTTTGTTGGTGTAGCTTCCCTCAGTCCTCCAAATGGAGCAAGTTAAACTGCTGTTCCTCTAGGTCTCTTGCTCGGTGTAGCTGGGTTGGTTAGGAATTTTTTTTTTTTAACTCATTCCGAAATTATATTGCTGTTCCGGAAAATGTTTCAAGAATAAATCTGACAATTTACAAAGCAGATTGCTTTATAAATTTCTCAAAATCCATAAAATAGATTGCTAGATATTTGTGAGTGATTAAGTGATTTCAATGTTTAATTGACATCTCAGAGAAAAAATGCTTACTTAATAAAAAGTAAATGTTTAGCCTCTGAGATAACTCCTTTATAGTGGAAGATAGGTATTGGTATTTCTGGTGTTTCTAAAAAATACTGGTGGAAAACAACTTAAGGGGAAAAAAACACCCTTATTGCAATAAATTTGAGGAGGAAGGAAAAGAAATTTAAAAGCCCAGTTGAAGATTAAAGGCACTGCAGAACAGTGAATGCAAGAAAATGAGATGTAGCTAAAATGCACTTGATTGTTTCTATAAATACAGATATGTAGGAATGAAAACTGACTCATTGTACAGATGAATTTACTGAACAGTTCTAAAAGTCTGCAAGAATAATAAATGATGTAGCCTTTCAGTTGTCTGCAGAGAGAAGATCCAGTTCACAAACATAATGATGGCTCCAGTGTCACTGCTAATCATTCCCCTAAAAGTCACAGGAAATGTGCATAGGGCTTGGCCCGAGAACGCAGCCAGATACTGTGCATATTGTTTCATGTGCAGAATTTCACAAAATAATCTTATTGTGCATTTAAATGCACTTGTTTCCCTGGGAATCTTACCCAAAAATGATTTTTGCCAGTCATTTCATTTTAGAGTACAACGAGGCTTTACATCGATTAATTAAAATTGCCATGCTCCCTTGAGTGCCATTATTTGCAGAGAGCAGCACCTTCCCCTGTGTGGAGTACAGAGGGAGGTGAGAGCAGGCTTTTCTCCCCCTTGTCCATACTTCCAGGAGGAGGAGATTTCAGCCAGGTGGTGCATGTGGGTACGTGCTGGTGAAGTTGTTAGAACTCAACCTCAGGGCTGTTTTGCGAGCAGACGCAGAGGAGAGGCAGGGCTGGGAGCAGAGCGACGCTATGAGCTCCTCACAGCCCCGCAGTAGCTCCTGCGGGCTCCTCTTGCTCCATAAACATCTTAAAGGTAGACGAAAGCCCTCTGGGTGTTATCACCTGCTCGCTCTCTTCTTCCGCGGCTCTGAGTCCAGGGCTGCTCCCAGCCTCCGTCCTGCTCTTGCTGCTCAGCTGACGGGTGTGTTTTAATTGCTGGACTGGTTGGAGTGGACAGCTCTAGTTTAGCTTCCCTGGATGTAGCCGTTAGGAATAATGTAACGAGACGCAAATTTTTGGGTTCATAAGGCCAGGATAGGGCTTCTTCTGAAGCTAGTGAGATGGCTTTGGTGTCCTGCACCATTGGAAGCATGGTGGGACTGTGCTTTACACTTGGCTTGCTGTGGAGAGGGTGTATGTGGTTAAGAGAGAAAAAGTTCTCTGAGCCTTATGGATTTCTCCAGCAGTTTGAGTCAGGACTTTGATTAGAACCAGCTCAGTTTCTGAGTCCAGAAATATGGATCATTATTGCACGTGGGTATGCGTTAGTGTTTCGTGCGGAAAAACTCTCATGACCGCATACAGCACAAGAACCAGGCTTGCTTAACTGTACTCAGAGATTGGAAGATGTTATTCACTTTCCAGGGACTCTGTTTAGTTTGTGTTTCATGAAAGCAACTGTGACTACAGCTCTTACTGAGAGTACTGTGTCATATCAGTTCACTACAGTGTAGCTGAACTGAATGTTTTACAGGTTTTAATTTTCTTTGCTGTGCATGTGAGTATCCAGTGCAGCAAATGGCTGAAGCTCACAGGTCAAAAGTGACATTTTACAGAAATAATAACCTGAAATCAAGTACTTTTCTGTTGTGTTTTCATCATGAAAAGAGCGTATCCTTCCTCAGCCCAGTGTTCTGTGCAGGAGTCGCCATTGCGATGTGCAGAGCTGCCACTTTGTTGTTGCTAATGAGAGCAGCAATGATCCCTTCCTTCCCTTCTTTGCCAAGAACAGCTGCCCAGGCTTTTTCTTTCTAGATATAAATTTGTTAAATTCTGCTACAAGAATCTCCTCCTTCCTTCAGCTCCCGGGCACCACAGAGCCCTTCTGGGGTTTGCTGCTGGGGCAGGTCTCTGGGTGCAGAGGGTGCTCTCAGCTCCCCGGATACGTTTCCGACAAGACTTGCACATTTCTGCAAAACCTACCCACCATGTGATTTATAGGTGAAGCTTTCTAAAACTGCACAAATAGAAGAATTGGTCTGACGGTTTCTGACATATATCTTTGTAAATATATGACATAGAAGTAGTCTTCTCTGACATCAAATTAACAGAAATCAAAGTTCAGCCTGGCATGAGGAAGTGTTGCTGAAGGTGACAGAGTTGCGCTGGTTTACATAACTCATGTTGGATCATAGTTTATGTATTAATTATACACTAAATATAGCTAATACTTTCTCACATCAAATAGTCTCCTTGGCTTGACTAAATGCTATTGTATTAATTACAGTACTTAAAAATTCTTACTTCCTATTTTTTAATTTATATTCTCTCAATTTTTCTTGCTTTGTGAGGAGAGGAAAAGTCATATAGGGTAAACACATTTTACATTTATTCCTCATCCATGCCTCTTTCTCTGCTTCTTCCCTATTCAGAAGTTTATAGAGTTTGAAGATGCACTGGAGCAGGAGAAGAAAGAACTACAAATCCAAGTGGAACACCTTGAATTTCAGACTCGACAGCTGGAGTTGAAGACCAAAAATTATGCAGATCAGAGTAAGCGAAGTTGTACACCAGACACAATCATACACTTTGCCTTTCACACACATATACTGCTATGTTGAAAATATTTTTCATTCTTTTTGTTTGTTTTAATGTAATTTACAAAAAGCCTGAAGTTCCTGGTTATCCCTTACTTTGGTACAAAATTCTGAGCCTTCTAAAGGACGGGATGTATCCACACTAACTTAGTAGGGGCTTCATTGCTTCTCTTGTGTGGGGCATGCTCGGTCTCTCCAGATGCAAGGTCTGGGCCATTGGTGAAGCTTTGGAACCTGGTTTCCAGTTTCTCCTTGTCCCTGAATAGAACCTCCCATTTTTTTGTCATATAAACATACACATTTATTTGTTTGTTTGTTTATTTTTACAAATACTTCCTTAACATGTGCAGCTGTGTTTTGTTGGCTGAGGTTCCCCTCAGAGTTCACTGGTGTTTTGTCCAGTACCCTGCTCCTCAGATAGCCAGAGGTGCCCACCCCAGAGGGTGATTTAAATTGTTGTTGAACGAGGACACTTAGGGGGCACCAGGCTGCTGCTGAAGAATTCTGCTTCTGTGGTCTTATGGCACGGCTTATTTTTCCGGTCATTTTGGGAACACGCAGGTAGCCATAAGTTGACTTTGTAGTGAAGACCAGATACATAATGTACATTATTTTGTTTCAGTTTGTTTTATTCAGTAGATATAAATTAATTTCTAACAAAATAGGCTTTGAGACTTCTAGTTTATTTTGAGAGCCTGATGTGTGTTAGCTGATGGTTGGAATCTTCCCCTCGTAGTTTCACGACTGGAGGAACGTGAATCAGAAATGAAGAAAGAGTATAACGCTCTACATCAGCGTCACACAGAGGTAGGATGTCACCTCATTATTTCTATAATAAACAAACTCTTAGCTTATATGTAAAGTCATGTCAAAGAATACTAGTGGTGACTAGAGCTTCTGAACTTTGGGAACATCACAAATACCTGAATGGAGAGTGTAAAGAGGATGGAGCCAGACTCTTTTCAAAGGTGTCCAGTAATAAGATCAGAGGCAACTGGCACAAACTGGAACACAGAAGGCTCCCTCTGAACATGAGTATAAACTTTGTTACTGTGAGGATGATGAGCACTGGCACAGATCGCCCAGGGACATGGTGGAGTCTCCATCCTTGGGCAACCTACTCTGGGTAGCCCCGTTTGAGCAGGGACATTGGACATCATGGACCCCGGGAGGTTCCTTCCAACCTCAACTGTTCTGTGATTCTGTGAACAATGCCTCTCTACCTCATATCCCACTGCCAGTGAGCCTCCAGGAGACATTTTATGTTATTTTTGGATGTGCTCTTTCATGGCTCTTATATTATGAGATTGAGTTAAAATAATTTGTGACACAATTCGCTGACAGATTTTCTGTCAGATTAGTCCATTCACTTACATCATCAGCTTAGAAGACGAGCAAAAACAAGGGGATGCACAAAAGAAGAAAAGGATTTGGAAATGAGTCCTGGAGAAGATCAGTCAAAAGCAGAAATGGAGGTTTTACTTCTCTTTCTGGCTTATGGATTTTTTTCTCCTCACAGATGATCCAGACCTATGTGGAACACATTGAGCGATCCAAGATGCAACAGGTTGGGGGAAATAATCAAACTGAGGGGAGTCTACCTGGGAGAAGGTAGGGCCATAACCTCTCCATGCAACGTATGCTATGCAGGAACTTACAAACTGAGTGCATGTATTTTGAGAGAGAGAAACCAGAAGCAGGATCTTTCCCTGTGGGCATGGATTGTAGTTGAACCTTTTTTTGTAACGGGTTGTGGGTGAATTGTGGGTATGTTTTCTAAGGCTTGATGACGAGGAGCTTTGTGTGTTCCGTTACAAAGCTTAGGCTTTGTCACACTGCTATTGCTAGGGGGCCTCTGGAAAAATACATTTGTATTCTCAGGGAGCATGTAGAATATTTATCCATAAAATGGATGGAGGTGTCAAATGTGGTATTTGTGTGTGTGTGTGTTTGTATGTGTGACAGCCAGCAAAACTGTAACAATTAAATGTGTTAGCCATTGCAGGATTTTTTGTACTCTGTTCCTTCAAGGGAAGCTTTCTGTAAATCAGTCATCCAATAGACCTACTTATGCCCAAAAAATTGATTTTATTCTCTCTCCCCAGCCCTGTTTTCAGAGCACCAAACCAATAAGAACCAGTCTTTGCTTAAAGAAGGCAGCAGTACGAAAGAAGCTCAGTACATAGAAGAACTAGTCTTTTGTAGTCTTAGAACAAACTTAAAGCACAGTTACATTACATACTGGCAGTTATATTGATTTCAGTACAGGTTCATCTGCTTATAACGGGTATGTGGAGGAACCAAATGCTTTCTCTCTGATGATATCAGTAATGTAGCCCATGGGTTGAGAAGTGATGTTCCATAGATACTGGTCAGAGAACTAATAGATCACATGACACATAATCTACGCAGATTAAACATAATCTATTAAGTCACTCAGCCCTAAAAAAGATATTTTCTGTGGCAATTTTTATGGCAGATTACCATTTGTGTTAATCATCACATGATAATGAGATGATTAACACTATAGTGACACTATCTAACCCAGGAAGTTTTAGACTAAAACAGTGTTTTCCAGGGGAACAATATTGACCAAGTAATATGCCGCAGGAAGTTAAATCTATTTATTTGTCCTTGCCTTTCTTTTTTTTTTTTTAATTTCTTCTGGCTTTGAGGTTTTGCACACATGCTGACCAAAAGCCATGGGAGCTGTTGGTCTGAAAAATAGACAGAGACAGTACCAGCTGCACAGGAATACTCAGAAAAGAATGCCTGCTAGGTGCGTCCCCCCTCGGCTGTGACTGATCTTAGTTAATGTCTGTGAACTTCAGCTAGTTAATATCACTGAACTTCACTCAAAAATCAAATCTTTGGGAAGCATTAGGCTTAGAAAAGGAGTAGGGGTGGCATGTCAGACTATACACAAAGGGCAGCTTAGGCAAAGACACAGAGATGAAAATACTGGGAAAACAGATAAATGGAAAGCCATGGAGGTTTTCGAAGTATCATCTGGTTGGGATGATGAAATACAAAAGAAGAGCATTGGGCAAAATTTGGAGATGAGGAAACAACAAAGTTATTTGAAATTAATAATAAATGTATTAAGAATAAAGGAAGAATAAGTGAGGATATTATAGTAATATGTATTTACATCTGTAACACTTAAATACCAGAATGTCAGTTGATTTGGGGATAATGTAATAGAAAGCAAGTTTCAGGTCTTGGCACAGGACATGTAAATACTCTCTGTCTGCTGTGGCTCCCTGTTGCTGTACTGGACTGCTCTGGAAACGTCTGAATTCAAATTGCGGAATTTTTGACTGTGTATTGTAAAAAAGAAAAAGGGAGAGAAAAAGGGACCCAACCCCACTTTGTCAATGGAAGAGGCTTGAAGGATGGAGAGGGAGTAGTAAAAGACATGGCTCTTCAGAAACTTTGGTAACTAGCCTGGGACTCTGGCCAGATTCCCTGTAACCTTAGAGTCATACAATATCCTGATCTTGGAGAGTACCCTTGAGGATCGTTGAATCCAACTTCAGACACCACACAGGGCAACCTAAAGGTTAGACCATATATGTAAGAGCATTGTCCAAACACTTCTTGAACACCGACAGGCTTGGAGGCATGACCACTTCCCTGGGGAGCTTGTTCCAGTGCTTCACCACCCTCTCAGTGAACAATTTTTTCCAAAGCTCTCTATTTGCTATTTCATTACCTCCCATAATAATTAAAAAGATACTTCTGTAGCCTTGGCTACAAGAATAACTTGCAGCTGGAAGATAGTGGTGTCTCAAAGAAAGATCCACTGTTTATTCTGAATCAGTTGGTAAGATTTTTATACTCTCATTTGTAAGGCTACCAAAGCCTTACATAAAGGAAGGAAAGACACAGTTATATGTGAATGAAGGGGGACTACTTACCCTTCCTCTTCTGACAGTCGAACAGTCCTTTCAGAAAAGAACATCTTACAGTATTTCTTCTAGAAAGGAGTAACTAAAGGCTGTTGTAGTTGTTGAGTGGGCTTTATAGCGAGTTTACTTGGTGCTCTTTTTTTCTGCAAAACAGTAAGTGAATCTCACAACAGAAAGTAGTTCAGGAGAATAATAATTACAGAATACTGTGTTTGTAGTCTGGCTAAAATTGGATTGTGTAAAATATAAAAATCTATTGGGGAAAAAAAATAATCAGAAGATAGATGGCAGCCTTCCAAGGCAAAAGAGACAGACATAATGGATGTAGAAAGCAAGAGGAGACATGGTGTACAAAGAACCAGTAGTTTGTAGGTGTTCGTAAAATCTCCCTTATCAGACTATTTTTCTTCTCCTCTCCCCCTCGCAGTCTGGAAGTCCACAGTGAGTTCACAGAACATGCTCTGATCTTACTGTTACAGCCGAAATGGGATAAGTGTGTCAGGCTGTTTCCCTTCCCATTTATCCTTCTGTAAATAAGAATGTATCTGTGGAAGGACTTACCCAGTAAAATATAAAAGTACCATAGGCAAAAGCATGCTTAGGGCCTCCCGCTTTTACAAGGTGGTTCATATATGCACCTGCTAAATTTGAGTTGTGCTGAGTGGTAGAAATTGATTTTAGTGAGATTTTCCTTCCCTAACTTTCAAATAAGCTAATACTAACTGTGGCTTTTTGTTAGCGTTCTGTGAAAGAGATGTACAGTGATGCACTGGTTATATCTGCAGGACTGCCTTTCTCTGGGATGAAGGGCTAAATTTTCATCAAGAATTGCCTCTTCATATTAAAGAAATTAGTCTTTTACCCTTTTAAGCGTGGCACATTGCTAGTCTCCTTGAAGAGAAAAAAAAAGAGAAACACTGTATGTCTACAAAAGCCCCTGATGGGGCTGTGAGCTGAGTTTGTAGGAACCGCCAGTGGGAAATGGGACTTTTTCCTTCATTTCAAGCTTTGCACTGTTGGGGTGTGTGTGTGTGTGTGTGTGTAGCTCTGTGTTTGTATATGCTTGTGCACAAGCACTTGGGACAGATGAGTGGTTTCGTGTCTCTGCACACCTGGGTAGGGGTGAATACCAGCGTTTGTGTATCGTGGTGCACTGATGTGCGCTGGGGGGGTGGACAGGCCTGTCACACAAATTTGAGTGCATTTATTTATTTTCATCTGTGGATGTGCTTGGGTGTGTTAGACTGCATAGGGTTGCATATTTGCACAAAACCGTAGGAACGGCGAGTGTGTTTGCCTGTCACCTGGGAGAATTTTGTGCAAGAACTGTTGGGGTACGTGTGAATCAACTGCCATCCAAGAAGGGTAATGGGTATGGTGCACACTTCCACCTGGTGTGGCTTGCAGTGCACACGTACCCCCTATCTGTTGTAGGTCTGCATGTTTGCATGACTTTGCTCTCTAATGGTTGTTTTTTTGTCTCGCTTTTTGTGCGATTGCTGCTCTGTTTTGGCTGTTATGTTTGTCACTGCAGTCATCGCCAGTCATGGAGGAAAAGGTAAATCCTGTTGCTGCATCTTAACTTTGTTAATCCTATTTTTGGAAGTTGCTGTTGGGTGGCAGCAGTGTGATGCTGGGAATGTACTGTACTGGCATGTGTGCCCTCTGTCCGTTGGCTCCTGTGTTAGACCTGCTCCCTGGCAGAGGGAGCCACCAAGCTGCTGGGGCAACACAGCAAGAGGAAGCTTGTACTTAAACACAGAGGACGCAGAAGTTCAGTCCCAAACCAGGATCAGTCCTCTGTGTTTGAATGTTTACTCTTTATGTCCCAGTATGTTTTTAAAAGTCATCTTTTCTCCCTTATTTTTACTATAGAGTACAAGGCATGCGTATTTTCTGAGTGGGGCAGAAAACACGTCACTATTAGCATCTCTCCGAAGGCTCTTGTGACTTTGGTCTGGGCAGTGAGTTCTACACCCAGAGCCTGCAAAGAGAGCAGTTGTCATCTTTAAATGCTGGCAAACAAATCATAGTTTTGTTATGTTTTGTAAGCTTTAGGATGGTACTTGTAGAGCATCCTGATCCCAGTTTTTGGCCATTGGAAACCTTTATTGAGGAGGTTGATATTTACCTTGTAAGGCAAGGTAGAACTAACCAAGTGTCACCCCGTACTGGAGAGAATTGGGTGTGTGAAGGTCACTCCAGCACTCAAAATGTAGACCATCCCTGAGGATACTCTAAAGTTCTTTGAAGACTGGTGCTTTAGCCCCAGGACTACAAAGCTGAAGTTGGGTCATGTATGGTGTTTGCTCTTTCCCCTTCCCTGGGAGGTTCAGAAGAAGTTGGAAGGTGTTGCCAAAGAAACTCAGTAAGGAAATTGCCTTAAAGTCTACATTAAACTCCTTTCCTAAAGATCCTACAGCTTCTGATGCTATGGAGACTTTGTGCCTTTGTTCTCTGTTTAACAGGGACTGTGGAGTTCATACGTTCTCTTTACATTTAATGACGTGCTGTAACTCCTTGCATGTTAAATGTGCATATGTGTGTATATGAATGTAGAAATAAGCTTTGAGTTCTGAAAAGAAATCTGATAGACATTACTTAAAGAGGAAGTATAATTTAATGTCTCTCTCAGCATATGTTTGGGATGGCTTGTATTTCTCAGTGTGGCCAGTGAGTTATGTCAGGCCATCCCAATGTAGTCACAAAACTGTTTATATTATAGCATGTTGTTAGATATTCTGATGGCAACACTTGTTTTGCAAGGAATGGTTTGCAGTTATAGGAAATTTTCTCCAGTTGTGTACACCTGTGAAGTATGACTTCCTCAAGACCATCCTTCTAACCTGAAGAAGAGGAATGAAATGAAGCTAAGGGTTGAAGCAGCTCAAAAAATGGCCTTTCCCCTCCCCACCCCGAAAAAAAAAGATTCTTTTGAAGTAGACTATTTGAGACCCTTGAGTTATTTCTTTAACTGTGAAACTCAGACTTTTCTATCTTGTGGCATAAAGTTCTAATTTCTAGTTTTGAATCTTTTCATGATCTCTTACACATGACCAAGTATACTTTTTGTGGCTTTTAGACCAGTACAGTGCTAGGGGTGAAGTTTCATATCAGGGGAAAAAATTCTCTGGTATGTTATTTAGAAACTTAAAACACAGCTGTTAGAAACTTTCAGGGTCTTGGAATGATATCAGTAGGATAAAGAGAGGTAAATGCAGGAGGACAGAGAGAGGTAAATGTGCTTTGACATCATGACCTGTTCGGAGCAGGTGTAAATGACAGGATAGAGGTCAGAAATTAGGCAAACAGCATTTTATTGCAAACAGCAAACAGTATTTAGGCAAACAGCAGTGAAATGTTTTCTGTAAACCTTCAGTGATTGTTAATATTTAAAAGTAACCATCACCAAGATGCCTTTAGAGTGGAAAGGCTGCAAGGAAACTGCTAATTTCTATCATATATGAATCTGGTTTTGAATCTGTTCAAAGATGATTGCATATTCTCCAGAAAAGGAAGTCAGGTTAGTCAGGTGTTGTCAGTGATCTGTTTTCCTCTAAAATCCAGTTACCTGCTGCTTTTGTAAGAGGGTTTGTTTATAAAACTTCCATGTATAAGTCTTCAGCAACTTCAAGAGAGAATTTTAATGCAGATTTCTCAGGAAAAGTGGATCGCAAATCTCCTTGCTGGGCCACACTGGGAACACCTTTCTGCCTCTTCTGCCTCCCCAAGATAGGCCACGGCAGACGATTGTTCCTCAGCACAAGCAGCTCTGACACAGCAGTGTGCGGGCTGTGGTGGCCAGGCAGTGTTGAGAATGGGAAGGCTGGGCATTTTGATTTTCTCCACAAACACTGTCTCCTCTGGTAGGCACGCCTCCACCTCCTTCCTTCATAAATGAGCTGTTTCATGTACCACCTCCTTCGTTGGTGTGTTTACAGAGAATCTGTGGGGCATTAGGTCCTGCTGCAGTTGTTTCGCCCCTGGGCACGAGTAAGGTGGCTGTGATGGGTTGGCTAGCCTGGTCATCAGACCAGTGCTGCTGATCATTAAAGAAAGGCACACGAAGGTTTACTGTTCTACAGAAGGTGTGGATTTCATCACTCCCCTCACCAATAAGTGGAAGCCCCACATGGGAGTAGGTGAAGTACCATCATTGAATTCCTTTGTGGGTGCAGGTCACAGAGAGGATCAGCTTAGTTCATCTCTGCAGGGCCACTGGAGTCCAGCTAGTGGAGGGTTATTCCCTACATGGATGTGTACTCTGTCCCTGCAGGCCTGCTTCTTTGGCACGAATCCAGTTGCCGTTTTCAGCGTGTTGCTGCAGCCTTCTCCACCTCCCCTGCTTGCTCTAGGTTTTCTCTCACTGGAACTTGGTCTCAAAACCTGTGCTAGCTTTTATATTCAGAATCAAACCTGCAACTAGCTAGTCACCTGCAGTTGCCAGAAAGAAGATGATGAAGAAAATGTAATTACAGACATCTGGTAGTATGAATGATGCGTTCATTTATACCTTTGTTTAATTTCTGAATTTTGAGTGCACTGTAATATGGGCATGGAGAGGCGATCAGAGAGTACAAGTATTCGTTTTCTTGTTTAACATTGGAAGTGATCCAAACCCCTGTGGTTTCTGCTGTTGGAGCTAACTGGATTTGGGGTGGAATGTACAGAAGTGCCGTCTGGATGACTCTCACTTAAAAGCCTCTTTCCTGACCCGGTGATGACATCTCTAGAATCTATGGGAGCTTTTTTTTTGCTGTGAGAGTTGTATACTGTGGCTTGCTTTCCCACAGTACGTTTGTTTCTAAGAAGATACACTGACTTAAATTGGATGATGATTCCCTGCACTTTTGTGTTCCCCCAAAATGTTTTGTACTGATGGAGAGGTCAGTTGTGCCTGTTGTGGTCACTTGACCCCGTCCTCTCTCTTAGAATCTTCCCAGGAAGAGATATGGCTCTAGCAGTAGACACCATGGGTCTGAGTAGACAACACCATGGAAATGTGGGAGTTGGGAGTTCATAGAGCTGCTACGTGAGCGGAAGGAGTGCAATTCAGTTTCTAGTGACTAATATTTCAAATAGTCTAGTGTGTTGTTTCTTTTCTATAAGAACCTTGTAAATGGCTAACAGATTGGTTTCCCCTTTCTCTCTGTTTCTCTGTTTAGCAGGAAGGAACGTCCTAACTCTCTGAATGTCTTCCCCCTCGCGGATGGCATGGTACGTGGGCAGATAGGGGCCAAGATCATCCCAACACTGGACCACTGGCACCTGAGTGACCTCGGCCAGCTGCAG
>JAOXNH010000067.1:18233822-18247040 GCA_028566575.1 Bartramia longicauda | reverse complement strand
TACCTCGGCCAGCTGCAGTCCAACTCCAGCTACAAGGTTTTATAGACCGTCACGGAGCAAGGGTTTCCCACTGTTAACATCCCACGTTTTCATTAAGATGGAGACCAATCTGTGTCCATAACCCTTTGCAGCCTTTCCCTGCTGTGCATCCGCTCCCTTGCTAGCTGTGCCGTAGGTGGGAGGATATTCTTTTGGAGATCTGGCATATGGTGCCAGGAGGGATTTGACACAGCTCCTCGTGCTTCTTGTTCAGTGATAATCTCCTTTACTTGGCTTGCCCCAAGGTGAGAGGAGTATGAGGGGAGACCATTAGGGATTTAAAGAAGATAAATCCCTCACTTTTTTATATCCTACTAGGGAGAGGAAATGGTGGAACCTGTCCCTTCTCTCCCTCTTGTTATGAGCAGTGGTGTTGCACCTTTGCTGGGATGAAGCATTGGGTTGCACTTGCTCTCCAGTGTTTATCCTTTTTGACTGATTGCTGCTCTGACCTTCCTGTCTTCAGTAAAAAGGGCTCCTAATCCTCTCTGGATGCCCAAGTCTTGCACTGTGCTTAAAGGTCTTCAGTTCCTCATATGTCTAGTCATTACTGTAGACTTGCATTATCTACCTTCAGTACACTTGTCACCTTCAATGTGCTGCCTTCTGCACTGGGGCTTGCGAAAAACCTCACAGCATTGCAACTGCACTGAAGCAGCTGCATGTGGCTTGTGGTGCTCTGCTCTGCCTTTCGAGACTGGCCTGAGCCCAAAGACCCAGATGTTGTGCTCATAGGTGACAGCTCACTGTAATTTTTTACAGTTTAAACTGTACATGGTGACCCACATTTCCCATGAGCTGTGCCTTCTCAAAGTCTTTGTGCTCAGGATCCCACCAAATTCCTCTCTTTGAATGACGTTCCACAAATGCCTGGTGACAAGCCTGAGAGCCAGTGGTGCATCTACCCAGCATGGCTTACAGTATGTCCACCAGTATCTCACGGAACTTCTGGTCTGCTTTAGAAGTGTCTGATAAAATTTACTTTCTCTCTGCCTGGAATTTGTAGACCATCAAATGTTTCATGTATCACATCTAAGGACTGGTCTCATTTTCAGAAGTTGTAAATCACTAATCCTGTAAAATACGGAGGTAGTACAGGCAAAGAGAAGGAAAAGAAACAAAGAAAAAAAACCACAAACCAACATCTTGTTATACCCATTCTGCATTGTCTCCAGATTACATTAATGGTACTGTGGCCTGAGGGACTCTGCAGGAGTGGCCTCCGTCATGCATAGCACAAGACATATAGAGAAATTCAAAATTTATGCAGAAAACAAAGAAACAACTTCCCTTTTTTAACACTAACTTTGTAAAGTAGCCAGGCCTGGCACAGAACAGACCTTAGCACTTCATCATCCCTCTGCCATAATGGAAGTTGGTAATCCAAAAGCAAGATCTTTGGATAGATGGAGACTGTTCTTGGAACCCAACCTTTGCCGTAGTGTTAGAAGCATGGAAGTTTGTGAAACGTAGCAACTTGCAGAATGCCAGTTGGGTCTGTGTTTCTGGAGAGCTTTGCCTGGTGTTATGGAATAGCAATGCCACAGTGGAATTGCCACAATGCCACAATGGAATTAAGGATGGTGGAAATAAAGATAGAGCATGAATGTGTTTTTTCAGACTAGTGCTGTGCCAACACAACACTGCTGCAAGGACAGGAAGCAAAATGCACAGAGACCAGCTTCTCGTTCTGGAACCAGTTTATTCCTTGGGATCTCCAGGCAGTGCTGCACACCATGGCGTCAACATGCCTTTGAGTTCTCCAGCAGCCAGGCATATGTGGCAGGGGTTAGTTTTTAGAGAAGAGCTGGGAGGATGTTGGGGTTAGATCTATCTTCCCAGACTTGCTAAGGCATAATTCTTTAAGCGGTAACATTGCTGAAAGAAGTTGAGTGGGTCTCACTGATAACCCAGCATCTACATTGCAGGAGGATGCAACAGGAACCCTGATAAATTGGAAGTTTTATGTCCAAGTTCAGGTGATGGAGGGTTACTGACTGGATCTGTTATGATTTGTTGGGTGTGTGTCTGGCAAAAAAATCCATTTCTGGTTACAAGCAAACTTTGTGCAGAAGTAGTAATGTGCTACTCCATATGTATCTGGTGAGTAGTGCTGGGATTTTTGCTGGTGCTCATTAGGGGAGTTCAGAAGTGGGATGCTGGTAGGGTGGAGTTAAGAGAACTTGGGCTGTGGGAGACTTGGATGGGGTAGCATGTTATGGGGGATTTCCTAAGACTAAGGAGCATACCTATGAATAATTAAAGAATGTGACTGACTGACTAGATTTGCAAATTGTAATGGAAATTTTCCTCCTGTGAGCTTCTTGCACACTCTCTGACTGGAATGCTATTTCTTAAATATTTTGCATGACTAAAATCTCAGCGGTACTGCTCATGCACTCCTTGCTGCTTCTTTAGCAGCTCTGATATTTCACTGACATCAGCTGCACACACGACTCACCTTCCCCGTGTGCATGTATGACTGGTTTTCCTTCTTCACGGGGCCATGCTATAGTTATGTTTGAAGTGTCCTTGCATACTTACTGTTTTCTGGTTTAGTTGCTGTCATTCTATTATTTTATTTTTATATTCAATTGTGCATTTATTTTATATAATATTTTGGAGATTAAAGTCCTTAACGTTTTTGTTTTTATGTACTATGCTTTCAGTGTTATAACCATACAATTGTGGCTTCTCATGGTGACGTATGACTGCTATGAATGTTGGGCCTTTGCAATGCATTTTGGAGGTCACTACTACACATTTGATGTTTAGGAGGTTGACAGGTATGGCTGTAGGTAAGTGGTGGTTGTGGAGAGTATTCTTTGGGTGAGCTGTGGGTTATAGAGAATGCCTCCTACTCTGTAAAGGAGAGCTGTACGCTTAGTGGAATACTTAGCATTAAAGAAGCACTCAGGACAATAGAAGGAAGATATCAGCAAAAATTAATAGACCTTCTGGTCTGTGAAGAGGAGCACCTTAGTAGTATTTACATTTGGGAGGAATTTCTCCAACATAGTCTGGTAGGTTGATGAAGTATGTTTTCTAGGTAAATATAACACCTGAGATGTATAACCAAAGAGTAAGTGAAAGAGCAGAGTAATTACTCGCTGATGTGTTCTGAGTTAGGGGCAGATTATGTTAATAAACAAGAAGTTACAGAATATCTCTGATACAAGTATCATCCTGTAGACCCAATAATACGGGGTTTCTGAATGACATCTAGTTCCTAAGAACAAGGAATGACATGTGGGCCCACCTTGGTGTCTGTTTTACAGTGCTACGGTGCTCATGGACTTTGGTTATGCTTATAGACTTACAGTGGGTACAAGAACATCTCCGAATCCTTTAATCCAGTGAAAGTTTTGTTTGGAGAAAGGTTTTGTGGTTCCACTTTACACTTGATACTTTTTGTCCCTTTGTACGTTAGAAAGCACAGCAGGCAAACTGCAGTTGAAAGCTTACTGAGTCATATTTATTCTCAAAGACCTGGTTTGCTTATTTTTTCTTTACGTATTAGGAAAGTAGCTCCTGAAACAGGAATGTGAAGTAGAGGTGGGAAGTCTGTTTTTCACATGTAGCAGCCCAAGTGAAAAGTCTCCATCTCGGTTCTGATGCTAAAATCAGCAGACGTGCAGAGGGACAATTTGAATGTCCATGTGGGAATGTGGGTGCTGTTTGGACTGACAATGCAGAAACTACATACAAAATGTGGATCATATTTAACGGTAACACAGTTTCAAAAAATCTTAATTTCCAATATAAAAATGCACAGATGCAGTGTAAAACCTTTGACTTCCACAGTGCAATGTAGAGCAGGGTATTTTAAGCATATAGAGGCCAGTCTAATTAAATGAAGATCTTAATAAGACTCCAGATTTAAAAAAGAAAAAGGCTGCAAAGGGTTAAGTCACCATTTTTTTCAGTCTTCTCTCTCATCCCATTTTGAATTTTTTTTTGTCATATTATGAAGTTGTTATTAGTACAAGAGAACAAGACTTCCAAATTAGTGAAGTGAGACAGCGTCACAGCTCCAAGGTTGGGAAGCTCAGAGCAGCCTCTGAGCAGAATAGGGATCTTCCTAGTACTTGCACAGGAGGGGAGAGGAAAGGAGTAAAGATTAAAGCTGGATCTGGATGTGCAGCCGCTGAATGTCACTGCACCCAATTGCAACTCATTATCACATGTAACTCTCAACATTATTTTCGTCGTCTCCCTGCAGGCAGTAATTAGAGTGGGCTGCCGTGAAGAATGGGGAGATCTCATTTGGGTCTGGGAGAGATCACAGCATTGGTCAAGACATTAATTGGCTGGCTGTGAAGCAATGCTGTCTTAATTGACAAACAGGGGTCAAAATCCTGACAGAGCCTTGAAAGCCTCCCATGTTTTTCAAGAGTTGGTATTACAAGAAATGGGGCTGTAATGTCTGTAAAACTGAGAGCCATTTGTGCACATTTCACACTGTGAATCCATCTCCTATGTTAATTTGTCAGCTTCTGATTTTTGAATTCTTGGGTCTTGTCATCCTGTCATTTGGAAGTGGGGCTACCACACCTGTTTCTGCTGTGTTGTCAAGCTGGACCCATGCCTGGCTAGCTTCTGTGTAAGGTGGTATGGGGACATAGGTCTCCTGTGCCAGCAAAGCCAGACCATCCCAGCTTGGTGTCTGCTTTGCTTCTGCACTTTAGTGTCAAAACCACTTTGCTGTTCTCTCATCTGGGTTGTGCTGATGGCTTACAGTAATGACATCGTCTGAGACCTCTAAGAGGCCACTTCAGATCCTTCCCAAGCAATATCCATGTTGTCTTCCAGTCTTGGGAAACACTGGCCTGGCTTACCGCAAGTGGCAAAACCCTTCAGCTTCCAGTGTAGTCAATGTATGGTGCAGGTGCTTTTCACTTATGATGTTGCCACCTTTCCTGAGATGCATGATGAAGAGGTCACATACTGATGTGACTTGTGAAAAGCGATGTTTGGTAGTAAAGGAGGAAGGACATCAATCCTTTCACAGGTGGGATTTGCTTGCTGAGTTCAGCATGAGAACTCGCTGCTTCGTTGTGGTCTCAGTGTCTATTGTCACCAGCAAGCACTGGACGTGTAGCTGGTACAGTGAGCAATACTTGTTCTCTGTAGTGCTTAAAGGCAGCCATACGCCAACAAATGGGAGATTAATTGAAATGTATAGCTGTGCTTTTCCCTTTTTGTTCTTCCCTCACCCTGGAATTGCCATAGTGCCCCCAAGATGAAATGTCCGAATCTGGGCAGTCCTCAGCAGCTGCCACACCGAGCACCACTGGAACCAAGTCCAACACCCCCACGTCATCTGTGCCCTCTGCGGCCGTCACACCCTTGAACGAGAGCATCCAGCCCATCGGCGAATACAATGGCATGACCAAGAGCAATAAGAGAGCACGAGAAAAGCGGAACAGCCGGAACATGGAAGTCCAGGTCACGCAGGAGATGAGGAATGTCAGCATCGGTACGGAACCTGGAGCTTGGGTATTTGGTCGTTAAAGTAATTGACTTCCCAGTGCTTGTGTTACAGGAAGAGGCTGGGAGACTGAGGAGTAATCAACTTAATTAATTTGAGGTAGCCTTACTTAGAAAGATACATGAGCAAGACAGGGCTAATTGGATGTTAGCAGTTTTCTGGGCAACACATTTTAAAAACGTCAGTATCGTGAATAGTTGCAGAAATACACAGGATGGGAATAAGTTATTGAGTTCAGTCCCCTGCAGTTGCCATGTCTATCCATGTCATAGAACCTCTTTCATGCACAGTCAAGTCCCATCTTAGTCTAACTGAGCTTTTGGAAAGCTGTTTCTGGACCTCATCAATATGATAGTTAAAAGTTTCCATTTAGTTTTCTCTTTGGATTTATTCATAAGTATTAGATCCAGTTGTTCATATGCCAAATTTGTCTGTCAGGTTAAATAATTATCTTCTCTGTGTTTATCCCACACCCTGATGTGTTTAAAAATAGCAATTATTTCCAGCTGTTTTTCTCAGCTAAATAAGCTGTTTTCTTTTAGTCTGTTTCTCGTATAAGAATGCCCCCAAATCTTTGGAAGTTACAGTTGTTTTCTCTCCACTCCCTGGAATGCTTTAGTAACTTGAATTCAGGATTTCTTGTCAGGAAAGCTATCACCTAAGCCTTTAACACCAGGCTATTTAAAGAAAGAAAATGGTGTAATAACATGATAAAGGCCCCTTTCTGTGCTTTTTAATACAACTGTGCCAATGTAGTGTCTGAGCAACTCCTAGCCTGTACTGTATTTAGACTTGCAGCAGCCTTTAGAAATGAGAAGTGGTCTGTTTTACATGTCATGAACTTAGATACAAAAGGACTGTAAAACCAGCTGGAGTTCAAGGAAAATCTGTGCAGGAGCACAGGGATGAACGTAGGTCTCTGAGGTAAGCATCTGAACCAGATCATCATCTTTATTCCTGAGAAATGCAGAGGAAATTCCTCTGCTAACATTCACAACTGGTTCCTAAGAAATGAACACAATAAAACAACATGTAACATCTTTTGTTGTAGCATTGGAATGAGAATTGTCATGACTGAGTCCCATTCTGTATTTATATTAGCTGAGGGGGTCCCAGGGATGTCAGATGTCAGATGATCAGATGTCAATCTGCCAGGAACTAGTGTAGTTGTCCATAAAAGTGTATGTTTTCT
Organism: Bartramia longicauda; assembly: GCA_028566575.1. NCBI lineage: Eukaryota > Metazoa > Chordata > Aves > Charadriiformes > Scolopacidae > Bartramia > Bartramia longicauda. Next base: position 18,240,318 of record JAOXNH010000067.1, on the reverse strand, counting down.
GCATAGCCAACTGCTGAATTGTGGTCTGTGTGTTGATCCTGGCCAAGGCAAGTCAATACAAGCAGTAGTATCAGAGAAATTAAGCATGGATGTCAGTAGTTTGAATGCTCTATAAATACTTATTTTTATGGTTGCTTCTTTACAAGCATGTTTACCATCAATAGCTTTCTTGGGTCAAAGTCTGCTCTCTTCTGTGTGAAATGTGCCACTCTGAATTCATTGTGTGTGTGAAAGCTTCTTTTTTCTTGCTGGAATTACCAGGTTGTGGAATCTGCTCAAGGCAGATAGTTGTGTCTTTCCTGTGTGCTCTGCATATTCAACCTTTCAGCTATTTCTTACATGCAATGCAAAATCAGGTTTCCATGCTGCGGAGAAACACAGATACTTGAATTTTAATTACATATTTTATGCATCTGTAATTAAATGTCTGTCAGTGATGCAAATGCCTTAGAGCTGAACTACCCAAAAAAGGTACTTGTAGTGCAGAAAAGCTTCCCAGCTTGGAAAAATAAAGAAGAGGAAGCCTCTGTTTCTGAGAGCTTGAGAACCACTGGTGTATGGATGCCTTCTTTGGCAACAGATACACATCACTTTTGTTTTCAAACATGGCATTTGTTGCCAGCTGATGCATAATGCCAGCCTAAAAGAACAAAATCAACACTCAAGTTTTCATGGGCTTTGTATATTTGGCTACTGGGGCAGTTTGGAAAGGTCAAAACTTTCACATCTAACACTGTTGAGAGACTAATGTAGTTTACAAATTAGGTCTTTAATCCTTCAAGAATTTCCTGGAAGAACAGATACTGTATTCATATCGTTTGTTTAGAATAGGTGCAAGTCTGAGCTTTTGAATAGCTTGGTATCTGATAAATGTGACTTGACAAGAGGAGGAAATTCCATATTCTTTAAATACTGGCTTCAGGCTGTAGATTATACAGAAACCAGAGCAGGTTTCATCTACCAGGTTTTAAATGAAATTTCACTGTAATGAGTATCTAAACCAGTTGTTGACTTGAGAATTTGTATGAAAAAATATTACTATTAAAACTGAATAGTCTTAGTTCATAACTAGAGTAATCTCTGTGAAGCTATACAGAAAATCACTGTGTTGTCTTCTATCTCAGATAAAGCTGCATTGAAAAGTTTTTACTGACAGATAAAAAGTTTATTTGGAACTTAGTTTAATGGATGAAGTATTTCTGGTTATCACATTTTAATGAGGATTCAGGCTAATGACTTTGGTGACACTGGTATGGTGGAGAGGGAGGAGATACTTATGGTCTTCCTGCTCTGGAATTGTGAGAGCACCTTCCCAGCACCAGTGCATTTGTGACTCCAGATGACCAGCCAGTTTCTGTTCCTCTTTTAAGACTTTGAACACAACACCATGAAGTTTTGAAACCTCAATATTCAAAGCTGTAACAGTCCCTTCAAGGAACAGCATCCTGTGAAAGTCCTGATCCTACAGATTATATGTATTGTCTTACCTAGGAATGGGCAGCAGTGATGAGTGGTCCGATGTTCAGGACATCATAGACTCTACTCCAGAGCTGGATATGTGTCAAGATCCCCGCCTGGAACGCACTGGTAACAGGTATTGATTGTGACTTTTCACTGTGCTCTTTCACTTGGTTTTATGAGGAGTGAGGAATGGGTACTGTGACTCACACCGAGTTCAAGATGCAGCTGTTTCAGAAAGTCCATATATTCTGCCTAGCGCGCGTATGAGGGGTCCTGACCTTCTTTGAGGTTCTCCAGAGAAAGCTTATGTCTGCTAGTAATCTGCAGAAGAATCTGTCCAGCTGACCCAGAACTGGGCATGTTTGCCTTGCTGGGTCAGGGAGGTTGGAAAGATGGAGCAACAGAAGGCTCAAGACAGGCAAAGGGGACATGAGCTTAAGCTGTCAAGAAGAGGGAAAAAAATGCATAATAATAATAATAATAGACCAGTTCTGAATTCTATTTTAAAACCTCAAGCTTTTTTCAATTTTAATTTTCTCAAGTGTTTGAAGAGCAGGAGCAGGGCTGCTCCGTGAGGGAGGACAAGCAGGAGTACCCCCAGCGATCCCAGTCCCACAGAGAGGGCAGAGCACTGATAACAAGCTCCAGCAGCAGCCCCAGACAAGGGAAGGGGCTGAATGAGGTGCCAGTGTTACCCATGAGCAGGAGACAGGGCTGAAAACAGAAACACCTACAGAGTAGCTCAGAGAAGGACTCAAGGAACAGACCTGAGGTGAAAGGGAGCGCATGGACCAGCGGGTGGGTGCTGGTCCCACCCACTGATGAGGCTGCTCAGAGCAGTTCTGACCTATCAGTGCGCTCAGGACCTTGACAGAGTTCTCTGAATTAGGAGACTTTTAGTGCACTACTCTGCGACTCTGGTTCCTATCCATGCCCTGTTTTGTACTAAATAGGAGGCTCCCTAAAGTCTATTAATTTTGACACTGGATTTCTGTGAGGCATGTATTAGTCTAGAAGTACTAGTTTGGGTACTTTGGTTCATTTTTACTAAGTTCTGGTGGTTAATTTTACAGGGTTAATTAATTTTTACCCTCATCTGGTGGGTAATTTGGCACTATGCTAGCAAAAATAACCCCCTAGCTCTTAAAGGTATGCAGAAGATAATATCCTGACAAAGTTAAGGCAAGATTTCCTCACAGTCCAAATCTGGAGTGGATTCCCCCTGTTGAGCACCCTCTCATTGAGAAGGGTATGAGCAGCAATTTCTCAACTGTGAAACCACATACAGTTAAGCTCCCCTCAGAATATGTACAACGCATGGGCAATTTTTAGGGTCAGATGCAGGAGGAATCTAGGTAGCTGAACCAGCTCTTTGTGGGGAAGACAAAAGTGACTGATGAGATCAGATCAAAAATTGGTCAAACCCAAGGGAAGGGAGAGGATTGCTGCACTGCGAGGTCTTCAGGCAGTGATCTCTGATCCCAGTAGTGAGACTGAACGCTGCAGGAGACAGAAGCTAACTCTGGGGCTGCTGAGCAGCCTGCTTGCTGCTCTAAAAGCAGAATGCTTCTGACATATATACAGCTTCTAGAAGTTGAGTGCTGGAGAGGTAGGTTCAAGCTGAATTAGGTTTTCGGGTCAGTCGCTGAGTGCTGGTTACTTCTTGTCACTTGTGCTGCCCATTAGAGTGTGCAAAGTGATTTATTCTGGTGCTATCATGGCACTCATTTGTAACTCCACAGTGCTCTCAGATGTCTAGGTAGCTGTAATTTTTCTGTAATTGAAAAAAAAAACATTTATTTTTTCCTTTTTTCTGCACTTTGTTGTAACTTAATTCTGCAATATCAGAGGCATCTACTGCACCCCATTTGTAACCTCCAGGCATTATCACTGAGACTTGATTTATCTAAGAATGAAGCCACACAACTTGAGATAATCTCCAGTGGTACTGGTTCTGTTAGACTGGTTTCTGTTAGTGCTGGAAAAATTGCACAGCCTCTCTTCATGCTGGCTGATTCCCCTCCTACAAGGCAGGGCACTTAGAAGAGTTGGCAGCGACAATCCCAGAGGTTGCCTCACCTTCACCTCCTCTAACAGCTGTTTACTGTAAGAGCCCTGAGACTGTCAAGAAATGAAGAAGATTCTTGATGGTGCCAAAGACACTAAGAGGTGGAGATGTGCTCCTATATGATAGGATTCAAAAACATTAACTTTGATTGACCTTTAATGAAATACATTTTGCTGAAATGTGAAGAAACATTCCAGTGCGTAGACTCACCCAAAGAAGAAACTAACCCTTCAGGCTAATTTCACTTAAAAGTTGACAAAGAAGAAAGGCCATTGCTGTTTTCAACATTTAAGTCCTTACCTGATCTTACTGCTATCTAAGGTTGCTACCTAAACTGATAGGAGTGTGAGAATGATCACGCGGAGAGCGGCAGTGGTGAGCGCTGTGACTTGCTTTAAATTTGGAGTAGATCAAGATGGAGAGGGGCCTTCCTGGAGACAGAGAAGCCGAGGGAGAGTGGAGAGACCCGAAGCGAGTTGGGAATCTCACAGGGGAGCCAAGAGGCTGACAGGGCTGGGGGTGGGCCGGGCAAGCCGTGGAAAATTTAAAAGCGGCTCCAGCCGCAGCAGGGGCAGAGCATGTGCCGGGCGCGCGTGAGTGCGAGGGCAGGAATATCAGCACGCAGAGCCTGAGGGCAGCAGCCATCAGTGGCCGGTCCCCTCCCAGCACCGGAGGAGAACATGGCCCCGGCACCTGCAAAGTGCACCACAAGGAGGAATGTGATAACTCAGACCAAGCCCCCACAAAAACCCGTGTCTGTGCAGGTCTCCGGCTGCAGCAAATGCCTGAGCCTGGCACTTGTTCCCAAGGAAGCCAGAGACACCGCCTGTGTGCACTGTGATCAAATAAACTACCTGCTCAGGCAGGTGGTAGAACTGAAGGAAGAGGTAGAAAGACTTAGAAGCATCAGAGACAGTGAAAGTGAAATAGATTGGAGGAGCCATACCCTGAGGCATAGGCATGGGTAGAGGCTCTACAGGAAGTAGGTGATCTCCCTTCTGCTTGTCACCAGGCAGAAGAGAGGGACTTAAGGGACAATGGGGAATGGAGGCAGGTCCCTCCTTGGAGGTGGAAGCAAAACCCCTCCTGGCCCCCCTCACCTTCCCAGTTGCACTTGCACAGTAGGTGTGGGGCTTTGGATATCAAAGGGCAGGTAGCTGAGGATGGAGATGAAGCCCCGTGCAGTGAATTGCCCAGAGCCAGCCACCCACCCCCACGCCTTAGGATTTCCTCAACAAAGAATAAAAGGAAGGTAATTGCGGTGGGCGACTCCTTTCTGTGGGGAACAGAAGGCCCCATTTGCAGACCGGATCCATCCCACAGAGCAGTCAGCTGCCTCCCTAGGGCCAGAATTAAGGATATACGGAAAAATCTCTGTACCCTGGTCCAGCCCTCGGATTACTGTTACTAATATTTCAAGTAGGCGATGGTAGTAGAGGTAGCTACCAGTAGTCCAAGGGCAACGAAGCGAGACTTTAGGGCCCTTGGATGGCTGGTTAAGGGATCAGGAGCACAAGTTGTGTTCTCCACTATCCCACCACTTGCAGGAATTGATGAGAGGATAAACGGGAAGAGCCAGCAGATTAACTCCTGGCTCCAAGGCTGGTGTAACCGGCAGAACTTTGGTTTCCTTGATCATGGGATGATCTACAGGACAGCAGGCCTGCTGGCAACTGGTGGGGCAAGCCTTACCCAAAGGGGAAGAAGAATACCGGGACAAGAATTAGCAGGGCTCATTGAAAGGGCTTTAAACTAGGTTTGAAGGGGGATGGGGATGAATCCAGGATTACGAAAGAGGAGCCTGGGAGCAGATCACCAGTGCTGATGGGTAAAAGCACTAGCAAGGTTTTGCAGCCTGTTGTCTCAGTAGAGGTGGGGGATGGTAACACATGTGGTGATGACATCAGGAATAGTGATAGGTTGGCAACCACAGAAGGGTCTGAGCATGGTCAGGGGAGTATTGAGGCTCGGCCGCCCATAAAATTGGCAGGAAAATTAGCCCAGCTAAAGTGCATCTACACAAATGCACGCAGTTTGGGCAACAGACAGGAGGAGCTGGAGGCCATTGTTCAGCAGGAAAACTATGATATAGTTGCCATCACAAAAACGTGGTGGGAAGACTTACACAACTGGAGTGCTGCAATCAATGGCTACCAATTCTTCAGAAGGGATAGACAAGGAAGGAGAGGTGGTGGGGTGGCCCTCTATGTTAGAGACAGATTTGAACACCTAGAACTTAATAATGGGAATGACAGTGTAGAATGCTTATGAGTTAGAATCAAGGAGAAGGCCAACAAGGCAGACATCATGGTGGGAGTTTATTACAGACCCCCAAACCAGGATGTAGAAGTCAATGAAATATTCTATCAGCAACTGGCAGAGCTCTTGCAATCACTCGCCCTTGTTCTCATGGAGGACTTCAACTTCCCAGATATCTGCTGGAAATACAACACAGCAGAGAGGGAACAGTCCCAGAGGTTCCTAGAGTGTGTGGAAGACAACTTCTTACACAGCTGGTGAGCAAGCCAACCAGGGGAAGCACCCTACTGGACCTGCTGCTTGTTAACAAGAAGGTCTTGTGGGGGATGTAAAGGTTGAAGGTTATCTTGGGCAGAGTGATCATGAAATCATTGAGTTTTCAATTCTTGCAGAAGCACGACAGGGAGCCAGCAGAACTGCCACCTTGGACTTCCAAAGGGCAGACTTTGGCCTGTTTAGGAGCATGGTTGTGGGTGTCCCTTGGGAGACAGTCCTGAAGGGCATAGGTGCCCAGGAAGCCTGGTCACGCTTCAAGGCAGAACTCTCAAAAGCACAGGAGAAGGGCATCCCCAGGTCCCATAAAACGAGCCGATGGGGAACAAGACTGGCCTGGCTAAATAGAGGGCTTTGGCTGGACCTCAGGGAGAAAAGGAAAGTCTACGATCTCTGGAAAAGGGGGTTGGTTACTTATGAGCAATATCAAGGTGT
>JAOXNH010000067.1:18204896-18226260 GCA_028566575.1 Bartramia longicauda | reverse complement strand
TTACCTTCACTCTTAGTCCCAGGTTTTCCAAAGTGCTTGCAACCCAATCTGCATATTGAAATCATCATATGTTGATGCCCAAATGCAAGTGCAGTCTGTCCAGTGTAGATGTTTTCTTGAGTGTGGGTCTTAAGTGATGGGACTGAGACTTCAGATTTGAAATATCTATGCGAAACTATTAAAGGTAGACAGAGCAATGGCCAATCCGAAGTCCTGTTAAAATTGCTCTGGTGGAAGGCTGATAATGGGAAGCCTGTCATGTGCATGAAACTGGTCATGACTATGATCCTAAATCTGTACTGAGAAAGATAAGAAAATCGCTGATGTGCAGATCTGGCCAGCAGTTTGGACAGTATTCTGCTGTCCTCCGTGAAAAACCCATTAACTTCTACCTTCTTTCTGTACAAGTGATGGTAAAAAATGGTTGCAATATCTCATGGCTGAAGCAGGATTTACTGACTTGACTTCCACTAACTGGTGCTAGTGAAGCTCTCCTCTCCGTCCCTCTCAAGGGAGTCTGTGAAGGTTGGGATAAACAGCTAGGTCTACATTTGGGCTCTTTAGAGAAGGACACATGGGTGTCTTTGTTTGTTCTGCATGGTCTTTCAGCAAGAGGTACTCCACTCTCCACAGCAGGACACAGAAGCCTAGGGAAGCCTAACAAAAGTGATTTCTGTTCCTCAAGCATGAGTCAGGCAGTGCCATACAAGCTTCATATTTCAAGGAGAGCAGGTGAAAACTGCTTGGCCTTTCTTTTCAGGAATGGGCAAAGAAGTGGGGAATCTACTGTTGGAGAACTCGCAGCTTCTGGAGACCAAGTAAGGAAGTGTTGTGTTCTCTGAACTGCCTGCCTATTTGTAAAGAAGATGTCATCTTGAAGTAGGTCTTGGCCAGAACTGCCTCACAGGGGCTTGCTCATTTATCTAACAAAGTGGCTTGAATACTTGTTCTTCCTTCAATTATAGAGGAGGAATTGCTCTTCTGAGCGACTTTCTTAACTGTTTCCTTTCTGCAGGCACTTGGGTGAAGTCTCTGGGCATGTGCTGGTAGGATCTGATCCCAGCTGAAGTCAATGGCAATCAGTTAACTTCAGTGGGAATCTAGATGTTGGTCTGAGTCTCTGTGAGGATATTGCTGTCTCTAAGTTTTTATCTACAACTTTTCCTTTTTTGGAAAGAAAATGTTCTTATTATTGAGGAGAGTTTTCAAAGATTTAATAGTCAGTAAAGCAGAAGCAGACAATGTAATGGACTTATTTTTTGAGAAAGGCTGACATACCAGATACTAAAGCTAAGCAGCCAGGAAGAGGAAGGCAAAGTACTCCCAAGGGAGAGTTGGAGAACTTACAATGATAGGAAGCTGCTGATTTTAAAGATTTTCAGATATTTTGGAGCTGATTTGAAATACTTCTTTATATCACTATCATCCACAATTATCCACAGTTACAGATAACAGCAGTTCTGAAGGGTGTGTTTCAGATCTTCATTCTGTTAAAAATAGATGTGAACCTTGTGCAGGTGATAGCTTACCCTACACTCCTTGCAGGGTTCTGTCATCTTCTTAAGGAGATGTTGGTCTGTCAGTCAGAATACAGTACTGGACAAACCTCATCCTGACCAGTTATGATGATTTCTGTGTTCTTCTGCAACTTCTTGCCAAAATCTATTTTTCCATGAGTTATGGCTGGACTGAATTGTTTTAAGTACACACGTTTCAACTCTCCTTGTAGTGCCTGTGACTTTAGTTTTAGGTCTCTCTTACGGACAGCTGCTGGTTTTGGGCATTTTTGCTTATTGTCCCTTTCACACCTTTAAGAAATGCTTTGAACGTTGTGAAGAATGATTTGATTGCCAAGGTGGACCAGCTGTCTGGAGAGCAAGAAGTGCTGAAGGGAGAGCTTGAAGCAACTAAGCAGGCCAAAGCCAAAATGGAGACCAGAGTCAAGGAGCTGGAGGAGGAGCTGAAAAGGTGAGTGATTCACACCTTGCCCCAGGGAGCTGGAAGGACTCCCTGGGAGAGATGAACCCACCTCCTCTGTTCATGTTACTCTATTTCCCTTGTGGAGGTTAGCATTGGAGCTTAAAGGTACCTTATACACAGCACTTCAAGGCTGATGGTAGGTGGCAGAGATACTTTTAGTGTCACATTGATTTATTGGATTGAAATGGCTTATTGAACCTTAGAAAACCAATAGAATTTTCTTCCCCAGGACTAATTTCTGTAGCAGCAACTGTAAATCCAGGCTCTCTGGATTGAAGCATTCAGAGTTTCAATTTGCAATTAAAAAAAAAAAAGGGGGGGGGAGCGTAGAATTTCAGAATCAATAGTTTTGAAGGAAAGTGTCAAAAATTTGATCCTTGAAGCACCCAAGACAGCTCTGAGAGGAATGAATGCCCGTTCATTTAATGAAAGAGCTAATACAGATTCCCACAAACAATATTTAAATGCCAGTATTGTTAATTGTTTCATTGTTCATGTTACGAATGAGAAGAGGCTGAAGAGATTTTAAAGTCCTATGCAGGTAGCATTTGGAGAGATTCCACTTTCTATTTTCCACTCAAACTAGAGAAACTGAAGCCCGAATGCCTAGCAAAGCCTGTGTGATTTCATATCCATAAAAGTGAAGATGCCCCATGGGGCTCAAAGCAACGTAATTACATTTGGACTGGCTGCACATTGCACTGTGTTATCTCAATTCAGAGGACAGTGTTTATTTTGCAGCTGGAATCTGGAAGGTTGCCTCTTGTAATCTGAGCACAGCATCAGCAAGAATAACAGAGACTGGTCTCTTTGTTCAAAATGTCTGAAATAAAGTAGTCTCACAAGCAATGGAAATAGGTCTATTTTTTAAAATGCCTTTGGAATCTCTCATAATATCTATAATATCTTTAATATATAGCATATATTATGCAGTGGGGACATGGACTTTTAACTGGCAAGTGTGCCTTTTTAGGAGACAGAGACAGCATTTTTTTCCACAGTTGTCTTTGCTGTTGATAAAAGAGCATGTAATTCAAATCAGACTGCATGACTGCACCTTGGTATGGAGTTTAAAGAAATTAAAAGCAGTTAAATACTTCAAGTATGTTATTAGCACAGATTTGGTGTTTCTTTACCATTATGGCAAACTGTCCTTCCTTTTTTCACTGCGTTGAAAACAGAAGCAGCTCAGAAGAAGAACTTAAGCCAGCATTTTCATTACTCTTAATGGCAGTTTTCCCATGGTTAAGATCTCATCAAATGTTTGAACATAGATTATTACTCTGAAATAGAAATCGAATGGGCTGTTCCAGTGGTCAGTATTTTGGTGTTTACATCAAATGTTCTGAAGAAGTGATGTCGGTGAAGCTGTTGAGAGTAATGTGCTACCAGAGAGAGGGAAAAATACCAGAGAAGCATCTCATACTCTGAACACTTAGTGTGCAGTTTGAAAACGTTTCTGTGTGATGCATTCAGCCAGACCTTCCCATAGATGATTCTCTTCCCAGAAGACCTCAGGGCCAGCCATGGTATCACTTTTCTGGTTTGATGCTTTTCTTCCTGTTTCCTAGAGTGAAATCTGAAGTGATTGTTGCTCGACGAGAACCCAAAGAGGAGGTGGAGGATGTAAGCAGCTATCTCTGTACAGAATTGGTATATTACATTACTAAAATGCCTGTGGGGAAAGGGGGTTTATATACTTACTTTAAATTACTTCATATGTATGAGTCCTGAGATGCAGATTGATCTGCCTTTGTTAACAACGACAGCAAAGCTCGTGAACTGTGGGTTGTTGTTGATGAACATTGCTAATGGACAGACACTGTGAGATTACCTCTTCGTAGGACTTTCAAACCACAGTTTGGCAAAGATGAGCAGCTGACACAGTGGCAATACCATGCACAGTGTGGTTTCTGCAGAACAGTCAGTGCCCTGCTCAGGACCTTCCCTTCTTATCTAGTTCTCCCTAATTTTGAATTACAGTCTAATGTGTATTGTGGCTTCTCTCGTGGTCTTGTAGAATCATAGAATTGTTTTGGTTGGAAGAGACCTTTAAGATCATCAAGTCTAACAGTTAATGTAGCACCTAGCACTTTCTGATAGTCAGGCTTCTCCAGAAGAGCTTGTCTCCGCATTGGCAGTGAAGCCATAAGCCGTGAAGACAATGTATGGTGAAATCCAGGTTATACAGACAGCTTTGCGGCAGTAACTGCCTTTTATTAGTTCTGTAATCTCAATCTTGCAGCATTGGTTTTCTCGTTATTTCTTTCACATAAGCCAGGACTGGCTGTTACCGGGTACTGCTCTTCTATGACAGCTTTTCAAACTGTAGCCAAAAAAAAAGGCAAAGCGGTAAGAGAGATTTTCCTTGTAAATGTCACTCTGGTTAGACAGGGAATTAGATGATACAATTCTTTTCAATGTTGCTGTGTTCTTACTTTGTAAAAGGTATTGGGGCAGGTTCAGTTCTAGCCCAATTCTCTTTGACTTAACTGGGCTGAACTTGGTCTGTTGAGAATTTAGTTAAATAGGAAAATTTTCAAGTTGTGGTTGTGAAATGCTGAAGAGGACTGAATTCCTTTTAAGCTGAACTGACAGGAGGTCTGGTTTTTTAAATTAAAAAAAAAAAGGTTGTCAAATTCCTTTTCAATTATACACATCTTATTTGGACTGGTCATAGAGGTTTATTCCAAGTCCAGGGAGGCTGGAGAGGTACTTGGTTAGTTTGTGCTATTCCAGCTTTCAGCTGTACTTGCCAGCCAGGCTGAGCTTGGGAATTGCCACAGTCTAGGCACAACCCGGTGCCACTTCCTAGCGTCATTTCTTTTGGGGTAGATATTTTCCCAGCTTAGCCGTGTTCTCATTTTCCACTCCTCAGAAGAGACAAACAGAATCTCATTCCTGTTGCCTCCTAACCCAAAGTCGCACATGCCCTCATTGGAAGGCCCGGTTATGTCACCAAAGAGGAAAAGTTCTTTAGTATCTTGTGGTCTACACCTTTACCAGTGTGTACTCAGAATGCCTGCTGCCTAGTCCTCTTGAGGGGACGGATGGCATTATGTGGTGCTCCCTGCTGATGTGACTGGATTTGCTAATGAACTAAAACTTCGGTTTCCAAACCTCTGGGCCAACAGACCACTGTTAACTCTCATAATTTCTTGCAGACTATCAAAGCAACTTGCTGGCAATAGTCTCTGGGTGGGGCTTTCAATGTGGTGGCGATTCTAACTGTAATTCCCATGTGTTTGCAGAACACCACAAAGGTCTGTGGGCCATAGTTTGGAGCTCACTTGTCTAGAATTAACACCTCATATGCAGAAATCTGGGGGTAATCAAACAGAACAGGAGCAGAACTAACAAACATGTCTTTCTGTCTCCTGACTTGCCCTGTACTAACATCAATCCCCTTCCATCTTTTGTTGGCTGAAGCAGTGCTCCTCCCCTCTGCAGGACAACATTCCCATAGCTCAGCGCCGCCGCTTCACCCGTGTGGAAATGGCCCGGGTTCTGATGGAGCGCAATCAATACAAAGAGAGGCTGATGGAGCTCCAGGAGGCTGTCAGGTGGACAGAAATGATCAGGTGAGACTGGATGTTGGTGAACATTCCTGTTTAGGACAGAACCTTGCCATGTTTGGCCTTGTGGTCAATGGAACCCCTACTAAGATACAGGTTGAGAAGTGCTGAAAATTTTGCAAACTGTAGATGCTTTTCTCCTAATACCTAATTCTTTTTCTTTTATTCCTGAACTTGGGCTGCAAATCTCGATTTTTCATCATTATTTGGAGACACTGGGCAGTTGTTTTTCTCGCTTGTTTCTTGTATGCTGATTAAGCTAGGAGAAGCTGTAGGAAGAGGGTTGCTTCTAATTACTGAGTTCTAAAGGCTGTGGTTGAAGTGAATATAATGCTGGGCTTTGTAGTTACCAGACTAGTGCTGTGGCAATAACGTTGCAGGAAGTTGATAACACTTCAGACTGAACACACACTTCATGCCAACATGGAAACATGAAGTGGTTGGGTGTACTCACATTAAAGATCAGTGCACGTCACTTCTTCTGTTGTGTTTTGGAACGTTAGAATGAATTCTGAATTTTGACATGGCTTCCTTGATGGAAATGGCCTGCTGTTTGGCAAAAACTGCTAAAATTAACTTGATGGTTGGCAGAAACTGCTGAAATTAACTTGCTTCTTCTGTCTTTTTCCTTAGAGCTTCCCGTGAGCACCCATCTGTCCAGGAGAAAAAGAAATCCACCATTTGGCAGTTGTAAGTTCCTTGGTGATTTGTATAAGATTAAGAAAAGGGGAAGTGTTGCCATTTCTACTTTAGGGAGCAACTTAATAGACTCTGACATTAATGAAACATCAACTGAAAGTGTTGTTAGCTGAACCCTTTTGCCTTCAAGAGCTTTCTTTGTCCCTAGTGAAATTGAAATCAGATCTGAACATCTGCATTGGTTTTGTTTTACATGCTGAAAAAGATCACGAGTACCCTTGACATGAAACATACATACACTCATAATCAGTTTTAATAAAGGGCTGTTTTCAGAGGTATCTGTTTCTGGAAGCTAAAAGCACCTTATGTCATATAAACTGAGGAATTAGCTTTATTTTTGAAGTAGGGCAGATTTCATCAAAGGCTTACAGCCCCTGGTTGCGTACTTCTTGCTTCCCCTGTTGTGAATCTGTGGTGTGTTGTCTCCCCATGTACCTTTTCTCATATTTGTTGGCTTTTTTTCTGTCCCTAGCTTCAGCCGTCTGTTTAGCTCTTCCTCGAGTCCCCCACCAGCAAAGAGAACCTACCCATCGGTGAACATCCACTACAAGTCTCCAACAACAGCCGGGTTCAGCCAGCGTCGCAGTCACACTATGTGCCAGATCTCCTCCGGCAGCCGCACTTTGGAGTTCTTCCCTGAGGAGTGAGTCATGTGCCGTGTGCCAAGCCAGGTCACCCTGCAGCTCTTGCAAATAGCAGCTTTTCTTAAAGAAGCTGTTTTCTGCTTTAAAAAAGTCTATGTGGTGCTAATATTTTTCTGTCCTTGTGGTTTATCTTCATGATCTTTCACTTATCAGTTACCAAGTGGATGGACTCAGCAAATTTTGCCCTCCCAAACACATCACTGCTGTGGCTTTCTAGGCTGTGGTGGTTCATCTCAGCAGGGAATGCTGTAGGCTTCAGTTGGTCTCAACCCTAGTTCTGCACTCGTATTTGCCGACTGTGTGATAGAATGAGGTAGGGCTTTTGTGGTAGACCGTGAAGGCAGCCTTGGGACAGTGGGATAGAGTGTCTTGCCCAACCCTGTTGACAAGGAGTTTAGGTGAAAAGTTCTCTCAACAGTACATTTAGGTTACAATATTTGGTTTTAATCTTAAACATGCTAAAAAAGAGCCCCTAAGTGTTGTGACTCTATCCTTTATGTCTCTGACATGAAGGGAGGAAACTCTCCTGTGCTTTACTTGACTTCAAAATGTATGTAGTGGTGTATCATTACAAGGTTGTATGTTTTCATGTTTTTGTGGAAGGACTTAGGGGAATGTGGTGGTAAGGTATTATAACTTCTGCAATAAGAAGGATTTGTTGGAAAGGCGCTAGATCAGGAGAAGAGAGATAGTCTTTAGAAGGGTAAATTTGTATTTCATAGATACCCATGGCCTTTATTCTATTATTTTTGTCTGATTACAATATAATAGTCATTGTTTGGTGTCTCAGTGCTTTTCAGCAGTGCGTTAAACGACGTGACTAACCGCTGTCAGAAGCAGTTCTCTCATCTTCTCCCCAGGGGAGGAAGCACATGCAAGGAAGTGTTTCTTTTTAGCAGGGGGTTGTTTTTATTCTAAGTATATATGTCAGTGTGTGTGTGTAGGGGGTTTTGTTTGGGATTTTTTTGCTGATGTTGTTTGTACCTTGGAATTATACTTTAAAACCTATTGAGAGCTAGAACTGATATTCAAACAGCATTTGTTTATATGAAAACATATCTTAAGAGCTCACAGATCAATTTTTCTTTTAACCTTTGCCAGTGCAAAGCTGGAGCTGTTGAAACCAGCAGTTTCATCAGCAGTTAGTGCATATTTTCCTTATCAGCAGAGAAAGCTTTAAAATGGAAAGATAAATAGTTGACTATAATGAAGAGGGGAAGAACTCAAAATGTCTTCCTGATCGAGACATTAGATCAGTAAATTGTAACAGCTAAGCAAAAATTGGTGTAGTCTCATACATTCGTAGATCTTATGGAAGGTTGATGCCCTGTTTCTGAGGGGCTCTTGGAGCACTGAGGTGGACATGACAATGATTTGGCCTGCCACATCGCTCAGATCACAGGGAGTTAGAGATTAGGGATACCTATGCCTGCTTAACAGAGTTCTTCTTTCTCTGATTTCCTGCATCTGTTTTCAAAAGTGGATTTCGTTTGCTCTGTGTTTCCTCTCCCTGTTATGGCAACACTCCCTTAGCTTTCAGCTTCTGTTTTTAACGATAGATTGAGAAGTAATACTGCTGCTTCTCTCCCCAGTGATTGTACGTCCTCAGCACGTCGTGAGCAGAAACGGGAGCAGTACCGCCAGGTCCGGGAGCATGTACGGAATGATGATGGGCGGTTGCAGGCCTGTGGCTGGAGCCTCCCTGCCAAATACAAGCAGGTAGGGACCACTCTCCGGGGACATCATCCCTCAAAGTGAAACCAGCTAAGACCTAACTCTCCCACTGGTAACCTTAGCCTTAGGCCTTAAATATGTAATTTTGAGGTATCGTATGCATATTTTATATGTATGGTACTTGTAGACACAGATCAAATTAATCTTTTCTGTATCTCCACCTAATGTAGGGGGCATTGCTCTGCATGAATGTGCTGAAGGAACCTAGCGTAAACCAGAAATAGTTAAAATTCTTTCTCCAGAGTCCAGTACTAGTTTTTATTTCCTTTGTTATTATAATTGGACTTGAACATTAGATATTTCATTTATACTCTAGAGAACTTTACCAATCAATAGTATAAAAACCAAATGCAGTGCTTTTTGCTCCCACTTGAACCCAGCAGTAATGCAAAAGCAAATGTCATCAGCCTCATTTGTTGGCCTATGACTCATTTAACTTGTCAAAGACCACCTGAAAGGAAGGAGTCTTGCAGTGTGGCTTGAAAGTGGATGAGTTTCAGGCCATGATGGAAGGGAATGCCAGTGTTCTGATGGAGAATCCGTTAACTCTTTCTCCATCAGCAGTGCAGCTGACATAGCAGTATAGCTTCTGTTGACCATACATGGGGCACGGTATCATGGTGAGAGAGGCAGTCTCTTGGGTAGGCTGCTCCCATCCCTGTAGGAACTCTGTTTTCATACAAGATGTGACATGAAGCCTCAGCAGCACCCATTTCTGAGGCCAGTAGGTTTGGTTCTGCCATATTGGTTACATCTCTCTTACCATAGCCTGGTGTTTACAGCCTTGTACTGTCTTTTTCATCTTCTCTTCCCCCACAGCTGAGTCCCAATGGTGGTCAGGAAGACACTCGCATGAAAAATGTCCCCGTGCCTGTATATTGTCGCCCACTAGTAGAGAAGGACCCAACCATGAAGGTACATTGTCTCTGCATACCATTCCAGTCCAGAAAGGGGCCATGGAATAAGCAACAAATTTTGATTGCTAACTGTGCAATTTTTAAAACAATACGTATTTTTTTTACATTATATATTCCAAGTTCTATCTTCTGCTTCCTTTTTTGAATGGTGGTTTCCAGTGTATGTAGGGAAAAGTATCTTTCTGTAAGGACATAATTCTCAGCTGATTCTGGTTGCCAGGTCTCATACTTCTGTCTTATATTTTACGCTTTTTTGACAGAACTCTTAAATAATATCAGCAACATTTTATGCTTATAAGGCCTTTGCTAAGAGTCCTTAGAGCATAATACAAAAAAATATAAAAATTCATGAAAACAAGCGGGTGAAAGTAAAAATGCATTTCATTGCTCTTTTTTTAGATTTCACTGTTGACTGGGATTCACTGGTAACAGGCCAAAATTATTTAGAACAAATTTTTGTGAACCTGTATCTGTCCATACTGGAATATTTTGAGTAGAATTGTGGTTGAGAATAGATGGTCATCTCTCTCAAGATCGCACTTTTATCTGCTATAACTAGTTGTTTTGAAATAGGCAGTTTGTCATTAACTTCATTCAGAGGTGATTTTTAGATGTCATTCTGATGTTAAGTTTTAGGAAAACTCTTATACTGTTGGTTCTTTCTAGAATATTGATGTGCTCTTTGAATAGTATTCTGTTCAGCATCTTTTCTTTGTCATTTGGATAAATCCAGTATTTGTTTCTGTTGTCCTGTTCCAAACATTCTCCTAAAAATTCTATCTGGAAATAGCTCATAGGAGGTTAGCTAAATCTGATTTCAGAAGATGTGCAGTGTGCTTCTTTCACCCTACACTTGTTATGTAGAGAACTAAACCAGCAGATTTTTTTTTTCCTTTATTTTTTTCCTTCACTTTTTATGGTCTTTGTTCTTTACATAGCTTTCTAAGATCAGACGAACACTGATTTTTTTTGGCAGAGGAGTGTGTGAGGAAGCAGAAGAGTGCAAGGGGTGGGAGGGGTACGAGGGAGCAGGAGTGCACTGAATGTGTATCCTCAGCCAAGCAGTCACTGTTGATTTTAGTTAAGCACTCACGTTTATTGTACCCTGAGCTAGTAACATCTGCCGTGTCCTGCTTGCTTTGCTACCACGATTTGGGAACCCCAGAGTCAGAAAAACTGAGGACATTTCCAAAGCCTGTTTTCAGTTATGCATCTGATTTATTATTTTTATTTTCTTTAAATCTGTTAGTCACATCTGTTAAAAAAAAACAGTGATTTTCTGCTAGGTTACAGAGAACCTTTACCTTACCTACATCAAATCTGACTATGTCATCTAGTAGAAATAAAGAACTAAATATTTCAGGTGTTTGACATGTGTCCACAGTTCTCTACAAAGGTGCCTGAATTTAATGAGACCTTGGAGCCTCCAGAATTCTTAGTTTAAGATTCCTGTTTCTGTTACTTAGCTATGGTGTGCAGCTGGAGTCAATCTCATGGGATGGAGACCTTTGGAGCAGGAGCCTGGGAATGGGCAGAAATTGGATCCTGGACGTGATCCCCTCACCTGTGATAGGGAAGTGGAAGGCGAGAACAAAAGTAATCATACATCTCCTGAAAAGAAAAAGGTCAGAAAAGAAAATTGATTTTTTTTTTCTTCCCTCCAGTGTTTTTTCTCCTTCCACCCCTGACATGACCCCTCTCTCAATAACTCTGTACTGTGCTGTATCATGCTCTAACTTGTACTTCTGAGACATCATCTCATGGGGCAGTGTTGTGGTGGTTTGGCTCTTCAGTAACTTTTCTGTGTGATTTCAGATAAATCATCCAGGATAAAATTTTCCAACTTCTGCTTTTGAAACGTTCGGAATTTTGAAAAAAATCTTAATAATAAGTTTAATAAATTACTTTGCTTGGTGAGGTTGGCAGGAAGATTATGGAGTCCCCATCATTGTGAATTAAAAGACAAAAAACCAGGCAAACCTTCGTTAAAACGAGCACAGACATAGCAGAGTCCATGAGTACACTTGGTTCAGAAGATTTATTCCAGCTGTTTTTCACTAGTCTTAAGCGGCTTTTTTTGTTAAGAACCAAGCTATAGTTTGCAGATAATAATACAGCACTTTATCCTTTCTGGTTCTTGGGGTTGTTTTCCAAACCTGTCTTACACTGATGCCCTGTAGTCTTCTGAGACCAGCTTGCTTAAGTTGGTCAAGGTTGAGTGCACCCCAGCTCCATGGTATTGTCTAAAGTGAATGTTCACTGATACATTAGTCAGACATCTCAGAAGAGAAATGAGCGGCCAAACTCCTCTTGCCCTAAGGAGCCAGATAGGCTCTTTGGCCAGTGTTCCAGAAACTAGTGCGGCGACGTGAATGAAATTTGCATAGCTTATATTGTTTATTTGCATCAGCTAGGAAGGTACTTGTTTTTTTGAAGTCAGCATTGTGGTATTGTGGCCAAGAACGCCAATGGCATCCTGGAGTACATCAGGAAGAGTGTGACCAGCAGGTCGAGGGAGGACATCCTGCCCCTCTGCTCTGCCCTGGTGCGGTCCCATCAGGAATACTGTGTGCAGTTCTGGGCTCCCCAGTTCAAGAATGACAGGGAACTGCTGGAGAGGGTACAGCAGAGGGCTACAAAGATGATGAAGGGCCTGGAGCATCTCTCTGACAAGGAGAGGCTGAGGGACTTGGGCCTCCTTAGTCTGGAGAAGGGAAGACTGAGGGGGGATCTGATCAACACCTATAAATACTTAAAGGGTGAGTGTCAAGAGGAAGGGGCCAGTCTTTTTTCAGTGGTGCCCAGAGACAGGACAAGAGGGAACGGGCACAAACTTGAACATGGGAAGTTCCATCTAAGCACAAGGAGGAATGTCTTTACTTTGAAGGTGTCAGAGCCCTGGAACAGGCTGCCCAGGGAGGTGGTGGAGTCTCCATCTCTGGAGACATTCAAAACCTGCCTGGACACGTTCCTGTGCAACCTGCTCTGGGTGGACCTGCTCTGGCAGGGGGTTGGACTACATCATCTCCAGAGGTCCCTTGCAACCCCTACCATTCTGTGAAACAGGCCCTTGAGCTCCTGAAGAAAGTTAACCATTAAACAGAAGTTGTTGGGATATCTCCTGGCTTGCAAGGACAGCAGCTGTCCTGTGTCCCTGATGACTCAATTTAAGGATGAGAGGTTCCGTGCTATTCATGACACAGGGGTGAGATCCTTTGTTCTCTTAAAGCCGCCGTATAACCTGTCTTAGAAAACAAAAGTGTAAATGGGTCACGTGGTGCAGCTTGATGACAGGGACTCAAATCTGATGAAACAAAATGCTTCCCTGCTCAGCTCTGTGAAGCATATTTAACTTCTGACATTTGCAGGAGCACAGTAGCATTCTAGTAGGTATGATTAAGATTGACAGACTAAGGTCATTTTTAGGAATATTAGAACTTTATATTAAAGCTTCATTATCCACATTTATTTAGGATATAATCAGTAGACCACGCTATGCTTTGCACATGCAGAGTAGTTTAATTCTGTAGAATAAATACAATCTTACTCCTATAGCATGCAAACAAATAAGATACCAAACATGTCAAGTTTGGCCTGATTCTTCTACATCAGTTGTGCTCATCTTTGTCCAATTTTCTGCCCACTTCCCATATATCTGAGTTCCAGCCTGAAAGCCTTCAAACTGTAGAACTTTCTATGTCTGGGCTGGGAAGCGAATTGCAAAGGAGAAGACAGCAGGCAGGTAAACATCCTCCGTCAGCCCTCTCTCCTTTAAATTTAACTCAGTTCTTATTACTCCCACTCCTTTCAACTTCATCGTATTGATTCCTATCCCTTATAAATCTTCATGCTTTAGGATCTGAATCAGTCATTGACTATTTGCAGTTGAGAGAACTGTCTTTGATTGCTGTGCAGAGGACACTGAGCCTTATACAGCTTTTCTGAAGAAACGCTTTAAAAATGACATAAAAAATCTGCTCTGTGGCTCAATGAACAGTCCATTGGTCTGTAGCTGTATAACACCTTGGAAGGACATCTGGAAGGCAGAGAGAACATAGTAGGAGTTAAGTAGCAAGATGTATTAATGATATTAATCCACAGATGGTCAAACTTGGATTTATAGAATTTGACTTTTTAGCCAGTCCTTCGACAAGGTAAAAAAGGGATTACATTTTGGGGGAATAATTTTAACTTCATTGCTTCCAAGAATAATAACATAAGCACTTGGCCACTTATTATAACCTCGGTATAACTGGGTAAGTTTAAAGGGTTGTGCAGTAGGGGGACCCTTTCATTATCCTGTTGTATTGAAAGAAGAAAAACATCCTCAGCTTCATATAAACCATGTAAATTTAGGTGATTATACAAAGCAGTCATCTAGGCCTCTCAATGTTCAGTGGCTCTGCCTTTGGTAGAGAGTTACTATTGCTTGCAACAATCTTCATCCCTGACCCCAGACAAAAAGCCCTGAAGCAATATATATTGATTTAAATGAAATCCTTTCAGCTATTTGAATCAGAACTGTTCTGCCTCTCTGATAATGAACAGAAGGAGATTTCAGAAAAAGGAGTTTCAACTGCTGCTTGGCTGAATATTCAGGGAAACAACAAAAAATGTCTTTACACAAGGGACAAACTCCTTTTCAGGTTAGGCCCTGTAAACTGAAGTTAAATTGAAAGTTTAAAATTAGCCCTGCACAGCTGGAGGCTTTTCACCATTGGCAGATGCTCAGAGAAAGCAAATGGAAAAATTAAGAAAACTTTCCCCCACTGTGATCCGTTGAATTGTCTGCAGAGACATAGATTATGTCCGTCTTGTTGAACATGCTAAAAAGCTTCAGACTTACATTCAGGGAAGGCTCTTGTGTGCTGCTGACCATTACCTGCCGATAGTAATTGTTCTCCCAGAAAAAAGGAACATATTTATTGTTATTCTTTGTAGCACACAACATTCTGTGTTGCTATAAAGGGGAGGGGAAGCAGAATTCTGTTTGAAACTTGAAAGAAGATATTACATACAGCGATGGATGCGATGTACCAGTGCACAGTGTGGGTGTGAAAGTGAGACCTTGATGTGACTCTGTCCCTGAGCTTTCATTTGTTCCTGTTCAAAGATCTATGTTTTTGACACAAAGGTGGCCCCATGGCCATTTTCAACCTAAACTTCTGCAGCTCTGATTGAGCAATGGTATTGAGACACCTTGAAGCCTTGGGAACTCCATTATGTCCAGGCTCCATGCCATGAAGCAGTGAAAGGCTTAGTCAAATCCAAAATTACCAAGTTTTGGTCTTGCATGGAGTTGGGAATCTAGACACCTTGAGATGAATTCAGTCTAATCCACTTAGGTGGGTTCACACTCAGTTCAGCTCACCTAGAAAGTACATTTTTATGTTTCCAGCATCCTACTTTTGCTCTGAGTTGATAGGTTGGAGATGAAGCAAAACAATGAGAAGAAAATCAACTACTTTTTTTCATCGTTGAGCCTGTTTGGAAGGAACAAATGCTTTCCTTTGGAGGAAACAAATCTCATTAATTTCTAGACAAATAAAAATATTTTTTCCCCCGAAAAATTCTTTAGCTCACATGCAGGTAAATAATATGTACATGTAACTCTTTTTTTCAGCTTCCACCAAACTTTTTTCTCTCCTCCCTTTTAATCACAAAGATGCTTTGAAACACTGGGACAAGTTAGATCAGGCTTGAGATAATAATTGTGTCGGTCTGAGGCATCAACTGGGACTTCCCCTGGCTTCGGGGAAGTTGCTAGGCTACTATCGTAAAGAGACAACTCACTTGATTAATTGCAAATACAGATTGCTTTATGAAAAAGTTAATACATTTATAACAACAAAGTCTGAGGGAAATAGCAGGCTGATTATCAGAACTTGCAGTATTCCCTGAATGCAGGATTAAGGAACAAAAGTACAGCTTTTAAAATCAGATGTTGTCTGCGCCGACTCCAGTCCCGCTCTGGATGGTGAGGAATTACCATGCCATTGGTAAATCACTATTTAATGAAAATGACAAAACATTTCTTTTTAGAGTGTGATATTCAAAATAAACATTACCTCACTCACTTTGTATTAATGTAACTGGCAAAGAGCTGCCTGTAATATTCTAGGGTTCCTCTAACCCAAATCTGCCTTGGAGGAGAGTCTCTATCTGGCTCGTGTTTGCACTGGGTGTCAGACTGCTGATACTCTGCTTTTTCATTAAATATCTTATTACTTGAAACTCTTCAAAGGGCTAAGCAGCTTTCATTCCTCCCATCATGCAGTGATTTTATGAATAAATGTAATATGGTAATACATAATGATAATTACAAATATATACTAAAAAAAAAAAAAGGAGAAAAGATGTCAGTACCTGGTTTCTTAAGAGTAGACTTTTCCGGAAATTATTTTAATTTCTATGAAATTTGTTGACAAAAACTGGAGAAAAAACTCTTTGAGATTTTTTTTGCCTTTTATTAAGCTACAAAATCCAACAAAACCCAAACCCTCTTGATGTTTCAGTTTTACTTAGAAATCGGAGAGCATTTAAAAAATACTTTCTGGATTTTTTTTAAAAGCTACTTAAGGCAAATCAAACATTTCCAAGCAGCTTTACATGTAAATCTTTACGTAAGTCGCAGGCATCTGCTCAACCTGCTTCTGATTGTTCCGAAAGCTTCATTAATAACTTATATTTGCCTTTAAAATCTCAAATAAAGCATCTGCATGCTTTGGAAGCAGCCTTTGTGGTCACAGCAGTGGGAATGCATCAGTTTCTCCCCAGAAGACCCCAGTTTAGCCGGGAAATGTTAAAAAATGAGCAACCTGCAATGAACTGAAAGAGCAGGTGAGGGAGTAAAAGCACAGCACAAAGCTTCAGTGGGCGAGCTACAGAACAGAAAACATTGAAAAAACTCTGTAAGGGATGTGACTCTTAAAAATCAAGCCCACAGAGCTTGAAAGCACTAGGAAGATAGAAAGGTTGAAAAAAGAAGAGTATGATTAATCAATAATGTAAGGCTGACTCCAGGATTTCTGTAGGTTCTGGGTTAACAATTTTTTTTAATGGGACAGTAAAATCCATCTCTGCTACTCATGGAATAAAAGACTTGACGACCTTACAGAGCCGTGAGCACTTGTTTCTGCACATACAAACCAGGTGGTTGCATGTCACTAACTTGGGATAAACTTGTTGCATGGAGCTATCGGATGCAACTGTCGCGCTTCTACTTACAGGTTGTCTTATTTTAAATTATATTTTGTTTTATTTTTTTAAAGAATTTATGGTCTGTTTTCTAATGGCTCCCCCATTCTGGTTTAGAGTCTAAAAAAAGTTTTGATTCAAGGCTTGAAACCATTTACTGGACTGCATTTCAGCCCTTTTTATGCTCCAAGATGTGAACTGGTTATTCTTTCAATGAATTTCAGTCGTTTACAAACAATCCTAAAAATTCTGGAAGAATCATGGGGGAAAAATAAGTAATTTTTAACCCTTCTTCCAGTCTTTCAGCTCTTCTGGTTGGAATTCTTGGCTCAATGGCCAACCATCAGCTTTGTTGAGTATTATGAGTTGTAATGAAAATGTCGATGACTTGCATAAAAGTCTGCAAAATCAATTACTGCATTCACAAAATAACATTATTTTTCAAATTAGCAGTGAAGCTGGATTTTCAAGGAACTGGTATTTTAGTATATTTGGCTACAGTTGTAGGTAGCCTGAAGGAAGTAGGTTTGGGATTCCTACTGGAAATAGTGTAACTTTAAGGTCTATTTTAAAATGACAGCATGGGTTTCCTATGCTTGAATACTATGGGAGAAGGAAAAGGATAAGCTAACATAGCATTAAAATCTTACTTTTGAGTATCAAGGAGATGGAGTAAGTGATTTTTAAAGTTTCCTATATTCATTTTTTTTATTTTAATACATGATGTTAAGAGGATGTTAACTTGGACTAATATCATCTGACTTTGAAGTTCCATCTAACTTCCAAGCTTTGAGTGGAAGAGCTGGACCCGATGACCTTATAAGGTTTATTCCGAGTGATTCTATGGCATTTTGTGGATTTATGGTTATGGATCCAGATATCTAATGTAACATGAATTTTCCCCCTGTTTGCTTTCTGCTATTTTGGTATCTTATTTACCATCATTTTCACAGCAGAGCTAGTCATATAGTTTCTATGCATACAGATATATATACACACTCGTGCACACAGAGACATACTACACTCACGTACACAGCTATTACAAAGTGGCTTTTATATCTTGATTCATATGTGGAACAAAGAAATCTATTTCTGTGGAAATTTTCAGGTGTGCCAAAAGGTTCGGGGATTTCGTTTTCTGAAAACTGGAAATAATTCAGTTGGGGGAAGTCACATTTTATAATGGAAACATAAATATAAAAATTCTCAAGAACCTCCCAAATGTTAATCTTGCGGTGTTTGGGTGACAGTGAGGTAGATGGAAGGATGAAGTAGCAGTTTCCCAATCACCTCCGGTCTGTGAAGAGATAAAGATAAAGAATGCTTCTGCCATACTGTGCCACACTTGGTCCTTTTTCCATCTTTGTTTACTGCGGAGCCATCAGTATAGCAGCATTAAACAAGCCTTAAGAAAAACATCAAAGTCTACTTTTATTTAAAGAAAAAAAAATAAAGGACTCACCAAAAATCCATGATGTGTTACGAAACACAGGCCACCAATCCATGTCCAGCCAACCAGCACTGGCAGTTTCTAGCTTTCAAATTTACGTCTATAAGAATTGTTAAAGTCTAAAGGACTTTATCGTCAGTTGGAATAAATCAATGTAACCCCACCAAAGTCAAATTTTAATAGAAATAGAAGGGACTGGCTGTTCTACTGAATACTGAGATATATTGCCAATATCCTGCTTATTTTTCTGCATAGTGCTTGTCACACAGAAAAAAAGCCACAGTAAAAATTGTAGCATGTCGGATTACTCGCTTCTGTCTGAACCCCAAATGAATAACTGTTACAATCTTCCTGACCCCATGCCTGTATTCTTTGTGTACTCTGCCAGTATTTCATCCTTCTTCAAGTAGTCAGAATTTCCCACAATAGCCTTTTTAGCCACTGCGGAAAAGCCACTGTAAGTGAGAGATTTAAATAATATCTCCACCAAATAAAGGTAAAAAAACACCCCTTATTATTGTGTTGAATGGAATGAATGCTTACTGTGCTGCTTCACTGCTGCTAGTAAACCGTATCGAGTCAATTTACTCTGTCCATTCAGGAGTCTCAAGGTATCAAAACCTGCAGCTTGGGTGCTGGTTTCACTGCTAGGCTGAAAAGGTAGCAGCTGCCATGGTTAGGGAAAAATGCTTTTCCTTTCTGGGCAGTAGCAGTGAATACTTCCTTCTGAATCTCCCAAGACAAGGGAGAAAACCTGAATCGTCACCAGATCAACAAAAATGAAAACAATCTCTTGACGTTCCTTTGCATTACTAATATTTTTTCTTATTAGATAATACTTAGAAATGAAAAAGATGGCCCTTCCTTTTTTTTATATATATGTTTAAATATATGTTTTATCTGGAAGACAAATCACGAAACTGAGTCATGCAAAGGAAATAGTGGGGTGTTAGTGTCCATGACATTTTCAGTCATAACTTTCATAGGCATATGTTACCTGCAGTATAACTATTCTGTATTATACTAGAATACGACTAATTTTTTAGTATCTATAAAGGCATCACCATCTGATGCAACTCGACGTTTAAAGTAACATATGAATTATGCCAGCTGCCCCACTGTCTTGTCACAGGATGGTTTTAAGAATCCTGTTGCATAAACTATATATTTGCTGAAATTCAGCTGGGATTGTTCTCCTTCGTACTGAAAAATTTACTACCAGTTGTTTAACAATATTTTGAACTACCTTTCTTTACTTTTGCTCCATTCTAATTGCAACTATATAAAAATTAATGCATTTTATTATGAATTATATATTTATATGTTATTTTCAGCTTTTGTGCAATTATTTTACTGTCAAATCTAAGCAGAATATGGAAGAAGCCATTAGCTTCAACTGCACTAGGGAGGATGGAGCGTGATAAAGTCATTCGAAGTGATTTACCCTTAGAAAACAAATCTTTCTTATGCAACAATTCAGCATTAAGGAACAGAAGAAACAGCAAAAAAGTGTCTGCAGACTCCAGCTCATTAATTCAGGGATTACTTAAGTTATTAATGATCTTTTTGAAGTTTAAACCATTAATGCATATTGGCTTTGTTTCATATTATGGCTTTATAATGTCACTTACATTGAATTACCAATGAAGGTGAAATCTGCCAAGAAAAGAAACCACCAGCTTCTATTTACTGTAGGAAATAACAGCAACAACAACAAAATATGTTAAAGCAGCCCCAAAACTGGTGGCAATCTTTACTGTTTTACCTCACGGCTTCCTTCAGCTTCTTGCCATATGCTAAGAGTTCATTCTCTGATGAGCCTTTGAGCTGTCAGTCTGTCTCCCTTGCTTTTCTCTCATTTTCTCCTCACTATAAATGCCTATTTGCTGGAAATTGTTTTATATCTTGCCTGACCGTTTGACTGCAAGGCATCGTTACTTCTCGTGTCTTCTATTAGGGAGACAGTGGACACAGCAGGCAAGCCAGGCCAATTAAGTGGCCACTACCATTAACATTAACCTTTTTAAAACTGTGAGCATTATGTCTTAGAACATATTTGGTACTAAATCAGTACCTCGGGCAAGAAAAGTGCAAGTGAATCACCAATTTTTCACTTTCTTTGCCTCTGTATAAGGGTGAGGCCAGAGCCTGTTTTGAAGGGCACAGTCATGGGCTTGTTGGTCTGTCACCCCTTTGTCACACACACCCCTCCTGTGTCAAATGCACAGGAAAAAGTTTAAAAAGTGCCTGATTTGATTTCCACCTCTGCAGCTTATTAACTGTAATATTCTTCTTCTCAAAAATCTGATGACGCTTTATATTGACATCAATCTTCCAAATGTTTGGAGCTCTGGGATAATTTTCCACAATTTTAAATATGTATCTGAATATCCAATCCCTTCTTCTGTTAATTCATTTTCCCCATGGTCCTGCTTCGGGAATAATATGTTCAATTTTCATTTTCTGCTCTTGTCTTGTGCCATTTCCTTTGGAAGAAAAAGCATGGCAGGGTTAGTATTCCCATCTCTGTATTTCTGCAGATGGTGCCCTGGGCCATATTGTTTAATTCTTATTATCCTTACCTGATAATCTGATTTCATGCAGAAGGAACAAGTTACCTCTCTGGTGAGTTCCCACTGGTACCTTACTGCTTCCACGGTCGATGAATTTCTGTTCATCTCTACATGTTTAGCAAGAAATGCTGGAAGGAGAGAATCACTTTTAGTCTTGTTTGCTGCAATAGAGCAACCTAGAACTAGTAGGATGGGTTTCCTCTGTGTTGCGTCTCGAATTGGGTTCCCTGGGTGTGCTGTAGGATCAGGAGCTTCTGAAGCTAATCTTATATTATCCCCATTTACCATGCTTTGTTTTGCATCATAAGGTCTGTGAACTTGATGCCCTTTGGATGAAACAAAACCAAAATAGCTTCTAACTGCTGGAGAGGGTACAGCAAAGAGCTACAAAGATGATGAGGGGACTGGAACATCTCTCTGATGAAGAAAGGCTGAGGGACTTGGGTCTTTTTAGTTTGGAGAAGAGAAGGCTGAGGGGGCATCTGATCAATGCCTATAAATACTTAAAGGGTGGGTGTCAAGAGGATGGGGCCAGTGTTTTTTCAGTGGTGCCCAGTGACAGGAAAAGAGGTAATGGGCACAAACTTGAACATAG
>JAOXNH010000067.1:18187523-18204796 GCA_028566575.1 Bartramia longicauda | reverse complement strand
GTTCCTGTGCAACCTGCTCTGGGTGGACCTGCTCTGGCAGGGGGTTGGACTGGGTGATCTCCAGAGGTCCCTTCCAAGCCCATATCATTCTGTGACTCTGTGATTTGCATGTGTAAATGTTGCCACACACTAGTACGCTCAGTCTGATCTGAGAGGAGCTCTGATTCTGCCCATGTGTTTGCTCTTCTGAAGGCAAAGGAGCTTCATGAAATGGATGCCACCTCCAGTCGTGTCTGGATACTCACTAGTACGCTGTCCACAAGTAAAGTTGTAATTATTGATGCCAATCAGCCTGGCACAGTGGTGGACCAGTTCACTGTCTGCAATGCTCATGTGCTCTGCATCTCCAGCATCCCTGGTAAGTAGGGCCCAGGCACTGGCTGTGATCTGCACAGGGTCGCCTACTCCACTGAGGAGTGATAAATGTAGTGTCCTCACTTCAGAACTAATCCTTGGACCCTGCTGCATTCTGGAATTGTCCCTTAAAACCATAACTCAGATCTGGCTTTCTTGTAGGACCTTTCTGTGGAGTTATCCCTCACTGTTGAACATTTAGTAAGTTGTTCCTTTGGAACATAAAGGATGGTTCTGGGAGCAAGAGTGCGCCTTGCCCAGGTTTGGGAGGGCTCTGTAGCTGGCCTGGATGTTGGTGCTAGGGATGAGGGGATTGGCCATGAGGTTGACTGGTGCTGTGGTTCCTCCCCAGGGTAGTGAACCCTCATATGGTTACCTCAGGAGTACTGCTACATGTAAATTTGTGGTGACATCTAAATTTATAGGAGAATTTGTTCTTTGCCCTTCAGCGGCCAGTGAGAATGATTATCCTCCAGGCGAGATCTTTCTGGAGGGAGATGTAAATCCTGAAGAGTCATCTGGAACAGATGGTGTCTTGGCAGGAATCACTCTGGTGGGCTGTGCGACCCGATGCAATGTGCCACGAAGCAACTGTTCCTCACGTGGTGACACGCCTGTGCTGGACAAGGGACAGAGTGAGTTTTGGGACATAAAACTTAATGGTAGTTCAATTATAGCTAGTACCTTATGAGCTTACCGTCTTACAGCTGCATCCTCCTGTCCCTGAGTTAACTACTTCAGAGGCCTCAAGAAGTTTCTTAATGTGGTACAGGAAGACCAAAAGCCCTTTTGGTACATTTCAAATTACATTACAAGAGCCCTTCTTTTCTCTCTGAGTGATCCACATCCTGCAGCCTGGTTGCAGGGGTCATATAGCAGAGTATTTTGGACAGGTAATGTTTGCCCTGCTACAATTGCTTCTGTTCCCATTGCTTTCTCTTCTGAACAATGCCTTCTTGTGGTCAGTTAAGCCCATACGAAAACCATAATGGTGCCCTTGCTGGCTCCATACTGCAGCGTGCAGACCTGGAGAACTGCTGATGTTTTGCTAGTCACAGATTGTGCATACTTTAAAATAGCCTCTGTTCCCCATCCAAGCAGAAAACACTGGGTGAGCTGCTGTCTGTGGTGCAGGCTCAGGGCTTGATTGAATTTGGCAAGGAAAGATAAATTAAAAAATTGACAGCCTGATTTCTGTATCGCTGACTTACCAGCTCCAGTACACCTCACACTGTTTTTTGTCTTTTAGGTGAGGTGGCTGCTGTCTGCAATGGGAAGATCAACCAGTCCCAGTCTACTGAGGAGGCAACAGAAGCTACGGAGGTACCTGAGAACAGTACAAGCGAGGCAGAGCCTGCTCAGGCCCGACCTGGGCCACTCACGGAGCACGTGTTCACAGATCCAGTCCCTGCACCCGCACCTTTTACACAGAATGGGTAGGCAGTCTAGGGCCAAAGTGCCAGTTCAGTTATTTATAAGCTCTGTTTTCATATGCTTTTTGATATGAGAACCAGCCTAATAGTCTGATAAAATGTCAAGCTTTTTTCGGTTTTGTGCCCAAATAGTATTACAGGTGGGATGACAGGGAGAGAAAGAAAGGAAATGAAAATAAACGTAGTTCAGCCTGCAGCAGACTCTGTCTGCTGTTTTAGTGCAAATATTTGATCTCTCAGTATGAATTGAAACCTGCTATTAAGACAGACCTTCCAAAGTACATGTACACTTAATGTTCTTACTGAAGGAGCTTATTGATTCATGTGTAAAAATGGTGATTGATTTATTCTAGTAGTACCTCTAATATGCCGTAAAGATAATGAAGAAAGCATATTCATCACCCAAAAATTCTTAAGACAAATGAGTCTGATGTGATGGCCTCAGGAGCAAGGTGGAAGTCTTGGATAGAAATTGTTCCTAAATTATCAAGTTGTTCTAAGTTGTTTCTGCAGAAATTGGAAATGAACGGAGGAAAATATTGTTTATGTAATAGTACTGCCAAACACTAAGTTAAGTTCTATAAATTTGAATTACTTGCTATTTGTATTGGGTGGGAAAAAAGGAAGTTTTGCAGATTCAGGAATCAAGCAATTAAAAAACACTGAGAAGGAAGTGATTGTGTATACAAGGGCCCTTGTCTGCTTGTGAATGCCAGACTGTGAGCGTAGAGGAGCATTCTGTGCGTTGCTGCTACTAAAGCCTCTAACAGCGTTCTTTTGCCTCTTCAGGGAGAATGGGCAGCTGAAGACAGAGTCGAGCACAACACTGGCAGATCAGGAGCTGAATGGGGATGCCGCTGGGACTTGCACCAGTGCTGCCCCCACCATGTGGCTGGGAGCACAGAACGGCTGGTAGGTTCCCCTTGGGCTGGCAGATTTCCCTGTCACCTCCGTTCTCTGGGCTCCGCTTTTCATGTCCACACACGTTTAGTTCACTTCTTGTTTCTGGAGTAGGTTTTCATTGTTTGTTGTTGTTCTGAGCCCTCATCTCATCATAGGCAGAGGGCTTCAACCTCACTTACCTAACCTCCGCCTTTCCTACTAGAAGAAAAGACTCGAGCCTAGTCAGGCTGAAGGTGTGGGGCCTTGTTGCTAACCTTCCCTGGTTTTCCTTTCTCACAGGCTTTATGTGCACTCAGCTGTATCCAACTGGAAGAAGTGTCTGCACTCGATAAAGCTGAAGGACTCTGTACTGAGTCTAGTGTAAGTGTGCATGCCAAGGGACGCTGAAGGAGAAGGTTCAGTTCCTAACTGATATTTAAACGGGGGTGTCAGCAATTTGTCAGTCGTCTTTTCCTTTGCTCTTCTAAGGGCCTTGTTTTATGAGGAAAGTTTCCCAAGGTTGTGGGTATTGGAAAGCCTCATACTGAGCTGTATTCCTAGTCAAATGCAGACCTGACCCAATTCAGTGAAGAAGGTACTAAATGAGATTAGCAGTATCAGGAGGAAATAACAAGGAGGAGAAAGGCAAAATTTCACTGGGGTGTAAATTATGTGAAATTTGTTGAAATTGGTGGAGTTTATAGTGTGAAGGAGAAATTAACCTCAATAAGAAATTTATGGATGATCTTACTGCAACGAAGGTAAAAGTTGTGACCCTCGGCCCTTGCAGGATGTTCCTGCAAGTGCTAAATTGAATGGGAATTGTGGAGAGAATCATAAAGATGGTGTGCATAGATGGCATAAAGGATTTGTTAGTCCGTTCTTTTTACAGACTTTTAAAAGTATTTGCTTTTCTGTGATTTCAGGCACGTGAAAGGGAGGGTGCTTGTTGCTCTGGCAGATGGAACACTAGCCATATTCCACCGGGGAGAAGGTAAGAATCAATGTAATAAGAGAAAACCAAATGTGGCTGAAAGTGTAGCAATGGATTAAATGTTATTCTGGGTCAAGAAGGACAGGTGCTGGCTTGCCAGAGCACAAACATATGGTTAAAATGCATAGCTACTAATACACATGTAATCCTTATCCTAAAACATCTAAGGCATACTTTAACACCACTTCCTGAGCTTTTCTGAACAAAACCATGTGTGTGTATGTTCTGTGTAGCACATGCGGAGTAAATGCAACACTTCTAGGAATACATATGCAGTTGTTTGAGGCATGCTTGTTAAACTTAATGAATTTGGGCCATACTGGTGTTCCTGTGCGTTCACAAATCAACTGTAACAGGGAATGCACAGCTCAGGCTGTATCCAAGCAGATTATTTGTGCAGTTGCAAATAGGCCTTCTGCTTCCCAGGGAAGCTGGACCCGGTATAGGTAGTGGAATTGATCACTCCATACACAGCAGGCAGAGCTGGGATTCTCTGCAAGTCTGGAAATCTCAAACAAATGGTCCCTTTGCATTGCACTTGTTCAGTTTTTCTTGTTGCAATAAAGAGATATCTGAGTAATCTGACATGCCTTAATCTTGTCACTTCAAGATATTTTTTGAATTCTGTGTTTCTTGTCCTCTTCACTATTGTAGGTTTTGTTTCCCTGTGACTTGAGCAGTTCCTGAGCTGTGTTCATACCTGAAAGCACATGGGAATTTGCTGACTCTGACTAATGTTTGCATATTAAGAACTTAGTTATTCTTTGAGTAGCAGTTTATCCAGCAAGCTGAAATACAGAGAATTCTGGGTTTGTGCAGTCTCAATTTTGATTCAGCCTTTGTCATGAGTTCAAGCCTGACCATTGACACATAAAAATTGTTCCCATCGGAAATAGGATAAAGCTTCATGACATAGAGGTCACTTGTCTGTGAGGGACACAGTATCTGCCTGGTTAGTTTTAAAATAGTCATGAGAGAAGGGAGGTTGGGTCCTCATCCTGTGTTTGACACTTTGGGGAAATTATGTTGTCCGTCTGTGATATGAGGGAGCCTCACCACAAGGTCCATTTCCTTTTAAGTTTCCTCATAGTCTTCTTAGTCTTCTTAGTCTTCTTCCCCTGCTATTTTTGTTGCACTTGTTAGAGAAGCCCATTCACTTCATTACAATAAAAGGATGTTTAAATTAGCCTGATTTGGAGAGCTTGCAGCCCACCAAACTAAACTTTATTGTCATGTGTTTTATAAGTATAGGGTTGTGCCTGAAGTAGTATTATGGATTCATGGGAAGTTCCCAGATGTAAACAAAATGAGCATTTGAGTATTAGCTAAGCCTATATACCTATATATACATGGAAAAGTAGGTGATTTTATGGTATACTGACATGTGGTGAAGGAGATGCATCTTTCCACACTTGTTTTTCACCTTAGATGGTCAGTGGGATCTCAGTAATTACCACCTAATGGACCTCGGTCACACTCACCATTCTATCCGCTGCATGGCTGTTGTGTATGATAGAGTCTGGTGTGGCTACAAGAACAAAATCCATGTTATCCAGCCTAAGACAATGCAGATTGAGGTAAGAGAGCACAAGTATGTGTATGCATGCACGTGCTTGTGCTATACTTAATCTTATAACTGTTTTCTGCTGCAGTGTATGGAAATGCAGACCCTTTGTATTGTCATTGCTGACTGTAGGACCCAAACTGTCAATCTGGCTCATGTTATGACTCACTCTGCCAGGGGAGTATTTATTCCTTCCTCCCTTTGCAGAGGTTAAATCTTTAGATAAGTCTAAACTGAGCACTTTCTATGCCTTTACTAGTGAGTCTGTGAGGCCAGGAACTGTACAAATGTACGTGCGTGCTTTACAGCTACCCTTCATATATGGTCTAAGACTTCTCCATCTGTAGGCATTGTGGCACAAAGGAAGTGTAAGCAAGCCCCAGTGATCCCACTTGTCTAATAAAAAAATGACATTTAGAGCCTTTTGGTTGAAATTCAGTACAGCAGTGTTGGTACAAACCAGTTTAACAGTGCTTGGAATAATTCTAATCAAAGGGAGAAGTGCTGAATCTGACATTCACATCAGTGAGCCAACACAGTTTGATCTTTGGAATTTATACTGCAGTTATGTGTTTTCTTTTTCTACCAAGTACATTGAAACTCTTGGTTTCTAAATGTTCTTGCTCCTGAAGTGGTCTGCAAAGACTGTAAACTTTGCAGAGCAGCTGCACAACTCATTATTTCAAGCAAGGGTTTTTCTGTATACCATAGTGAACTTCTGAGGTCAGCTAGCATTAACACATTTTCTGCAAGAGCTTTGAAACCCAAACAAGTGATCTCAGTTGAGGAAAATGGAGTATGTATGTAGATAATTGCAAACCTTTTGTCAACTCACCTTGGTCCACCTATTTGGCATTTCAGAAATCCTTTGACGCCCACCCTCGGCGGGAGAGTCAGGTGCGACAGCTGGCATGGATTGGAGATGGAGTATGGGTTTCTATCCGCTTGGACTCCACTCTGAGGCTTTACCATGCCCACAGCCATCAACATCTGCAAGATGTCGACATTGAGCCTTATGTCAGCAAGATGCTAGGTGAGGCAGTAGGGACTGTCAGTAAATGGTCTGTTGCTTCCTGAGATCAGAGAGAAATCAAAATTCATTAGCAGACCTTGCCCGAAGTTGTAACTGACTCTCCAATTCTTATGCATTCTTACCAGGCACTGGAAAGCTGGGCTTCTCATTCGTGCGGATTACAGCCCTGCTCATTGCTGGCAACCGCCTCTGGGTAGGGACAGGGAATGGTGTTGTCATCTCCATTCCATTGACTGAGAGTAAGTGACATTTATTGGAGATACTTCTGTGTACCTGCCTTTTGCATGTCATTTGCATGTGTAGCATGGCAGATGGCTCTAGCAGGCTAATGCTTTCCAGGCATTTTGACTCTGAACCTGACACACCTTTGATCATAGCAGTGTTCAGAGAGAGGAGCCCTGAGTATGAGCAACCCTGAACTTGGTTTAACTCTTCCTTATTAAGGAATTAAGTGTTCAGTTGAAGGGATTTAACCTGTTTATAGATATTTGCTTCTGTCCCTTTCAGTTCAGCTGAAGCCATTTCCTTCTTGGGGGACCAATGACATCTCTACCATCTGTAGAGTCTTCCTTTATTTGAGCATGACCTTGACAGAGCAGACTGACATGAACTGATTCTGTAGCTACTGGAAAGCATGAGAAACAAAGCTTTGGGAATTGTAGTAAGTCTCCAAAAAGAGACCATGGGATGAGAAATTAGGGCTCAGCTTTATCAGTCAAGTAGAAATCAGTATCCTACGCCAAATCCAACCTGGTGAGAAAACCCAGCAGTAGTAGTTAATAGGTGCATCTCTGGAGCTAGAAGCTCAGTCGAAGCTCTTAGTAATCCTGTTCTGTATCTGCCAGTAAGCATCTAATTTTGCAGGTGCGTTCCAGATTATAATGGAGGAGTAGGATTTGAGGCTGATTATACTTGCTTTCAACAGGAAGCAGCCAAATTTACATTTTCTCACCACTGCTAGCAGGAAATTGAGAAGCAAATGGCTCTTGTATCAGAGGAGCAAACCCGTTGTAATCCTCCTGGAAGTCAGGGCTGAGATGGTCTCCTCTAAGGCTAGTGGAGCTGGATGTGCCCAGGGCTGACTCCAGGAAGCCAGTGACACAGTTGTCTTTGCGCATTGAATTCTCAGTCTCATTTCTGAATCCCTGTTTTGATGCCCGTTCCTTCTTGCTGCTACTGTCCTAATTCTGAGTTAAGCTTGTTCCCTGCTGTAAACCACTTGCATTATCTTTTGGTGGTTTTGTAAAAACGTGGTAAGCAATGAGGTCTCACTAGAAAATTTAGCAATGGATCCTTGTGACCATGGTACCCCTCCCATCTCGGATATTACATTTGTACTTCTAAGATAAGAGCAAAGTGAGCAAGAGCAGTGTTGGTATAAACTGATTCAAGCCTGTAGCTCCTGTTGCGGTTTCTTTAGATTTTATATGTTTCTGTTGCTCCCTCAATTTTCTCCTAGTAATCACCTTTTTTTTTTGTCCCATCTTGCCTGTCTCTTCCCGTGCCCTCTGTGTTCCCACTCCTTGCCTGTGCCTAGCTGTAGTCCTCCACCGAGGCCAACTCCTTGGGCTCCGGGGTAAGTCCATTGCCTCCTTCCTTCAGCTTCACTCCTTCTGCATCCGTTCACCTTTGCAGTTGCTTTCCCACCCTTCCATCCTGCCATTCAGCTCTCTCCATCCATTGTTCCTCATCACTCTTTTATTTTAAGTTGCATCTGAGAAAAGAGACCAGAGACAGTAATGTAAATATCCTCATTTCTCATGGCTAAAAACATTTTCATCCATCTTATCAGCCATCTCTCTGGGCTTTTTTTTTTTTATGTCAAGAGTACTTTATTATTCATCAGTAGTTCCCTTATTGTGGTAGGCCAGGTTTGAGATGGGGACTGTGAAGCTTCATTCCTTCAGAGAGTCCCAGGAAGCAGGAGTAGACTGGTTTTCCAAGGTCTTCCTTGGATATCCTTGGTGTTCCAAGGAACCTTCTCTCATCAGTTCCAGGCCAAATGTAGTAGGTGCTGTGGTACCTGCCAGCTGCAAGTAATCAACCAAGACTTTTAACCAGAGGGGACTTTGATAAACACTAAGAATTCTTTGATTTTGTGCCAGTTAAGGCAGGGTCTGAGTTCAAATTTATGCTTACCTTAGCATTTCCAGGGTCAGAAAGGAGTATTTTTTTTCTCATTGCGAGACACTTCTGTCACTGTCCAGAAGCATTACCAAGATATATCTTCTCCTTTTAAAGCATCTGATATTGGTTGCAGTAAGAAGCCAGATACTGAGCAAGAAATGCTAGTACCAGCCCTGTCTTGTCAATCGGATGAGCTCATCTAGCTGTAACTGCCATAGCAAACCAAAGCACAGAGGTACAGAGAACCTTCATCGTGGGGATCTTCCCCCTGCACACAGCGATTCTCATTCCTCCCTCAAAATATCCATGCTTGTTTCACCATCCTGGCTTGAGCCTGATAGATAGAAGTCTCCTTTGTCCAAGTGACTTAATAATTGAAATCCAGCCCAAGCCAAAATACAGAACTACAGATAATTAAGGAAGCAATCAAGTTCTCTCACAGAAAGTGAAAGCCTTCTGATTTTAGTACTGTTTCTGCATTCATTGATGTGGGTGCATGTGGAAGGAAAGCATCTTCCATCCTGAACTCTGAGCGCTGGTCTCTCTTCCTTGGTGAGTGGAAGCATTCACATTCTCAGAGCCTGGACATGAGGGATGCTGACCCCTGAGTCCACCCTGAAATCCTTGGAAGCTGTGGATGGTGAACATCTTCCAGATGTTCATTGTTTGAGTAGCTGATCCTCTGGTGTCATGGCTAAATCAAAGACTAAAGAAGGACTTCACTACACTGCTGTGACATTTACTGGGCTGAGAGGCCTTCACCAGACCCAGAGACTGCTTTCAGCAGCCTGTGTGCTCACGGCTTGGCATGAGCAAAGGACTTGACTTGGAAACTGAGCAATTTCACCAATCCAGAAAATAGCAGTAATTCTCCTCCAGGTGCCCTTCATGTCTCATGGGTAGAGTGGGCACCTTCACGCAGCCTGCCAGGTACAAAAGACCAAGGTTGATCCTAGGACAGCGGGTGGTTTCAGGAGGCCAGACAGGATTGCTGCTGGTGAAGAGGCCTTCACTGGACACATCAGAGACCTTGTCTAGTTTCCCCTAGGCTCACTCTTGCCCAGCACCTCCAGGGATGTGTGCCTCATTAGTAGCCAAATACTAGATTTGATGAGAAAATTTAGTTTGTTATCATGAGTAGATTGCTACCAGCCTAAGAGAGAGGGAGTGTGTAGTCCAGTGTGGTGTCCTCCATCACATCCTTTACATGAGACCTTTAAAGAGACCTATACCTTTAAAGGTTTTCTTTTGTGGATCATTAGTTTTCTCTTTGATTAAGTCCCTTCTGTAAAGAGGACTCTAAGCTATCACTGACAATATTCCTCCTCCCTGTCCCCAGCCAACAAGACCTCGCCAACCTCTGGAGAGGGCAGCCGCTCTGGCGGGGTCATCCACGTGTACGGTGATGACAACAATGACAAATCTGCCAGCAGTTTCATTCCCTACTGCTCCATGGCTCAGGCACAGCTCTGTTTCCACGGCCACCGTGATGCTGTCAAGTTCTTTGTCTCTGTACCTGGTAAGGATGAGCACAGCCCTTCCTTGTGAGGGTCTTGTCCTGCTATCCATTCTGCAGGAGGAGCTTGAGCTGATCTGCAGCAGATGGCTGTCCGTGCCATTTCTAGTGCTTGCAGGTCACTGTAGCTCAGACTTCAGTAGTTTAAACTGCAGTGACTTCCAGATTTCACCAGCAGAAGGAATTGGCCTGCCCAGTTGTGTGTGTCTGTGTGTCTGTGTTAACTGCGTTAACTGCATGGGGGCTGAGCAGAGGCACTGACAGCACCTCTGTCCTCCCCAGGCAATGTCCTAGCAACCCTGAATGGGAGTGTGTTGGACAGCCCTTCAGAGAACCCCAGCACAGCACCCACAGAGACTGAGGGGCAGAAGCTGAAGAACGTCCTGGTGCTGAGCGGAGGAGAAGGGTACATCGATTTCCGGATCGGTGAGTGCCTGTGGTGGGAGGCACTGGGTCAGAGTGCAGGGCCATGGTCGCGGAGAGAGGGATCACTGCTGTGAGGAGTGAAATCTGAAAGGCAGTGCTCTCTGTTTCCCCTGCCTCTAGCTGTGAGGGCAGATAGCAAGCGTTGTCCTTGCATAGTACAAGGCTGCCAAACCCTGCCTCTCTGCCTGTGCCTGCAGTGCCACGAAGTCTACGTTAATGGCCCTGGAAAGAATAAAACCATCTGTGCCACCGGCTGCAAACATTGCTGCCCCACTGTGGTCACCCATGCTGCTCGAGAGCGCTCTGTGTTGTAAACATTGGCTTCCCCGAAAGGACGGGTGGTTTCCCTTACTGCTGGAGATGGTTGGTTCCATCCATACAGTCCTGCTTCAAAAAAGCACCATATTGCTATAAATGTTCTCCAGGCATAAAGGAAGGTCTTGGCTCTTGCTGTCTGTTGTCAGACTGCCAAGGCTGTAGCAGGGATATTAGCCTCTTTGGAAGTATTCCAGAGCAGTGCAATTTGGGATTTCTTTTCTTGCCTTTTTCACTCTGTTTTCTCTCTTCAGGGGATGGAGAAGATGATGAGACAGAGGAGAATGCAGGAGACGCCACCCAGGTGAAGCCAGTACTTTCCAAGGCTGAAAGGAGCCACATTATTGTGTGGCAGGTATCATATATCCCGGAGTGAGAATTTCTCCTTTCCCACCAATGTAAGTGTCCCTCCTTCCACCTGAATGCCAAAATGTACATACAGAATGCCTGCATTATACCTACTGCTGGAAACCGACCCCAGACAACTGCAATGGCTCCTGCCTCAGACTGTGACTCCCTTCTAACCTCTGAACTCGCAGCTTTCATCCTGGGCCCGTGCACTTTCTGCGTGGTTGGATTATTGTTCTGCTCTGGAGCTGGCATCTACAAGGAGAGAAATGGCAGTGCATCAGTGAAGTTTGGAGCTCGAACTGTGTAAAGCCTTTGCCCAATGCTCGGGAGCTGGAAGCTGGATGGGTGGTGGCTCAGGTTCTCTGGCAGGTTGCCTCACTCCCACCTGCATGAGAAGTACGTCCCCCTGGCATCCCCTGCCAAAGCAGTGGTGGTGAATCACAACTTCTGCAGCACCCTAGCAGAGGTCCTTTCTAGTTCACCAGTGGACTCTCCTCCTTATCCATCCTTAAGCACAGAATAATGTCGCACAGACTGAGAGCAGCCAGGTCCAACGAACCCTCAATAGAAAGGAGTTTCAGGGTTTGGGCAGCACTTCTACTCTTTGGTTGGAGAAGGCAGCAGTGCCATTACTGTGGGGATCGCATCCTCCGTACTCGGAGATGGAAAGTCTCCCTGCTCTGCTGCTGTTGTCTCAGCAGTCATGTGCTGGATGACTGTGTGTGTCCAGAGAGGATTGTTTGATAGCCTCAGATGGGAGACAGGTGTTTGATCATGGAGGCCGCAGGGCCTTTGGAAACTGTGGTAGCAAAGGGCTACTGGAACTTTGGTTTTTTTAGAGCAGAAAAGGCAGAAATACTTTAACTCCCCTTTCTAAAAATGCCAGGCAGAAAAGAACTCTTGAGTTCATTATGAAAGGTTCAGGAGAAAGCTATGTCTGCGTAGCATTTTTTGGCTTTCAGAATACAGGGGAGGGCAGACGATGTTGGTCTGCTGTGAATTCTACATTAACACACTGAGATTACCGTGACTCATAAGGTTGTGTCCTCATCCTGGGAACTGATGGAAGGAGATGGCTGTTTTCCTTCCCACTGTGGCTGTCGGTTAGGAAAGACTGTGTAGGTGCAGTCAAGGAATAGAAAGACTGTGTCTTGCCTAAGGTCACACAGAAAAAGGAATTGAGGCCAGATCTCCCAACCTCTTTTACCCAACATTGTAAGCACTGACTTTGTTACTAAGCAGTTTGAAAAGCTGGAAATTTCTCACTCCTGAAAAGAATTGACAACCCCCAAGAGAAATTCTGACAGTCCTTCTTGAGTAAGCAGCGCTGGGGGACTGCAAACGCGCATCCTGCTTACAAGAGAAGCAGCCAAAAATGGGGCCAGGGAGAGTGGTTCTGAGCTCTGGATGCAGCACACGGCAGCTCCAGATGTAGAGGCAATGGTTTGTCCTCCCTTTCTGACCACGGAAACAGTCCTGTCTCCACAAGGACAAGTTCTGTTTCCTTTGAACACTCCCTCCTGGATCTGTAGGACTAGAGTGCATAGCAGTTGCTAACAGTGCATTTGGAAGCTCCTGGTGGTCATCTTGTTTCTTCCCTGCGGGGTTCACAGGGATGTCCTTGTGCCAATGTGGCAGTATGGGGACAGCTGGGAAGCTCCCAGCTGTGTCCTGTGCTTGTCACCATGGACCAGGCTGCCCCCAGGGTTGGTGGTCTAAAGCTATGTATGTGCTGCGGGGATGCAGTATTCCCAGGGAAGCTCTAACATATGGCATCTGTCCCAGTGCAGCAGCACTGAAATGCTTTTTGGATCCACAGTTCAGAAAAGGCTGGAGCAAGAGGACATCTCTGGAGAAGAGAGGCCTCAGCCACCCAAGTACGAAGCCACAGGCTGCCTGTGAGCAGTGCTGGTGACACACACACACCCACACTGCTCTTTACCGAGGTAGGGAACTTGCTGGATGGTGTCCTCCAGCTGCTGGCACACCCAGCTCGGCATTTGGCTAAGGGATGCTCGAAGCCACCACCTGCCTGCAGGGAGACCTTTCACCAGGGACTGTCGCTGGGGCACTGCTGACCATGCCAGGCTTCTCGTTCGCTTTCTCAAAATGCTTTCTGCTAGGAAGAGCTCTTTGGATCACAACACAAGAGCGCAGTGAAGTTAACAAGATCAACGTTTAGACCACAGACTCCACAGACATGTAACAGTTCATCTGTTAGGGCCAGGTAAATGTCATAATTCAGGCTAATTGAAGGAAAG
Organism: Bartramia longicauda; assembly: GCA_028566575.1. NCBI lineage: Eukaryota > Metazoa > Chordata > Aves > Charadriiformes > Scolopacidae > Bartramia > Bartramia longicauda. The sequence continues at coordinate 18,191,540 of JAOXNH010000067.1, read as the reverse complement.
AAAAAAAAAAAAAAGCTGTAGTAAGCCGCTCTGTCAACTCTTCTGTAGGAAAACACAGAATTGCAACGTTCTTACCTCTTACTCTTTATTCTGTATCTGGTTTTAGCAGTTGAAGTGACAATACTAGGTCTCCTGTCACCCACTGGGCCCTGGCAACGTAAGGAAACCGGTTTCGCGCCTCTACCAACAGGTTCCTTTCCAGCTCAGTGCGTGTTTTCCTCCAAGAGAAGCACAGGTCCAAGAGGGGCAGCTCCAGCGAAGTAGAACCAGCCTCTGCTGTCAGCTCCTGTGGGCACTTGGTGACTGCTGGGCAGCAAGGTGAGAACTGACTGGCTTCAACACACTTCCCTGTCATATCTCCACTGTGATGTATGTAAAGTATCTTGTATGTTACAAAAGGATTTTAAAAAGTGTCTTAAGGCCTGTAAACTCTGCTATTTGGTCTGAAGATGGCATTCTGTAAAGAGACTGCTGTATGAATACGTCCCCATGCTTTGTTCCCTGTGCTATCAAACAACGAACCATATCTGTTCTGTATGTAATAAATGTGTTAACATCAGCAAGTGCAAGGTGTTGTGTTCCTATAAAGGCACTGGGATTTCTGCAGTCTTTAATAACAGCAAGATACGTAAAAGGGTTGGAATGGCAGGAAAAGTGTTAGCTGTTGAGTAATTTAGTGGCAAGAAATGAGATGTGGATTGCTTACTGGGTCAGAGCAGAAGGGGCTGGCCCTGCAAGCCACAGTGCAATCTGTAGCTTCTCCCAATATCAGAAATAAAAGGTGGAAAACACAACCATCGGCTGCTGGCTGCGGCTGTCCAGTGGTCTCCCTTCCAGCTGAGCTGCCAGGGTTAACACATCAGGCTCAGCTTTCAACACTCAGTTTGCCCATGTCCCCTGTCAGTACAGGATGGTGCTTTACAAAGCCCCATAGGAATGGGTGACATTCAGCGCTGCAGGAAGTGAGTTCCTCTTAGTGCCAGCAGCACTTAGACACGTTCATACTTACTTTGTAGAACTGCATTAATTCAAGGGCTGTAGATGGCAGTAACAGTGAGGAAGCCACCTCCTTATGCCAGGAGCAGCTTCTGCCCTGAGCAGGGTCCCTAAGGTGAGTCACCTCTGTGACTCCACCTGCACTGCAGTCCTGTGCAGGCCAGAGCAAAGTACAGCAGGCAGTGCCTCCTGGGTTACTAGAGGCACCTCGACAATGACCTTAGGATACAGGCCCTGGGACCCATCCCACCCCCCTGGGGCTGTACCCTTCAGTACCTCCAGGAGCAGCTTGAGCAAGGCACTGCGTGAAGCACAGCCATGTCTGGCTGAGGAAGATGCTCACTACCATCATCCTTCAGACAAGCACCCCAGTGCCGTTCAACAAGCCAGGAGGGTAACGCACAGGTTTGAGAGTCCAGAGTTCCCAGCATGTTCCAGGCATTGAATCCACATGGCAAACCAGGGCTTTGCAGCTTTCCAGAAGAGGACCTTCTCAATCGGACAATGCTCTTAGGTTGCCCAGGGCTTTATGTGAGGACACCCACCCAGGTGTTAGGACCCTGAGGTCACCAGCAGGCTGTAATTGTTGTGATCAGCCCCACTTGGGCCCCAGCCATACATGGGCCCTTTCCACCCATGGCCCAGGAGCCTCATTTAAGTACCATCTGGGGCCTTCAGTCTTAACCCGAGCTATGCTGGAGCTGTGCCTGTCTCCAGCTGCTGCTAGATAGACCCTGTCGTGGTTTGGCCTCAGGCAGCAACAAAGAACCAGGGGGCAGCCACTCGCTCAGATGGAGCCCCCACCACCAGCGCGGCCGTGAGGGGAGAGTGGGAAGAAAAAGGCAAAAAACTCATGGGTTGAGACAAAGGCAATTTAACAGAACAGTAAAGGGAGCAAGAAACACCACCACCACCACTGACAGGAATATACAGCCACCAGGACGATACCACCGCTTGCTGACCGCACCGCCCCTCTGCTCCCCTGGTGGGTGACTTCCTCTTCCTCCCCTCTTCCTGTCCCTCCCCTTCACCAGCTCCGGCTGGGGATGGCTCCCATGGGATGGGATACCTGTGTCCCTGATAGGTCCTGGGGAGAATTAACCCTATCCCTGCCAGACCCAGGACAGACCCCTTGAACCTGGGGGTTTGGACTAGATGATCTTCAAAGGTCCCTTCCCACCCAAGCTACTGTATGATACTATGCCTTATGGTGTGTTATCTCTACCTCCTTTTGCTCTTGGCTGGGCTCCCTGGACGGGCGCTGGTTGTAGGCTATTTCTTGCCTTGTCTGGGCCTGTTGACAGACCCTGTTCCCAGCACTTGGCTCCTGTGCCCTGTCAGTGAGGGCACTGCTTGTGCCAGGGCTGTGTTCAGCTCCTGCCTACACAGGACAGAGGACTACAGGGTTCTGCTTGTCCCATCTAACTCACATCTACACCTTCTGTCCCACCCCACTCATTCTTGGTTTGTGTGCTGGTTCAGTAGCACCTCAATCACTGTACGGACAGCGAGGTACCAGCTTGGCCCAGCAGAGGTTGTGGAAACCAGAGCAGCTCTTTTCCAGCAGCTGCAGTGGGAAGTGTCACAGCCTCAGACTGTTTGTGCCTTAAGCAACACTCTGGATTTTCCATCCCCTGGACTCTCCCATTGCTTCTGAGGCCAGTGAGCCAGCTGTGGCACATGGCCTCCTGCGCTCCTGGCACAACAGAGGGACGAGAGCCCAGCTCTTCCCAGCCTTCACACTTTGTCACTGGACCAGCTTTTAACTTGTGAGAAAAGCCCTCCCTTGTATCCCATAGCAGATTAATCCTTCAGGAGCCTTTGGGGAGGAAGGCCAGGCAGCTGATGTCAATCCATTTGCTCCTGCCTGATGACAGCCTTTTTCCTGGTGGCTGGGGCCATGTGTTCCCCTCTCCCCCCAGGCCTGCCGTGTGCACCGGGCAAGGCACAGAGTCTGGTTTTTGCTTTCCCTCAGTAAATCCCTTCAGGCTACTTGTGATCTTGTGATGCTGCAGCGAATGGAGCAGCACCTCCTGACTACCTACTGCACAGGGAGCTGAACAACTGCTTCTGCAGGGAGCTGATCTGTGGGGTTACAGACCAGAAGAGCCCTTGTGCCCCCTCCGCCCACACCCAGACCAGACCTTCCCACAGTTCCTGACACAGCAGCAGAATCCACAGCCACCGAAAGAGAAAATGACATGCTAAGAACTGCACTAAGGGGTTGCATGTTTTAATGTTCACAGCAACACGCTGCACTGGAACAGGAGGTCATTCGCGATGGGCTTCAAATAGAGCCAATCCTGTAAACTTTGCATCGCCAGCAATATTTATCTCCCAACAGCCATCTCTGGGAATAAGAGATGGATAGCTGTGAATAAGCTTAGGATCTAAAGTCATGCTCTGTTCCTCCCGTTGCATTCACCGCTGCCCTATGTAACACAGATGATTCTGCAGCAGTGAAGAGGAACCCGATGCTGCACCTGTATTTGGCAAGCTAATGGCTCTGCACTTGGGCCTCACGACGATCTCCGCATACAGAAAATAATACCAACTTTTCTTAGAACTGTGCTGTAGAAATAAGAAAATATTTATTTTCGTTAGTAGACACATTTGTACACAGCTCTGTAAAATAATGTGTTCTCAGTCATTTTTCTGTGATTTATGTAGGACCCAATCTGAAAAATGTTTAAAAGCCTAATTTTTAGGCTACAGAGGAAATGGTGCTCCAAAGAACTGTAGCTGGGTGACAGGACCTATGCACTCAGAGACTGTACAGGGTAACAAGAAGGTTCTGCTGAGACCACAGTTATGGGGGAAAAAAAAATATGAATGTATCCATGCCGGAGTGGGAGACGGTCCCGGAGTAACGATGTAGTCTCAATATGAGTACAGTCGTTCTCCTTTATTACAAGTTTCAGCAGAGTATATATATGCGAGCAAAAACAACACGAGCTAACAACAACTTTACAATTGGCTTAGACCCTCTGTTCACGCGCCCCGAGCAGTAATGCCATTGGT
>JAOXNH010000067.1:18152770-18169656 GCA_028566575.1 Bartramia longicauda | reverse complement strand
CACCAGTGCGTCGTCTACACTCATCTAGAGTTCCAGCCTTTTTATTTATTGTGGAAGTCACTGTTGTGGTTCAGATCTTCCTTTTCCAAATGGATAATTATTTCAGTGGATTATTACAATGCACATGCTCCATCAGAGACTACACCCGAAGACCATTGGGAGACTTCAGCTGATACACCGTGCAGCAGCCCGCTTGCTCACCTGTGCTTCAAAGGGATTGCATTATGCTGTGCTTCACAATCTGCTTTCAGTGCACTTCAGGATGCAGGTCAAGATGGTAGTCTTTGATCTCCAAAATTATGAATGGATTGGCCTTCACTGGTTGAACAGCAAACTCCTTGATGCAGTAAAATGAAGCTGATCATCTCAGATCTTAGCTATGAAGGAAATACTGGCTGCTTTTTTAGAGCCAGCTTCTGTTAAATCAGGCTTGACCACAGAGCCCATCAGTTTCTTCTTCTGGGGGGGGAGTTGGAGGAGGGGAGGAATGGCTGTATATTTTTCAGTTCTTACTAGTAATTACAGAACTTGTGACTTGACTGATGCAGGAGAACACTTTACCAGCAACATACCTTTACCTTTCAAAGTGCCTGCCTATGAGCAGGTTCTATCTTCGCATATTTCTGTTACAATAAGCCATGGGGTCTCTTTCTTCCACTTGCAAAATGCTTTTGTGTCTTTGAGCTAGATTTATTCCAAAACTGATCAAAACTAATGGCTGGGAGAATTCTAATCGTGCTGACACATCGCATGCTTCAGTTGTACTGTATTAGCTACCTCAGGGGACCAGAGTGCTTTGAGTGAGTTAACTGTGGTAGTAGAAATTATTTTACTCGCAAACTGCAAGCAAAGTGGTTTAAACAGCTTATCACAAAGAGTTGGCCAGTTATGTGATTAAAGTCATGGCCACAGACCATGAAAATAAGCAGGCTAACGTAGGAAAGTAGCCTTTATAGCTTCCGGAGAGTAATGCACTGATAATTAAAAAAATTGCCATGAAAATATAACAGTACTGCCTTAATACTGTTTGTTTAGCCTGTGAAATAATTTTAAAATCTTGTTGTCGTCTTCCTGGTTCTCATAATTTCCTGAAATTCTTAGCTCTAGGGCAGAAAAATCCATTTATGTCCCTATCCTGAATTACTGCAGTGTTGGGATCTGGAGGCTTTTGCCCCATCGCAGTTGAAATCCTGGCTTTCCAGGTAATAAGGATGCACAAGAATCAAGGAACCAGTTGTTGCTGAGGTGTGCTCTATCTAAGAATGCTCTGTGGCATACAGAATCATTCAGATACTCTCATTTTTAAGCTTATATGCATATTTTCAAAGGACCAAAGTGACTTCATAGGTATCAGGACAGGTTTCATCCACGTTTTACCAGTTGAAATGGCAGTGTGGTCTCTAAGGAGAGAGCTTTAGTGTGCAAGGCTCTCCCTAGACTGAAATGACAATTTAAGGTTAGAGACTGATGTCTAAATTCTCCCTGCTAACAGATGAAACGCTTGCATCAATTTGGGTTACCTCCAGGTGTCTTGCTTTTACTTTTTTTGTAAACAGTGCTCTTCTCTTGTGGTTCTTTGTGGACACCAAGGTATATTGTGCGTTTTCAGGAGTAATTTTGGAAGAGTGATAATGTGATTCCATTTCTGAATCCTCATTTCTGAACCCTGCACATTCTCTTCATAATGCATATTCTCAGCATGAAGACCTATATGTCTATAGCATATGTCTGTGACCTGTAGCATAAAGACCTTATTTTAACTTATATATATTGGGGAAATAAGAAAGGTAAATTTTTATCTGCTCAACAGTAAAAATCATGATGCGTTAAGTGTTGTTGTGACATTACGAATTGGGGCCTGTTGAGTGAATGGGGCAGGGAATTTCTGTCTCATGGATTCTGCAAACTTGAGCAGATGTGACTAAGCCTCATGCTTTGAAGTTTCTCCTGTTAACAGGTAGGCTACTATTTTATGACAATGGATGATTGGAAGAGTTCAGACCTCCAACTGTGATGATGTTCCTCACCCATTTGTTTAGCTTTTTGCATTCATGAGAGGAAAATGCTGGATCAAGTGTGTGTGTTTGCTTCCACTCATTGTGTGATTACACCAGTGCAATGCTTTCTCTTACATACAAAGAATGGATTCTCCAGAAGCCATAACTGTGTTTGAATTTCTTTGTGTTAGCAGTTCATGTTTTCTTCACCTCACCTGTGTTGATAATGCACCATGTGTTTAAATATGAGTTCCTTATGGAAAGGCATGCGAAATGGAAGGCATTTGCAGTGCTTTTAGAAACTCTGTATGTGTGGTCATGACCAAAGTGCTGTGGCTAGCTCCTGAGCCAGGTTGTAAGCTCTTTCTGATCCTCCTGTCTCCTCAGGACCTCACAATTCCAGAGTCAAGTACAGTGAAGAGAGTGATGACTGGAACAGTGGCTGGATTTAAATGGCCACCAAGTGTCAGTGAGGTGAGAAACTCTACAACATCTGTGATCTAGGAACTGAGTTTATGGAAGCAAATCTAGAGTTTTTTGTCTGGGCTGTAAAACAGCGAGATCTTATATTCCTCCTGTAGGAACAAAATAAAGTGCTTTTGTTGTGTCATTCTGTAGCGTAACAAAGCAAAACAATATCCTGGGCAATTAAGAAGTTTGCTGGGAAGTGAGATTTCAGTCTTTGTGGAACCATTTATTTGCAGATTCACACTTGCTGCACTCATTTTTTTGCACTTTTTGTTTCAAAAGTGTTCCTGGGACTGGCTTCCCAAAACTGGAGGAGATGATGTGAATAGTCTGTCCCTGTCTGGATGGAGTGGTTTCATTTGATTTCTCTCAAAAGCAGCTTTTGGAAACCTTTAATTTTTGTGAATAAATAAATGATCAGCAAAGCAGAGTAAGAGCAGTATGACTGTAGGGGAACATGTATGATGCTCATTGGCAAGGTGAGATACCTGGGCCTGCAGTCCTTTTTGCTGTTAGTATGCGTTTGCCTGTGACAGTGCTAGGTATAATTTCCAGCCAATTCCCAGAATGCTGTTTCAAAGAGTTCTTGGAAGCTGGAAAATAAGTGTGTTCGTTCCCTTGGAAAGAGGAAGTAGGATATGAGATCTCTTCCTCCCGTTTTAATCTTGCTCATAATCTTCTTTGGTCCAAAAATGAGGAGTTTGACTTGAATGGCGTTGGTTTTGAGAATGAAACACGATGTAAACCACTTAATTGAAACAGGCAGCTTGATACAGCTGATACATTTTGTATTTTCTACCTTAAGTTGTTGTTCTTCTGCAACTTGGAATTGTGCTGAGTTTGCTCAGTGACTCTCTGGGAATGTTTCTAAGCCTGTACTTTCTCTCTTTGTAGCCTGTGAAGGACAGTGATCCACACTTTCATCACTTCCTGCTGAGCCAGACTGAGAAGGTGAGGATTTAGCAGACAGGGTCGTTCTGCTGGTCTGTCCAGCTTGGCATCCTGCCCTTTGCAGGGACTAAGTACAAGCAGTACACGTAAAGAGCTCTGAAATTCTGTTCTTTGGAGGGTAGCAGCAATTAGATTCTCTTGTGCAGTTTTGTAGTTCAATTACTTCCTAACCTTAAGGTTTAGAACTATTTAGCATTGAGTACAGTGAATAGTTTAGTAATTAAAGATTATATAGCACCAGGATTTCACAGATCTATTGTAGTAAATTCTGTAGATGGAACATTGAGGGTAGGAAAACCTGTTTTTCTGTTTAAAAACCCTGTTGTTTGATTGTCTTTAGTTGTCCTACCAGTTGCTTAATCTGGATGAACTTGACAATTAACTGAATATAGCAGGAGAATTTCCAAGACCACAAAAGCTCCATGTAAAATATAGCAAGCTTATGTCCTGAGAGTCAGAAGCCTTGCAGGATTTTATCTTCAGCAGTGAACGTCAGGAGGAAAAGGAAGGATAAAATTAAACGAAGAAGGATGTATTTCTAGCTGAGGATCTGGGCAGAGCCAGGAGGATTAAGAGCAGCTAACAGTTTTAATCTAAACAAGCTCACAATAAGCAGCATGGAAAGGAGCAACCTTCACCTTTATATTTGTTGAAAGCAATGTGCTTTCCCGTATTAACAAGAAGGTTTTGCTTCCACAGCTGCATTGAGCATAGATAAGAGGCAAGGTGCTGTTTAGCAGCAGGCTTTAGAGGTGTCTGTTTTCTTTGGGCCAAATGTGAGAGTAGGGATGCTCTGGATCCCTGCCTCTAGAGAAGCCTGTCACAGGAACTACAGAAAGGAGTTTGCAGTGCTTGTATCAGGAGACAGGCTGAATTGCTGTGGCAGGGTGGGAAAGGAGGAGCTTAGTATGTTGCAGTCAGTTTTTGTTTTTTTCTCCCATGCAGGGAAGCCCGAGAGTTTTCTGCTTTGCAGATGGTGGTGGGTGGGTGAGCTGCCTGTTCCTGTTTAACAAGGACATGGTCTGTTTGCTCAGGAGAGCAAAGCAGCATTGTCCTTAACCTGAATGCTTTGTCTTCTCCATACAGCCAGCTGTCTGCTATCAAGCCATCACAAAGAAGCTGAAGGTTTGTGAAGAGGTAAGGCAAATCTTGGTTTTGATGGATTTTTTTTTTTTTTCCTTACTGTCATGAGGATTTGTAGTTCCTCCAGAGCTGTGCACTTGATTTTTATTTGTTTATTTATTTTTCCTCCCTACCTCCCTCTTCCTCTCCCCACCCCCAGGAAACAGGATCCACCTCCATCCAGGCAGCAGACAGCACAGCAGTCAATGGCAGTATCACACCAACAGACAAAAAGTAAGATCTCCAACACACTTCAGCTATTCCCCTTCCCTTTCCTCCTTCCCAGCTCATACATGCAGCCATTATCCAGCTTGTTACTAAGAATAAATAAACCTCACATTTCCCTCTAACTGCAGGTCTCCTCTGTCCTTGTGTGAAACTCTGATTTTGGGGGCAAAGGGGGAGGGAGGCAGCTAAAAACAAACAGGGGCTGTACAGTAGAAAAATTCAGAATAAGGTTTGGCCTGGATACGTGTGCAATTCGGGGTTTTTCTGCAGTTGCCCTTTTCCTGTAGGGCAGATCGCAGAACATTAAGCATTAGTATTTCTGAATGCTGTATGAGGCAGAAAGATAAAAGGGTCTCTTTCTCCAGTAATGCTTGGCGGTTGACTGGGGTTGTTAAATTCCTCTCTTGAGCATGAAGAAGACAAGAGGGAGGCGTGTTGTCCCAGCACAAAAGTTTTGCCGTGTAGCACATGAGCTTTCTAGTTTCTTCTAACGTCCCCCTTCTCCTTTCTAGCATGAGAGAAGCCAAACTTGAGCTTCCTGTTTCACTCTGTAACTTCCGCTCTGTTCAAACCGAGTTCAGGCCACAGCTTGCTGTTTGCCGTTGGGGTCATTCTCATGGGATGTCTTTTCTCAACTGTAGTCCAGGGAAACCAAAATAACAATGAAGCTGTTCAGGTAAAACAATCTCCCAGGAAAGGGTGGGTTGGGAGAGAAAGAATATCTCCTCTGTTTTTGAGACTAGAAAATAGGTGGACCTTGTTTGGGCTGTTTAAGGAACCTATAGTGACTTGCTCTGACCTGTCGAAATCAGTTTGCTCTAACAAAAGGCAGCATGGCTAGAGTGCAGGTGGCCTGCAAAAGCCACAGTGCATCTGTAGGGTGGCTTATTCTGAAGAATCAACTGGGGAATTGCCAGGCAGATTTCATTGTGAGGCTACATCAAACGTGTAACCGAATACTTCAGAATCTCCTACTAGAATTGTGGTTTTGGTCTGAAGCTGTGTGATGTAGGAAATGGTCCTTGCAGCAGTGACTGCAAAGGAATTTCTGTTGTGGGTAACTGTAGGGTTGGAACTTGTTAGTGCATTGTGTTTTTCTTGAATGAGGGGAGCAAAACTCTTGTGAGCTTTGAGAGGGGTGTGTGTGTGGGGAGGTGCTGGGGAAGGCAGCTGGTATCTGTGACAAATGTGTTGTCCTTCAGAGTGACCTGTACTGGTCTATTACTTCCTTTCTGTGTCTGTCCAAGATCACAGGTGTAGAGCACGGACTTAGTCTTTGGTCTGTGCATGATTCTTAGCCCCAGTAGTCTTTGCTGAGCTTCATTAAAATAAAGATTGTAATATATCATTCAATAGTATAAGCAAGTCATATGCTTATGTATGTATGACAGTTTAAAAATCAGATTATTAGAGAAGCACGTGCTGATCTCTAAATGTTTCATTTATCTTCAGTAAGGCAATGGCTGGCAACAGAAAGCATAAAAGCAGCAGTTTTAATAAAACAAACAAAACCCACAAACAAAAAAGGCCAGACCACCTGAACCTCTAATATTTAGGTAGTCTTCTGAATGAGCCTAAAGACTTTCTTCAGGAAATTGTTAAGGATGCTTAGTAAGAATAATAAATACCAGCTTGTTTTTAAGGCTCAGTATCTTCCCGTTCTTCGTGGCCACAGTGGAACATGTTTGGTTTTGTTACGGATCTGGGCTTTTTTTGCTGATGATGCTCCAGGGTTTGCTCTTCATCATTTCAAAGACCATAAGAGGTTGACATCAATTGCTTTCTGTTGCATTAATGTCTATCTCTTCCCCCCAGGATAGGATTTCTGGGACTTGGCCTGATGGGAAGTGGCATTGTCTCCAACTTACTGAAGATGGGTCACACTGTCACTGTCTGGAACCGGACTGCTGAGAAGGTAAGTGTGTGCTTAAGGTACAGATGATACTTAACCTTTTCTAAATACATAGTTACTACCTCTAGCTCAGGGAAGCCTGGAGTTACCAATTGGTGGTGCCTGGGAAAGGATGCCAAAGAAATACAACTGTGCACTTGCTACCTTGTTCTATTATTATGGCTTGTTGGTGACCACTTTTGACTAGATGAAAGCTGTAGTCTGCCCTAGTCACTCTTACGTGAACGGTCCCGACTCCATTGCCATTTTGTATAAGATGAGTTGTCAGAAAAATTACAACCTTGTATGTGTGTTGAGGAATATAATATAAAGTGTGAATAGCCTGGCCCATGTAAATAGCCAAACCATTATGTCATGGAGCTGGACAAAAAGACCAAGTGCTGGGCAGTTGATCCTAGGAGGGGTGTGGTGAGATGCACTGTTTGACCACAGCTTCACCTGCACATCCTTTGTGCTGTTTTATGTTGCGGTAACAAAGGTTCTTTTGAAAACCTGCTGTGTCATAAGACAGGTTGAGAAGGGTTTTATAGGTGTATTCAAAGTGAAACTGGAGCTTATATTACACTTACATTCTCGCCAGTGTTCTTTGTAGCGGAGGAGGAAAAGTAGGTAAGTGGGGGAGATACTTGGATGATACTGTGGAATATCAAGGCAAGAAGGGCACTGTGCTTACTTTGTTAAAAGAGATTAAAAGATTTATTTAGTTGTTTTACCTGCAAAATATGGATATATGAGGGGATAGTGTAAGGAGGAGCTAGGATTTTGAAGCAGCAGCCCACTAAAACACTTATCAGTCTCAGCTGTGCATATTCCTGTTTACTGTCCAGTAACACCTTTTGCTATGTCTGTTTACCATTGTTTTTTTTTTCCTCATCTCCAAAACCCACAACATTCAATCTTGTATTTCACCTAAGCGTTTTCTTTTCCTGTGTCTGTCTTCTGAAACCCCAAGTGAAAAACTTCAAAAAAGCTGCAAAAGACCCCCTTGTGGGTTTGTTGCTATGTAACTAATATGCCTGACTCCTTTTGTGTTGGGTCCAGCAGCAGAGTTTGTTTCAGCAAAATTCTAGAGAACCCATTTGCTCTGTACTTAATTTTTCTTACATTTGGATTTGTGACTTTTGCAGTGTGATTTGTTCATCCAGGAGGGGGCACGGCTTGGAAGAACCCCTGCTGAAGTTGTCTCCACCTGTGATATCACCTTTGCCTGTGTATCAGATCCAAAAGCAGCGAAGGATGTAAGGATTAGCTCTTATTTTTCTTACACCAGCTAGACTGCAAGATAGTCACTGAATGCCACTTCTGATTCCTGCTAACCATGGTAGCCTGGGTCATCGTACATGCTGGGCAGTGCAGCTGTGTAAAAATAAATGTCCCAACAAAACCCATACTTATTAAAAAATAATCCCTTGGGGGGTAGGTTTTGATATCCCACCAGGAGTCCACCACTGCAGTGAGTCTCATGACTCATGCTAGGCTCACGTGAACTGCCGTCCTGCAGGATTGGAGTTTCTTTGCGGACACGCTATTGCTTTACCGTTCTTCTGTTCCCTACAGCTGGTACTTGGTCCGAGTGGAGTGTTGCAGGGGATTCGCCCAGGGAAGTGTTATGTGGATATGTCCACTGTGGATGCAGATACAGTCACAGAGTTGGCCCAGGTAATCACATTGAACTGAACTTCTAACATCTGTAATTCAGCCAGCAGTACTGTGGTTCTTGTTGCTTCAGTCAGTACACTGTTGATGATAAATATGCTTCTGAAGATTTTTTTTTGGGCTGCTTTTAGGAGACACTCAGGTCCCAGACAAATAAGACAAAATAAACGTTTAATCTTGACTAGCAAACAAAGTTGGATGAGATGTACCTGATGGTAACAGAAAAGCCTGTAGATTTGGCAAGGCTGTTAGCTGGTACCAATGCAAACAGCCAGGCAAATTCTGATACCTTAAGAAGTATTTGTAGCCAGATTGGTATTTCTGAAGGAGAAAGCACTGTCTGGGTTAATAATTGTCCTTAAATTGATACAGTGCATAATCTGCTTATTTTAAATGTTGTAGTTGGGGGGGGAAAAGAAGGCCTTCATGTTTCATTCTGTAGAAATATTATTGCAGAGAGGATTTCTGTAGAAGTGTTCTGATTATTTCTGACATGGTATCTTTGATGCCCTCTTTGGTATCTGCACTAAAGGCAGTGTGTGTTGTTGCATCCTCAAGCTAGTTTTTGGTTCCATTTTAAGCAGATGCATTGGTGATTCAGTAGTGTGTAACGTATGACTCTTTGTTCTCCAAATTCACGTATTAGTAAATGTTCTCTCTGAAGAGATCTGTCAAAGGCCTTTCCTCTTTGGGGACAAGGGGGAAAAATATCATAACAGTCAATCTTCTGAGATTCCCACATGCGTACAACTTCAGCGCTGGTTCCATGGCCATTACAGGATGCCATGGCAAAAGCATGTTAAGTTTAAAACATGCACAGTAGTGATGGGTGTAGGAAGGTGTTGCTGCAGTGTGAGGGCGACTTTTGGTCTCAAGTGCCCTTTGCAGGATGCAGCACATCACATGTTAGCACTTTCCTCTCTTGTTTGTGTGTCTGAGGTATTTGTTCTGCTTTAAAATTCTGTCCTCAGGGACTGGAATGCCCTAAACAATGTTCTTGCTGTGCTGCCTACTCAGCATCAACACGTGCTGTTCATGCAGAACTAACCAGAGATGCTCTTTTTCCAGGTGATAGTGTCCCGAGGTGGTCGCTTTTTGGAAGCACCAGTCTCGGGAAATCAGCAGCTGTCTAATGATGGGATGCTTGTGATCCTGGCAGCTGGCGACAGGGGTTTATATGAGGACTGCAGTAGCTGTTTCCAGGCGATGGGGAAGACCTCTTTTTTTCTAGGTAATTGAAACACAGAGGGCCTTATAGCAGTTTCTTAGTGCAAGGACTGGGAATTCCAGCAAGGAGTCCGAGAGGCACGTGTGTCGTCTCTTTCTTGTCTCCTTGGGCAGTATCGGCAACTGGCCTGCTCTTCTGGAACTTGGCCAATTTCAGAGCCACCAGCCCAAGTTTTTTGTTTTTTGAATACTGGCTCATTTTGGAGGATCCATGATGGTTTTTATTTTAAATCGTATTTTGTTATAATTTCTCCCTTCCTTTGAGTGCTTGGAAAATGAGTAAGTTTTCTGAAGCCGTTCAGGGGAAGGAGCAAAGTGCTTGATATGAAGAGTCTGGTAGTCTGTGTGTGGGATGGGGGAAAAAGGCTGATGTATCTCTTCTGGAGGAATGCCCAATGGTATGTCTCGCTCCCAGGTGAAGTAGGCAATGCTGCCAAGATGATGCTGATTGTGAACATGGTCCAAGGCAGCTTCATGGCAACGATAGCAGAAGGACTGACTTTGGCTCAAGTGACTGGCCAGTCCCAGCAGACCCTTCTGGATATCCTCAATCAGGGACAACTTGCCAGCATCTTCCTGGACCAGAAGTGCCAAAGTAAAGTGCTCTTACGTTGTTTTGTTACAGGACATTTGCCACAACCTAGCAGCATTTCACATCTTGGCAGAAGGGAGAAAATAACCATCCCATCTTCATCAGCCTGGGATTCTGGGTATTTTAAGCATTCTAGAAATGAAAGAACAGAACTCATCTCTTCCCTTTCATAGCCGGGGCTTCTGAGAATACACTCTAAGCCCTGCATTGTCTATGGCCTGCTTAGGACATGAGTTCACAGTGAGGATTTCATTGGGGCAGGGTAATAAGTGAAATGGAGGGCAAGCTGCTTAGAAATCTGAGCTCACTTTGTCAGTGAGCAATAGTGACATTATCTGCTGTGGCTGGATGAAGATAGAGAGCAGAGAAAAAGAAGAGCTAAAAACAGTGTTCCTGGTGATCAGCCCAGGAAAGGGAAGTTTGGTGTTGAATTGCAGCGTGGGTTTGGTTTACTTTTGTCATGCTTATTTTTTTTGCACGCTTTCCTCTCGACACAGATATCTTGCAAGGAAACTTTAAACCTGATTTCTACCTGAAATACATACAGAAGGATCTTAGATTAGCTATTGCACTGGGCGATTCTGTCAACCACCCAACTCCCATGGCAGCTGCTGCCAACGAGGTAAGAGTTGTTGAGTAACACATCTAAACACCAAACATTTCTTCAATAGAGCCATTTGTCACCGAGAGACAAAAATCTAAGAATTATATCATCTCTAAGACAAGGGAGCAACAACTGAAGCATACTTTGATTAGGATGCAATTGGATTTGTTTTGATTGTAAAAGCCCTTAGAATGTCACATCAGTAAACACAGATGGCCTCAGCAAGACCTGGTGTGTTCTGATCTGTGCTGCTCTAATTACTTGACATACTATGCATTCTCTAGTTTGCAATGGTCAGCAAAGTTATTTTTGTGCTGGGGAAGGGCGGTGCACAAGCACAGGCACTGATCCTTTTCTAACTTCTCTTCTCTAGGTCTATAAAAGAGCAAAAGCATTGGACCAATCGGACAACGACATGTCTGCAGTGTACAGGGCCTACATCCACTAGGCTGCACCGTTCTTACTGTTAATACTATGATTATTGATTAATATTATTATGATACCAGGTTTTAACTCTGGACCAGTCCATCTCTGTCTCTCCATTTCCTTTTATACACAGACTCTGGGATCTGCCATGGAGGCAGCTGCTGCGGTGAGCCTTCCCCTGGTGGCAGAAGTCGGGGAGGAGGGGGCTTGGATTGTTGCAATCTAATTAGAAAAATCCATGCCATGCACTGACAGTCATGGAACAGACCAGTGGCGGCTTGTTCAGAAGCTCTGAGGCAACTCTGCCAGAAATCTGCTGCTTGGCTGCTTTTCTTTTCCTCTTTGTATGCTTGTCAAAGACGCTGTTTCTAACAATCCCTTTTCTCCTTTGCTGTGAAATAATGCCTGTGTTGGACTCTGCGTCAAGGGGACAGGTGACATACATCCCATCTACCTGTGAATATCACTAAAGTCCTTGGTCCCAAGTCAGGTGAGGAGCATTCCTGTTAATCGACCACTGTTAGAGAACAAAGGACCTCCTATGGAGGAGAATGGCAGTTCCAGAAGGTAATGGGGTTGCATGCAATGCTGTCTCGATTCTGTTTCTTTTTAAACTTCCACCTCCCCAGCACCTTGATGGAGGAATTCCACCTGCTGTTAAGAACAGATTGCATCCATGTCTTCCCCTGTATGGACAACTGTAGCTTAGGGAACACAAACCTTATTGAAAATGAGAGAATGCTAGTGTAAACGAGCCTCCTAAAATGCTAATCGCAGCTGCCCATCCCACAAACAGCGTTGGAGATCAGCACGTTTGCATAGAAAACTGCAAGAGAAACATACAGGCTGAAAGCTGAGCCAGAGATATTTTTATTTGGGGAAGGAACAAACCTTAGGGTTGCTCCTGGCCTTAGCTTATGTTGCTTTCCTTTGTGGTGTGTATGTTTGTTTTTTTTTTTTACCCTTGTAATCAATAGTTACAAAGATGTCGTGGATTGTGGTAGTGTCACAAGCAGAGTGATGAGTCTCAAAGGGGCAAGAATGATCATAAAGCCAAGAGATTGAGAATCCTGACCTCCTTTCCACACTTTCTCTCTGGCCTTTGCGTGGTCACGATATCTCTAAGCCTGTTTGTTCATCTTTAAACGTGGGTGATGATTACCTACCTCACAGGGATAGTTTGTGTGCTGATGAGAGATCTTTATACATGTCAGATGTTCAATACATGTTCGTAGTGTTACTACTCTGGGTACAACAGTGCACAGCATGAGACCTTTCCCTGTTCCTCTGGCTCTGCCTGTGGCCAGATGCCAACTTCTAGAAATACTAGTAAATAAAATGGAAGCCTGAGCTTTAGCCTAGAAACATGAGACTTGAACTGCAAATGCCAAGGCTAGAGAGCAGACATGCTGTGAGTGTTGATAGCAGAGCAACCCAGAGTTCAAAGGGTGCCTGTCTCTCCAAAAATGCACACAGTGTGAGTGGGTTTTGTTTTGTTTTTTAAATTGTTCTCAGTATTAGCCTTTTAGGAGGGTTCTTGCATTTTAGATTTGAGAGTTAGTAAAATGCCAGTAAGAAACTTTATTGGCCAAAATCACTTCTCAGTGGCATGATCTCCTCCCTTGGGCTGGGATTCTGAAAGCAAATAAAGCAAATTTGAATTAGACCATGTTCCTTTAAATTTGTGAGGTCTGCCCCTCCTACTGTCTTATTTTTCTAGGAACTTAATGGCTGTGTAGGAAAATCTTCCTGTGGGTTAGGATTTCTTACCAATCCTGCTTTGGGCAGCATTTGCATATGGTTCAGGGGCACCTTATTAAGAGACAAAGTATCAGATACTCATTACGAATCATGACATCTAATGCTATAAATGTTCCTTTGAGTATTTCGCCTCCTGTGATCACTATTATTTGTGGGCTAATATTGTGTTCTGCATTATGTCCTGTGGTAAACATCTAGTAGTAGATCTCTTAGGCGTCACTTTGGCCATTTGTCAGTGGTACACGTGAACAATATTAGTTATACATACATGTTTCTTTGGCAGAGCAACTGTCATCCTGCATGTAGATAATCATATTAAAGGCACATAGAAGTACCCAAGATAACCAGCCATTAGCCTGCTTTGGACATGCTTGCGCTTCCCCCATCCAGAAGAGCTCAGCTGTTCGCATCGGAAGTCCTTGGTTAAACATGCCACAGTTCAGAAATCACTTACACGAATGTGTATTGAGGGCATCTGGGGGAGATAAGACTACAGGTTTTAGAGTGTAAAAAGTGTTTTGGGAGAGGGAGGTGCTGTCTTGAGTCCGGTTGAGAGCGGAGCTGAGCTGAGGCAGTGCTGCAGTGTCCCTGGCCTGTCCCTGTGCAGGGATGTTGGCCGGGGTGAAGGTGAATGGGGCTGAGCAAAGCTCGTGGAGGATCTGCCCCTCTTTACTGGCTTTGTGGTGCCTCTGGATAGAGTGAGAATACAAAAGGAGCTCTCAAGTCCTGTGATGTGTATTTCATAGTGAATTCCAAGAACCATATTTGTGAGAGTGAGAACTGCTCCCCTGGGCAACTCACTGCTGCAGGTTTTATTTTCCAGAAATACTGTAGTTATCAAAATGGAGATGATTATTTACATGGGAGTGGCCAAGTGCAGACTAGTTAAACACTGTCATTTATCCTGGGAAGGTCTGACTGCAGTGCTCTGGCAAGGTGGGGGTGTCTGGGGTGCTGCCCAGCTGGCTCTATGGTCACAGATGTGCCAGGGAGCAGCAGGAGGAGACCCAGAGCTCTGAAGTCGGGGCGAGGTGAGGAGGAGGGGTGGAAATGGTGAAAACCAGACTGTTTCAGATGCTGTTTGACTCATGTCAGTCTCGCTTGGATTCTTGTATTTATGTCTGTAGCCTCTGAACATGGCTCTTACCTGTTCCTAGGCCAGAGATTTGGGGGAGGGAAGGGAGGGAAGCTGTGGATTGAGAGATGCTCTAATAAAACTGGCTAGTCAATGTTGTCTTAATATTGTTGACAATTCTGTAAAGTTCCTTTTTATGAGGATTTCTGTTTTAGCAATTTGCTTTTTTTGTCTCCTTCCTTTTTAAAGAGAAAATGTGACATTTGTGAAAAGCTTGTAAGAAAAGCAATTTCTTTTCCTCAATGATAGATCCTATAGTTAATTAAGGTTGTGAATTTTTATTTTTTTGCCTTGTTTTTAATTAATGCTTGTCATTCGGAATAGGAGGTGTGAAAATGTTTAAATGGCAAAACAAAAAAGATTTTTTTTTTTTGTGCAATTAACAAAGCTACTGGCAAAAAGAATAAAACCTTTCTTGGTAACTCAGTGTTCTCGTGGCAGCATTAAAGAAGTATGTGCATCAAAAATCAGAGTTGCTGAAAACCAGCAGCAGGGCTGGGAGCATTCTGGTCACTGCAGGAGTCTGATCTTGTCCCCAAGGCACTACAAAGGATGAATTTGGGTAAGTTTCAGCCTCTGCAGGTGGAGGTCTGTGTACACCTGGACAGAGAGGAGGATGAAGGCTTAGTTTTTAAAAAAAAAGGCTGCTGAGAGATGGAGGTCTAGGAACTTTCTGGTGAGGATGACTTCTTGTGTTCTAAGCACAGGGAGCCTGGTGCCCCCATTGCTCTGTCTGGCATGTTCTTGGGGATTTTTGAGTGTGAAGGCAGCAGCGGGTTTTCCAAGACAGGATCCCTTTTCTGCTGTGTTTGCAAGCTCCCGAAGGTTGGTTTGCTATTGAATAGCGCTCATCTTCGTGTGCCAGGCCTAACGGGCTCTTACTGCCTGATGCTGTGCTGCGGTGAGCAAACCAGAAGCTCTGTGCCGGTCCTGCGCTGGGAGGCGAGGCAGGAGGGAGGCCGAAGCAGAAGCTTCCCCGCTCGTTGGCGCATTCCCTGCAGGCCGTCGCCCCCCCCCCCGGCCGAGGGCTGCGGGAGGTGATGCTCTCCTGTCGCGGCGGCGCTGCCCGCGTGCGTTTGTTTCCATTTCCAAATTTTAAGAAACCGCTGAGGCTCCCGCGTCTGCGCCTGCCGCGGAGGGCTCTGGCAGCCCGCTCTGAGCCTAAGGCCTGCGCGTCCCCTCACCAGCTCTCGCCCGCCGCACGTCAGGCCTTTCAGGCGCCGCCCCCGCTACGCCTCGGTAGTGGTGGCCAATCAGACGCTGCCTCCGCCGCGTTGCCGGGCGGAGGTCGGGGCCGTTAACCAATCGGGGCGGCGGACGCCGGGGTGGGGCGGGGCCGGTGGCGGGATGGCGGCGGCGATGACGAGCGCGGCGGAGCGGGCGGTGCTGGTGAGTCGGACGGAGGGCCCGGGGCTTCCCGTGACCAGCAGCAGCGGCCTGGCCCTGGGCGTTGCTGGCCCTGCTGGGACCTCCACAGGCCCGTTCCGGGCGGGCGCGGCCCGCGTCCGTATCCCTGGCTGGCCCGGGCCTAGGCTCTCTGAGGGCCGGCTGCTCCCCGCCGCGGCGCTGCCGAGGTGACCGGCCGTGCAGGCCCGCACAGGGTCTTCGGGCCGGCCCCAGGCTCGGCTGCTGGGCTGTCTTCGAGCCCGCAGCCACCGGCAGCCGTGGGCTCCTTCTTCCGCTGCTGTGACGGCCGGCGCGGTGGTGTCTCCCCGCAACCCTGCCAGGGCGGGTCGCGGCTACTGCCCGATGCCGGAGGCAGCCCTGCCTGCGGCAAACAACGAGGTTTGACCGACCTTTGAGCTTTTCCTGTCAGTCCAACGTGCTGCTGGGTGGAAGAGCAGCGGGCAGAGGGTGGGCAGGCACATCAAGGAAGCTTTGTTGACTTGGCAAAGGTAGGAAAGACAGGGGCCAGCTGACACTGCAGACCCCTCCTGGGGCCTGAGCTGTGAGGAGCAGTGAAAGCTCCCTATCTAGGGAGGGAATGGGAGGGGTGCATCTGGGCTAGGCAGAAAGCTGCATGTGAAAACCATTTTTTTTCTAAAATTGATGTGATTTGGAATCACATGACTAGCATTCTTCAGAAATACAGATGTGTAGTATACAGACATAGCAAATGAACTTGACCTAGTCTGAAATTAATGCTGTTCATCATTGCTAGGGGGACAAAAGACACTGATGATGACCGGCAACCTGATCTAGTGGAAGATGTCCCTGCTCGTTTCAGGGGGTTTGAGCTACAGGACCTTTAAAGTTTCCTTCCAGCCCAAAGCATCCTGTGATTCCATGATTCTAGGGTTTGAAGTGGGAGCGACAAAGTTTGTGTGCATGGTGACAGTGGGGTGGTGGAGACACTAAAGGCATCTGCTTTACTTAGGTGATTTCTGTTCCTTTGGGAACCTGGAGGAGAGTGAGTGTTATGGAGAATGAAAGAGCAAGGGATCCAACAGGTCAATATGATCCCCAGAAACCCAAAATGGGATTAAATGGTGAAAGTCAGTGGTCCTGTATTGAAGGATAACAGAGACTCCTACCCAGGTTTGTTGTGTGTACTTGCTTTCGGTGAATCTTTGTTGAAACAAAAGCGTCCTCATCCTGCTCCTTGTTTAGATAACTCTTGCATAAGGTGACAATATACGCTGTTATTTTGTGTTTCTCAGGGTGAACAGGAACAGTCTAGTGGAGAACCCACAGGCTTAAATTTCTGAGTTGACCACACCTTTCCAGTTTTCCTGTGGGCAATCTGCTCACTTAATTCCCTTCCAGTACTTCCCATGTGGAAAATACATCCTGTTTTACAAGGTAGC
>JAOXNH010000067.1:18138056-18150659 GCA_028566575.1 Bartramia longicauda | reverse complement strand
AGGGATGGGGCAGCCACAGCTTCTCTGGGCAACCTGTTCCAGTGTCTCACCACCCTCACAGCAAAGAATTTCCTCCTAATATCTCATCTAAATCTCCCCTCTTCCAATTTAATTCTGTGATTCCTTGAGAGCCACTCTTTCAGAGCAGAGTGCTGCGTCTCAGTCCCAACAGCGGTGTGTCGGTAGCGGATTCTGTACACGAGCAGGAAAAGAAAAACGGATTGAAAGCAGTGGACAGTTGGATAAGACTAATTAATCAATCCTGGAAGGGCAATAACTCACTTGAAGTGAGGCGTATCTCCAGCTGGCACCTTGACTGTAAGGGAAAATGTTACCTCTAAAAGCATTACCGTCATCCCCACAGCGGGAGACGGTAACCGCTGCAGGATGCCGTGTCCGCAGGGAAGGAAACACGGCAGGGCTCTGCCGCATCCCGCAGCTCGGCACTCCGGGGGGCTGCGGGAGGGTTTGCAGCCGCCCTTCAATGCCCTTTTGTCATTTTCTTCTGGCTCAAGCAGGATCCCTTCAAGACAAATACTTGCTGCCTCTCAGCTGCCGGGGGGGATGTGGGATGTGGGCCGGAGCCCGGATGAAGAGCTGTGATCCGGTGAGCCCGGCTGCCCTGGCGGCCTGATGCTGGGGGTGATGAGGAGCCTCAGGGTAAGGCGTAGAAATAACGCAAAGACCGACCTTTTCTTCTTCACTCCAGGCTCTTCCTATTGCCCAGCCTCCCCAGATGGCAGGGTTGGGAACGGGGTTCATTTCATCGCTGTTTTCACTCTTGTTCCGTTTGCCGAGTTTTCCCTAATTGCTTCCTTGCAGAAGGCCCACAGCAAAAAACCCAGCCGTGCTTTCTCCACGTTCCCCGGCTGCGAGCTCCTGCTTTCATGCTGCCGTCTCCTGGTACTGCATGGCAGCCAGGTGGGAATTCCTGCTCTGAAGGAGTTCCCTCTTCAAACAGGAGCCTCTTTTGACTTGACAAGTCCCCATATTGCTTCAGCTGACCAGCACGGATGTAAAAGATAGCAACTATCTTGGCTTTGGACTTCAGCCTCCCTCCATTCCCAACTGGCTGAACTGGCAGCACAGTCGATGGAGAAGCTGCCAAAATGTTGGAATCCATCAATGCTTGCAACGTGCTCCTGTTGAAGCGTTTCTCCATGGACTGCTCTTTCCCAGGAATCCAAGAGAGTATAGCATGGGGTTCTTTGGTGGGGGGGTGAATATCCACAGGGTGGTAGCTCATGTCATAGAACTGGTCCAGAAATTCAGCCCATGCTTTTTGAGCAGGGGGACCTGCCAAGTGGCACTGTTGGCTGGGTGACACAGTTTGCTCACAAGGCTTGGTCATGCTGGGGTGGAAGAAGGTATGCAGCCAGGAATGCGGTGCCCTGGATAACGGCTTTCTCCAAACTCCTCTTGTCATGGCACACGGCATCGTGCACCAGAAAAACATCACCAAGGATGGTCACTTCTCCTCCCAGCCACTACTCAGACCTGCGCCCCTAGGCAGGGCAGGGAGGTTGGGAGCGGAGCAGGCCACTTTGAGGGCACATTTCTCTCACAGCAATGGGTAGCAAGAAACTTCTGGACCCATTCCTAAATACAGGGGATGGAGAGCAGCTGCTGCTGATGTCAGGCAAAGCCCTCTGGCAGAAGGGGGAAAATCAGGTCTGCTCTTGCTGTCCATCTCACCCACCTCCCGCAATTTGTCCCTTAGTAATTTAGCCCAGCTTAGTTCTTCATCTGAAGAGCCAAGATTGAAAAGCACGCGAAGACAGAGTGGCCTTTATTTTTGGGACCTGCCCACTGGCCCGTGACACCCCCGTGGCTGGGGGTGGCTGTGCTGTGGCCAGCAAGAGAGTCCCAGCCAGGCTGTGCCCTGTGGTGGCTGCATGTGGGAGTTGAGCTCAGGCAGAGTTTTTCTCGTGGTGGTATGGGGGAGACTGCTTTCCTTTGCATACCTATTTGAAACCTGAAGCTAGTGTGCAGAAACCCAGTGGGCTTTGTTTGTAGCTGATTGCAGAACATGCTCTCTCCATGTGTTTTACAGAAAAAAACTACTTTGAAGGGAATATGGTGGGAACCAGGTGACCTCACTCTACGTAATCAAACCCAAGCAAGGAGGTACAGCGAAGCAGCTCCTTCTCCTTCCCTTTCATTTCTTTCTGGCTGTAAAACTTCCCCTGCCACCCATCCTTGGATGTCAAGCAAGGGGGAGAAAACTTCTTCATAACGTGTGATTTAGTGATGGTTTTTGTCAGAGTTAGGTTGATGGTTGGACTCGATGATCTGAAAGGTCTCTTCCAATTCAGGCAATTCTATGATTCCATGATAATCAGCAGGCATCCCCAGGCAGGAGCAAGCCTCCCCCTCTCCGTGTGTGGGGCAGCAAGATATAAACTGTAGTGCTCCCACGTGGCGTGGAAGGAACTGCAGGTGAGCAGTGAACTCCAAGATAAGGCTGAATCTTTCTATTTTTCCAAACTTTTAAAAAAATAACTCATTAAAGTGCATAGTAAAACTCTCACAAACTTCAGCATTGGGCCCTTACTTCCCTTCTTTCTTTTCTTAATCCTGTAATATTTATTCCAAAGTGGTTCAACCAAAACACCAAAGTTTAATAGCAACATTTTGTTTCATATGGGCATTTCTACCTGGAGCTCGGTAAAACTGATTACTACTTGCAGCAAGAAATAAAAAGGAAGGGACTTGCTGACTTTCCTACGTATCAGTGCTTTAAAAAAAAAATGAATATTTTCTGCTTCACAAACATGCTGAATGAAATGCATGTCTCATTTATCACTTAAATAGTAATAACAGTGTCCGCTGCGGGCTGGATTCTGACATAGGTGGATTGACAGTGTTCGCTCAGCGGAAGCAATAAACAGATCAATAACAGAATGTAGCCTGGGGGGCTGGAGGTGTGACAAGTCAAGCATGATTTCAGAGTCTTGCTGGGACCCTTATTAAACTCATTTGTACATCTGAAAACAACTGATGCCTCATTGGGTTAAAGGTAGCTGCAAGTGTTGGTCTGAAGAAGGCTTGAATCCTACCAGCGCCCCAGAGGGACACGGCTGCTCCACAGCAGCCTGGTGCTCTTTTTGAAGAGCTGGCAGCGGTGAAATCTAAAATGTAATTAACTAAAAAGGCAACATTTTGTTTGGTGTTGTTTCCTCCCCCCTAACTTTTTGTTTGTCAGTGATGGTCTGAACTGAGCACTTCCCTTGTATGAGGGAGGAAGGAAAATCAGATGTTTACCTGTCCTCTCCTCCTCCTCTCCCCTTGCTCCCTACTGAGTGTTGGCAATGGACCTCCTGGGTGAAGGCAATAGCTTGCCCCTTCTCGTTACTTTGCTGAAGGAAGTGATAACGAGAGAGCTTTCCTTGCCTTCTCTCCTGCCAAACCCAGGAGCTGGCTGACTGAAAGGCTGGCGGGAGAAAAAGCTCGCTCTCTTTGGGCAGCAATGACTCAGGTTTCCACTTTTCCCCTGTTAGGGCTGTGTCTCAGATACGCTGCTGCCAAGAGGACCAGGTGAGTGGGCTTGAGTGGGCAGAGCGTGGCCGTCTCTCAGGTTTTTGGGAGGAAAGCGCCTCATCCTTCTGGAAAGGCTGCTGCGGTGTCTGAGGCTCAGCATGCTAAAATGAAATACTGACTGCTCTGAAATGTCTCCCTGCAGCAGGTGGATCAGAAAGGGTGATGACCTCGCTTTCACATGCTTCTTTTTTTTTGCTTTAATAGGTGGAAGTAACAAGTGACTAAGGAAAGGATTTGCTAATACTTGGTATTAGCTCCTTGCTGTATCTCTGGTCTAGCAATATTTTATTAGGGATCATCATGGGCAGGGTGGAGACTCACGGGGAGTAAGATGTTTTAGTATTTGTCTTTCAATTAAAGAGCTGATCCTGCCTGTTTCTACCCAAGAAAGGGCAACTCTTGTCAACATACCCTGCTGTTCAAACTGTGCTGACTTTCCTTTTGACTGATCAATGTCTGTCACCTCACACTTCCAAAGATAACAAGCAGTGGAAGCCACTTTGCCCAGAGCGTTTCCATTTCTGAGTTGCCCTTTCTTGGGGCGTTTGCCCACTTGCCCGCATCTGCATTTCTGCTCTTGCCACGTCTTTGTTGCTGGCTTGTGGTGCGCTGGGCCTGGGTGGATGCTCCAGCACTCACTGTGTCCTCTCTTGGGCAGGAGGCCTCTCACCGATTCGCCCTGCCCACCAGTGGCTCAGGAGGAGCCGTCAAGCAGGAGAACTTTGTGCTGAGCACGTTGGGGTAAGTGGTGGTGGTTGGTAGGTTGCTGCTGCTTTGCCAGACTGTACTGGGGGGCTATACCCAGGCTCCTGGGGGTGCCGATGTTTGTGCTGGGGGCTTCCCTCTGGGGCAAAGGGCGCTGTTCCCTGAGCGTCTGCGGCAAAGGTCTCTACAGCACCCTCAAAGTGAAGGGGCTTTCTTTGATACAAGATTTCGCCTTGAGGGAAACAAACGAACAAACTCATGGCAGGTTAACATAACAGTCTGTAGCTGTCTTCCAGGGGGCTGCCTTAGCCAGACTTCTGCTGTTTCCTACTGACACCTATACTGTAGTCAGTGATTCCAGTTGGCGGGTTGTATCAGTGTGCTGCTGTCAGCAGTTTTGCCAAGGGGCATTTTTCTGATTCTGGGTGCAGGGAGTTGCAGTTACAAGACCTGGAATTCTACTCTTGGCTCAATTTCTGACTCTGACCATGGACAAATCCTTTGTCCTTATCTCCCTAAAATAGCACTAATAAATCTGCTTTGCACAGAGCAAGCTGAGACCTGTTTGTAACAACAACCAAATTGTTGACATAAGCACGGAATCAGAAATTAACATAATGTTTTAGGCAGGGCAGTTAGGGTGAGGTGACTCATAAAGAATATGACAGCAGCTGGCTGCAGGCAAGAGCCAGGGACTTGAAAATGTGTGTAGAGTTCATCTGCATCCCCCAGCTGACCCTGGGAAGGAGGGGGACTTGGCTAGCTGTATGGGACAGGGAGGGGCAGTGTTGGGTTGGCGGTTTCGGTAGGTGTCTCTTGCCTCCTGTGACTTGTGTTTCCCAGATCTTTCTTCTCATTCCAGCACAGACCAGGTGAAAGGTGTGTTGACGCTGCAGGGAGATGCCCTGTGTCAAGCTGTGAGTACTTGCTGTGCTTCTTGCTTTGTACTACCATCAAGGGGTGAGCGTCATACTTATTGCACTTTGATGACTTCAAGGGGGAGGCCATCCTAATTACGCTTTTCCAGTGATCCATTAGTATTCTTTGTCAGTCTTCCCTAGTAGGCCTTAAATCCTTAATGTTTTAGCAACTGTTGAAATTTTTCAACTCTGTGGTGAGTGTCAACTCTCCAATTCCTATGGAGTCAACTTCCATAGAAATTCCTTGCCTTTACCGCTGTTGTTGTGTAATATCAGATTTCCTAGGGGGCCTTCTGAGATGAGGTCATGTGTATCCTGCTGGGATCCACTTTCACTAAATGCCTTTTAGCTTATCCTTTGTATTAACATCTTCCTGTAGAGGACTGAAGTTCTGGCTGTGCCAAGACGGCTGAAAGCAGCTTGCCAAGATGCCTTCTGGGAGGCAGAATGGAGTGGGACTGGCCGTCTCCATGTTCTGCATACGGAGATTGCTTGCTCTTCATGTGTTTGTTTCTTTGTTCAAGGACGTTAATCTGAAAATGCCCAGAAATAACCAGCTGCTGCACTTTGCATTTCGGGAAGACAAGCAGTGGAAGTTGCAGCAGGTACTGTTAACTTTAGATGCCTACCTGTCTGTAGTGTTTGCGCAAGCTACTCCAAGCAGTAGCTGTAACCCCTCGCTTTTTGAGAGAGAAGGTTATGTCTGTCCTACATTAGCTCCAGTGGTAAAACATAAGGGAGGAAACAGATGTAATTAAATTTAGTTACAGTGCTAGGAGAGAGAGGTGGGTTCCTAAAGTGCCAGCAAGCTGAAGGCTGCCTGCATAGAGCAGTCATAATCTTTTAAAAGGAGTGCCTGGGGTGCCCGTGTGGTACTGGCCTTGTGTCTGCTTGTACAACGCAGGCTAGCAGGGCAAAGAGCAACCTCGGAGGCTTTGAGTAGCTTGTGCTCATTCTCTTACAGAAGGGTTTTTTTGTGCTGAGAACAAATCTCACTGCATTGTGCTCTTGTAGTATAGCTGAGTTCCCCCAGTTGAGGAGTTAAAGGGATGTGGCTGTCTACAACACAGAATGTCTTTCCCACCATTTTGCTGGGAGGTACCCCATTTCAGGACCTGATCTAGGGCCTGATCTTGAAAATATAGTTTCCCACAGTTACTTTGTGACAGCTGAGTAGGTTGGAGAAAGATGTATTCCATGTGCTTCAATGTGCCATGGCTTGGATTCTCCTAGGTGATCAGCGCATTTGGTCTTGAGTGCAGTTTCCAACAGCTGCTTTGGCAGTGGAGTGAAAGCTCTAACCAGTAATATTGTAGAAATCTAGAAAATTTATGTTCTTGAGATGTTAATACCAAACCTGACCAAGTTAGTTTATGCCTCACAACAAGGCAAGGAAGTTTTTGTGATACTGCTCAACAGTGCATCCTGTTTTGTGGCTGTTTTGTACTTAGTTCATAGGTTTCTACCAGCTTTTGTGGAAAAGACCTTCCTTTATTTACTTGGAAGAGTTTTGTGTTCTAATATTGTTCAGATGTGGAATGCAAGTGCCTAAGGGACTCTGCAGAAACTTTTACAGTGATTACATGGAGATCTTTGTCCTGTCCAAATTTAAAAATGAGCATCTTGAGATATTGTGAGTTTCTTCCTTAGTGAGTGGTGCCAGATTGGAGTTTCTCTGTGCAAAGTCAAGGTATCAGTAAGAAATTGTAGTATAGGCATGTTTTTGAGGAACACAAGTGCAGGCACACAAGTTTTGAGGAACTTGATTAGAAAATGGAGCAAAATCAAGGGGGAACAGGAATAAAGCAAATCCTTATAATAGCTGGATTGGCATTGCTGGGTTGGCAATACTGCCAGTAGCCACTTAGCTTGCTGAAAAGCATCTGGGAGATGTAAAGGCTGGAGATGGTGATGTTTGGAGATGCCACAGTCCAAGTACCTGCAGAGTCTCTGCAGTCTGACAGTGGACTTCATCATCTCTTCTTTCTGCAGTCTTCAGTGCCCTGTGCTTTCTAAGAGCAGGGCTATTGTGTGATCCCTGAGCTCCAGATGAGAAGGAACCAGCGCCCAGATCTATGCCAGGGAGGCCTCTACAAGGCTGAGCTAGGATCTGGGGTTGCTGGGGAGCAGTGTAGTTCTATCAAACTGCAAATAGCCCAAGCTGTGTTACTCGTCTTCCAGCAGCCACCTCTCATACAGGCTTCCCTGCTTACCTTTTCTATTTTTATTTCCCCCTCTGATTTACCTCTTTGCTTTTTTAAAATTTTCCTGCTGCTGCTTGGAACTGAACACAAGTTAACTTTCTCCCAGGGCCATTTTCTTCTTCCTCTGTTTTGTCTTTGTCCTTACGAAAGCATTGGGATACACCCATCAACCTTGCTTTGATAATTGTCTCCTGGCTAGAAGCTGTCTTGCTTGAGAGGGACTTGACCTAGCTGTGTCCTGAGTTTGGTCAAGTTCCACAGAAGCAGCGCAATGGCAGTTTGATTGCTGGAGATAACACTCAACCCAACAATTATAGCTTAGAAGAGCTCTGGAATACTGCCAGAGACACTGTATTAGAAATCAGTGTTTGCTGGTTGTTGTTGCTATTGATGTAATTTATGTAATTGGATTTAGCTCTATGTAGTTCCTAAGGAAGAAATCATTATTTGTGACTGCCATTTATCATCAATAGTGAAAATTCCTACCTGAACAGTCATCATCAGGGTCTTCCCAGGATGAGAGTGCCTGATGTCACAGTTCCTTCAGAGCAGCAGCAATATTTTTATTGACAATCCAAGTTGTAGCTATCAAACTGCTTGGCATCTCCAGTCTTTTAAGTGAGGAACCCAATAATGTGTCTGGGCAGCAGTGGTAGATTTGTATTAGTAAGTGTCTGGTACTCAGAGAGAAATGGTCTCAACATTTGAGGCATCCCCATTTTCATAGGGCCAATGAGATAACCAGG
Source organism: Bartramia longicauda (assembly GCA_028566575.1). Taxonomy (NCBI): domain Eukaryota; kingdom Metazoa; phylum Chordata; class Aves; order Charadriiformes; family Scolopacidae; genus Bartramia; species Bartramia longicauda. Next base: position 18,142,544 of record JAOXNH010000067.1, on the reverse strand, counting down.
AGCCCTCTACTTCCTAGTGTTTATTACAGAGAGTGTTTCTTTAATAGGGCTTTTTTGTACCTTTGCAGATCCAGGATGCTAGAAACCATGTTAACCAAGCCATTTACCTGCTTGTGAACAGAGATGTAAACTACCAGTTCAAAACAGGCTCAGAGGTTCTCAAGGTGAGGAGAAAGCCTTCTCTACTTGTGTAGGAACATGCATTTTTCTTCCCTCCATTTGTTGTTTCAAAAGCAGTTAATGCTCGTTATTCTCTTGAGTCTCTTACTGGAAATGGATTCCCCATTTATACCCATGGCACATTCCCTCCTGTGCTCTTCCATGTTCTTCCCTGTCAGTCAGGGCTTTTGGGGAGAGAAGGAATGAGGCAGGCATCAGCAAATAAAAGATTAAGGTTAGTACTCATGATTTACTGACGATTTGAAAAGGACTTCTGACTTGCCAGTAGTAGTTGATATGGTCTGATACAGACCAGCTGCTGTGTGGCAGTAAATCCCAGCTCTCTGCTTGGAAATGCTCTCTGAAGCTACCAGAGTTTCAACTTACTCATTAGAATCCATCACAATATCAAACACGAGAAAGCTAACCCTTTCTAGTCTCCACATGGGCAAGGGCTGCTAATAGAAAGAAGCTAGGTAATAAAAATATTTCCTTTTGGGTGGAAGCAGGGGAGAGAAATTAGTCATAATGTAAAATGCCTTCATCTTAGCAGTCATGAGCTCTATAACAGACATATGTTGCTTTCCACTTTTTTACTGGAAAAGGACATCTGTCTGAATAGAGCCTTTGAATTGTGGCTTCTGGCAGGATTGGACTCACAATGAGCTGGTTCTTTTATCTAACACCCTAGATCGTAGACAGTTATGAACGGGGGCGGGGGGAGGGGAATTCAGCAGTTATTGTACCTGATATGGGAGTGGGGAGATTAGAACAGGGCTTATTTTTCCTTAATGCATGCTCTTCAGAAGAGGTGATGATGAGTTTGTCAGTGCTCTGTGGCATCAGTAATTGATCTCGTGTTCTCTTCTTATTCTTCTAATGAATAGCTGTTCTCTCTTCAGTCCCTAGTATTAAAACACTCGTGGCCTGTCTCACAAGTGTTTTTGAAGGTGGTAATAAACTGCATTTATGTGGAATCCATCCTGTCTCATTAAGTCCCTGAATTCCTGGAAGGGCAGCGGTGGTGGTGGTGCTCTTTGTTGTTGTAACACTTGCAGAAGGCTGTAGGATTCTGCAGCACACTGTCCAGAGGTGTTCGGGGATTGCCACTCAGCAGTGTACTGTATGTTATCTTGTAGCTTATGGATGCTGTGATGTTACAGCTCTCAAGAGCCCGAAATCGGCTTACCACTCCAGCCACTCTGACTCTACCAGAGATTGCCTCCAGTGGTCTCACGGTAAGTACGTGGTGGTCTAGATCTCCATACAGTCTAGCAGCATGCAACAGTTAGGATATTATGCTACATCCTGGTGGAAGTGCATTTCTGAAGTGTCTCTGAAGCAGAAAGAGAGAGATGAAGTAGGTGTAAATCCTGAGCGTTTTTGGCTGCTCTCGTATCTTCCTGTGGGAAAGCAGATGACTTGGCCGTGAGGACTCTGGTTCTCGGAGAGTAAGTTGTATCCTCTGCCCAGGAAGCTTGTCCAGGGATGATTTGCCGTTGTGAACACTGCTCCATCGTCTTGTCACCATCGTGTACACACCATTTGATCAAGTGCAGCAAGAGGAACAACCATTGCCTGCAAGCTGCTTAGTCTTTCTTTCCTAAGGTCCCTCACACTGTGGGGTAACTGTAGTATGGCTTAGGAAAAGGTGGTGATTTCCCAGCATTAGAAATAATATTCCTTTCACTGACAAATAAACTACTTATTTTCTCACCAGAAAATGTTCACACCTGCTCTGCCTCCAGACATCCTTGTGAATTTCTATATTAACCTGAACAAGCTGTGCCTGACTGTCTACCAACTCCATGTGCTGCAGCCCAGCACAACCAAGGTGACGCCTGCTGTCTCTTGAGCCTTGTTTATTTACCTTCCCCTACTTCCCACTGTGAGGAGGAGATTGCACTGCTACTGGGTGCAATGTTATATGCATAAGATAATGCAGAAATGACTGTAACTGGTGTTAAGTGTCTATGTTTAGATTTGCTGCAGACAGAACCCTGGCTCCAAATCTTGTTTGGGGCATGGCCACTTAGCCCAGAAGAAAATACCTGTGCTCTGGAGAAAGCCAGTAACTGTTTTTTTCCAAGTAATGCTTCATCTTGCAATATAGTTTGATAATTTTGGAAAGGCATAATTCTGGTAATCTAGTTTACATTGAAGTAGCTTGGTTTTCTGAATGGAGTTTTGATGAATACTTCTGTGCTTCACATCTTGGACTTGGGTCAGCTTGATGTCCTGTAAAAACAGAATTAAACTCTTAAGCGTTATGAAATGCAGTCCTGCCGCAAGGATTTTTCCCTAAAATCTATCTTTGGATTTTATTCTGGATCTTCTCATCTTTTTTTTTTGTGGTGCTAAAATTTGGACCTAAATTGGACTCAGCCACTGTATAGAATTTTTTTCCTGAAGGAGCAGGAAGCCGTCAAATGACATGGATTCCATATGAATGGAGTATTCAGAGTATAGGCATTTCTTGATGTCAGGCTACTTTTCAGTTTTCATGCAAACAGTAAACATCCTCCTTCTAAGCAGTTTGTTTACTGTGTCAAAATCCTAATGACCTTTTCCTTTTCCTCTAGAACTTCAAGCCATCTGGAGGGTCCATTTTACACAACCCTGGAGCTATGTTGTAAGTACAGTCACAGTTGTAGAAGTATACTGAGGAAGAGATCCAAATGGCTGTACTCAATTTTGACTATAGCGTCTATTAAGTGGAGAAGCTGGACTGAGTTGCGTGCTGTGGCTGTGCCTGTGAATGCACAGGTGCCCATAACTGTGCTTCTTTAATGACTCAGTCATAAAGGCCCAAAGGTGTGGCTTTTCAAGATACAGTCCACCCATACAGTGCCGTGAGTTTGTCTAGAGATCAGAGCTGTCAACCAAATTGAACACCAAGTTATTGGCATTGATGTCTGCATTTACTGCTTTTGTGCCTCTCTGGAAAGTGGTGAAGTTTCTACCTTAAGCCTATTAGATTTAGCTTAACGCTAAATCTGGTCAGAGGTAGACTGAGAGTTTGCATTCTATAACTTTGCCAGGTGCTGTTTTAAATGTAGTAGAAATCATAATGATCTCTTCTGTGAGAATGGAGGACAGTTGAGTTTTGTGTTCTGTGCTGTTGTGTGTGAAACTGTGCTCTTTTTCCCCCACTCCAGTGAGTTTGGCAACCAGCGGTATGAAGTCAGCCATGTCCATAAAGTTGAATGTGTTGTCCCATGGTTAAATGATGCCCTTGTCTTCTTCACAGTTTCACTGCAGCTTTGCCAGCAACTGAAGGACAAGGTAATGGCCTCAGAAAAGGGGCTTTGTTTTTAACTCTGGATTTTGAAAGGACTTCAGATCTCCTAAAAATCTGATTTGATGTTATTCTGTATGAATTACATATAAACTGAAAACAAATGATGAGTCAGTTCTCTGGAGCCAGGGAGTTGGCTGGCACTGCCTGGCAGACAGCCATCTGGGATAAGTGTAGTAGTGTGGCAGATGTGTTTGCTGTACCTAGTGACTAGATGGAAAGGAGCAGGTAGACACTTTTGTGTTCTCAGTCATGAGCTAGATGTGAGAAAATGCCGGGGTGCTGTAGAGGAGGCATGGAGACCTCAGCAAACTAGATTCCAGCAGACCAGTGTTCAGTTCCAGCTCTGCAGCTGACCTAGCTGCCTCCTTGAGCAAGTAACTTCATGCTCCAAGCTTCTTCATTGACAATAGCAGCAAATCTGCCCTTCTGGAGTGCAGTGGTGAAGCATGTAATGCCATAAAACTCAATCTTCGTGCATGCTTTATACGTTTCTTCTTCTATGGCCCAAGGGATGCAGGAACTTACCTGCTTTTCTTCTTGCTTTCCAGATATCTGTTTTCTTCAGTTACTGGAACTACAGGCCATATTAATTCTCTGTGGATTGTCCAAGCCCTTCCAGCTTCTCCCTGTTTGTTTTCAACATGCCAGCTGAGTTCAGGTCAGCCTGAGGAGTGCTGTGGTTCACTACCATGTGGCCCTCCATTGGGTAGGGTCAGTGTATCCAGAGACACAACTTTACTAGCCTTGTCCCCTGCGTAAGCCAGGGCACCAAGCCACGCGGTGTGGTTGGCGAGAGCTTCCACCTGTCTTTGGTCGCATGTGCATTCTGTGGGTTATACTTTCCAAGCCTCTGATGAATTACACTAGTCCATTACAGGGGATGAGGAGCTCACTAACCTTATTTGCACACAGTGTTGTAACTATCTGCTGGACTGTGAGCTGGCTGGGAAGGGATGAAGACAGACTAATATAATATACCACAAAAGCTGAAGGGCATGTTGCTCCATGTAGTGAAATATGTTGTTGTG
>JAOXNH010000067.1:18072177-18092024 GCA_028566575.1 Bartramia longicauda | reverse complement strand
CCTTTCCCAGATACTCTGCAATTAGATTAAAAGGCGTAGTTTGGGATAAAAGGCTTGAGTCTCTTGATTCTACAATCAATCCCAGGCTGTTGGTGCCTATGGCCAACGTGAAGGTGTCCTCCTCCCTTTCCCTACACCTTGAATTCATTTCAGTTCCTTGATTGGATGGATGGATGGATGGATTGGAGCGATCCAATGGGAATGGGCTTGGAGCAGGATTTCCAGCAGCCACCATCCCTGGAGAAGGCCTGCCAGCCCCCTGGACCTCAGCTGCCAGGAAGAACCACAGAATCAATGGGACCACTCACATCCTTTTATTCCTTTCCCAGATACTCTGCAATTAGATTAAAAGGCGTAGTTTGGGATAAAAGGCTTGAGTCTCTTGATTCTACAATCTAAAAAGCCCTCATGCAGTTTGGTACTTTGTCCCTCTCTGCCTGCCTCCAGCTCCTCAGGTGGCACCAGAGCTGCGTTTGTGTCCCTTAGAGAAGCCCTGGCAGGTGCCTCCTGGTCAACGCTGTGTTTGTTTTGTTCCTCAGCATCGAGCTGCAGACGCGGGAGCTGAACAGCCAGATCCGCTCAGGGGTGTACGCCCACCTGGCTGCTTTCTTCCCCTGCAGTAAGGACACTCTGGTGAAGCGAGCCCGCAAGCTTTATCTCTACGAGCAGGTGAGTGACCTTGGCAGCACGGCCCTGTCTCCTCTGCGTGTTCCCCCTGAGCTCCAGAGCTGAGCCGTTGGCCCTGATGCGGTGGTGGCCTCCACGGAGCGTGGTTCAGGCAGCACGTCTGGTGGTTTGGGTTTGGAAGTGGCCAGGTCTGGACCTGCCAGAGGTGGGTGTCTGGGCTGGAAGAGGCCCCGTGGAAGCTGAGTCTCTTGTGTGCTGTGCTCCAGGGTGGCCGCTTGAAGGAACCGCTGCAGAAGCTGAAGGAAGCCATTGGAAGGGCCATGCCAGAGCAGATGGCCAAGTACCAGGAGGAATGCCAAGCCCACACTCAGGCCAAGTTTGCCAAGTAAGCTCCTCCTTTGCTTATTGGGCGTCTGGAGCTGTTCTCAGCAGGCTCCCTGTCACCTCTGGGCTGCTCTCATTGAATTTACCACCTAGTTTTGTTCTGCAGCCAAAAATTGCTGGCGGGCATTAATTGGCCTGATTAAGCTGTGTGCGTTCTTTGTGCTCTCTGTGGCGATGCCAACTACAGCAGTGTTTGATGAGCCCAGAACTTGGCTGAAGTTTTTCACTTCTGTGTTTGGACATGTCTTTGGGAACGTGAAAGCCTGAGAACAGCCAGGCTGGATTAGTCCCGTGGTCTCTAGTCCACAATATTGGGAGATTTCTTAATCTTGAGCAATTTGCTCTGCTTGCACTCAAAACAAGAGATTCCTCCTTCCCGTGCGTGTGTTACCACTCACTCTGGAGACCTCTGAACAGCCATTGTTCAAGAGATACTTAATCCTGTCCTTAAATCTCCAGGACAATAACTTCCACATCATCTCTTTCTCCATTTTAGGATTCTGGAGGAGGAAAAGGACAAAGAGCAGCGGGACCGAGTTTGTTCTGACGACGATGAGGATGAAGAAAAGGGAGGGAAGCGCATCGCGGGACCACGAAAGAAATTTCAATGGAATGATGAAATCAGGTTTGCATAATTTAGATACTAAGTGAACCTGTGACCTGCCTTATGCAGTTGGAAGTGAAGCGTTTCAGTATTTGTATCCTGTTTTCTGAGCAGCGCTGATCGTCTGTAGGAACAGTCAGCTTGGAGGTTTGTGGCAGAATGTGGTGTTTGTGGAAGCCACTGTTGCATTTTTTTAAATCTCACCCTTATATACATTGCAAAACTGAGCTGGTTTCGGGCACAGGCCCAACTGTGAGAGAAGGGGTAAGAAACCTCTGTGCAGAGGGGAAAAAGAGAGGGACAGAACTTTGGGAAAAGAGGGAACTCAGCTGAATTGCTGAAATCCTACAGAGCAGACTCCTAAGGAGACCAGATTCTGGCTGTGAGAGCAGTTAAAGGCAGTGGGGGTCACCGGCCCTGGCCCCCAGGATTGTGACGGAGCAGAGAGCGCTGGGTGAAGGGGAGAGGGAGGAAGGATAAAATGAGGATCACTCACGCTGTTGTCTTCATCTGATTCTGTACCAAACCGAGGTGCTGTTCCATAGATGGCCGACTCATTTAGGACAAAGCTTCCCTTCCTGCCTTCTCGTTGCCTCTTGGCACGAAGGGCTGCGGAGGGCGTCAGTTCTGCGGTCGTTAACGAGGCCGGTAATTCTGGCACTGGTTTACTACCTCTGCTGTTCCAGGAGGTTCAAACGGGAAGGGATAACACAGTTTATCACCCGGGGTGCATCCATGAACGTGCCTTTCCCTTCCTCTTCTTTGCTGAGGCAGCGCAGGGTCGGTTTATCCGTGAGGCGTTACGCAGAGCCAGGCGTGTCTCCGTGTATTTATCCAGCCCCGGCTAAACGGAGTGACCTCCAACTGGGCAAGTTAATCCACGTAACTGTATTTGAAATCTTCCTGTTCTTCAGGGAGCTGCTTTGCCACTTGGTGAAGATTAAGTTGGATGGTTATGACCTTGACAAGAATAAGGCTCAGTCTCTAGAGGATTATGTGAAGACCTTCCTAGATGGCGAGGTGAAGCCCCTTTGGCCAAAAGGCTGGATGCAGGCCAGGTGAGCAAGCATCGAGTTGTACTCCAGGGATTCCTTGTCCTCAGGGACTTTGGAAGGTCATAGTCCTGTCCCTGCTCCAAGAATGGCCAGCTTCCAAGTTAGATCAGAGTGCTCAGGGCCTTGTCCTGTGGAGATTTGGAAATCTCCAGGGATGGAGATTACCATGGCATCTCTGGGCCCCTGTTCTGGTGCTTAATTACTCTCCATGAAATCTTTTTCTCCTTATATCCAGTCAGAATTCCCCTTGCTGCACTCAACTGAATATTCCCTCTGTTTGCTTTTTACTGTGCACCTTTGAGAAATGTCTGGCTCCATCTTCTTTGTGGCTCCCAGCCCCCCCCGATTCTTTAGTTGGTGGAAGGCTGCCATTAGATCCCTCCTTGGTCTTCTCATTTTCCAGGTTGGGCAAACACAGTTCCCTCCACCTTTCCTTGTATTTGTGTCCCTGTTCCTTGGCCGCCTTGGTGGCTCCGGACCGTCTCCAATTTGTCCACATCTCTCTTGTATTACGGGGACATTGAAGCTGGATGTTGTGTCCACATGTGGCCTCCCAAGTGCTAAACAGAGGGGAATAAGCCCCGGAACTGCTGGCTGTGCTCTTGCTGATTCCTCCCGGGATATAGATAGCTCTCAGCAGTACCCCCTTGCTGCAGTTCCTCATGTTCAACTTGTCCACCAGGACCCTTGGGTCCTTTTCTGCAAGGCCCCTTGGCCCCCAGCCTGTGTTGCTGCCTGAGGTTATTCCATCCCAGCTGCAGGACTTTGCAGTTTGTCTTTGCTGAACTTCCCAAGGTTTGTGTTGGCTCCTTTCTCCAGCCTGTCCGGGTCCCTGTGAATGGCAGCCCTGCCCTCCAACCCATTCTCCCCTCTCCCTCCGTGTTCCTCGTGCCCTCAAACTTAACCAAGGGCGCAGTTGGTGCTGTTGCTCCCCCGTGTTGACCGCTGAGGGATGCCGCTGGCAGTGACCAGTTACAAGGTAGAACTGGGGCTGGGGGGAAGCTGACTGGTTTCTTGAACCTGTGTTACAAAGGATCGCTTTAATCTGTCTCGGGAAGGATATGTTTTTCAGACACTTTGGGAGGTCTTCCCTAGAGTAGTCCCCAAAGAAAGCAAAGCAGGAAGTTTTAGGGGCTTTGGGCTTGCGCTAGACGTGTGGGAGAGCAGAGTAAGTAGGAATTTGGTGTGGTTTTCTTTACCCGATGTGGTGTCTTCACTGCTGTTCCCTGCTCTTTCACATCCTCTGTCAGCCATGCCATGGAGCTGGCCGTCGCAGGGAGCCGTCCAAACTGCAGAGGGTCACTCTGCTGGGACTCTCATCACCCTGCTTTGGTTTTGCTCAATAGCTGTAAAGAAGGGACACAACTGTACGGTCTCACCGCTGGGATCTCTCTCTCTTTGTGTTTAAAGAGCTGGGCAGCGCTGGTGTCTTCTTTCTGCTGAATTTGCTTTTTGGCTTTCCTAGGGGATAAAGGAAGAAGTAGGTCCTGGTTTTTAAGAAGAGCAGGAAGGGCGAGTGGCATGTTACAGGTCCCTTTGGAAAAGCCCATGGTGGTTGCACGTGCCCGTGAGGGACAGTAACCAGCATGGATGTAGCGTGGCGTTTTCGTGTCTGGGAGCTGAATGATGGCATTAAGAGGTGGATGCAGATTCCTGCGTAGTTAATGAAGATATTACCAGCTTGAGGGTCTTGGTTTGCCAAGTTTTAAAAACTCCCTTTTCTTTGGATAAAAGGAAATTAAGATCTTTTCCCCCTAGCCTGTAGCTGAAACTGTTCTTAGGCATAAAGATTTTCACCCAGGATTCAGTGTAGGAGGGGCTTCCAGTGAAGTTAACTATGGAATGACTGAATAAAAGCGGTTGTCCTGGTTCCTTTCCAATGGCTGAAGGACAATGGTTTCTCCTGCTGGGACTTGATGGAGTTGGATTTGATGATCCTTATGGGTCCCTTCCAACTTGAGATATTCCATGATTTGGGGTTTCAAGAGGGAGGGTAGGCTGACAGCCATGCAGAAGGGGAGGGATTGGTGACGCTAGGAGAATTGCCAACAATTCCATGGGCAAGTCAGCTCGATTCACTGACGTTGTGATCACCGGAGTTCGTCTTTAAGAGGAACTTGAAGGTGGACAGAGCAGCAACGTTGAGTATGAGTTCAGAGAGACTCTGCCATGACTCTGTTCTCTCAGTTAGTGCTAAAAGGCAATTAACAGAGTATGAGGTCATTTTAACGTTGCTTTTTAAAAGAAAAAAGGATGACAAAAGGCTTTGGCAGGCAGTTAATAGCAGACGGGGAGCATATTCCACGTGCTGGTGCCACAAAGCTGTATTTTTAAGTTTCTCACCCTCATATCTAAGTAGGCAGCTGAGTGGCAACTGGTTTAAGTGAAATAGTGTGAGATTCAGGTCTACGTAGCCTCAGTCATAAAGAGTTTTGGTTGAAGCTCTATTTATTGGTTGTGGTTTGTCATTTGTTCCGGAAACGGTTGTGCTGATTTAAGAAGTCACCTCAGCTGTTTGTTGGGGACGTAAAGGCATCGGGGACAGGCCGCGGGCGAAGGCTTCTCATCCATATTGCTGTGTGGAGGCAGGGTAAGGTAACCTTTCTCTTTTGGAGTTGGTGAAGAGCTCTTGGATGGTCTGTGGCTGCAGTAACTCCCAGCTCGAGGGATTGTACTGCCTCTCCAGTCGCCTGTCAGCTTTTTAAACTGACAGAGCTTTTTCCTTAGTTATTGTCCATCAACTGCCTTAATGGCCTTTCCAGCGCCTACAAGCGTAGCTCCCCCAGAGAGGGAATTGTGTGGGGGAATTCAGCAGGATTTTCTTGGAAAAGGGATGAATATATTTGTTTGCTCTCTGTGGTTTGAATTTCACCGAGTCCTCCCCCCCCGCTGTACCGTGCAGCTCTGTCTCCAGTGATCCCAGCTGCTCTACTGGGTCCTGCTGGATATCACTTCTCATTGCTCTCTTCCCTTCGTAGGACACTGTTTAAGGAGAGCAGGCGTGTACACGGACACCTCACATCGGTCCTGTGAGTATCGCGCAGCATTCCTTTGGAGTGATAAACTGGTGAACTCCGTTCCCTGGGGCCTGGGTGGACCGTGCAGGAGCTCCTGAGCTTGCTTGGCTCCCGGCAGATAGTTTGGCGCTGCTTCCTTTGGGGAGGCTTAGGGAGAAGCAGTTGTGTTGTGTGTGACATCGCCCTGTGACAGCCTTCCTGAGCTGCTTCAGCCTTCCAGTGAGCTCAAAGAACTTCTCCAGGTTGCCTCCTGGCCTCGTTCAACAGACTGGAGTCTGTGGACTGGGAGGTAGATGAAGATAAAATGGAGGATAATGCCAGCAAGGTGGTTATTGCTGCCTGTTCTGTGGGTCCTTACTGGGTTCTGGATTCCCTCTTTCTCCTTGCCAGGTTAAAGGAGGGGTACAGTGAGCTCAGGCTAGTGAAGATGGCTCGTGGGTGGCAGACCAAGAGAGCCATCGGAATCCAGCTGGGCAGATGCTTTAAGGCCAAACGGTCTCATGGATCTTGCTGGCAGACTATAGTAGAGGACGACAGGGACTTAAGCTGAGGTCTGTTTGACAGACGGTCCTGTTCTTGGCACTGGGTGAGCGAGGGGAAGTGTGAGAAAGAGGATGAAATAGACTGTAGAGTCATCCTTCCCTCAGCCGTACCGTTCCGGCAGCTCAGGGATGTCTTGTAGCAGAGATTGCATCTGACCAGACCAAATCATCTATTTGCCGTGAATTGGGCAGATGCTTTTGCATCCTTGACTTCTTCTGGGTAAAGAAACGTGTAACTTTTCTGCAAAACACTCTTGGTATCAGTTTCTCTCTGGGTGTTGCTGTAGTTAGGTCAGTGGTGGGTTCCTGTAGCAGCTCCTGGCCCTGCACCTGGAGCAGGACGTGTCTGTTTGGTGCTTCCACCGCTCTGCAACCGTTTCAGGACTCTGCTCCGCTCCCTAATTCATTCCCCTGTGCGGGAGTCGGGGCTTCCTAGAGCAGCAACCGAGTTTCATGCGGTTTTGAATCCTAGCAACCTGACATCCTGCCTCTGTTCCCTCGGTTCTTTGCAAAAGCCTCAGTGGATCGTCATTAACAGGGCCCAAGTGTGCTCCCTAATTGGATGCTTCCCTGCGGGCGTTCAGTGAGCCGTGTTTTTTTTGTCTCCCTCCAAACAGGGCGAAGAAGAAAGTTATAGCTCCTACTAAGGTGAAAGTGAAGGTGAGTTCTTTGGTTTTTTTGGTTCTCGTGGTTGATGTACACCAAGGGTCAAGTGTCTGCCTCTGTAAATCCTATATTTGAGCCTCGGACCTATATGTTAGTTCTGAGGAAGTTGTACTGGGGAATAGCTCTAGTCAGTCTAGGGCTTGAAAAAGCAACTGGAACAGCAGCTAAAATGGATGGTGGCAGCAGCTGGGTGGGAGGCGGGTGTTTGGCAGGCAGAGAACATGCCTATTCTGCCTTTTATCCCCAAATTGGGAACCTTGCCTTCCCTTTCCAGCAGTAAACGCTGCTTCTGTTCTGACTCTGCCTTCTCCTGTGATTTTTGTTTTGTTTGTTTGTTCCAGGAATCTTCCTGCAAGCCAGATAAAAAGGTGTCGGTTTCTGTTCCTTCGATGCACTCAAGCAGCACCTTAGCTCTGTCCTCGGAGCCCCAGGGAGGAGCTCTGGGCATCAGCGCCCAAACCAGAGAGCTCTTATCCCTTGGGACATCCCAAGGAGCCAGCAGCACCGGCGCTCCCGCTACCTTCATGGATGACTCCTTGGATGAGGATTTAATTCATAACCCCACTTCCTCCCTCGAAGCCGTCTCCAAGGAACTGGCTGTGCTGAACAGCAGAGCGGGAGGGAGCCCTGACTTTACTCTTCCCGGAGCTCCAAAAGCTCCACCAGAGAAGATCCCAACTCTCGCATCCTCAGAGGAGAAGAGGACATTTCCAAAGTCCAACCCTTCCCCTACATCATCCTCTGGTTCCCTTCAGTCTCCTCTAAATTTCCTGGCTGAGCAGGCCCTGGCGTTGGGCCAATCTTCTCAAGACAAAAAGACAGAGAACTCTAATTACAAAGAGCTCTCCTGCCAAGCCTCCCCCAGCAAAATCCTTCCTGATGGGCACCAGGCTAAACAGAAACACCACGGCCTGGTCCGGCCAAGCCATGGGCCTCAGACCTCCACCCCAGCCCCGGCTTCTCAGCAGGTGAAGGTCTTTCACTCAGGCAGCCAGCTACAGAAAACTTTCTCCTCCCCGGCTCCCTTCGTCAAACTGCAGAATCCCAAGTCCTCCTCCTCTTCCTCCTCCTCCTCCTCCCCACTGCCCCAGCGCTCCCTCCTCCAGCAGGTCAAGTCATCAACCAAAGCTCAGAGCTTCCATTCCTCTGCCTCACCAGGCAGCACCCAAAACTCTGGCAGCTCCCACAAGAGCCCAGGCTCATCCTCATCATCTCTCAGCTACACGGGAAAACACTCAAGTGGCTCTAGCTCTTCAGGACAATCTTACAAATCACCCTTCGTTTCTGGTTCCCTCTCCAAGCACGGGGCTTCTTCCAGCAGCTCCTCATCTGGAGCTTCTGCAAACCAGGGCTGCTCCTCTGGGACCTTGCTGCCCACTGTGCAGACCCCTTCCTCGGGCCAGGCGTCCAGCCGCCCCTCCTCAAGCTCCTCGGTGAAGAAGACACCCGTTTCACAGAAGTTGACTCTGGTGGCACCTCCTGGAGGTTCAAACGGAGATTCTAGCGGGGGCACTCAAGGGGTGGCCAAGCTGCTGACCTCCTCCCTAAAGCCAGCGGTTGTTAGCAGCACCGCATCTTCTACCTCTGTGCCGGTAAGCGGGGCTGTGCTGGCCTGCCCCGGAGCTGGGGGAACGCGTGGCATTCCATCGGGCCATCCCCTGACTTGTTCACACCTGCCCTAAAGTGGTGACTTCTAAAGAATTCCCTGAAATTCCAGAATGACTGTCTGGATCTTGGCTGCTTTAGGCTTGGAAGTCCTGGCCTTTGCCACGGGCTTGCGCTCCGGAATTCCGGCTTTCATTTTCAGCTCAAAATAACAACGAAGCAAAACGCTATTCGTTGGGCCATAACGGCTCCTGAGGGACTCCCGGGTTACCCAGACACGCCTGTATTAGTCACCCAGGGTATTTAATGGTATAAGGGCCTTAATTTTTCACCTATAGGAAAAAAGTAATTGTTCCTAACGCTGTTGTATTAATTTGTTGTTGGCTGCTCATCCCTGCCACCTTTTGTGGCGTGTGGAAAGAGCCAGGCCATTAACTGAGTATATTTAAATGGGCCTGAAAGACAGAGAGCTGAAAAGCATTCCCTGGTGGTGTCTCTCTCCGAGGGAGAGATCTTGGATACCGGTCTTGTGCGCCAGGGTGCATCAGCCCTTGGTCCCCTGAGTCGTCAGCAGTGAAACGCTGGTAGAAGCGAGTAGGAAGCATCCTCCCTGGAACTGGCAGGCGAGGAGTAAGCTGTTCCTCTGCCTGATGGAGGCACAGTTCCAGAGTGAAATCCGGTACGGTCACATTTAGAAGAACATAGCATCCTGCAGCAGGATTGCCAGAGTCCTGGGAGCCTCCAGATGGCCTCAGGAGTTGGCAGGCCCTGGCCCCTGGCTGGGAGGGTGGTTCTTGCAGGGAGGAATTCTTGAGCGCTCTGTGTTTTGCAGTTCTTTAGGTCTGAATGATGCTTGGCTTTGGTTTTCCTACTCCTGACCGACCTTTCCTGTTGCCTTTCAGAAAGGAACTAGTGGAGCTGTGCTGCTAACGAGTTCTTCCTCCTTAAGTGTCCTGGCTCCTTCCTACAAGTCCAGCAATCCAAAGCTGCCAGCGGCCCTGAGCTCCACCCCGTTAGGTATTATCTCTCCTATTCATTCCTTCCCTCTTCATGTCATCTCCTTCAGTTCCGACTCCTCCCCAAAAGCAGGAGTATCAAAGGATGCAATAGTTACGGGACCTGCTCCAGGAACTTTCCACCATGGCCTTGGCCACAGTGAGTATCCTCCTGCTCCAGGCACACCTGTGTTGCTTGTGCTGTTGGATAACAAAGCCGCCCATGCTCTGCTGTGTTAACCCATCGCAGACCAAACCATCTCTCTTGCTGCTGCTTCGTGCTGTTGTTCCTGCATTTATATCTCCAGCAGTTGCGTTTGGAGGACCTTGGGCACATCCCTATAGCTAGCCCAGAAGTCCCCGTAGTTGGAAGCTGAGCTTACAGGCTCACTGCTGCAGCTCCTCTGCTCGTTTCTGTCTTGGATGTGTATTTGTTTTTTGGTTTGGTTGTTTTTTTTCTTTTTTTTTTCTCCCCCCCTCTCCTTTTGTTTGTTTTTCTCTCTAGGTCTTCTGGCTGGCTTGCACTCCAGCCCCCACCATGCAGCGCCACTCCCACATTCTGCCCTGTCCACTCATTTACCGCAAAGTTTGCCAGGTAACTTGTCCTGTTCGTCTCCCGCCTCATCCCGTATCCCGGCAGATTAATTCCTCTCGGGGTAAAAACAAAAGAGCTTGTCCCTGTTGTCCGACTGCTGTGGCCATCGCTAAAGCCCGTGGCCTGCCTGAGGTCCAAGGCGTAGCCCTCTGTGTCCTCTCCTGTTCCATTTAGCCAGGGCAAAGTTGCCCGTTTTTGGAATGAGGAGCCCTCGGTGCTTATGGTGAGCTCCTGGAGGTGCTCGGCTTTGCTGCTGGCGTCGTGGGGAAGAATTATCCTGCCGGGATTAAAGCTGTGCGTGTTTATGTGCAGTCTTCCAGGACTGCCCAGGAATGAATATTCCAGCTCTCTGGAGTTTCATTACTGGTGTCTGACCCGTATAAAATGCGTCGGACCAGAAACGTGTCTGTGCCCTGAGCTTGATTGCCCTCATCTCCTCTGCGACCAGTTTGCAGGGTAAATGGAGACTGGTTTACTTGGTGTTGGCGACGGGATGGTTTTGCAGTTAAGCCTGTTCCTGCCCCAGTTTGGTCCCTGCAGAAGCAATGCATAAAAGAAGAGATTTCCAAAAAACACCTTCTCTGCCCATAAATGCAGCCCTGCCTGGTGGACTGGGAGCGTGTGTAAATACAGTAGCGCTGTGGAGGGAGCAGAGAAGGAAAGGGGGATCCATGCAGTGTTCTGGAAATGGAAAAGCAGGGCCAGCAGCTCAGGCTTCTCTGCTTCGGGGAGCTCCTTATCCCATGGGAAATTGCTGTTTTCCGCTTTCTTTAGTGCCTCAGTGCCGTTCGGTGCCACTCTCCTTGGCACCCACTCCTCTTGTGATTGTCTTACTGGGCAACAGGAGCCTGATTTAGGAGAGGATGTGCCAGCCTGGTGTTGTGGTGCTGAGGCCATTCGATGTGTGGATAAACCACTGGAGTCCTCCTGGCCTCCCCTAGCAGTTGGGGGGTAGAATGCCCCTGAGTGCAGTGAAGAGCTAAAATTCAAGGAATTCGTTGTCTTTGCTTCTTTTGCTGAAGTTTGTGTGAGGCGGGTAGAGCAGAAGGAGGTACCAGTGGCCACCACTGGTGTGACAGACCCTTCCTCTTCGTAAATTCGATTAATGGAGAGTGAGAGGATTGATTTTGGTTTCAGCATGGGTTGAGAAGTGGATCCTGTGTCACAGAGGAGTTCTCCGTCCTGTTATTTGAGGGGATTTAGAGGGGGTTACTTCACTCTTGCTTGTAGGGCTTATAACAAAAGAATGTTTGGATGGAGTGCTGCTCTGCAGCGGGACGTAGCGCCAGAAGCTGGGAGCAGATGAGAGGTGCCAGGGAATAAGTGAAGACAAACTGACCAGCTTCAGCAGGGACCTGCTTCCTCGCTTGGTGCTTTCCCATAAAGATAGGAGACTGAGCCTGGGAATGTCACCAGTTGTGGTGTTTTGTAGAAGAAGACAGTAGTTATTGAAGTGCCCACCCTAATCTTAAAAGGTATTGAGTTGGTTTGGGGCGTAACCTGGGGCTGGCTGGACGAGCAGGTGGGGCTGCAGCGGCGTTGCTGGACGCAGGTGCCTTGGGAGGTGGCTACAGAGACGTCGATGCCTGAAGTAAAAGTATTTATATCACCATTCCCCAAAAAAAGCATCCCAGCAGGGCTCACCCGGTGCTTGCCCCCGCGTTGTCCCCGCTGCGCTGGCTGGTGGCGGTGCCCGCGTGCTGCGCGGTGCCCACACTTCTTTCTCACCGCTCGCTTGAGAAACGCCATGGGCTGGGACTCGGCTCTTGCATGGAATGACCTGTCCTTGTCCTGGAGAAGACGCTGTTGCTACGCGCTGCTCGGTGCCGCTGCTGCTTACCTGCGCATCCCAGTATGCCCATTCCTTCATCATAGCCTGATGGTAGTTCTAATTGCTCCTGGAAAACTTCTGCTTCATTAAGCTTCCGTTCCTTTTTCTCTCTTCAGTGCATTTTCTCTTTTCCCTCCGTGTCTGTTCCTTTCTCTTACATCAGGGGTTAGATCCCTGTGGTTCCTGCCCCTATCAGCAGGCACCTAGTGCCTTCATTACCATGGCCAAGGTGTATAATGGTGCCATTCCAAACCACCTGGAGATGCAAGGCAGCAAGTACCATATGTTTCTAGTTTCCAAGGTTGAGGGGGACACGGTAGGGTGGCTTTTAGAGAAGAGCACGGGCTACCTAGTCAACCAGCAACCTGTGTCTACACCGTGGTGGTTTGCTGGGAGGCCACAGGAGACCCTCAGTACTTCCCCCTGAGCCTTCAGGTGCTGAGGGACAACTGGGATGCGCCCAGTTGTGAGATGTCTCCAAACACGCCCTCTAACCCCCTGATTCCTTGGTGCTGGAAGGGGAAAAGTAGGTTTTCCTGTGCAGGGTGACTCTGGCCGCCCCAGCTGATGCCGACCCCCCTCCCCACTTGGTTTTATTCTCTTTCAGATGCTTCTCAGCTTCACGGCAAAGGGTCCAACGCACAGCAGCGCAAGTTGTGACGTCTGCGAGGAGGGGAGCTAGAGCACACATAGGATAAACCCAAGAGGAACAGGTCATAAACTTTGGATACCGGCTGTGTCTTTTTTGTTTTGTTTAGTTTTTTAATTGTGGGTTGGGTATTTTTGGCCTCACGACAACTGGAGAGACTGAACTGCAACGAGGAACTCATTGGTGCCTTTGCTCGGCGGCTTTCGGAGCGAAGCCCCCAGGCAAAGGGCCACCTTGAGCCATGCCCTAATGAGAGGAGTGGTTTTGTAGCACTGTTTTATTATCGCTGCTGCCCTTCCCGCATTCCCCGGCACTGGCAGGAGCTAGAACTCCCAGGGAGACGCGGGTGCCGTGGCTTTCTCCCAGTGGATTCCCACCACCTGCGTCTGCATCTGCCAAGTACCTCCAAGTCCAGTCACCTCCTCGGGCCCCCACTGGAGAGTATGAAAGGTGCTTCTTTCTCCTGCTTTGGATTTACTTGGATAATTCTAGCACTGCCATTGCTTTCTTGAAGACGTTTGACTGACACTTCCATTGTACTATAAAACTGTGCTACAGTTCATTGGAGGAGTTAACGTTTCCTGTGTGGCGAATCTTAACGAACCACCTGATGTTCCCCTCTGGAGGAGAAGGAAGACTCTCTAAAGAGACGTTTTTAGATGCAGTCATTGACTTTGAGAATTCGACTTCTTTTTGGGTTTTGGATTTATTATTTGTTTTTTTTCCCTCCCGCTCAGTTTTATCCTCATTGCCATCGAACGCATTGGATCCAACGGGACACTTCTCGGCATGTCACGTGTATAGGAAGACATAATTCCAGTGCCTTTTACGGTGGAGCAAGAATGGACCTAGTGACACACATTTCAACCCTATTTTGTGCGCTCCTCAACCCTTTTTTAATCATTCTGTATTTAAAATGTATTCTGGTTTATTTAATAGAGCTTTTTATGGTTGCACATCAAAAAAAAAAAGAAAAGAAAAAAAGCTGCACTGTCTGGACTTCGATGGTGTCTTGGGGACTGTGAACGCAGTCCCCAACCCAGCAAGAGCACCAGTTCTTATCCGAGTTTGTGCAAGCGGGTTCCAGACCCTCCCCTAAAGCCATTCTTTCCTAGGGTCGACAGTTGGGATCTCTTTGGTGGGCAGAGGGAAAGATGTAGATTAACCGAGGTCACGGCTAGGCGAAAAGAACTCCAGAGAATACCGTTGCTCTCCTCCAGGATTTCTGCACTAGGATCATGTGCTTGTCACGGCTGCAGGAATGGGGACCGGCTGCAGTTTGGGAGGGGGGTGTGTCTTTTCCTTTTCAATTTTTTAACGCTCAAGACCTAAATCCTTCTCCTTTTGATCCGTGCGTAGCTAAGGGCAGGCTGCGGCTCCAACTGAGCTTTATGGGCTTCGATTTTCTTTGTCTGCTCTTGGCCCCCCCTCCCCAGTTCTGCCTCTTCTCAGGCCCCCCCAGCCACATCTGAATCATGCAGTAGTAGCCCTGATCCACCTAGATTTTACTGGTATTTCAAGCAAAAGCTTCCAGCCTTCCTTCCTGAGCTTTGGGGAAGGATGCTGGCACCCAGCGAATACCTGCTTTAGTTTTCCCCAGTTTTGGTTAAGATCCAAGGTGGACTGTTTTCAATTGGAGCTGCTACAGAATTTCCCAAGATCGGTGCATTTTTTTGTTTGTATTTTTAAAAAAATAAAATAATGCAGCTCAAGATTTAAAATCTGTTTACAGAAAATACCTAGGTTGTAGCAAAAGAGCCAAAGACAGAACTTGCGTTACTAAACCCAAGCACAGCAGTTACAGATGGACTCCGAGCGGTGGATGTCGCCTGGTTCCCCTTGAAAGCCTGATCCCGAGAGGTACTTTGCACCTTCAGCTTCCCACGGGAGCTTGAAAGAGCCTTCCCACCACCTGGGACACCAGCGAGTGACTCAAGGTACTGGTTCTACTCCCTCTCTTTGCTCTCACTTGAACGCTTCCGCTGGGAAGCCCCCCGTCTGCGTGGCCGGAGCAGAATGCCCTCCTTCTAGGAATTTAGCGAAGCCTCTTGCCTCAGGGAAATGTTTATTTGGTGGAAATTCTGTGGGATATTTTTCCTTTTTTCCTTAATTTCTTTTTCCTTTACACGCTATAATGAGTGAGTGAGTGGGATGGAGTCGCGGCAAGGCGGAACCGGGCCAAGACCCAAACAGCTGATGGGGGAGCCAGGAGCCCGGCAGCTCTGCCTCCACCGGGCAACTTGCAACGCTTTTGTGGCACTTAACTTCGTGTGGCAGTTCCTTTCGGGTGCAAGAGCTGCAGTTTACTATTATAAATAGATATATAATTTCTTTCTTTTTTTTTTTTTTGGTGTGTGTTGGGACTGTCTTGCTGAAGATAGTGGGGGTGGTATGAAAACTGTTAATCTTGTACAGAACAACTGAATAAATTGTTTCAAAGTTTCCAAAATGACTTTTTTTTTTGGTTTTGTTCTATTTTTCCTCATCTTACCTCTACTTTCATGGCTTTGTTTGCCAGAAGTTGTCTTTCAGCTGAGATGATCACCTCTCGATCATCTTGTTTCTCGAGCAATGGGTTATTTCACTGCTTTCACTAAAGTCTTTTAGGTGGTAAGTGAATTCCAGCTCTGTTCCTAACCATTCCAGTGGCAGAATTCCATGCTCTCATTCAATCTCAGTCATGCTCCTGCTGATGCTTGAAGTTGAAATCTGCTGGAAAGAACACCTGGGGTTTGGACCCCACTGGAGCAACGGTGTGATCCTGCGTGATCTTTCCTTCACAAAGGTAAAACACCAGTGTTACTCCCCAAAACCAGGAGGGATGCACAGGGAATGCTTGCGGCTGCTTTTGTTGTTGGCAGAATTTACTGGGATAAGCTGAAATTTGGGAAAAAGGAAATGAAGGTGCTCTAGATGTGGGACCCCCTGGTACCATCCCATTGTAATTCCCTATTTTCAGTCCTATTCGTTAGTGCAGTTCACTCCCATCTAATGCTGCTAATTAGTCCCAGCTCTAATGATGCCCCAGCAATTTCCCTCTGGGAAAAGAGTCAACAGCTAAAATGAAGTCTTACATTATTTGCCTCTGAACTGGCATCTTTCCGTAAGGCCAAAGACAAAGAGCCTGCCGTAATTAAATAAAGAAAAAAACCCCACTTCTGATTGGGACCACTGCGTTTTTATTTTGTGCTATAAATAGGATTCCCCTCTACTTTCCCATTCCCTTACACGAGTAAATGAAACATGTAGCTGCATGGAACTCCATCCAGTGAAACACCAGCACAAACGGCTTTGGGCCGCGAGCTCAGCCGACGCTTGGGAAGGCACTCTGCGCTTGGTTACGGTTGCGTGCTTGACTCTACCCTCTTGTGCTTGCTGGCTCTTCACGTGCTTCTCAGTGACCTCTGCGGTGTGGGAATGCTCCTCCTGGGGCTGACGCTGTCCCATTCCATCTGCTTCCCTCTTCCCCAGCAGCACAGGCACGTAGGTGAACAAAACGATGGTGGTTTAGGTATCAGTGACTGGCTGTGTGCAGCACACCTTTGTTTTTACAGAGCTGGTTTTCTCAGAGGACGATCCCATCCTTTAGTCAGCTGTCCACGAGGAAACTGGCCCACTTACCAACATGCAGCCGATGTAAACCAGCTCCTGCTGGTCACCTCGGAGTCATCTTGACCTTCAGTCCCTCTAACGACCGCCGTATACGGCGTTTTACGCGACTACGTGAGTATATGCGGAGGAAACTGCAGGTTCTGGTGAGTCTTTGGACTTCAGGCACTTCACTGACCTGAGGCTTGTGTTTTTCTTGTTGGGTTGAGTGATTGGGTGGGGATGCACGCAGAAAGGGGGAGAAGTTTTTGCTGGAGTCCCGACACGTGTGTTTTCTGCTCCCGTTGGTGCTTTCCTGAGGCGTATGACAGCAAGCGGTGTGGCGCCGTAGCGTGGCTGGGGCAGAGGCTCTAGCGTTTTGGAAGACGCAAAGGAGGGCAAGGGTTTGCAGTGATCCAGTAGCCTAACGAGCGGTGCAGCTCTGGCCAGCTGCTCTTAAGAAGAAGTTTCCTAAAGTGGAGGGAGCGCTGTGTAATTACTTCCGGACACCAAGACCGCCAACTCCTGGATCGACATCTCCTTGTTGAGGTAACTGTTGTACTGAGCCATGGTTAACCTTCCGCTCTTCAGGGCGTCCTCAATTGAGAACTCTCTACCTGACTTTCTGTCGAGGATCACAGATGATTCCCCGTTGGGACCCTTTATTGAGATCTCCTCCCAGTCACATTCCTGACTCTTCAGTTTGACAAACAAGCTCCATTCGATGAGGCCAAGCACGTGAGCTTCCTCTGGAGACATTTCTTTTCCTGTGTCGGGGTCGATGACCACAATGGAGCGCCTCAGGTGGTTCTCCCTTTGTTCCCTCTTGATTGCCACTGTCTTGAGGCGATTCTGGAGTTGTTCGATCTCTGCATCTTTTTCTCTGGATAACTGCTTCAGATCATCTAACTCTCTTTCCAATGCTTGGAATCTGGAGTCCAGGTTTATTCCACTGTCCATGTGGGTCATGTTTCTCAAATCCCGAGCTTCTGTTGCTGTGAGTTCAATCTCTGACTGCAGTCTCCTTGTTTCCATCAGCAGGTTCTGCTTCTCAAGGTGTAGTTTGTGGTTTTCCTCCCTTAACAAGTCTAGCTCCTTTGAGGACTTGGAGTTGTTGAATTCCACCTCGGACAGCCTGGTTTCGAGGCGGTTGATATCTGCATCTAGCTCCCTCTTACGCCTACTTTCTTCTTCCAGATTGCTCTTCAGCTTTTGAATTTCATATTCCGTGTCTCCTTTGTCCACTTGGACGCTCTCTGAAAAGACCACTTTCTCTTTGACCTCCATCTTCTCCAAAGAAAGGAGCTTCTTTCTCAGGGCTTCTAGTTCAGTTTGCAAGACTTGTCTCCGGTGCTTCTCTTCTTCTAGCTCCAGCTTGAGGAGGGAGTGCTCCTTCTCTTGCTGGGGATCTTGCTGAAGGATCACTTTCTGTTTCACAGTCACTCTTTCTGTCGTCTCCCTCTCCTGTTCTTCCAACTCGTTCAACCTAATCTTCAGCCTCTGCACCTCCAGCTCAGCCTCTCTGCGGGCCTGTCTCTCTTTCTCAAGTTCTTCCAGTTGACGCTCCAGCTCGGACCTCCTCCTCTGCAGCTTGCGGAGCTCGTCACGGAGGCCATCAATTTGCTTGAGCTCGCTCTCAATGCTCTGAGAGAAGGAGTTGACTTCGGCTTTCAAGGCAGGGTCTTGCTCGTACTTCACTACTTCCTGCTGGACCACTTTCTCCTTCACCTGGGAAAGTTCTTCCTCCTTTTGTCTTACTTTCTCTTCTTGGAGGAGCCGCTCCCTCTCCAGGTCAATGTGTTTCATCTGTTCATCTGCTAGCTGCACCCGCAGAGACTCGACCTCCTCTCGCGTCTTGGGGTCTTCCCGAAACTGCAGAATTTCTTGAACGACTTCCTTCATATGCACTTGAGGTTTGGTATCTTTCAAAGCTTGTATCTCTTGTTTCAGCTGGTAGATCTCAAGGTCAGCTCTTTCAATTGCTCCTGTCCTCTCTATGATTTCTTCCCGGAGTCTCTGTAGCTCCTTTTCGGTTTCTGGGTCATTCTTGTACTTAATGACCTCCTTAATGACTTCTTTGACTTCCACCAGTGGTCCTCTGTTCCTCAGAGCAGCCAGCTCGTTCTGGCAGCTCTTCAGCTGTTCATCCCCACCTCGGTATCTCCTCTCCTGCTCTACCAGCTCCAAACGAAGGTTGGCAACTTCATTTTCAGCCTTGGGATCTGGGCGCACAATCTCACGCACCTTCTCCTGGACAACCACCTTGGCGTTCTCTTCCTCCAGCAGCTGGATCTTCCTGAGCAGCTCAGCCTTTTCCCGCTCATTGGAACGACCCTTGGACTTCTCATCCTCGTACTGGCGGCGGAGCTCATTCACCTCCCTCTCAATAGCCAAGTCCTTCTCTACCTTCAGTACCTCCTTGACGGTAATTTTGCCCTCGGCAATGGCCCGTTCCTTCTCAAGGCGTTTGAGCTTGTCCTGGAGGAAGCTGAGCTCTTCCTCGTGCTTCTGCCGAAGGGCACTCTCCCTCTGCTTGTTCTCTTGCAACATCCGGAATTCCATCTCCAGCTGGGGATCGTTCTGCAGCTTCAGCACCTCCTTCTCCGTTACCTTCTCCTGCTCTTTGTTCTTCTCGCTGGACAGCACGGCGATTTGCTGGCGTAAAAGGACGACCTCGTTCTCTCGGGTTCCTTCCTGCCTCCTCAGCTCTTCCAATTCTTCTTTGAGCCTCAGGATTTCATCAGCTTGAGCTTTATCTTGCTCGATCCGCAGTACCTCTTTCACTATGTACTCCTGCCCTCCCTCCCTCTTCTCGTGCTCCAAAACGCGCAGCCTGATCTTAAGAGCCTCCAGCTCCTCCTGGAGCACCTGGTTCTTGCGCTGCTCTTCTGCCAGGCTCTGCTGGAGCTTGTGGAAGCTCTCCTCCAGCTGAGGGTCAGGCACTTTCTTCAGCAGTTCTTTCATAACAACCATTTCTTGGGGCTTCTGGTTTTGCAGGTGGACGATGTTGTTCTGGATGGCTTTGATCTCCGCTTCTAGCTGTTGCCGGCGCTGAGTCTCATCCTCAAGCTCTTTCTTCAACTTCCAGACTTCTTCTGCAGGCCTTACAGATGTTTTGGTCTGGACAGAGTCTTGCATCAGTTGAACCTCTGGTTGCTGTTGTTGAAAAAAAAAGAATGTGTAGTCAAAACCCCCTCAAATAATCATACTTTTGGTGCTTTTATTTCAGTGCCTCCTGTGACAAAACGACAGGAGGTTGTTGAGGTTGGTTAATGGAGGTTGCTTATCGGGAGGGGGTATTGGCTCTTGAACTGCTCTGTGGATTCCCAGCCTGAGAGATGCTTCCTGCAGTGGCTGTTGCCATCAGAACAAAGCTTTTAGCCACGAGAGACACTAAATTCTAGGATGGGATTGGCAAAAAGAGTGTTAAAAATGGTGTGGAGCTTCCTTGGATGAGTTGGGGATGGGACTGGGAAACACAGAGGGGTTGTCTGTCTGATTTAAGCTTCTGATGATTGTTTTTGGGGGCATGAAACACCAGCTGGATTCATTTGCAGTTCAACTTGTAATAGCAAAGGCACAGGTGCAAGGCACACCAGTCCTCTTCGATGGCCTGGATGAAGGGATGGAATGTACCCTCAGCAAGTTTGCTGATGATACAAAACTGGGAGGGGTGGCTGACACACCAG
>JAOXNH010000067.1:18059103-18069882 GCA_028566575.1 Bartramia longicauda | reverse complement strand
TTCTCCAGGCTGAACAACCCCAGCTCTCTCAGCCTGTCTCCATAGGGGAGGTGCTCCATCCCTCTGAGCATCTTCGTAGCCCTCTGCTGGACCCGTTCCAACAGGTCCATGTCTTTCCTAGATATGGTTAGTGATGGCTTTTGTCAGTGTTGGGTTGATGGTTGGACTCGATGATCTGAAAGGTCCTTTCTAACCCAGGCAAATCTCTGATTCTACACTATCACATCTCCTGTGTCTTCTGCAAACACCATCCTTGCTTTCCCTGCTCCCTAAAGACACAGATCTGAGGCAGAGTTGTTCTCTTGCCAAAGTCCTCATCTCTGTTGCAAGAGCACTTAATCCTAAGGGCTGCCCAGATCTACTCAACCAGTGCAAGCCAGGAACCTCTTTTTTCCTTCTTAGCCCTCCTTGGAAGCCCTTCTGCAACTGCTCATGTCCATGATGGTGTTATGCCTCTTCCAGATCCAGTGTGGTTCCAACTCCACGGTAAATATCCCGTCTTTCCAGTCCTAGCTGGATCCTGTCCATACTCTTACCTGTGGTCGATCTGCTTGCTGAGGTTGTTGAAGCGCTGGTTGAGTTTGTAGAGCTCGGCTTCCTGCCGCTCGATGTCGGGGCAGTGCTCCTGGAACTTGCTGGCCAGGGTGTTGGAGCACGTCTTCGTCCTTAGCAAGTTCTGCTCTGCTTCATTGAGCAGGAACCGTTTGGACTGGAGCTCGGTGCCCATGGCCTGCAATAAAAACAGGAGAGAGGGATTCTCTGGGCTTTTGTCACTGCTCCCATCAACTCAAACAACTTCCCTGGAGCTACAGAGGGTGCTGAGGAACGGCTGTATTCAACTGGTATTTGATTTCTGGTTTGGGGATGGGAATGGTTTGCACTTAAAGCATGTGGGGATCACTGCGGTTATCGTGGGGTCTCCTCTCCAGCCGGGGGGAGGCCATCCCTTTGCCAACTGATTCCCGCTTGTGAGTTGAGCAGCAATTACCCCAGCTTTTGGAAAGGGGTTTTGTATGTGGAGCAGAGTAGAAAACCATCGGAAACGACACTCACCAGCAGCTCTTCTTTCTTACGGTCCACCACCCGCAAATCCTCCGGCACCGTGTCATCTATGACCAGTTTGTTCTCATAGGTAGAGAGCAGGTCTCGGCCTTGTTGGAGGCTCTTCTCGAGGTGCGTGGCCACCTCGACTCTGTATGGAGACAAGAGGGAAGGTGTTTCAGCACCTATCTCCTGCAGGATCCTATGTTATGCCGGGCTCAAGCCGTGACTTACTTCTCCTGGGCAGCGCTGAGCAGCTGGACCACGCGGTCGTACTTCTTGTTGGTGTTCTCCACCTTGTTCTTCACCAAGGTGGCGCTGCCGGTGTTGGGCACAGATTCAATGAAGACCTCGCACTCCTGGATCTTCCTCATTTTCTCAGGCTCGATGCGACGGACCTCATTGGTGATGTTCTGCAGCAGGAATAAAGCCTTTATAGCGGCTGAACCAGGACCTCGTGGCTACAAAGCTGACCCTTGGCTGCCCAGGGGGAGGTTAGGGCTGAGGGCTTGTTTGATGGCAGGTGCCTTTCAGCCCTGGAGGTGACAAAAGGTTATTTTCTGTTGGCTTTCTGCTGACTTGTGTCTCTTCTGGGGCAGGCTGTCTAGCCCTTAGCAAGGAAACTTTGGGTGGGGAGTGGTTCCCACCAGCTCTAGCTCCGTCAGAAATGTGGTGGACTCATCTGGGCCATTGGCCTCTGCAGCCTGGCGGATGAATTCTTGCCTGGACATCAAAGTGCTGCAGGCAGCTGGAGCAATTTGCTTTCACTTGTGGTGTTCCTTGGATTTTGACACAGCCCTCGGCAGGTGATGTAACCGGGACCTGAACTTCCTCCCAAACCAAGGGAGGTTTGTGGCACAGAGCCTGGCTTAATTAGGGGTCTGAAGGAGAGGAAAAAAGCAGGATGCTACCAGCACCGGAGCCTGGCGGGGCAGGTCCACAAGGAGAAACAGTGCCCTGGACTGTAAGTCTTCTCCTGCTCCTTCCTGAGCTGGTGATGGTGGCACAGTTAACAGATCCCTCTCTGTAGCCATCGCTTTTTTCCCTGTTGAACCTCCCTGTGGCCAAGCTGGGCCAAGAGCAGGGCAAAGGCTTTGGCTTCTGAGGCTCCTCAAAGGGCTGCTCCCCATCTCCACTAGAAGCAGCACTCAGCTGTAAGCATCGCTCCATGCCCTGGGCTCAGGGAGCTCTTACAGCCCCCAGGATATTGAGGACCACCCTGGAGACCCCCTTGGGAGCAGGGTCCCTGTACGGTACCCTCTCTCTGCTTCCGCGGCCTCCGTACCTTCAGGTCCTTGGAGCGCTCGGTGCTGTCCTGCACTGCCCGACTCTGCTCCAGCGGAGGACGGAGGTTTGCTGTTATGGCTTTCTCCTGCTTGTCCAGGTCACTGTTCACTTTCTCCAGCCCTGCCAGAAGCTGGCGCCCCCGAACCGATGCAGCATCTGGAGAACAAGGTGGGGGACCAAGATAAAGCCAGCTGGCAGCCGGGTCTAGGCAAAACCCCCATCCCCCTCTGCTCTCCGAGCCCTGTCTGCTCTGCTCCCTCAGTCATCCCAACACCATGTCCCCCAGGACCCTTAGGAGATGGGAAGCTCTTGGTGATGTCCCCCCTAGGGTGGGCCACCACCTCATTCAAGGCTACAGCTGCCCTTTGTGTGCCTGGGGAGGGGCAAAGCCGCACCTCCGATGCTGTCTGCCTTCAGCCCCTCGTAGCGCTGCTGGAGGATGTTCTTGCAGTTGGCCGTCTTCTCCTTCACCGTCACGTAGTGACTGGCAATTCTGCAAAAGGGGACAGCGCGGGCATGAGGTTGGAGTCGGGGCCCTCAGCCCATCCATCGCCCATCTCGGGAAGGAGTTGGGACCTGGGCCCTCACAGCAGCCATGAAGCAAGTGGGGGAGAAGCACCATCACCCCATGTTGGTGAGGAGGGGAGGAATGTCTTCACTGGAGGGGTGAGGGCAGGGGAGAGGCAGCAAAGGCAGGTGCCTGCCTGCTGAGGGGAGGGATGGGCAGCTCCCCCCTGGCCGTAACGGCCCTCCGGAGGAGGGGGGACTTGGGTGGCTCTGAGCTGGCCCCACTTTGCTGGGATCTTGGGTGCAAGCAGGAGGGTGCGGGAATCCCTCCTGGAGGAAGCCTGAGGCTTCGAGCAGGCACAGCTTCGCTGTGGGAATCGGGGGCAGGAGCCCTCCATCAGCGCTGGGGGGGGGTGGTCTGGGGCTGGGGAGGGTAAGGGCCGGGGCTGCAGGAGGGTCTGGCACGGCAAGCTGGGGGGGAGATGACACATACTGGTCTGCCAGTGCTATGGCTTCTGGGTCGGGTGGGGGGATCATGAAGCAGACCCCCGGGGCGCTGATCTTGTCTCCCGAGCTGTCTGCCACCTCCCAAACGTCTCCGCTGTTCTTCTGCAGGGTGTAGTGGGCTCCTCGGCTTATCTGGCCCTGGGGGACAGGAACCGGTCACAGCAGCAGGTCAGGAAACACCGGCAGCCCTGAGGAGCCGCGCTCGCAGGGAGGCAGGACCGGCATAAACCCCCATCCCTCCTCCCGGCACCCTCTCCCCTTGCAGAAATCCCGTGTGCCTGTTCCTTCCACCCCTCAGCCTCCAGGTACGAAGCTGTGTCTCCTCTTGCAACAGCCATGGCAAGCAAATTCCCAGTGGGGCAGAGGGGAGAAGGCGTTTCCAAGGCTGTGCTGTGGTTTTCCTTCTCGGGGAGGTGGGTGGCTGAGTCAGCCGGAGCTGCTCGCTCCCTTCCAGGCCCCGGTGTCCACCAGCTTTGCTGTCCCATCCCTTCGGTCAACTATTCAGTCCTGAAAAGACTGATAACCCTGGTGGTGCTGTTGATGGCGGCGTGAGTTTCTCAGATCAGAAATGTGCCTCGACGCCTCCGCTGTCCCAGCGTGGGGAGCGTGGGAAGGTGACGGAGCCGGGCTGTCGCAACCTCCTGAGGGGTGTGTGATAGGCACGCTGTCCCCAGGGCGGACGGAAGCTGCGTTCCCCCCGGGACCCCTCCTGCACTGCTCCTCCTGAGCTGCAAAACCTGCTCTCCCACCGGGGCGAGCACCACCACCTCCTTGTCCCCGCTGCGGGTGACATTGCCACTCACGCACTGGCAGAAACTGCTCCTTCCCCCGGTGCCTCTTCCATCCCTGGCGTCCCCTGAGGAGACAGTGCCCAGGAGCACCTCTGCCTGGCTCACGGGATGAGGGAGATGTTACCTGCTCCCCTTCGTACTCGCAGAGAGCCTCCACGGGGACGGGCTGGGGCGGCGTCTCGCGGCGGTACCGCAGGGGCAGGACCTGCTGGCTGCGCTCCTGCAGGGACTTCACCACCTCCTCGTACTTTTCCAAGGCCTTCTCCTGGTCCTAGCACAGAGTAACCACCAAAACCAGTAAGGAAACATGGGAAGAACGAGCTCCTGGGCTCTGCTGGCTGGGGGGGAGCTGATGAGACAGGGACTGTGGCTTCTCTTCTGCTTAGGCTTTTGAAAACGGCTGCTGGGTCCTGCTCTGCACCCGTTGTGTTCCTACATCAAGTGCTCCTGCGCTCTCCTGCCTGCTTCTGCAGCCAGGCTGAGGACTGGGACCGTGCCCATGAGGTTGCCATGCCTTGGCACTAGCCACCAGCTGGTAATAGGCGTTCCCCAGTGTGTGGTCCACATCTGCATGCTGATGGGTAGCCCCATTCCCAGCTATTCCCTCTAATTAAAGCCCAGTGAAAAGGCTCTCCGTGGGTTGCTCTATTTCTGGCTGGGCAGGTGGGTAGCCTGGGGTGCTGAGTGGGATGGAGCAGGCGGGAGGAGAGGGAAAAATCTTGGGAAGAGCCATCAGCTGTCCCAGGACACGTGCATCACCTGGGCCTGCTGCAGCACGCTAGGGCTGGGGCTGGGGCTTGGGCTCGGGCTCGGGCTCAGCGCAGCCCTTCCCAAGTGGGCGATCTGGCAGCCCGGCTCCAGGCAGCACAGCAAGTTCCACTGCCTCCTCTGGCAGCGGGTCTAATTATGCTCCCGCCCTTAATGAACGCTAGCTCAATGGGAGAACAAATAAAAACCAGCCCAGTGAGCAATTACGTTGCTATGGGAGAGGCAATCTCTAGCTAGAGGGGAAGGAAGAGTCGGGTGAAGGCTGGGCAAAAGGAGGCAGCAGCATGGTCCTGCTGGTCACCATGGAGAAAGCCAGCCTAGATGCCTGCTCTGGCTGGGATGTCCCTCCATCAGTGTCACGGGGACACTGGTCCTGCTGCTGCCTCCCCTTTGGTCCCTCCCTGCACCAATACTCACATCCAGCTCCCGCAGGAGGGACTCGAGCTGGTATCTGTCCTTGAACTCCGGGCTGAATTTTTGGTCCAGGTCTTTATCCACCTTCTTCAAGAGCTCCTGAGCATCCTTAGCGTCTTTCTGAAACTGCAGAAAGGCAGAGTCTCTGGTGAGAGAAGGGCCAGCTGAAACACGGAGCAGACCCAACCTGGCACCTTGGTCTTCGTGCTGCCTAGAGCAGGGACAGCCACCAAGGAGCTGGGATGGACATCTGAGCACTCAGAAGTGCAGGGAGAAAGGCGAGGAATCGCTGTTTCCCAGGCTTGGGACAGCAGAGCTAGGGCAAAGACCACCAGGGGTGGCTTAGTCCATCCTCTTCTCCTGCGGAGTTGTTAAATCCCACCTTTCCCCGCTCCCAGTTTTGTGTTGCTTGGGCAGCATCACAACGGTGCGTGGTGTCTCCATTGCCAGCGCCAAGGAGAAGGCAGAGCCAAGCCCTTCCAGGCACAAACCACCCCCCGGGGCAGTTATTCTGGCAGATACCCACAAAAGGCACTGCCTGGGCTGGGCACCCGCCGTTCAGCTTTGGCAACAGACTCATCACGTCCTCAACACGCCCAGGCTGTGGGAGAGGAATCCAGCCTGACCTGCTCCCCTGCCGAGCCTCCCCGGCTGTCGGATGCGATTTATCCAGCAGACATCTGTCTGCCCGGCTCAGCTGGGGCGCTGAGCCTCGGCGCAGGGCTCCCCGGGGGGGCAACTCAGCTTTCTGCAGGTGTAATTTCCCCACTCGGACCTGTTCTGCTTCCGAGAGGAGACTGCAAGGTCTCCTCACGGGGTGGGGTCCCTCTGTGAGGTATCTCTGCTGTCCTGCTCCTGAACCTCGGCATCGGAGCAGATGCTTTCTACAAATTATGGGTTTTTTTGGCCAAGCAATTACTGCGTTTGGTGCTTTGAGCAATCATGAGTTGTGTTATCAGCTCAAAGTGCTTCTCCTAGCCTTAAAAGCCCCGCAGACCAGAGAACTAAATCTCTTCTACCCTGTTTCCAGAGATCTGGGGTCTCCTGCGACTTAGCACCTCCTTTCTGGGCGGTGCAGAGCAAGTGGTGCCTCGCTGCCCCTGGGGGAATCTGGTACCTTGTGGAAGTCCTCCATGAACTTCAGGTGGCTCTCCTCGCAGATCAGCAGGTTGAGGTACTCCTTCCAGTCGGCGTGCACCGCTTCGATGTGAGCCTGCGACACAGGGGTGGGTGGTGGACGTTAGAAGGAAGCCACCATGGTAGGGGTGACCTTGGGCTGCCCACCAGAAGGTGCCCGTTTCCATTTTGAGCAAACAACTCTTTGGCTGCCTCTGAAGCCACCCAGGTGCTCAGAGATGGCAATACTGTAGCGCGAGTCCAAAGCTGGGATGCTCCCATGGGAGTGCGGGGATGGATATAAGGAGGTGGCAAATCCTGTGGTTTTATGTCCGTCTTCCCATCAAAGGTGGCATCTGCCGCCATAATTTGTCCTTTGTAGGCAGGGACAGGGTAATCGCCACAGGAATGAGGGCAATGGGAAGAGCTCCTCAGGTTTATCTCGGCTCCTCCAATGGCATTTACACACTTGCAGGTGAAGGAGACTTTTTTCCCCCTTGGCATCCCGGGAAGGAAAGTCAAGAGCCGTGCTGGCACCGTGTCCCATGCTGGAGAAGGGCTGGGCAAGTCCCCCGAGCACCGGGGCAGACGGGGAGGCTGGAGCCAGTCCCTGATGCTCACCTCGATGGCGTTCTTCCCGGGGTGGTTCTGGGCGAGCAGTTGATCTCCATCTGCATGCAACTTGTTGATGGCCTCCTCCTTCTCCTCCAGCTTCCGATGGATGAAGTTCTAGGTGGAGAGAGGCGAGATACTGACCCCCATGCAAAAAGAGGGGACCTGGGCTGCGTCCTGTAACTGAGCTACTCTGAAAGGGCTTGAACACCTCCCACAAGACAGACGGCGTGATGTTCCCCCACCCCAGCTCTCGCTTTTCCTTCCCTTGCAGACATTGCTGAAGACGTGACTCTTGCCAAGTGAACGTGGAGATAAGGGAGAAGAGAACGAGGAAGCTCTCGAGCTTCCTTATTGCTGTATTTCTGGCAGGAGGTAAGGATTGACCTTACCCTCCACATGCTCTCCTCCGTACCTCTCCACCATGGAGTGGGGGAAACTGAGGCACAGGGGAAGGGACATTTCCTGTCCTCCCCCCCATCCACTCCCCAGTCGTCTCCCCCAGCTCCGTGCCCACCCCCCCTGGCTGCAAAGTGCACGGACCTCGTACTGGCGGCGCCGGCTGGGGTAGTCCAGGTTGTGGTCGCTCCAGTCGTAATGGGTCCTGTCCTTCGCCTGCTGATCCAGCCAGTAGAGCTTGTTGGTGCAGCGCTGCATGTAGTCCTGCAGGGAGGTCAGGTCCTGCTGCCGCTGCTGGGAGCCGGCCTGGGAAGGGGTCGGAGTGGGGGAGAGCTCAGCCCAAAACTCCTCTCCACCAGTCCCCTGGGGGTGCCTGGCCACCCCGGGAAGGGACCCCTGCCAAGGGCTCTGCCCCCAAGATCTCGGAAGTCTCTTACCAGCAGCTTCTGGTATTTGGCTTGGAACTCGCTGGTGTATTCCTGGTGACAGAGAAGAAGCGAGGCAAGAGTTAGGAGCATGTATGCAGGGAGCGGTGGTCTGGCGGGGGCGGGATGAGGGAGGAGGATGTGGGGTTTACGGGATGTGCCTCATTGTAAAGCTAGAGTCGGTGTAGGATGCTCAGCTCCCAGGTTAGGAGTGGATCTGGGCGCCCACCCAACCTGGTCCAGGCTGTAGCAGCTTGGATGGTGGGGTGTCCTCGCCTTCATCAGGGGTTTGGGATGGGGTTGACCCCGTGGGGCAGCAGGGAGAGGGGTAGGAGAGCTGACCTTGTTGCCTTCCTTGGTGATGTGTGGGCCGATGGCCATGACCTCGTTGTGGAAGATGTTGTGCTCTTCTACTTGGCTGTTGACCAGCGGCAGGTCGGTCCCGAAGCCCTTGCTGTTTAAGGCGTCCTGCAGCGCACAGGAGCTGAGGTTAGTGACTGGGGAATGGGATGTGGTGACTAAGACCTTGGAAACTCCTCTTGGAGTTGGACATGGAGCTGGGCTTGCATGGGCTCTAGTGTTGGGTGAAATCAGCCGTGCCAGATGGTGGCCATGGGAAGGCCAGTTTGGGGATTTTAACCCTTTTCTGGCTGGAAGAGTGTAGGGAGCGGGATAAAATAAAAAGTAAGGGCTGTGGAGTAGAGCCCAAAGCAGGTGGTGACTGGAGATGCCAAGGCAAGGACCCAAGAGGAGAGGCTGAGGCTTGTTCAGCTTGGGGAGGAGAAGGCTTTGGGGGCACCTAACAACCTAACAGCATCCTTCCCATCAGGTGGTTGAGAAAATGGAGTCAGGCTCTGCGAGGTGGTGCACAGTAGGAGCGCAAGAGATGACAGGCATAAACTGAAACAGGTGAAGCACAGGCTGGGTATAAGGAGAACCTTTTTCACTCTTGGGGTTCTCGGTGGGGTGTTGGAGCATGTTGCCCAGAGGAGGAGTGCGGTCTCCATCCTTGGATGGAGAAGGGCAAAGGTTTGCCCGAGCTCCTCCAGGAGGGTGATGGCCAGCCTAGGAGCCCTGAAGGCCAGGCTGGCCCCGGTGGCCCCCAATCCTCCAGAGCATCTTCTCACTTAGCCTGGCTGCTGCCAGCGGTGCCACCTTGAGCACCGATTCTGCCGCCACCGCAGCTGGCCTTGTCACATCCCCTCCAGTACCCCATCTCCTTCCCACGCTGCTCCCAGTACCAAGCAGCCACGAAGGTTCCCAGGAGCCTGTTTCTCCATGGGGAGATGCACGAGGTCCTGCCTGTCCCCAGCCGGTGCTGCTGGCCGGGCAGTGGCACCGGTGGTCCCCTCGGTACCTGTTTCTCCTCGATCACTGTTGACCAGTTGAGCTGGGGCTCGATGTGCTGCTGCTGGGGGAAGTTGTAGATCTGGCCATGTTTCACGCGCAGGTTTGCCACTCGCTCCTTCAGCTGCCGGATGCTGGGGGAAGGAAAAGAGGAGGGTGGGATGTGGGATGTGGGCATGGGCCAGGATTGACATCGGTAGCTGTAGGTGATCCTCTCCCAGCCCTGCTATGGAGGGGGGGGATGTCCTTTGGGGACGTTGGCAAGCCCAGGCGGGCTGCCAGAAGCTGTCTTGGGCAATCGGCTGGGGAGGGAGAGGGCAAAGGTTCCTCCATGAATGTGTCTTCTCCCAAGGGCTGCTCAGCGCGTCTGCTGGCTGCGGGTTACGCACCTTAATGTGAACTGGGATGCAGGGGAGCCCAGAATGACCCCCTCCCAGCTGCAGGCAGAGCCCCTGGAGAAGCACCCTCCCCCCAACAATGCTCTGGGGACAGTTCTGCCCCCCTCCCTGGTACTCACTCTTCTGTGATCATGTCACCCTGGGGGTGCTTCATGTGCCGGGCGATGGCTGCGTCCCCATCGAGCACGTAGAGCAGTTTGTCGGACTCGGAGAGTTTCTGAGCCGTCAGGTCCTTGTACTGCGCTAGCTGGCACGCCTTGATCTTGTGCAAGTCCTGGGGGGGCAGAGAGCGGGGAGGAAAGGTCACCAGGGGAAAAGAAACATGTCCAAGAGGGCTGAGAGAGGTCCTCCTGCCACCCTGCCCCTGGGCACCAGAGATGGGCAGGAGCTCTGCTGTCTCCTGTCCTCCCAGGGATGTATTTTGCTTTCTGCTTGGGTATATTAGTCCCGAGGAAGGGCTGGGGGGGCTGCATCGCCTCGGGATGCATCCTACCCTTTGGGGAGAGGAGGGTGGTTCAGGCCCTTCTCCTCCATCCCAGCTGCCTGCTGAGATGGACATCTGGGGATGTACATCCCTGCTCTGCACCGTGCTACCCTGCCTGGGCAAGGAAGAATTTTGGGGGCCCCATCGCCTGTTACACCCTCCCACCTTCTTCCCACAATCTGGGGGGAACCTGTGCATCCCTCTGTTAGGGATCATCACACCCAGGTACCCCCACAGGGCAGGACAACCATGGAGATGTGCCCCGGGAGAGGAGATGAGACTGCAGTGGAGTGGGAAGGACTGTGGCAGGAGGGAGATTGGGGGGGGACGGATGACACAGAGCTGCTCAGAGGAGCCCACGGATTTGGTTGGCCCAGGAGGCCACGGTTTGCTCACATTTTGCATCCGGGAGTCGGTCTCCACGATGTTCTTCTCCACCTGGTCGGCATTTTTCTGCAGGCGTTCGATGAGCTCGGTCAGCTCTTTGCTGGAGATGCTGGGGAGACAGAAAGGGGTGAGGGGGTGGGAAGAGAGATTTGTCACCCCACAAAGATGGCCACAGCCCTGAGCCGCTGCCGGGGCTGCCCTCGGGGGTGCCGTGGCCCCGGGGGGGGGGTGGCCGGGGGCCCCGGTGGCCCCCGGGCGGGGGCGCGGGGTTCCCAATTTGGCCACTGGAGGGCGGA
>JAOXNH010000067.1:17759046-17789140 GCA_028566575.1 Bartramia longicauda | reverse complement strand
GGCAAAGGGGGGGGGGGGGAAATGATTCCTGGGTTGGTGCTTCGGTCGCCGAGTTTGATGTTTCCGGCAAACAACCCTGTAAAAGCTCGGGAGCAGCTTTGAAAGTCACCTGCCCCCAGCCTCGGCGGGGTTTGGGGACGCTGGGTCCCGGCTGGGAGGGACAGCCCTTGTCCCACCCCCCCAGCCTCCACGCAGCCTCCTGTCCACGAGCAGGGACCCAACTGGGACGGGAAAGGGGGTCGAGCTGTAAGTCCTGACATTTCCATCTGTTTCGGGGCTGGACGGGGCGGGCAGGGGGTGGAAGGCGCTGGGGGTGGCCGAAGGGCCCACTGCGGGAATGAAAACCCACTCAGGACCCGGAGGGGGAAAACATTCCCCCTGTTAAAAGCTGCCTTATCCCATCGCTTTTGCACCCTCCCCCCCACCCCGAAAAAAGCCCCCCTGTCCCGTAGCCAAGGGCTCAGCCAGGGGGGCAGGAGACGGTACCCGGAGAGGGGATGTGGAAACGGGCAGAGAAACCGCTGGGTGCAGGGATGCAGTCATCTCCAAGTGATGCTCTTTGATCCAACTTGCCTGTCTCTTTGCAAGCTCCTTCTTAGGGAAGGCGCTCGGCACCGGGGAGGTCATATGGGGCCTTTCTGCTTGGGTTGCTCTCCTCATGACACGTCCCACCGCCCGCCCTGGGAATTTGCTCACGCGCGTCTCCCCCACAATAGAAAGTTTGCAGTGGATTTTGGATGGTTTCCCCACGACCGTGACGGGGGCTGCAGGGGTCTGACTTTTTGCTTCTCGCTGAGCCATGAAGCGATGTGTGGGGAGCCAGCTTGGGTGGGCACAGGGCGCAGATTGGGTTTAACATATTTACCTCTCCATGGTCACGTAATAATCCAGAAGAGCAATGGTTTTCTGCAGGCTTGTAGACGTGGTAAATATTTGCAGTTGTGAAAAAGAAATGCAAACAGAGTAAAAGGGTGAAAATTAGCAGTAAGGCAATATTATCTATATTATCTGTCATTCTTTTTCCTCTAAATGCTGCTTAATGGAAGCAAAACCCAAATCGAGCTGCTTGTTGGAGGGGGTTAGTTACTGAGATGCTTAATGGTGCCAATTAGGCACATACCTCCTCACACCAGAGAATGCCTGTTTGCAGTAATTTCAGCAATTAAAGCAAGAGGTCACATAACAAGGAACAGTTTACAGCAGTCAGAGCTGTCTTAGGCCCATGAAAAAAAAAGAGGGGAGAGGAAATCAGGTCAGTAAGCCCTAGATGTGTCTCGCGGTGGGGGCAAACCCTGGGACCAGGACAGGGAGAGGTTTCGGGCATCCATCGAGTGCTGCCTGCTTTTCCCCCATCCCACTTCACCATCTCCATGGGGAGGATTTGGGGCTCCCCTCCATGAAAAATCCAGGATGGGAGGATGTGGATGTGTCACCCCCCCATCCCCTTGGCTCTTCTCCCCCGATCCTGTAGCCCACCAGGCATTTCAGAGCCCTGTCCGACCCAGAGACAGTTTGGAGGGGGACTCTGGTTTGAAAGGAGGGAGGCAGAAAGTCACCCCGTTTCCTGCGTGGGCATCTCAGGGATGGTCACAGCAGCTGCTCCTGACATTCCCAGCTGGGAACCCTCCAGTGCTGGGTGCCAGGCAGCCTGGGATGCACAGGAACGCAGCTTCACGGCCATTTCTCATGGTCCCGTGGCACAGCACGGGTTAATGAGCTGCCTTCCCGGCTTTATGCACCAGCTAATAACATCCCGGAGTGTAAAGTTCCCGGTGGCTTTGCCTCAGGCCGTTATTACTCCTCCTGGTCATTCCTTGGCCAGTACAGACCTGGCTGGGTGATTTCGTGGCCAAGTGCTACCTGCCCGCTCGGCATCTCAGCCTCTGCCCGCAGCGACATCCCTCTGCTCCCGTCCCCGTCCCGCAGCCCAAACGCTGCCCACGCTGCGGGGACAGGGGCTGAGCCACCCTGCCTTTTATTTCTGGGGGGAGAAGGAGCTGGAAACAGAAGGGACAAGACCACCAGGCAGCATCACCCTGGGAGCCACCTTGATCTGTGTTTAAAAAAATAAAACCCAAGCAAATACCCTTATCTAGGGCCAGGCAGAAGGCAGAGAGGCAGACGAGCCCACAGTCCCACAAATGTTCCTGCCTGAGAATAAATATTTGTTTTTTGGGGGGAAATCTGCCTGTAAACTGCCTGCAAAGAGGAGAGCTGCCTGCCACGCTCGGGGTCCCCACTGCTCAACCTCCTCCCAGGGCCGTGTCCCTCCCGTGTCCCTCCTCGCTGCTGGGAGTGTGTCATCTCTCCCCCAGGAAAAAATCAGAGTTTCTCTCCCGCAGAGTTTGAGGGTGTCTCTCCCTCCAGGGTGGTCCCATCCCTGCGAGAGGGCTCAGGCTGGTTCAGCTCCTGCACCTTCACTGGGGTCCATCCCAACCATCACTCCCACCCTGCAGTTTCCCAGCTGTTCCCAAGCTCTCCCATCCGGCAGCAAACCATTTCCCCTTTCTTTTTTTTATTTAGGAGATGGAGTTGCTCGTGCTCACCTAAGGATGGGGAGGGAGAAGCAGGGGAGTTCCTCATTGAAATGGGTTTTACAACAGGCTGGATTTCATGGATGTGGTCAGCAACGTGCACCGGTGTCGCTG
This sequence comes from Bartramia longicauda, assembly GCA_028566575.1. Lineage (NCBI taxonomy): Eukaryota > Metazoa > Chordata > Aves > Charadriiformes > Scolopacidae > Bartramia > Bartramia longicauda. The sequence goes on along the minus strand of JAOXNH010000067.1, from coordinate 17,786,492 downwards.
CCGGATCGGTGCATCACGCCCCCATACACACCAGTTTAGTTTATTGGCTTTTACCTTAAATATACCCAGTCCTTCACAGGTGGCAGCTCCTCGGTGGCTGGTTGGACCTTGTCGTGATTTAAACACTGCCCTCACTGGCTGCATCCTAAAATCTTTGGCTGGAGCCAGTGCTGGGAGCTGGCAGGAGGGAGCAGAGATGAGCCCACGTCCTCCCAGCTGTGGGCACAGCACTGTGACACCCCCTGTTTTCTAGGGGTCTTTGAAGCCACTGCCCCATCTTGGCTGTGTTTTGGCTAAAACCAGACCTGTCCCCTAACCCTGGGGAGGGGGGTTGCCCTGGGAGAGCCAGGATGCCAGCCAAGGAGAAGGGGTGTACTCTGCCTGTGCCTGTGGTCCCTTCTCCTGCCCACCCCTGCCCTCCCCTAAACACCCCTGCCCTCCCGGGTTGGCAGGAGGGTCCGGCAGGAGGGAGGGAGTGAATGAGTGTGCCTGCTGGTGGGTCCGTGTCCCGAGGATCCGCTGCTGGAAGGCTCTTTGGCTGCATGGGGGAATCCAAAATGAGGCCTGGGTGGTTGCCACCAGCACGGCTCCACTTGGGAAGCACCCGGCGACGCTGACCCATCTCAGAAAGTCCCAAGAGGGTCAGCTGTGTGACAGGCAAGCAATCCTCCAAGCACTGCTTGCTCCATCCCACACTCTGCTGAGATGTGCAGGGGTCCCTGCAGGGACACGGTAGTGCCTGGCTCAAGGTACCCTGTGGCACAAGTGGCTCAGACCCATCAGGGAGCATCCAGGGTGGACCAACCTCATCTTGGTCTCTGGGCAGGGTGTGAAGCAAGTCCTCCTCAAAGTCCTTTCCAGCCTCATGAGCGATGAGAAAGTGCCAGGGTGGTTTTACCAGGGGCAAAGCGTGGCATGACTGCCTTCTGCGAGGAGATGGCCAGCTGCCTGGAGAGAGGGAGAGAAAGGGATGTTGTTTATGTGACCTTAGCAGGTCCCTGCAGTATCCTCATGGCCAAATTGGAGAAATGAGGACAAGGTGGGTCAAAAACTGGCTGGGTTGCTCAGGGTTGTGCTGAGCGAGGCAAAGTGCAGCTCCTGGCTGGAGAAACAGGCTGGCGGTGACCTGGGGAGCCCAGCAAAGGGAAGTGCAAAGTCCTGTGTCTGGGATGGAGTAACCCCGTGCACCAGGGAACGTCCAGGGCCAACCAGCTAAAAAGCAGCTTTGCGGGAAAGGAGCCACGTCCATCACAGGAGCAGAGCCAGAACATTGTCTGCCAGGAGCTGGACCAAGAGAAGAGAGGACGGGAAAGACCCTGAAGAAAGCAGGAAGCATTGAATGGGGACAGGAAGATATGGACAGGGAAGGTTGAGGGAAGGGCTTGTGAAGTCCATGTGTGCAGATCTTCTCCTGTAGCAAAGGCAAGGAGGTAAATGACAACACAGCAATGGACACAGAGGAGCACAAGAGGGCTGGACTGCAAGGGAAGAGGAGGAGTGAGGGGCTCTCTGCCCCCCTCTTCAGAGGACATTGGGTGGATTTGAACTGGAATAAGGTGAATTTTCTGGTAGCAAGATGGAGACAGATTTGGTGGAGCAGAACACCTGAACGAGCACAGCAGGTACATCGTGTGAGAGAGCTCAGGATGTGAGCAAGGTTATATCCAGACAGGAACCTTTGGCCACCTTTGGTGTGTCTTAGAAGACACCATAAGAGCTGGGCTCTGCTAGGCCAGCAGAGGCAAAGCAGGGAGGAGATCTCCTTCCTTTCTTACCATTCCCATCCCCAGCACATTTAAGGAGTGTGAACTGCCCAAGGATAAATGGAAAGTGAAAAGGAGGAGAACGTTTCTAAGCATTGGTGCTGAGGAACCTCGCAGAGGTTTCAGAAGGCCATGGAGCCTTGTGATGGGACAAGGGGTGACAAAATGTGCCTCATTGTGCAACAGAGCCCATTGCTTTGCAGGGTTGGTGGCAGGGTCCCCTGTGTCCATACCCAGCCTGGGGACCCAGTGAGGCAGCAGAGACAACCTAATGCCTGTGTCCACACTGAGGACCCTCACATGGCTTGGTCTATGGTGGGAAGAAGAGGTGGATTTGGGGAATCAGTGCAGAGCTGAGCCCCACATTGCCCTGCTTGGGCTGCTGTCTGTGTGCCACAGCACACAGGAGGGGACAGGTCACCAGAGTCACCAGGAGGAAGGGGCTTCTGGAGATGAGCCACCATCCCCAAGGGTCTGCCAGGTGGAAGGCTGAGAGGGCATCTCCCAGGGCAGGTGGTGACATGCAGTGGGACTACAGCCTGAGCTGTCAGACCAGCAAGCGAAGGAGAAACCTGAAAGTGGGGGAAGAAACTACAGAAGTCACAGAAACTGGAAGAAGCTACGGAAATTTTTCGTGTGCAGCATATCATGCCCAGCACGAAGGTGACTACAGCAAGCACTGTTCCAGCTCCTGGGAACAGGAAAGAGAACACTTTGTACCTCCAAGAGCCCCACACATCACAGGCATCACACTGGCTTTACCACATAGGAGAGCTGGACCGTGCCTTCCTGTTCCAGCTGCAGGAACTTCTCAAGCACCTCATTTCTACCCAGCTGTTCATCCCCTCTCCCTTGGACAGCATCTCCTCTGCATCCCTTTGGGTGCCAGCCATGCTGCCCACCCTCCTGGCTTACACACAGCCACTTTCCCCTCTACCCAGCTGCACATTCTCATTTGGAGACTGATGTCTTCACTGATTTGGAGCTCTGTTTGCCATTGAGCCACTGACCCCACGGCTGGGGGCCTGTGGTCTCCTGGGGCTCCATTAGCAGGTAGAAGTGGAGGTGGAGGAAGATGTAGGAAGCTCCTGTAGCAGGGCCCAGGCACAAGCTTGTGCGGGTGGTTGATGTGATGTGGAGAGACAGTCTTACATCTCCTCACCAGGTCCTGCCTCTTCCCCTGAAGGGCTTGCGGCAGGAAAGGCTATGGGAGGAAAGCCTTTTGCAGTGGAGGACCCTCGCATCTCTGGAGAGTAGCCTGGAGGCTGTGACGGCCTGATCTCATCTCGCAAGGAGCCTGTGAGTTGGGTTGTGTGTGTCACAGGCAGAAGACAATGACTCCAACCCATTGTACCTTGGTTGAACGCTTGCCACCACGCGTGCTTTTCATAGGATGCCGGGGTTGCCCCAGGGAGTCTTCAGGCGAACTGAGACTCAGGGAGAGACAGCTGCTTTTTGGGGAGGGAGAATAGAGGCAGAGGCGTTCAGGAGAGGCCAGAGACAGAGAAGCACCTCTTGAACAAGTGCACAGAAGGGAGAAGATTTTGACCCAAAATTGGGGGAGACTTATGTGCGTGAAGGTGCTGTGGCTCTGGCACACAGCAGGGAGGAAGTTCATCATCTGCGCTGAAGGACACCCCAAGGCTGGGCAGGTGATCCCAGATAGCCCACCCTTCCAAAGGCAGCAGTGCTCCCAAAGACAGAGCTACCTTGTGTCTGGACGGAGGTTTGGGAAAGGCTACAGGTGGGCTCTGGGTCTGCAGGTGGCCCTCACCAAAAGCTGTCTGTGAAAGGAACATGAGCTTTCCCAACCAGAAACTCCAGATCCTTCCAAATGTTGAAAAACTAAAGGTTGAGAACCCAAATGCTATCATACTTTTAGACCATGACTTTGGCCTGTCCCCGCAACGTGAAGCACGTGGTTTGGTGACGCCATGCATGGAGACATGACTGGAGATGAGGAACCATCCTGGTGGCAGAGCCACACTGAGCTACAGGACATGGGTCACAACCTCTGGGCCTCGCACACAAAGATGTGGAGGGTGGACAGAGGTGGAAGGATTGGCAGTTTGGGGCACATGGGACATCTTGTGGCCGTGGGAAGAGAAGAGATTTGGTGCAACAGCGGAGGCTAAGCCAGAGGAAGGCACATCCCGAGGTGGGAATAGTTTCAAAGCTGCTGATGTAGGGACCCCAAAGTGGAGGCAGCAGGATGGCCTCACACAGTCACTTTACAAGAGTGATTCAGCACACAGCTGCCGTTTGGGGTGATCTTAGGGGGGGTGCAGAGCTCCCAGGCCCCATCAGCCAGGCTTCCCTCCTCTTGCTGAGCGCCCGCTGCTTTGCCATGGCCAATTGCCCTCGGCCCAGCCTCCGATAAATGCTTAAAAGCTCAAATCACACAACCCCAGGCTATGAAAACAAAAAGGGACCCGATAGCCGCTAATAGCCAAGCAGCCCCTGCAGCAAAAGCACGTAGCGTAGGGAAAGTGGTTTGCATCGATCGGTGGCTCCCCGCTGCCACCCGCTCCCCTCCCCACGACGCCTGTCCAGCTGCTCCGGCCTCGGCACTGGTGAAAAAGGGATAAAATCCCATCAGAACGGGAGAGTCCACAGCAGGAAAAGGGTGGTTTGTGGGGTTAGTGTGAGATCCTGTATAAAAAGCCATCCTCCTCCTGCTCCCCAGAGCAGTGTCCTGGCCAGCACGGTCACTGGGACAACTTTGCTGACAAAGCAATGCTAGGACCATGGATAGTGGCGTGATGCTGAACTCCGGGAGCACGAGCGACCTGGAAAGCCCAGAAGGGAACATCCCGGTAGACATCAGTGCAGGGAAGAGTTGTCCCTGCAGTTGGTGCTGGATGTGCACATGAATTCCCACCTGCGCAGGGTAGGACCAGCTCATGAGAGACCATGGGAGCCCACAGCTGCAGGGCAAGGTGTGAGGCAGGAGGTTCACTGAGTGGGGATGAACTTCAGTGCCTTTCCTGAGCCCCTTCCTCCATGCCATGTCCTGTGGCCACCTGTGAAATGTTGAGGGCAGACAATTTCCATGGGAGCGTTGTGGCTCCCTAGCAGCCTACACACAGTGTTGGAGGACTTGGAGAGCAGCAGCAAAGGAGGGGGAGGAGATCAGTTTGAGAGAGTTTTGAGTCTTTATTCCAACCAGAAAAGCTCCTGGGGGTCTGCAAAAGCAGATCAGGACAAATTCACAGTGGCAGAGCTTGTCCAATGGATGCACACTCTGCAGAAGAGCTGGCTGGGAACCAGACTGCTGCACTTCAGCAGAGTCTTCTTCTCTCTCCCTCCCCTGAGCCATGGGTGCAGGTATGTCTACATGTGGGTGGAGAGGGCTGCAGTGTGGGTTTATTTTGATAGAGGAACCTCTGCCTGCAAATGGCTGCTGCAGGTTGGGAGGAGGCTCAGGGAAAGGATCTGGAAGGGTTTGGTCCTATGTCCGGCTTCAGCTTGGAAAGGAGATGGTGAAGCAGGGGGGTGATGGGGCTGGAGGGTGGACAGGGACCATCGTTGCTGCCTCCTCCAGCCAAAGAGTTGGGGAACATCAAAAGAACTTGTGGGGACCAGCAGGACTGGGAAGCCAAAGGAAGAAGCTCTGCACAGTGTGCTGGCAACTCCCCACTGCAGGGTGTTTTGGGGGCTGACCATTTCCATGGATTCAAGAGAAGCCCAGGCAGAACCACAGCTGGGAGGGCCACTGACGTGTGGTGCACACAGCGGCACCCGATCTGCTGTAGGGATGCACGGTGATGGCTGAGGGTTTAGGAAAAGTGGAGCAGTGCCAGAGATGCATGTCCTACATCCTGGGAATCTGCTTTTGGCTGTTATTAGAGACATGAGATAGATGGAGTTTTGATGTGACCCATTTCAGCTGCCCCAGCTTCCCTGCATCCCTGTGACTGGAGGGATGCACATCCCTGAGTCACTGTGTCTGGAGGGATGCACTTCCTTGCATTTGTGTGTCCAGAGGGATGCCCTTCCTTCCATCCATGTCTGGAGGGATGCACCTCCCTGGACCCCTATGGCGGGAGGGATGCACATCCCTGCATCCCTGTGACTGGAGGGATGCAGTTCCCTGCACCCCTGTGTCTGGAGGGATGCACATCCCTGTGTCCCTGTGTCTAGAGCTCAGGACTGGGCTGGGAATTTAAACACACTGGAGCACCGGGGACTGCAGATCTCATTCCTGGGCATCTCTTCCTTCTTCCTTCCCTTTGTCTCTCCCTCTCTTTCTTCTCCCTTCGCTGCCCTGCTCCCTCCATCTGACCGTACCCCCCCCCCTTCCCCTTGGCGGTCCCGGGGAGGAGAGTAGGGATGCTGCAATTCCCAGGCACAGGTGCGCGGTCCCCGCCGCGCGCTGCCCCCAGGCACGGCCCCCGCCGCCGCAGCTGACAGCCCACTGGAAATAATGTGTTGTGGCAGAGAGAGACTCAACAGACCACGAAGATCTGCTGGTGCGGGAACTGCTCAGCAACCAGGAACCGCAAACGCCTGTCTCCCGGCTCCGCAGGGCCTGATCCGGCTCTGGGGATGCCTCCGCTCTGGCGGAGCCTGCCTGGCTCACTCTGAGCACTTTCCCACTGTCTCCTCTTCTTTTTCTTTGCCCTTTCCTCTTCTCCCCTCTCACCGTCCCTCTCTGCAGCGTTAGGGAGGTGGAAGCAGCCGAGCTGCCTGTCCCTGCTGCCTGTCCCCCTGCACCACCGGGCACAGGAGGGGAACAAACGGCTTTCGCAGCAGCGTTGGAGGAGGAGGAGGACCAGGTGTGCAGGAATGGAACAACCAGTTCCAGTCTCCCAGCAAAGATTTAATCTGCCTCTGGCACATAAACAACAAATGTTTGTTCAACTGACCTGCGAACAGGCAGCGTGCACGGCGGTGGGGCTGAGGCACCCAGCTCCCCGCTCAGCAGGGTGAGGGTATGGGGAGATGGGGCAAGGCACCGGGGCACAGCCACATCCAGGGTGCTCGGGGCACCCCAGGCTGGGTGGCTGGAGCCAGGGAGAAGATGCTCAGAGGGACCCCATCCTGCCCAGCCGCTGCCGCATCCCTTCTGCTCCCCGGAGCGTCCCAGCGGGTGCGCAGAGCTCTCGCGGCCGTGACGCACGCGGAAAGTGTCTGAGGGCTCAAGGACAAGCGTGTCCCTCCGGGCAGGCTGGCACTCGCTGCAGAGAACCTGCAGGCAGGAGGCCCTGAGCCCTGCCTGCACGTCCTGCTGCGATGGGGGAAATCAGCCTCGGCTGCTGCAGGTCAGGTCTGCACCCCTGGAGCCTCCCCCCAAAATCCCAGGGGACACGGGTTCATTACAAGGGGACATTTTTGCCTGTTTTCCACTAGACCAGATCTTAGTGGCAGGGTTGGCTTCCAGCTCAACCGGCACGTGGGCAGGCAGAGGGCTGTTCCCAAACCCTGCCTGCAGCTCAGCTCCTGCGCCGCGCTGGGGAAGCCGCAGCAGGGCTCGTTCCTTGTCCCCATTGCAGGTGGGAGATGCTCTCTGCTGTTTGATGACAAAGCTCAGGAAGAAAGTGGAAAGGGTCCTATGCAGGTAATTCCCTCTCCCACCAAGGTGGGGTGATGCCCCTTGGTGCCAGTGGTGAGGAAGATGGGTAGCAGAGCATGGAGTATCCTTCAGCTGGTGGGACTGTCCCACCACTCCTGCAGGGCATGCAGTATTCCAGGCTGCAGCCAGAGCGGTGATGGGTACCTGAGTGGGATGCTCAGGGGAGGAAGGATGGGGCCATGGGGTGAGCTGCCAGCCCCGAGGACATGGGCTGGCCAAGGGGAGCCACCTCTGGGGCCATATGGCTACCTGCCTCCTCGTGTGGTGATGCTGCCAGGTGAGTCCCTTCCCTGCCCATCTGCTCTGATCCCAGCTCTTCAGCCTTGCTGTCCCTATCTCCCCTGGGAGCTGCACTGTGCCCCCCCGGCCCCTGGGCCATGGGCAGAAGGATGTGGGCTATTGCTGGGCACACTCCAGTCCGGTGGGGAGTCCTCTGCCCACCACAGAGGCTGTCAGGTCCCAGAGCCACCACCTGTATCCACCTCTGGTCCTGGCTGGCCAAAGCTGCGGCATGCCCTGGTGTGCGGAGACACGTTCTTTCCCCTCCCTTCACACAAAACTTGCCTCCATCTCCCCAAAAGCTGGGGACCAGATTGTTTCAGTGAACGGCCCTGATTGCAGTAACTTGGAGATGCTTCTGCCCCTTTCTCCTTCCCGAGCTGTGCATCCTCACACCAGCCTGGCTGCGGGGTCTCCTGAGGTAGAGCTCTGCCCCAGGACCTGCCACGTGCGGGAAGGATTTGGCCCTAAGAACTGAGCCCCACACATGCAGAATGAGCCCCCAAGTTTGCTGCCCTCCCCAGGAGAAACGCAGGTTTTTGTTCTGATGGGGAAGAAGCTGTCGAGTCCCTGCAGGGCAGAGCGGTGTCTGGAAGGGTGACATGGGCACGGGCACCATGGCAGGAGCCCTGCAGCTGCAGGAGGTTGCTGCTGGGCCATCTGTGGAGGGGACCAATTCTGTGAGCATGGAGCCTCTGCAGGTCTGGCTCCTGGGGCAGGCAGTGTGATGGGCTGTGGGACCAGCATGTCTCCCAGTCCCCAGGGAGGCTGCGGTGGGAAGCACACAAGGGCCAGCCTTGCTCCGGAGCTGGCAGGGGGTGGATGTTTCCCAGACATTTCAATCTTGGGGAAAACACCTGGAAGTGGGGAGGTGTGTTTTAGCCCGGATTGGTTTTCCAAACTGGATTACCGCTGTCCTGGCACAGGCAGGGGACACAGGACAGGGCCAGTCCCCGCAGCCAGCAGGCAGGACCCCCTTTCCAGCAGCAACACCAGGTTAAAGGCAGTCTGTCCCCAGCCTCTCCCCATCCAATCTGTCCATCCACCGTCCTCTTTGCACCATGACTGCACATTCATGCGCAGGGCTGCAGGTGCCTGCATTTAGCCCAGCTCTGCCCCAGCTCCGGTGCATTACATTTGGAATATCTCAGCCGGCTCCGGCACTGCGGCACCCCAGGAGACGGCAGAGCTGCACGGGTCCGTGCTTAGCTCAGTGTTCAGGGCTGTGGGTGTGTTTTTCCTCCATTTCTTGCCCTCTGGAGGATATTTCTCCTGGGCTGGGGCTGCCCCAGGGAGGCTCTGGCTGGGCGGGCAGGTCACCTGGGAGCTTCAATGTCAGCTCGAGGTGGTTGAGCTTCAACGCCTTTAATAGTGTTTGTTTTCCCTTTCCTCTGGGGTGGTTTGACAAAAGAGGGTTAAAAATGGGGCCAGCCTGTACGGGCACACCAACAGGGTTTGGGCAAAAATTCCATGACTGGTTTGGGTTTAAATCCCAAACATGGCAGCTCCAGACTGAGGTCCCAGCAGCTCTGCTCCCCAGGGCCAGGAGGTTCCCACGGGCAGAGGCATCTCCTCGGGGAGCCACAGGCACAGCTCACCAGCTCCACGCTGTCCTTCCTCCAGGGCACACAGTGGTTCCTGGAGAGGTGTGGGAAGATTCACGCACCGTGCCCCTCTGTCCCCACAGGGAGCCATCTCCAGGCACCCGCCACCATGTCCAAGGACGACGTGGGCTGCAAGCTGACCTCGGCCTACAAGCACAAGGAGAGGAAGCCGAAAAAGCCCCACTACATCCCGAGGCCATGGGGCAAGCCGTACAACTACAAATGCTTCCAGTGCCCCTTCACTTGCATGGAGAAGTCCCACCTCTACAACCACATGAAGTACAGCCTGTGCAAGAACTCCCTCTCCCTCCTCATCGAGTCCGACTGGCCCTACAAGAAGGGCAACCTTCTCCACCCGGAGCTGCGGCTCCTGCACGCAACCGAGACCTCCCGCCTGCGCGGGCGGCGGGACGAGCAGGAGACCTGCGACTCCTCGGCCGCGTCGGGAGGGTCAATTAGGACCAAGCAAGCCTCTGGCAGGGATGGCCATGAGGACAAGCCAAGCTCAGGGGTGGAGATCCTGCCTGCTGAAGGGGCTGGTGAAGAAAGTGGTCCGTTCCAAGAGGAGGAGGAGGATGTTGCTGGCCTGTTGAGGGAGATGGATGCGGGGGAGAAGAAAGAGAAAAATGAAGAGGCAGGTTGCCAGGGTGACCCAGCTGAACCAGAAATGAACACTTTGGTCTTTGGTTTCAAGAACAAGAGGGATAAGCCTTGCAAGGAGGTGGAGCCTGACTTCATCATCACGGATGTCTTCTCCCTTAAGAACCATGTCATGAAAAGTAGGGAAATGGCCTCCCCAGACCTAGATGCTAAGCCAAAGCATTGCAAAGTGCCAAAGAAATGCCTGGCCAGCAGCGGGATCCTCATGGAGCAGTGGAAGTTGGTAGCAAATGGCCAAAGGAGGAACACACCTGAGGTCTCCCCACCTTGTACCGACAGCAACATCATCCCATGCTACCCTCCTCCAGCCTACAGCGACTACCATGAACCTCAGGGTCTCAACCTCTCACTGCTGGGTATTAACTACCCATTGAACCCCAGTCTATTCTCCTACCTGAGCCCCACCATGGCCAACAGCACTACCACGCACCCACACTTGGCTCAGCTGCCCTTCCTGGCCTCCACAGCCCAGCTGATGCACCCACATGCCTCCCACTTCCAGCCTCTGCAGAGCCCCGAGCGCTCAGCCTTCCTTCCCCGCTTCTACTACCCTTTGCTCTTCGAGCACACCTTCGGCTCCACTGAAAGCAAGATGTCCTCCAGCAAGCCAGAAGCCCAGCCACTGGTGGGCTCTGTCATGCCCACGCCACCCCAAGCCAAGGCCCCCAGTGAGCCAACCAAACCAGGGCTGCTGAAGGTACCAGTTCTGAAGACAAGTTTTCCCTGGTCCAAAGGGGTCAGAGAGGAGCCAGCCTCCGAGCTCAGCCACCCCACCATGCTGGGGCAGGAAGAAGAGGAGAAATGGTTGTCTCAAGAGAAGGACAGCAACCCAGCTTTGGGCCTGAACAACCTACGCAAAAAGCCAGCCACTGACATCTACCAAAATCTGGGGGGGATGAAGGACAGCGCTTTTGCCCCCAGCAGCGTCCGGAAGACAGAGTTACCGGTGATGACCTGTCTGGAGACCAGCAGCCCTCCAGGCAACCCCCTGAAGAGGAAGTTCACTGCCAATGGGCTGGATTTGATAGGACCCGACAGGCTGACGCCTGGAAAACTCAGCTACCAGAGCAGGTAAGGTGCCTGTGATCTCTCTGCCTCTTCCGCACATCTGGTTGGCCCTAAACATCATCTTCATACCATCTGATCCCCCTACTTCCCTCTAAACCATGAGATGAGTCTCCAAGGGCTGAGCACACACCAGGCTGGTGCCCACTCAGAGTAGGGCTTTCCGCTCTCCGGGAACAGAGGACCTGAGTAGCCTTCAGGTGCATCCGAGCACCTGGGCTGTGTCACTGCTTGCTGTCCCTCGCTTTCGCCTGTTTTGTTACAGAGCCAGAAGTGACGTGGTGTCTGTGCAGCGTGGACCTGCGCTGTGGCCTTCCATGCCAGGAAACCTCCTCTTGGGTCCCCAGATATCCCAAGGTTGCTGGAACAATCATTGCCTATTTTTAAATATACACATTTGCATTCCTTTGATTTGCCTTCTGGTTTCAAAGCCCAGAGGGAGGGTCATGTTTCCAAACATTTCCTTTTACCTGGGGCTAGAAATGTGCACAGCTCCTTTTAACAAAATTTCAGTTCCTCCCCTGGTTGCACAAGTCCAGCTGTGGCTCCCAGAAAAATGTCACTGTAAATCCACCACTTTTGGCACCTGGAGGAGCTTTCTCTGGAGAAGCCCTCCATGGTTTTGTATCTCCACCTAGTCTCCGGTGCTCTGTCCCTGCTCTCTGGCTGGCTGGAGAGATCCCCTCCAGCTGGGCCTTCAGGACTGTGGGATGGTCATTTCCATCAAAGTTCTCCAGTGCTCCAAGAAGGAGGAGAATTGAGGTTTTGCTAGCTGAGGTGGGATCACAGCACCATCTCCCCAGACTGGTCTCTCCTTTTGTTGTTGGGTTTCATGGAATAGCCTGTGTCAGGGTCCACCCACCTCCTGGGAGAACGATGGCAGGAGCAAGTCCAGCCAGGGCTCTGCATGCTCAGAGCAAAGCCCTTCTTGGAAGGGCCTCACGCTGGCAGTAGACAGTGGAGGAACCCTGGCTGAATCTGGCAATGCTGGCCCTGCACATATGGCCCAGGGATTTCTTATCTCTTTCCCTACTGATTGTATCCACTTCTTCTCTGCAGTGCTTCAAGGGCCAACCCAGGCCACATCCCCAAGGCCCTGGACCACTGGCACATGGAGGTCCTCGCAGGCCGGCCTGAGGAACCAGAGAGAGGCAATGACACTGAAGTTCTTCCCTCTTTGGGTGCTGGCCTGGACCATGGTCTCTGCAAGCAGAGCAGATCCCAAGAGACTTCTGCCACCATGACAGACCCTGAGGCCACAACCGTGCTTATTGGGGACCTGTCCAAAACCTTAGAGGAGTACCAAGAGGTGGAGAAGAAACTGTCTGATCTGGCCAAGGAGGACACTCCTGGGCAAAAAGAGCTGAGGGACCAGCTGGTCAAAATCCGAAGGGAGCTCTACCACATTCACCAGGCACTGGAGAAAGCCACCAAACCCCACGATGGGCCGCTGGACCTCTCGGTGAAGAGATCCTCTGAAGGTCTGGAGAAGATCCAGCAGGCCAAGAAGGAGCCTTGCAACGTGAGCCTGGGAAGTGAGAAGCTCCATGGCAAAGACCAAGGCGCCCTCAACAAATGTATGGCCACCGGGGAGGCAGGAGACACGGAGGGGCTGCCAAACTGCCTCCTCGAGGCCGAGAACAAAACCATCGACCTGCTGATCAAGATGAGCCGCTCTGAGAGCCTCCGGGCATCCTCCTCCGAGGCCCCCCTGGGTGCTGTGATCAAGGCTGAGGTCCTGCCACTCACCAAGCCCCTGGAGCTCCGGCACGTGATGGAGCCCTACTACAGCCGTACCACCAAGTGCGAGGCAGACTCCAGCGTCCTGCTGTGCTCCGATGGCAGATCCAGCACCACCCAGGCTCCCCAGCTCCCGGTCACTGCTGAGGATGGGCCCCTGGGCTGCCGGGCCATGCAGCGCTCCCTGTCCTGCAGCCTCCCCAGTGAGACAGACACAGTGTGTGTCCACAGCCCTCTGCATGCCGACCCCTAAGTCCACCTTGCTTGAAAACTCCTGGATCTCACTGACCACCTCATTGCTTCACCTTCCTAGTGTCCCACCTCCCCACTCCCCTTCTTCCCACCATGATGAAAGCCTGGCTGGGGCCTCGTTGCATTGGGATCCCAGCTAGCTCCCCGGCTGACTCCACAAAGTATAAGAAACCAGTCCCTGTCCTGACACCCCATCCAGGATGGTGCTCCTGGGCTCTGCATGCTCCACAGCCTCAGCTCCATGGTCCTGGAGCTCCCTTCTAAAGGGAAGTCACTAAGAAAAGAAAACCACTAAAAGCACCAAGGTTTCAGCAGGAGGCTCATCCAGCCCTCTCCTCAGAGACACTCAGGGACTTTTGCAGCCCAGCTCCCATGACCTGTGGACAGGGGAGGGACTGCAGGGTATCTACAGGGCCAGGCCGGCATCCAGCTGTGGTTATGCTCAAGCAGACTGTGGCCATCACCTTCTACAGAGCAAAGACATGGTGGCTTCTCCCCATGGTGGCTTCAGGGTCACAGCAGAGAATAGGGAATCGGGTGCCCAGCTGGACTGACCCAGAGACCAAGTACTTTCCACACTGTGGAGACAAGAACATCCTCCCAGCCACAAGATGACACAGGAACCACCTTGCCACAGCTCCACACCTGGGTGCTGAGCTCTCCTGCCACGGGCATTTGCCACATGTGGAGACTGCTGAGCTGTGGGGACTTGTTCCTGCCCACTGGTCGTCCAGTGTCTGGCTCCTTCTTTTTAGCTTTTACACAGAAAGGACCTTCCCTCCCTCTGCTCCCATGGCCTCTCCCCATGCAGACATGATGCATGTTCCTCATGAAGGCCCCATCCCTGCACAGTTCAGCTCCCATGAGCTCCTCCTCACTACACCTAATCCCCCAAATGGTGACACATGGGACAGCAAAATGGGCAACATGAATCCCACTGCTCAAGGGACAAAGACGCTAAAAATAACTGTGAAGGGACAGACTTGGCCTGTCCCAAGCTGGAATGATGCTGGGCATCCATCCACCCCTCAGCCAGAGCACGGCAGAGCTAACCACCCGGGCAGGTACCTGCTTGTGGGATGAGTGCTGGCCTTCCCGAAAGGCCACCTTCTCCCCATCCTCACTGGGGGCTCTTGCCTGGTACCCACCACAGGGCAGTCACACCTCCCTGCCCCCTGCCACCCTGCTGAGCAGCATCTACTCTGGCTCAGGATGTTCCCATGCTTGGGCCAGGATTTCTTGGACTCCCCCCCACCGTGGGAGGTTTAATGTGTCCTCCTCATCTTGGCAAAGCCAGGAACCCTCTCTTCTCCCCTCCACACTCCCTCTTCAGAATATGGTGGGGTGTCCTGTTAGCACCTAGGTCCTCCACTGCAAATTGATGTGCAATGAGAAGAGCCAGGATGGGAGGGCGGGAGGTCAGGACAAAAGAGGACTGTGAGCAAAGCCACAAATAAGGGACCAACATAGAACACCAAGGAAGATTTGGACACTGGCTCTTCTCTGGGCAATGGACAATCCTACTGCAGGTGGCTGAAGAAGGAAAGGCCCCACATGGGACCTGGGGCTCCCAAGTACTTTGATGGACCAGGAAGAACAAACAAGAAGAACTGACTCTTCTCACCTGATTGCTCTCTGGACAAAGATTCCACCTCATCAAAGGGGTTTATTTCTCAGTCAAGGACTTTGCTTAGGGCACACAGGCCTGTGGAGTTATTGGTTGGTCTCTTCTCTCTGGAGAAAAGTGTGGGGTGGGGGAGCATTCAAAAGGAGGGATGCTCAGGTCAGCACCATAGCTCTTTTGAGTCAGCTCCAGATCTTCCTGATGGGCCACGTCCTGCTGCTTCCCAGCATGGCCCTGGCCCCACAATGGCCAAGTGAAGGTCATGAGACCCCACCAGAACAGATCCCAGGGCTTGGGTGCAGGATCCTCCATCCCAGAGCCCAGGGGAGGCAGCGTTGGGCCTTTCCTTCTGGGTTTGACTAGTGCTTTCTTTGGATGCCATGACACCATTGCCTGCCACCCTGTGCCCTCTGTCACCCTGTGCCCCTGTGTCACCCATCCCTTCCCAGCCCCCTCGCTCAGACAGCCCTGGCAGCCACTGTCCCCCACGCCCCCCCCCACCTCCCCAGTCCCGTATCTCAGGGCTCCCTACTCTCCCCCCCACCAGCTTCTCTGTGCACGCCAGGACCCCCATCCAGCACGCAGCAGGGTGCCCACCAGCACAGCCAAGAAACTGGAGTTGTGATTTTGGGGTTTTGGGGTGTTTTTTTGCCACCATTCTCCATCACGGAGCCACACATTTCCCAGTTTTGGAGGATCAGGGTTAGCCACCAGCGGGATGTGGCCAGATGTTGATGCTGGCTGCACGCGGTCAGTATTTATGTGGGTGGGCTTTGACTATTTCCTTCTGCTGGATCAGCACTGGGACCCCACCGGCTTCTCCCGTGCTGGGGAGGGGGGCAGTCTGCCATATTTACCATGAAATTTTTTTCCCGTGAAAGTCCGCCAAATGTTCCCGTGGCACCTTCCACTGCCCACCCAGCCCTTACCTCCTCTGAGGAACAACAGGATGTGTGGGTCCCTCCACCTACCCTGGAGCCCCATCTCCTCCCAGCCCCGAGCATCACATTGTTTTTCTTAGCAAGACCCCCACCTGAACTTGGGCACCAAGACACCAGGGGGGTAGCTGAGCTCTGTGACCAGCAGCCCTGGCCTTCAGCAGGAGATCGGACCACGAGGCAGCGCTGCCTTTCACCCCTTTTTAGCTGAGATATTGCCTGCACACCGGTCACCTCTCCCTCCCCAGCCTCTGGCTCCATCCTGCCACCCCGAGCTGGGGTGATGCCCTGCTCCGTGGTGCCCACCCTGGGAGCCGGGCGCCTCTCCCACCAGTGGAGCCAGTTCCAGCAGCCGTCCCCACGGCGCTCACGGTCTCCCTCGCCTCCACAGAAAGTCGGGAGCGTGGGGGGGCAAGTGGGAGGTGGAGGCCGATCACACAGTATTTATTGTTCACAGTTTTACGAATGTACAAAACAAAAACCAAACCATTAAAGGGAAAACCTGCGAGCGGGAGTTGCTGGTGTCCAGTTTGTTCTGCTCTCCGGGGAGCCCTGCCTGCTCCAACCAGACCCCACAATGGCCCCGTGCCACCGCTCTCCATCATGGAACCATGCATTTCCTGGTTTCGGAGGCTCAGGATTCGCCACCAGTGGGATGTATCCAGATGTAGACAATGGCTGCACGTGGTCAGTATTTACGTGGGTGGTTTTTGACTGTTTGTCTTCTGCTGGATCAGCACTGGGACCTCATTGGTTTGTCCTGTGCTGGGGAGAGGAGTGGTCCACCATGTCTGAAGGAAGTTGTCAGGAGGACAAATGCCCTCACAGGAGCCATGAGGGTCCTTGTTCCTCCTGCAGAAGTCCCTGCACACACACACAGAGCCTTTTCCATCCAAATCAGGCAGCCCTTGATGCGCTCCCATGGCTGGGCCATGGGGCCACTGTGCTGGAGCCCAGGTCCTGGTCCAGGGAAGAGCAGAGGAGGACATGGGTCAAGTCCTATGTCTCCAGTGTCATTCCACTGCTCAGACCTTGTCCCCAGGGGTGCTGGTGGCATCCCCACAAAGGGGACATGTCCCCTCCCTGCCCTGCCATGGCTGTCCAGGACAGTCCTCTGCCTAGGAACTCCTGCTCGTGGGCCACCAGGATGGGACCCTCAGGAGGTGGCCAGGAAAAGATGAAAGCATTTAAATAATGGATGGGAGTTGAACTGCTGGAGTGGCTTATCCAGGCTGCAATCTGCACCCCCAGGGCCCTCAGCCCACTCCAGCACTGGCCCCATTACACGGCTATTTGGTCACCCTAAAGGCATCTTATAGCGAGCCATTACCTGCCCTTTATGGCAGGCCCACACGATAGCCATCTTTCTTGGTCATGGTTGACTAAAGTCCTCCTACTTGCATGTCCCCCCAACTTCCCTGCTAAGCCAAGCCAAGCCCAGTCCCAATCACCAGCTGGAGGACTCAGCCAAATCCCTCCCCTGCCCTGACGAGGCCAGCAGCCCCCCTTCTCCCAGGAAAGGGGGGACATGGGGTCACAGCAGGTCCCAGGCACAGCTCGGAGCCCAGCAGCTCCTGGTCAATGGAGCTGCACAACTTTTATGGGTTTCTGACCCCAGGTGGGTACAGCTGCTCCTGCTCAAGTATTCCTTCTCCTCCGGGTTCAAGAGCAAAGGAGAGCTCAGAGACTGGGAGGGGGAGAAGTTTCCTAAGAAACAAGCCCTCAGGGAAGGCTTATCTCGGGCAAGGCAGTGGAAGGAACAAGATTTCAAGGTTCCTTGTAAAAGAGGAGGTTGTTGCTCTCCCCATCCCATCGGTACAAGGACGTGGCCCCAGGGAAGCTGAGAGCAGAGCTGGGATTTCGAGGGAGAGGAGCTGGGACACCCAGGGTGGTTTTGCTGCATCCCCAACCAGTTTCCCAGCTGCGTTGGTGTGACTGGGAACTCTGGTTCAATACACCGACAAGGATGACAGCAAGGGGAGACAGCACAGGGACAACCCAGGGACCCTGGGACACGAGGATGGGGCCACAGTTTGTGGGGAAGGGTGGCAGGACATCATGTCAGGCTACTCCTCATGAGCAGGGCAGCTCCAAGCACAAGGTCGGAGCATCCTACAGACCCCACCAAAACGCTGTGTGCCCCAATTTCCCTGTCTTGATGGCAAAGGGTCAGCAGCAAATCTGGGGGGATGGATCCCATGCTGGGACAGAGCAGAGGCTCAGTCCCTGGGCTGCACAGAGGGTGCAAGGATGGCAGGGGCCATGGTGGGCATCACCTCCTCCTGCCGCACCCCAGCCTGGCAGGGGAAACTGTGGGCCATGGGACAGAGCAGCAAACGCCCTTAGGCTTGCCCACAAGGGAAAGATAGGGTAGACCCAACCATATGTTCAGGAGAAGAGGGTGCTGCCAGGCACTGCCAGGATGTTTGTGGTGGCACCAAAAATTGGGGAGGTGTCTGATGCCAGGGCGAGTCAAGCCCTTGCAAGGCACCCATCAGCAGCTGGGTGGGGGACACCCAAGTGATTTGGGACCACACAAAATGAGAGAGGGAAGGCAAGTGTCGAGGTGCCCTGCCTGCTGTGTCTTGCCCGGCCGGCCGTGTCGGGGCACCCCACGACCCACCTGCGGCAGGGCCAGGGAGCTGGGCACTCACTCATAACGGTGGGCTACCAGGTGGAACCAGCTGGGGACGAGAAGTGGTTCCTGCCCAGCACAACCAGTTTTCTCTTACCCCAACGTGGGCAGGCCAGAGCTCGGAGCAGTGGAAAGTTACCAAACGTGGACTAAAGAAGGGCCAAGGTCGGGCAGGAGATTTCTGAGCCGATGGGTGAAGCTGCAAAGACAACCCGGAGCAGAATTGCTCTGTCTCGGGCAGGAGGGAGGCAATGAACCAGCTTTGCAGTGCATGTTCTTTGTCTGTAAGCCAAGATATCAGGTTGGGAGGACTCTGGAGCTGGGAAAACAAATCAAAAATTGCCTTCAGAGGGTCCCCGTCTTCCCAGGGAACTTGTCCTAGCCCACCTTG
The DNA here is from genome assembly GCA_028566575.1 of Bartramia longicauda. Lineage (NCBI taxonomy): Eukaryota > Metazoa > Chordata > Aves > Charadriiformes > Scolopacidae > Bartramia > Bartramia longicauda. The sequence continues at coordinate 17,767,966 of JAOXNH010000067.1, read as the reverse complement.
CACTTCCCACCCGGGGAAAGGCACGCAAGGTTTTCTTTCTGCCAAATGACCCTAAGTAAGGAGCTTGTGGTGTTTTCAGAAGCTTCAAAGTGTCCTAGAAGGCACAAGCAGTGCCATCCTCTGTGTCTTCTCCTCAATCCTCTTCTCAGCCTTGTCCCTCCCTTTTTCTTGGAAGCATCCACACACTAGGAGCAAGCAGGGCAGGATGCCAGCTCCCCTCGAGGCAGAATGTCACCCCTGGGGCTGGTGGCACAGCAGGGAAGCAGCACAGATGTGCTGAGACCTGGCAGGGGGCTGATCCACAAGGGCAATGCAGCCGCACGGATGGACAGCCTGGCGCTGCTGCCTGCTCTCACCCAAACTGCAGATCTTGTGGAGGAACACAAGTCCTCCTCATCCTCCTGGGATCACCTCTGCTGGAGAAAGAGGAGCAGAGCTCAGGCAGCCCAGAAGGCATCACCCCACACATTGCCTGTGGCTCTTCTTGGATCCTCTGGTCCCAGCAGCTCTACTGCTTCTCACGGGTCTTGCCATCACAGCCACTGTGGTGGCATCACTGCCTCCAGCCGTGCCCTGGTGACTGTCCCCTGGCTCTGCAGGGACACCGCTGCAGTGGTTCAAGTCTGCCACAAACCCTTCCATCCGCAGCGGCCACAAACACTGAGCAATCCTGGGAACGGCAGCTCCTGAGCTCTCGGGCAGAGGCTGTATTCTCCATCCCTCCATGGTGTGCAGGCAGTGCGGGCGAGCGTGGAGGAGCAGCGATCCCCTCTCCTCTGCTGTAAGAGAGGAAAAAGAGTACAAAACGCTGCAAAATTTCCCTGCTGCCTTTCCCCCCTGCTCGTCTGTTATTGCAATCAGAGGTTTCCTTTCCCTGCTCCCGGATGATAGTTTCCCTGGGTATTTAATGCCCAGGGCAGAACTGTTCTGGCTTTGGAGTTGGATCAAAGGCCCACAGAGGGAAGCACTCAGGGTTTAAGTATTTAAAAGAGCTGGGATGAGCGAGCTCGGGCTCTCACCGGGGCTGATGCTCCCCGAAGGCAGGCAAGCCGAGGGGGAAAGGGTTTCCCTCGGGCACCACGGGTTATGGCAGGGTGAGGTCCCAGCTGAAGATGACGATTGATCAGCTGCCACCTCGCCCACCCGTTCCCCTGCCTGGAGGGTGCATTTAAGGGCGCCCACACTTGCAGGGAGGGAGGTGATGCAGGAGATGCTGAGTAGTGCTGAGGCACCAGGGCTGGGTGCTCCCCGCTGCTGCACTCTTGGGGTGCAGGGGGTCTCTGAGGGCCAGAGGATTGAGAGGGAAGGTGGGAATGTTCCTGCAAGGCAGAAGGTGCCTGAAGCCCCAGGAATGCCTGCACGGCCAGGTATGGTGCTGGGGTGGCCCTGGCTCCCCCATCCCAGGCAGTGGCCACTGCAAAGCCAAAACACCCACATCATTTTCCCAGATCTGGAGCTGCAGGGGGTGAAACCCCACAGCCACTGTTATTTCCTCCCTAATTCTAGGTGTGGGGTACCCAAGGATGTAACAGTTTGTGTTTTGGGTGGGAAAGGGGAGCAGAAAGCACAGTTGCTTCCTTGCCTGGCTGTAGCCAGTGCCCACCAGTCAGAGCTGGACCAAACCTTCCTGGAACCAAATGGCCCAGCACCCTCCTCCATAAGAAGATGCTCCTGGCATGTAGCTTTGCTCCAGTAATCCCTCTGTCCCTGGGGTTCAGCAGTGACCCCGGACCCCCAGAGACCTCTGATGAGGGATGAGCATGGGGCTGTGTTCACAGAAAGCACCTGTCCCTTTCCCACTTCTCATATGGCTTCGGGACATTGTCACCTGCCAGGACACGAGGACACCTTGCTTTCCTCCCACCCAGCCCCTGGAGCCAGCGTGGAGAGGCTGCAGGAGCTGGGCCAGGGCAGCATGGAGGGACCCAGCCTGGTGGGACCAGGATGGCACCTGGGGCGGGTGGGGAAGGGGGTGGCAATGGGGATGTTGCCTCCAGGGCTGCGACGGAGCTCACCCGTGGGGCTGCTCCCCGCAGGAAAGGGGCTTTGTGCCGGTGTCCCGCTGCGCTTCACAGCTCTTGGCCCTCTTGGTCAGGCTCAACAGGGAGCTTGATGTCTCAAAGAGGATTAACTTCGTAATCCTCTTGTGAGCCTTGTGAGAGCAGGAGGCTGCGGAGGAGGAACAGAGCCAGGGAGAAGCCAAGCCGTCAGCTCAGCCCTTATCAGACCCTGGAGAATCTTCTCCACAGGTTAGCTAACCCACAGCAGGGACTCCGGGGTGACCATGCCAACAGAGGACAGGGCCATGGCTGTTCTAGGGACCACAGTAGTTACAACTTTCCCTTCTGTAGAGGTTTCCATGATGCCTGAAGAAGAGCTCTCACCTCCATGTAACGGGGTTTGGGAAGGCCTTGCCCCAGAGAGCACTGTTCCCCAGTGTCCCCTCAAGCCCCTGTGTGTCCCCAGCTGGGCACTGTGGGCACTTTGGGGACAGTGGGGGAGTGCAGCCGGGACGGGGGCTCTGCTCGGGCTGGAGATCCTGTTTTCCACATGTGGCTGTGCAGCGGATGCTCCCGCTTCCCACCAAAGGCTTTGGCGCAGCCCTTGGGCACCACTCTCTGTCTCACACACATACGCACTCACTCTTAATTGCATCTTTTTTGCTAATTAGTGCCAATCATCTCCCCAGTTGCTCGGACAGACGGAGCCGCCTGCCGTCTGCGCACAGAAATGACAGGCCCGTGCCCAGCCCCGGCTGGACACCCGGCACTGCCACCCGCTCCTGATCCCAGCAGGCCATCACGGCCCTCGGCTGACATGTCCCTGGGCTGATGATGGTCCGGAGCAGGCTGGGGGCTGCTGGGACCCTTGGGGCTGGAGCGCTCCGGCATTCAGCATGGGAGTCACATTTGGGGTTCATTGCATCGTGACAATTAACCCTCGACGGGGGCCCACAGCCATCCGTGCCCCCTGACCCTCTCCCCAGCCACAGAGGTGTGCTCTAGACAGGGAAATACTCCCCATGGATGGGTTTGGGGGTTTTTGCCCAAGTCTGTGACTAGGTAGTAGTGACATCAACTTGTCCCGTGGGATGTCCCACTGGCTCCCTGCACACATGCACAGCGCCAGGCGGGTGCCATCCCCATCTCCCTGGGCACAGGGACTGGCAAGGACCATGGGCTTGCACATTCCTTGTGGACACTCAAGGAAGAGGTGCTTTCCCTGCGCCAGGGGAGGAAAAGCCACAAGGGGAGAAGTTCACCACTGATGCCTGCAAGTGATGTGCTCCAGAAAAACCCGAACTAGACCCAAACTCTCTGCCCTGTGGTCCATCTCCAGCGCTGGCAGCCTGACCATGTCCCTATCCTTGAACCCTGTGGTTCCCAGTGTTGGCGTGGGTGTGGGCATGGGCTGTGCCAGGGTCCTGCCATGACACAGGTGTCTCCTGGGGTCCGGGGGTGGCTTTGAAACAGGTTGTGACAGAGCCACGGTCCTGGAAAGGTGAACGGGAGCCGCAGGGCCAGGCTGTGTTTGTTTATCCTGGTGATGGAGCACACAACAGCGAAACAAAAGGTCAGACCCTGTTGCCCTGGGAGATGGTTTTTGAAGCTGCCGACCATCCTGCTGGGGCTGGGGTGGAGCAGCCCCGGCGCTTGTCATGTCAAGTTATTTTTGTCATTTGGGCTGGTAGTGGGTCTGAAGCAGCCTCCCAGCCGCTGCGAGCTTTGGGGGACACACTGATACAGGACCAGAAGGACCCTAAACCCACTGAGCGAGGAGCATCCAGCCCTGGGGCTTCGGAGGCAGATCCCCTTCCCAGCTCCTGCAACCAGACCCCAACCCTCTGCCTCCATCCAAAGGGCCAGGCACACACAGCCCCTCCAAAGCAGCCCCCCCAAGCAGCCCAAAGGTAGGGGGAGCCTGATCCAAACTTCATTTACTTTTGGCCCATGTGAGTAACGAACAGACACAAACTTCTTCACGCCTTGGCCAGGCTGAAGGAGGTCGCTTTGAGCTCAAGGCAGGCAAGGGCGGACTGAGGACTGTCAGCAAGCGCTGCCGGGGAGAGAGCCCCTTGCAGGCTGGTCCCGGATGATTCTGCTTTTACTCCTCACCCTCTTCGCTTGAGCTGAACCGATAACCACCACCATCAACTTCAAACACGGCCTCGTCCAGCTGGGGGGAGCCAGGGTTTGAGCCGCGTGGAGATGGAGAGGGGCGCTGCGCCCAGGAGTCCCAGCTGGTCTGAGTCTTCCTACAGCTTCTCCTTTGCTGGACCTCAAAGCCTGACACAGCAATCACCAGCCTCCTTTTTGTGAGTGGGGAAACTGAGGCACAGGTTGGGGGCACACGGGGAGGCAGCAAAGCAGCAGCAAGACAAGGCAGGAGCCTTGATTCCAGGTGTGACAGTGTCCCTGTCCCACCCCAGCAGCTCCGACACGTGCTAAGGGTGAGGTGAGGCAAACCAGCCCCTTTGCCTCTACATAAAAGCCCCTGTGACAGGTGACAGGGCACCTTGGGGCTTCTCCTCCCTGTGGCAGGGGCAGGTAGATGGGACACAGCCCAGCTCTGGAGGAAAGGCACCTTCTCTCCAGGCAGGAGACCAGCAGGGAATGAAACCCGCGCCTGTCAGCCCTTGTCTTGCCGCTTCTGGTTGTCAGCACAAGGAGCTTTTGTGTTTACCCAGACTCGAGGGCAATCGCCCGTCACTAACAACACAATATCCCTCTGCCCCACCGCCCCGAGCCTGCGAGGGAGCAGGACGCAACCGGTGGGAGGGCAGCGCTGCCAGGGAAGGACAGGCACCCCCCAGGACGCCAGGACAGAGGTACAAGATCTGTTGAGCTGGGCTGGTGGTCACACGCGTGGCCGGTCACCTGAGCTGTGGCTCTCTGGGATCAGACCCATGGGCGAGCAGCTCAGGCTGGGCTCAGGACACACCACCAAGGGTCTGATGGTACCTTTGGGTGCCCAGCACCCAGGGAACGAGGTGGACTCTCCTTGTGCAGGGTGCGTGGTGGCTGGTGTGTCCACTCCCTGGCTGGTGACTCAGTTTCCCCGTCTGTAAAACCCTGTTTCTTGGATTTTGAACTCTGTCCAGCTCTGAAGGAGGACCCAGAGGAGCAGTTTGGGGGGTGGCGGGAGGGGTGGTCTCTGCTGCCGGAGACAACAAAGCAGAACCGCTTTGGGGAAGAAGGTGGTGACACTCTTCCCAGGCCACAAAACCAGCAGAAATTGGATTCCCTCCATATCACTCATCCCCACCATCACGTATTTGTGTTTGGCAGCTCTGCAAGTACTCAGGGGATGATTTTTAGCCAACTGCAGTATTTGCACCACGGGAAGGACAATTAGCACCCAGTACTCCTTATCCCAGCCCAGCTCCCTTCAGCTGCGGCTCGGGGAAGCTGTGCTCTTGCAGGCACGTGACACCAGGCAACCACGGGACACGGGGTGATGAAGGTGGGGTGGTGGAGCTTGCAAACAGCTCAGAACACCTGAGTGTGTCCATCATAGTATTAATTATAATCACATTTAAAGCAAAGTTAACTTCTGCCTCTCCAAGAGCTTTCATGAGGCCGTATTTCTCTTAATATTCTCTTAGCAGCTCCTGGCTGTGCGCTATGAGCCATGTTCCAGGAGAGCACACAGCGGAGCCGGGCTGTCACCTCCGCCGTTGGGAGGACGCATTCCCTCTGGTTTTAAAACAGAGGGAAAGTGGGAAAAAGAGAAACCAGGGTTCTCATGGTCACTCCTGCATCTGAAAACCCTGTTTGCGTAGGTTGAATGTGTCCTTCAGAGCAGCACCTCCCTCCTTCTTCTTGACAAGTTGATGGCTGTTTCAGGAATAACTTAAATTTATTTGGATGAGGTGGGGGCTTCCCTTAGCAAAGACAGGCGCTGGCCGAGTGTGGCATCTCACCCCCGTGGGAGCGGAGGAATAGTCATCCTCAGTGTCTCAAGTGTTTGGAGAGATGAGCTTTACAGAAAATAGGATTAAAAAGTGTTAAAGGCCTGAGAGAAGCCACTGATCTCAGGAACTGGAGAGGTGGAGATCCCGTTCAATGTGCTCACACACAGGGCTCTCCTTCACACGCAAATCCTCAGGCCAGATCTGGCACCAGCCAAGCTGTTGGAGCCGATGGACCTTTTTGGCTGATTCCTCCAGCTCCAGCTTGCTGACTCTCGTTTTTGTGCCATGGTCCCTGTTTGTCTTTTTATCCTGAGCAGGTAATTAGCTGGCAGGGCTATGATTTGGTCTCTGTCACATCCGAGTGAATCCAAACTAGCACCCTCACCTTGATCCTGGGTAGACAGCAAGCACCTGAGCTCAGAGCATGTCCCCAGAGATGGCAGCAGGCAGGGACAGTAGCAATCCTACTGCTCACCCCAAACAGGAACAAGAGATTTGACATGGACTACACTCTGGAGACCAGCCAGCAAAAGGAGAAGCTCCTGAAAACCATCTACACCCTCCAGCTGAAGTCCATTGCCACGCTCCAGACAGCCAGCCCGCTGCTGAGCAGCCAGCGCGGCATGGGCATGGTGACACAGCACCAAGTCCACCAGCTGGTGGACAAGGCCAAAAGCCTGTGTGGAGACCTGGACAACATTAAGAACCTTCTCCACTATTGCCAGGACGACCTGGTCCGGTGGATCCCCAACCCCACCGGCAGCCGCTATGGGGGAGTAAGTGGAATCCATTGCTCCTTGGATGGCACCATCTACGTGACAGCCGAGAGCGCTCCCTGGGTCCATGTCCTCAGCAGCAAGGGCCAAACGCTGCAGTCCCTGCCCTGCCGGCAAACAGGGAAGGAAAGCAGCAGTTTCTTGCCAGAAGATGTGACTGTGACTCGTACGGGAATGGTGGCTGTAGCTGACATGATGAATGAAGCCATCTGGGTCTTCAACCCTCACACCAGCCTCTCCAAGGGGGAATGGATAAAGATCAGAAAGGTTGGTTGCCCTAGGGGTATTGGTGTGGACTCCATGGGCAAGATCTTGGTAGCAGACTATGCCCAAGGCCAAGTCCACAGCTTTGCTCTGGACCATGCCTTCAAAACACTCAATATCCACTCAGTCCCCAACCTGCAGGGACCTCGCTACGTCAGTCCAGTGCCCAAGGGAGGCTTTGTGGTAAGCGAGGAGTGTGGAGATGTCAAGGTCTTCACAAGCAGCCGTAAGCTCCTCTGCTCCCTCAGCAGCAAGTACGGACACCGGTTTGGCAACCCAGCTGGGGTCTGTGTTGATGTGGAAGGCAGCATCCTGGTGGCAGATGAGCAGCGCCGCACGGTCCACTTGTTCCCAGAGCATGGGGCTCCCGTCTGCCTGGTGTCCTCAGGGCTGCGGAGGCCCGTCGGCGTGGCTTGCTCCTCCTTCGGCCACCTCTTTGTGGCAGATGCAGAGGAGAACTGTGTCAAAGTCTTTAAGTACCGCGTGAGACCCCCTTACAGCCCCACCAACCCTGGGGCACCATGTGGTGACCCCAGCTTAACACCCAGGAGGGGAGTGGGGCTGGTTCCACTGCAGCCTCGCTGAGCTTTGGGTCTGCTGCTGGGCTATGAGCTCCGCTGCTCCCATGGCTGAACACTGTCCCCACACTTGACTGCCTTATTGCCCCTCCAGCTTCTCCAGATGGAGGAAGCAAGGACTAGACCAGCTCCGAGTTTCTTGGACCCACCAGAGTAGCTGAAGGAGGACCGAGCTACTCAGAACTGGCCACGCGTTGGTGCCTCGGCAAACGTGTTATCACCACACCCTCGAATCCTTGTGTGTTTTTGCAAAGATAATATAAATATTTCTCTGCCCCACACAGTGTTTTAATGTGGCTGTGGTTCCACCTTCCCGAAGCCAGAGTGTGACTGGAGGGGTAAGGCCAGGCCAGGGCTGGCAGCCACGGATTACCTGGGTTTGCAGCAGACCAGGAGAACGGTAAAACCAAGGTAACCCATTCCTGCTGCATTCCTGACCTCTACAGGGAAGCAACAACTACTGCACGGGGTAAACTGCACATGGACAGGGAGAAATGCCCACACCAAGCCAGGTCCTGGGGCTGAGCCTGCCCTGCCATCGTGTTCTCCCCCAGGGAGGAGGCCTTGGGGAGCCACAGCCACTGCCTTTATCAGCGGGGCGCAAGGGAGGGCGGGCAGGGTGTGGTGGTGGAAGGAAGGGCCTCCTCCTCTCCCTCCCTCCAGCCCTCGGCACCAGCACGGTGCCGCAGAATCCTCACCATCTGCTGACATCCATGACCTGAGTCCTCTCCCCACCTCTCACACCAAACGAGCCCCAGAGAGGACCCTCTCTCCTTCCCGGCCCTGGAACAAGTGCTAAAGATGATGGACCCTCCCAGATCCCCCCAGGAACCAGCCCAGTAGCAGGGAGGGAGGCTGTGTGGTTTGCCAGGAGAGGGATAGGCCTGTCCCATTCCCTCCCTTCACGTGAGCTCCTGGAAAGCCAGCCTTCAAACACCTTATTTCTAATTCTGTGGTACTCAACCAAAAAAAAACCAAACCCACTTTTCTCTAGCTCACCCCTGCGGGGCTGGTGCTCCCCGCATCCGCACGCATCCCAACCCTCTCAAGTTGCCCAGCATCCTCACAAGATTGCCAGCACCTTCATGGCCCCAAACCACCACAGAGTCACAGGACGGAAGCTCCTGAGTGCCAGCACCTGCACCTGTGGGGCTCTGCCAGGCTGGGGTCATGCTGAGGAGACAGGGATAGGGGACAAGGGGGTCCCGTGAGGAAAGGCAAGGCCCTGGCCTTTGGAGATGAGGGACAACGAGTAAGGAACGGTGAATCAAAGAATTGGTTGGAAGGGACCTTACAGATCATCTTGTTCCAACCCCCTGCCCTGGGCAGGGACACCTCCCACCACACCAGGTTGCTCCAAGCCCCCTCCAACCTGGCCTTGAACCCCT
>JAOXNH010000067.1:17147135-17158827 GCA_028566575.1 Bartramia longicauda | reverse complement strand
CTTGGGGACCACAGGAGATGACACGCCCCGTGGTGCCAGGTCCCCATGACTGCTCGTCCGCCTCTCCCCCCATCCCAACATCCAGGGGAGGAAGCAGCAGGGGCCACCCTTCCCTAGGGCTCAGCACAGACCCTCAGAGCCTGGAGGGGGGGGGTGTCTCCTTCCCCCCCACACAATGGGGGTTATCGAGCTGCTGCAAAAAAACCAACCCCGTGTGCAATTAGCATCATTCCTTGGGGGCCAACCCCTCCCTCCTGGGAGCTGCCCCCCCCCCTCCCTGGAGCCAGGGGTGGAGCTGCTGTTCTCGGGGGCTGGCGAGTGCCCCCCTACCAGGGAGGCGAGCAGGATGGGGATGCGGATGATCCACCAGTAAGCCATGTTCTCGTTCAGCGCCCAGCACCTGCCCGGGGAGACACAGAGAGCACCACCATCATGTCGTGCCTGGGGGGGTGCAGGATCTGTCCTGCTCCCCAGCAGACCCCAGGGCTGAGCACCCCAGTGGGACTCCCCTCCAATCCCTCCCCACTCACTCCGCGTTCTCCTTCAGGTACTTGGCGGCCATCCAGGGCACCACGAACACCACAGGGGTCCCTGCAAGTCACACAGCAAACCCTGTAAAACCAAGCACCCACCTGAGCTGAGAAACCAACCCCAGGGAGGGGGACACCGTGGGGACACCCAGGGTCAGCAGAGCCTCCCCTTTCCCCCCCCTCCTTCCCAGGGCCAGTTTGCTGACACCGGGTACAGCCCCCCCCTCCCCACCGCACGCCTGGGTGGCCCCTACCCCAGCCCAGGTAGAGGTAGAGCCTGTAGTAATTCTTCTCGGAGAAGACGGCCCCGATGAGCAGCTTGTAGAGGTAGACGGCTTCCACCAGGAACCAGTAGTGGTTGGCCAGGATGCAGTACTGCATCAGCACCTGCGCCGCACGGCAGCCCAGCGCCGCCTGCCAGAGGAGACCCACTGTGGGGCTGGCAGCTCGCTCAGGGGGGGCACGGGCACCCCAAGAGCTCGCCCACGGGGACACGGGCACCCCAAGAGCTCACCCACGGGGACGCAGGCACCCCAAGAGCTCACCCACGGGGATACGGGCTCCCCAAGAGCTCACCCACAGGGACGCAGGCACCCCAAGAGCTCACTCACGGGGATACGGGCACCCCGAGAGCTTGCCCACAGGGACACGGGCTCCCTAAGAGCTCGCCCATGGGGACACGGGCACCCCAAGAGCTCACCCACAGGGACATGGGCACCCCAAGAGCTTGCCCATGGGGATGCGAGCACCCCAAGAGCTCACCCACGGGGACACGGGCTCCCCAAGAGCTCACCCACAGGGACATGGGCACCCCAAGAGCTCACCCATGGGGACACGGGCACCCCGAGAGCTCGCCCACGGGGACAGGGGCTCCCCAAGAGCTCGCCCATGGGGATGCAGGCACCCCAAGAGCTCACCCACAGGGACATGGGCACCCCGAGAGCTAGCCTAGAGGGTGCACAGGCAGCACAGGCACCTCAAGAGCTCGCCCACGGGGTGCATAGGTACCCCAAGAGCTCACCCCCGTGTGGACAGGCACCCCAAGAGCTCGCTCGCCAGGTGTAAGGGTACCCCGAGAGCTCCTTCACTGGGTATATGGGCACCCCAAAAGCTCACCCACCAGGTGCACAGACACCCCAAGAGCTCACCCGCGGGGGCATGGGCACTCCAAGAGCTAGCCCAGAGGGTGCACAGGCCCCCCAAGAGGTTGGGCACCCCAAGAGCTCACCAACAGGGTGCAAGGCCACCCCAAGAGCTCACCCACCAGGTGCACAAGTATCCCAAAAGCTCTCCCACGGGGTGCGTGGGCAGCACAGGCACCCCAAAAGCTCATCCATCAAGTGCAGGGTGATGCCCAGCAGGTTTACAGACACCCCAAGAGCTCACCCACCGGGTGCTGGGGGCTCCATGGGCACCAGCACCCAACTGCACACCCTCCCACCCCAGGGCCAGGGTCTCCACCCTAATTCCAGCCCAGCATCGCACAGGGACACACACACCCCCCCGGGGGTGGCAGTGCTTGCCTCATGGCTCAGGAGAGCCTCCCAGTCGGCCACCTGCACCAGCTCCATGCCCCAGCGCTTCTCCAGCAGCGCGTCCTTCACCATCACCGAGGTCGCCCGCAGCCCGAAGGAGGCGAAGAGGTTGGCGTGGATGTAATTCCTGGTGCAGTGGAGCTTCCTGCCGAGAGCGAGGGCGTCAGGTGGGGTGGTGGGGGGCACCCCTTGGCTCGGCCATCACTGGCCAGGAAGGACAAGGGGCAGGACCACGTCCCCCCAGTCTCTCCTACCTGAAGACAGTGAGGACGAGCAGGGCAGAGACGAGGGTGAGGAGCGAGAGCGAGTACCCCACGGTGTAGAGCACCTTGAAGCTCACCATCAGCCGGCGGGCACCCTCCTGCAGGTGAGCAGCGTGCCGGTGAGCCCGGGCGAGCAGCCCCTGCCCGTCCCTGCCCAGTGGCCGGGCTGGGCCACCCCACCTCCTCCGTGGTGGACTCCATCTCCTCGCACTGGGAGTAGTCCCGCCAGGGTTGGCTGCCGTTCACCGTCACCCACTGCCCGTCGGCGCCGCACCTGCGACTCACCTGCCCGTGTTTCACTGCGGACACGAAGCACCAGCGCGTTCCCCTCGGGCTCCCCCCACAAAACCCTCTCCTGGGACCACGGGTGGGGACTCTGCTCAGCCCCAAAGAGCCTCTTCCAGGGTGGGCTCTGCTCTGCACCCCATGTGTCCCCTCACCCCCAGGTCTGCTCGTGGGTCCCTCTCCCCCCCCTACCCCAGCAGCTTGTGGGAGGGGAAACCCCGAGAACCTCTCACCCCCCAGCAAGGCTCAGCCCCAGCTCCCCTCCAGCTCTGGGGTGGCAGAGGGTCATTGTCACCTTTCTCAAACCAGGGCAGGTAGAAGGGGCAGGAGACGTTGACGGCGGTGCCGGGGCTCCCGTCGGGCCAGCAGGCATACATGTCGAACGTCCGGTTGCAGAACAGCCCTTCCAACGGCAGCACGGTGGGGAAAAGCAATGGTCAGACCTTGGTGGCACGGGTACATCCATCCCTGACACCCCAGCCCACTGCCAGCATCTCCAAGGGGTTTGGCATCACCCCTGGTACCCCACACCAGCCTTGGCCCCCCAGGGCATCTCAGCCCTGGGCATCTCATCCGAGATGTGGAGACACCCATCAGCCCTGGGCTCATCCCTCCGTAGGTGACCAGCATAGAGGATGCTGGAGGAGGGATAAAACCCAGCCCTGGCTCCACGTGTCCCCACATCTGACCCTGAGCCGGGGCACAGCTGGGTACCTGCCGGGTAGGGCTCGCTCGCCATCCTCCTCAAGCACTCGTCACGGTACCGCATCCACTCCTCAAAGGTCTTCTCCAGCACCTTGGCCCCACCATTCTGCAAGCCCAGAGCCGGGTCAGAGGCTCCAGCTGGCTGCCACGCTGCCCTGCCCACCCCACTGCGGCACCCCGTGTCTCCCCATGCCGGCTGCCTGCATCCCGGGCATCTCAAGGTGGGCAGGAACATGCGACGGAGCCAGGACCGAGCCTGTTCTCAGTGGGTCAATGCCCAGTAGTGCCAACCCCGCTGCCCCATGGGCCATCCCCGGCTTTTCCCTTACCGGCACGGAGGAGAACAGGCACATCCAGGCAAGATGGACGAGGCTGCACCGGTAGCCGGACCCAAGCACATCCCTCATGGCTGCCCCGCCAGCCCGTGGCCAGCGTTCCCTGTGCAGGGATGCGTCTTGGGCTGAGCTGGGGAGCCAGATCCTGGGTGAGAGGGGGAGGACTGAGGATGGCACAGCTCCACGGGCCACCCACACCGGTGCAGACGAGGGGACGCACTCCCCGAGGCAGCAGAGGGGAAATGTGGTGTGAGTGCCAGCCACAGGCACGTCCTGGGCTGCCACAGCCCCCGGTCACTTCTCTGCCAGAGCCAAAACCTCGGGGAGCATCAGGCAGAGCAGCCTCTCCCCAGGGAGCAGGGGCATAATTGGATCACACCTCGTGGCCGAGCCCAGCCAGCCCCCACGCCACCACTGCCAGCTCCAGGGCAGCTGGCAAGCGAGGGGGCCGTGACGCTGAATCCAGAGGGGAGCAAAAGCCACCCCGGTAACCGATGTGACAGCCCCCATGCCACCAGTGGTCACCCCAGGCGGGTGGCCAGCACCCCATGGGAGGCCTGTTGCCATCAAGCCCTGGGAAGGGGCCAGGGCTGCAGGGACAACCCCAGGGGAGGGCAAGGAGACCCCTGCGGGAATTCCCTGGGACACGCTGTGCCTCCCCCCACCCCACTGCATGCAAGCCGGGATGGGACCCCCCCAAACCAGCTGCACCCCATCACCTCCCGGCACCGTTCCTGCTCGCAGCCCCCTCCCGGGGGCTCCGGGGGGGGAGAAGCAGCCCGGGCCCCACCAGGGCTCCCCGGTACCGACAGCCCCAGCCCGGGCCCCCCCGGATCCCCCATTGCTCCAAGCTGGGTCCCATCCCGGGACCCCCCGTCCAGCACGGATGCCCCCCTCTCCGCGCCCACCCGTGTTCCCCGGCCAGCACGGATGCTCTCCGGTCCCCGTACCCCCCCCGGGGCTCCCCGGGTGGTCCCGCTCGGTGCCCGCCGGGGTCCCTCTCCGCCCGGGTTGTGCCACCTCCCTCCGCCCGCTTACCCTGCGCGGCGGCGGTGGCTCCGCAGTCCCGGTCCCACCGGTAGCCCCGGTCCCACCGGCAGCAGTCCCGGTGTTACCGGCAGCCCCGGCTCCGCGACGTGAGCGCGGCGGCGCTGGAGCGGCGTCTGCCGCGCGGCCGCCCCCCGCCAGCGCCGTGCCCCGACGGGGGGGGGGGAGTTTGGGAGGAGGGGGGACGACACGGCACCGCCTCCCGGGGCTCGGGCCGCCCCGACGGAGCTCCGGCACGGCCCCCACGGAGACATCCCCCCCCCCCGCTGCATCACACGAGGAGCGGGATGAGGGTCCAGGGTCCAGCCCCACTGGAGGTCCCCGGTTGGGTCACACAGGGGCAAGGATGGGGGTTCAGCCCTGCCCGGGGTCCCCAGTTGGGTCACACAGGGACAGAGATGAGGGTCCAGCCCCGCTGGGGGTCCCCAGCTGGGTCACAGGGATGAGGGTCCAGCCCTGCCTGGGGTCCTCAGCTAGGTCACACGGGCAGGGGGATGGGGGTCCAGGCCCACCAGGGGTCCCAATTGTATCACAAAGGGATGGGGATCCCTGCTGATCCCTGATCCATCCCTGCTCAGGGTCCCTGGTTGTATCATGCAGGGATGGGGATGAGGATCCAGCCATGCTGAGGGTCACCAGTGTCACATGGGGACAGGGAAGAGGGTCCAGCCCTCAAACGGGGGATCACGGGGATGGGAATGTGGGTCCAGACCCCCTTGGTCTCCCCCAGAGCGCTCCATGCAGCTCCAGGGAGGGTCCAAGGAGTCACAGGAGCCTTTCATCCCCAGGTTTGCTGCCCCGATGGCTGTCCCCTGGCTGGGTGCTGTGGGGTGGTGGCACAGTGGCAGCCCCTCACCGTGCAGAGCCCTGTGCCTGCAGGGTGGGCTGCCAGGGGCCACACTCCCCTGGGGACAAGGAGCGGGTGGCCCTGGGGACAATGCTGGATCTGGCACAGGGACACAGCCCGTGACACAGCTCCCATCATCCAGCCCCAACACCGAGGAAACCCCAAAGGCAGGGACAAGCCGTGGGACAAGGTGGTAGCCCTGGTCGTGCTGCCTTCCCGGCCACCCCACATCCTCGCAGTGGGGAGGGAGTGGGTCTGTGCTGACCCACAGCCAGGTGAAGGTGGTTTTCCCATCAGTGGAGCAGGCGGAGGAGATTTAAAGGATGGCTGAGCGCTCCCTGAAAGCCCCTGGAGAACCTCCAAAGACCAGCAGTGGAGCCCCCCCACCCCAGGCTTCCACCTCCCTTCCAGCCCTGGCTGGAGAAAGCAGCTTGGGCCATCGTATCCTGGGACATCGCAGCAGGACATCCTACTGGTGCCCTAAAGCTGCTAGAGGCTGAACGCAGCAGAAAAAGGAGTTTATTCTGCAAAAAATGGGGATGTTTGCCCTGAAACCCTTCCGGTGGGCTCAGAGCAGAGACAGCGATTCAAAGGGATGAGGAGCTGCAGCCGTTGCTCTATCGAAGCTGGCGGTGTCCGGTTATTCCAGGTGAAAAATAACCCATTGGAGAGCAGCCTGTGGAAATGTTTTGCTGGTTTTAGGGGGGGAACCCAAGCCCTGGGGTGCCTTTCTCAGCAGGAGGTGACTCCGGGCCCTTCCTGGGGCCTCTCCACCCTGTTGTGTTTGCTTGTAAGCAGATTATAGAGCTTTTTGTGAGGCTGCTCCTCGTGTACAGATGGAAAGCTAAAAATAATGCACTTGAGATTTAAAGAGTGGAGCCTGGGTGGGTTCTGGCCGGATGTGCCTGCTCCCAGGCTCCCTGATGCTGGTGGGTCCCCAGGTGAGGTGTGGGTCTGTCTGTGGGGTCCCAAAGCCCCATTAGGGAAGGGGAGGTGAGCGGGGGGGATGGTGTTTGAGGGTGAGTTGTCCCCTTGAACCCCTCCGAGCACTGTGGTGGTGGGATGGCTCTGGTCTCATGCACAGGGAGAGTGGGTCCTTCCATCCCTGTGGCCCTTCCCACCTGGGAAGCTGAGCTGGGGAGCCTCCACGAGCTCCTGTGGGGTCCTTCACCCACCTCTGGGGGCTCCGGAGGGGTGTGGGTGTCTGCATCCCACCTGGGCACTGGTGTGCTCTCAGCAGCACTGGTTCTTACTGGGAAGCAGGTGCTAGGGTGATGCCATGCCACGATGAGCTGCATCTCCCCTACGAACCTGCCGTGGGGCTCGGCACTGGCTGCTCTCCTGCCCCCCAGCACGGTGGGGTCAGGAGCCACAGCTCAGCCACCAACACAGGCAGAGGGTCCCCATCGCTGGGAGCAGGGACAGGAAGGTGCAGGCAGGGAACACACCTCTCCGGCGTTCCTAAGGGACTGGGAGAATAAATCAGTTTTCTGGCAGGACCGGAGCAGCCTCTGCATGAGGAAGGTCGTAAAGCATAAGCACCAGGAGGCAGCTTTCCTGCAGGAGCTGGCCTGTGTCCCCAGCTGGGAGGTGGCCATGGCCTCAGCTCGGCTGTGACACAGCCCAAACCTGCCCTGCTGCTGGGCTGGCACAGCCTGGGGATGCTGGGGACCCCTCTGGTGTCCTCCCAGGGTGGGCTGGGCTCATGCTGGGGGGGTCCAGGAGCTGTGAGCGATGAACCGTCAGGCTGTGCAGGCACAGACCCTTGTGTCACCCCCTCTTTCAGGGCCATCGGTCCCCAACTGCAGCATTCCCTGGGGCTGTGTCCACCTGTACCTGGGTAGAAGGCAACCTCCTCCCACCAAAACTTGTCACGAGCCAGGAACAGCAGCAATGGAGGTGAGAAATTGGGCTGGGAGGGAGGGCTTTGGAGACAGAGGTGGGTGCTGGAGAGATATCAACAGTGGCAATAGTTCCATCAGCACCTCTTGATACTGTTCCTATAGGGGGACCCCACAACCTGCCGAGTCCCAGAATGAGGACGGTGTGACCCCAGAAGGTTATGGAAACACCTGGGCAGAAGGTAGCACAGTCCTTGGACACAGCCACCAGCTCCTGTTGTGGGAGCTGGGTTGATTAATGCTCCAGAACTGGTCACTCCTAATGAAAAGCACAAAGGACCTGTATTAACCCTTTGCAGGATCCTTCTAGGTGGACCCATGGGTCTGGGTCCCTGCTTGGGCATTGAGGAAAGGCCAGCTGGTGGGCAGAGGGGAGAGGAGCCCATCCAGGTACTGGGGATGAGGAGGTGCTGGTAGAGCATGTGGGAATATGTCTATGTGTGGTGCTGAAGATGGACAGTCAGTGGGGTCTGGCTGAAGGACAGGGGCTGTGGGAAGGTCTGGATGGTCCAAGCCTCAGTGTAAGGTGGGGAAACAGCAGCAGAAGGCAGCCAGTCTCACATGGGAGTGAGGCCACCGAGATTAGGACAGAGCAACACCACTAGAGGTGGAGATGATGTGATTATAGGGTGATCCTAGCTAGGAGGGACCTCAGGAGGTCTCTAGTCCAACCCTGGTCCCAGCGGGGTCAGTTCCACAATCAGACCTGGCTCAGGGCTCTACCCAGTCTGGTTTTGACAGCCTCCAAGGGTGGAGATACAGAAGATGGACCATGATTGAAATTTCTAAAGCCTCCAGACAGCAGATAAACCAAAAGAAGAGGGTTTCCCATGGGGTTTCCCTGCACGAGCATCACCAAGCGCGTGGGATGTGGCTGGCCACCAAGGAAAGCCAGGAAGGGTGATGAGAAATAAGCATGGGTGCCTGCAGGCAGCTTTAGCTGATGCAGACGGAGATGCTCTCCCCCCAGAACAGCCTTGCTGGAAGAAGACATAACTATTGACACAGATACGGGTTGGTGACACTCAGTACCCCTAGCGATGGACAAGTAGTAGAGAAGGATGGGGGCGAGAGGGAGATGTCACCCCAGCCGTGCTGCTGAAGCAGTTATTTCTGGAGACTTTGTGGTTTTCCTCCTTGGTGGACAGTTAACTTTTTTTCTCAAGGTGACAAGCGCTTGCTGTGTAACCATGTAATTCCCAAATGGCCACTGAAAAGTGACTTTGCCTGAAGATCTTGACTCTCCTGCAGCACCTGTGGAAACGAGGAGGGAGGGAGGACATGATCCCACCCCTACCGGCTGGCCGGGGCTGCCCCTCGCAGATGGTGCCACTTAAACTTTGCTTTATTTTCCTTTTCTTTTTTTTGCTGTGATTTCTTTCTTTTTCCTTTTCCCCATTACCGTGGGCAGCCGAGCGTGACTCACCGCAGCTCGGTGCCTCATTTTTGCAGCCTGAGCTCCAGATGGTCTCCCCCATCTCCCCCTGCCCCCGGTAGCTGCCGTCTCCCTGCTGTTTGCTCCTCTCCCCCCCAAGCTGCTTCTCGCTCCAGGTAAAGAACCAATTCTCCTCTTTCTCCTCTTACTTGTTCTCCCCTGGATAGATATCCCTCGGGCATTGCTTGCCAGGCTGTGGCTGGCCGTGTCCTGGCTTTGTCCCTCTCTCTACGGGCTGATGTTGCCATGGGGTGGCTTTAGTGTGGATGGGGAAAGCGGGGAGGCAGGGCCTTGGCTGCTGTGCACCGGCCCTGTCCTCTGCTGCGAATGGATGTGGGGCAGGAGGATGCTCAGCGGGGCAGAAAGCTCCTGTACAAGGTCTCCTGAAGGGATTAGGATTCTTGTCTTGGGTGGCAAATTGTGTGAGGGGCTCCTCTGCTGCTCCCATGTCACCCTGCCACAGGGTCGGAGCCGGTGCCAGCTCTGCCAGGGTCCCACCATAGCCATAGCATGGGCCTGGGGCACTTATGGAGGCTTCTTCCAGCCATGTCCCCATCCCCAGACCCTATGGCTGTCCTGAAGACCTCCCTGTGTGAACACACCTAATGCCAATGGACTCATCCCACAGGGATGCTGAATTTGGGAGAACAGCCCAGAGCTCCAGCATGAGGTGGACTTGCAATTCGCCAGAGAAGGACCACAAACCTCCCAGCATCATCTGCCAGCGTGGTCCCCGCCGACCCCTGTAGGGGCTCTGCGGGGTCAGCAGGGACCACGCTGGAGCGGAGAATCCATCTGGAGGGGATTTGCTGGCTGGTCCTTTGAATGGGGACGTGAGGAACAAGCTGTTCCTCTCCATATTGATGTATCTCAGGCAGGGTCTCCATAGCGACTGCAGCGCTTGAGGCTCAGCTGAGGCCGGATCCTGACCCCTGGGGTGCTGCAGAGCCAGTTGTAGGCACAGAACAGCATCCAGGTCCAAGCATTGCTGGGATGGATGTGGTGCTGGACCCCGCTGCTCCATCCCACCCTCAGGACAGCCCTGTCCCTGCCCAGGGACAACCTGTCATCGCTACTCTGCATTTTGGGGGGATGCACAGGCATCTCCTATGGGTAGTTTTGCAGTCAGACCACGTGTATCCCTCATCTTCCTCTTGACTGTGGTCCCAGCAGCCCATCAGCACGTGATGGTGATTTTTAGCACCTCAATCTGCGCTCAGCCAGGCCCCAGCAGCTCTGAAAATGTCACAGCTTCTTGAAACACCTTCCCAATTCCTCACATGGTGGGTAAAACCCCTTGAGACCACCAGTCCCCAGCTCTCCAACAGCTCCTGTCCTGCTGGGGTGGGTTTTGGGACGCTGGCTGTGCTGCGTGGCTGTCACCAAGGAGACACAGTCGATAAATGTGTGTGTTCAAGGCAGGGTGTGCCATTAGAGAGGGGAAAATCGCCCCCAAATGTCTTGTGCATTGAAGGTGTTGGTGGCCCTCGGGCAACCTGAGAGGCTCAGTGGTGTTCGGGAGGAGGAGAGCATCCTTCAGCGTCCTCCATCAGTGTCCCTATGGGCTGGGTGCCAAAGCAGACCATCGTGAAGGGCTGAGTCCCTTCCTCCCAGGAGCGTTGCCAGGCAGAAACCCCTCCTGAAGGCAGGCTTCATTTTCTGGAGCTGTTATGGATGGGGAAAGTCACAGGTGTGTATTATTGTGGGCTTTGCTGATCACGCTGCCTTGCTCCCCATGCAGCGGTAACTCGCAGGACAGAAATGCTAATCAACACATCCCCGCCTGCAAATTATGCCGTGAACTTCTCAGAAAAGCCTGACAGACTGTTCCCGGGCAGAGAAATCCATCAGCGTGGGGATACCCACCGACCTGAGGGAGGTGGGAGATGGCAGATGTCGTGGGGGGGACGTGGCTCATATCAAGCTGCACCCCTTTGCTGCTGGATTTGGGAGGCTGCTGGGAGCTGGGGCAATCCGAGGGCTCGTGTGTGTACTAAAAAAGCAAAGTATTTGTTTTAAATATCAGCAGATGGTGCTGTTAAAGATAGTTGTGAAAGTGCAGCCCGAGGAGAGGCGGAGTCAGACCCACCTGAGCGTGGAGCCCTGGGGTTCGCTCTTTTCGGAAGCTGTTGCCTGATTCCGAGCAAAAGCTGTTTCTTCCTTGACCCTCTCTGATGCGGGAGAGAGATTACACTGAGCTTTTCCCAGCCACAAAGTGCTCCCTCTTTCCAACGGGCAATGGTTTGGGGTGGGTCTGACCCCGGCTACGCAGAGCAACAGCTCCATTACCTTCTGGGAGACATCGAGTCGCTCCAGCCAACAAGGACATCACCACCGACCTCACGGGGCTGGACCATCACACCCCACCTCCAGGAGACTTGCTGTTTTGGGGCTTATTCCTGCAAAGACCATAAGAAATGTAACATTTAATGCTCTGTTATGTGCTTGAGCCTTATAGTACAGTCTTTACTACAATTTGATTATAAAGAGATAATGTGTCAAGCTGTCCATAGCCAGAAATCAGCCAAACACCACTGCCTTCCCACCCGTTTATGACCACTTGGGGGATTTTGGTAGAGAATCAGCTGCTTGGATATTTATTTCCAATAAATGCTTGTTTGAAGAGCTGCTGGGGGGACAGGACCTTGGAGGGATGGGAGAGATGCTCTTTTGAGAAGAGAAGGCTCCGTGGAGACCTTGGAGACCCTTCCAGTCCCTCAAGGGGCTCCAGAAAAGCTGGGGAGGGACTCTGGATGAGGGAGGGGAGCCCTAGGAGGAGGGGGAAGGGTTTGACACTGACAGAGGGGAG
>JAOXNH010000067.1:17028318-17043765 GCA_028566575.1 Bartramia longicauda | reverse complement strand
GACCTGGACCTGGACCTGGACCTGGACCTGGACCTGGACCTGGACCTGGACCTGGACCTGGACCTGGACCTGGACCTCCACCTCCACCTCCACCTCCACCTCCACCTCCACCTTCACCTCCTGAAGGTAAGAGGCAGAAGGTCCCAACATCTCTGGCCCATGGTCACCAGGTCTCTGCCGGCTGCACTTGTGCTTGCTGCCTGGCACAACCCAACCAGGTTGTGTCCAGGATCTCCCCCCAGGCTGACCCTCAAAGTGGGGAAAACCGCAATGGGACAGGAGAGGGCTGGAGAGGGGTTTGTCCCTCTGGGGATCTGCTCCCGGAGGTGCTGCAGAAGCTGAGACTTACTTCAGGGAGAGCAGGACTTGGTTTTTTTTCAGGGCGTCAGCTAGTGCTTTTGCTCCGGTGGGGCCGATGGAGTTGCTCCGCAGGCTGGGGCGAGACGGGCAGAAAAACCAAATTTAGCAAAGCTGGAGTGGCCTGTGCCCAGTTTAAGCCAAATGCCTCCACGTGGCACAGTCTCTGGCACTGCTGAGATGGGACATCGGGCCGCCAGCTCACAAGAGTAACATTCACCTCTTGAGCAGTGGTGGCTTTAGGGGCTGGAGACCTTCCCCAGCTTGGTCAGGCTGGGTGGGATTTGGCCCCACTGTGGCCATGGGAATGGTTCCCATGGGGAATGTGTGAGTGGCAGGAGCTGGCAAAGGGGAAACACTTACTCCAGCACCACCAGGCTCCTGTTCACCATCAGTGACCTGGCCAGCGCTTTGGCTCCTTTGTTGCTGATCTGATTTTCTGCCAAGCTGCCCGGAAAAAAGAAAAATCAGGTGTTTTTCAGGGGAAGAAAGAGGCTTTTTCAGCCCCTTGGCATGTTCCAGGATGCAGCTGGGATGGGTGAGCAGAGGAAAGCCATGGGGAACATTTCATTCATGGTGCAGCCATGCAAAGTGGTGGATCCTCTGAGATCTGCTCTCCTGGGGTGGACACCAGGCAGGGGTTTGCAAGGACAGGGTGGAAGGGGAGTTTCTAGACTTAACATTCATTGGTGTCATGAAAATGGAGTTCCCATTGCAGCATGGGGGACTCTGTTCAGCCATGAAGAAAGGGAGGGAGGTGGGAAAGTGGGCACCATCTGTCTGGGGTGAGGCATCTACCTGTGGGGGGGTCGGGAGCCCGTCCCCTCCATACATCAGATGCTCCATGCGGAGCCTCAGGTGTCCAGCAAACAGCTGTGACCTTGGGAAGCAGTTTGTTGGGATAGCCCATGGATTTCTACACGGTATTTTAGGAACAGCAAGGAGGCCGTGGTCCCAGGAAGGCTGGGTGAGACAGCCTGCCCAGCCACCATGAGAACACAGAGGGTAAGGTCACCATGCCTGGGTGCAGAAGATCATGGGGGGCTGTCCTTGTCACTAGGCACCCTGAGGAGCCAGTGGGAGAGACATTCCTGTAGGACCCTCATCCTGGTTTTTAGATGCCCCCAACTCTGCTCTGCATCCCCAGGAGCAGCCTGTCTGCCCTGGGCCAGCTCCTACCTGAGCTTCTGGATCTGGCAGTCCTTCACACTCAACACGCTGCCCAGCAGCTCCATCACGTTGTCCTTAAACTGGTTATTGTCCAGCCTGGAGAAGATGCAAAGAGAGAGCAAAAGCAAGCATTTGGAGAGCAAAGTGGAGAAAGGACCACCTTCCTGTGACATCTGCCCACCACAGGTGGAAAAACTCAAGCAGAGAAGCAGAGCTGAATCAGACATCCCTAGGAGATCTCTCTGCTGAGGGACAATGTTAGTGGGCCCATGTCTCCCATCGACACCCAGGATTTTGAGTCCCAGCCCGGCACCCCTGCTTGCTTCTCCTGGTGCAATCCAACCAGGACTCACCTGAGGTTGTGGCAGAAGAGGAGCTGGGAGAGCAGGCTCTTACAGACGTTGTAGGTGAGGCAGTTGGAGAGGTTCGTCTCCTCCGTGCAGACGTCGGAGACCTGCAGGAGATAAGCCAGAGCAGAGCAGTTCACGGGGGTGAGCATCCCGGCCAAGCTCTCGTTCTTCATGGCTTCTTCCACAGTCTTGGCGATCTCCATGTGCTGAATTTCATACAGGCAGTGCATGGTGTTCACCGTCCGCGAGGAGATGACGTAGTCGGTGTTCAGGCAGCCCTGGAGGAAGCTGATCGCTTGGCTCCTGAAGCTGTTGTGCTCGTCCTTCACCAGCAGCCACCCAGAGAGCAGCTTGTTCACCTGCGGGGAGAGGAGCCCGGAGAGGAAACGCACAAAGATGTCCAGCTGCCTGTCCTCTGCCTGCAGCGACCTCTGAACGGCGCTCTTGAAGTGGTTGAGGAAGCCCAACTTGGGCCAGGACATCCCACTCTCTGTGAAAAGGTCAAATATTGCCCGTTTGGCTGCCGTGTAATAATAAATAGCCGCTAGAAACTCCTGGATGGTCAAGTGGGAGAAGTAGTAGGCCGTGAAGGACTGCATCTCTTCCTTGAGCAGGAGGCGGCTGCACAAGCTGCTCTGCAGCAAGGAGAGGTCGATGCCGTACGCCTTCATGTCCTGCTCGTAAAACACGTATTTCTTTCTGAGCAGCCCGTAGAAGGCCAGCCTGCCCAGGCTGCCCACTATCTTCTTGCTGTTGTTCACAGCCTGCTCGATCCTGAGGGTTTCTCTCGGCTTTTCTGGCCAGTCGCTGCTCAGAGCCATCTTAAAATAATAGGAGTAGATTTCTGATAGGGTCCTGGGGACGACGGGTGTTTCTTGGGATTGATCGGTGCTGGTTTTTAGGTAATAAGCAATGGAGGAGCCAGAAATCCAGCAAAATCCAGGAACAGTGCACATGACGCGTAAGGACCTGTTAGCCCTGATGTGACGCAGGACTTGGCCGGATAAGTCTCTGTTGTCAAGGAACATCTGGTCCAAGAAGTCCTTCATCTCTGCGGCTCCAAACCCTCGTATTTCCGTCATCCGGTCAACAAGCCCGCCGGGGATTTGGCTGGCTGCCGTTGGCCGTGACGTGACCCAGACAGAAGCCTCCTGCAGCAGGTTGCCACGTATGATGTTGGTGATCAGGTTGTCCACTTGGATCTCCTTTTTGGGATCAGTGCATACTACCGTGTTGGAAAAATCCAAAGGGGTCTTGAACTCATCCAAGCCATCGAGGATGAGGAGGGTCCTGGCGGCTCCCGCCCAGATGCAGTTGGGCTCGGTGATGTGAGGAAAGGCCAAGCAGATGAGCCTTTCAGCAGAGAGCTTCTCGTAGGTGTTGAGCTCCCGGAAGGTGAGGGGCAGCACAAAGATGATGTCCCTGTTGATCTCCCCCTTTGCCCAGGTGTAGACAAACAGCTTCACCAGTGTGCTTTTGCCAATCCCGGCCACTCCGATGGTGACAGAGATCCGGGGTGGGATGCTGACCTTGGAGAGAGGCAGGAAGAGCTTCTCCAGAGGGATGCTCTTGGATGCATTTCGTAAGCCTTTGGTGGCTTCAATCTGCAGGATGTCGTGCTCCTTCTGCTGGATATCAGTCAAGCCTTCCACCAGCAGCAGGCTGGTGAGTCGCTGGAGGGGACCTGTCTCCAAGCCATTCCCGTAGTAGTTTTGGAGGCTCTCCAGGTGCTTCTGCACCATGGGTTCTGCACAGAGAGAAATGAAACAGGGGGTGAGGAGGAGGATGGTAACCACAAATGCAAATGAGAGATGCTGCTTCACTTTTCTGCCGTGCCCACGCAGAGGGGAAGCTGCACAGAGCCCTCACGTCTGGGCAGGAAGGTACGTGCCAGAGCCTGGAGGGCACTAATGGGCTTAAATGGCCCTGAACAGCCTCACCCATTGGTCCAGGAGCCCATTTAAGTTCAACCCTGGGCCTTTAACCCCTGCCTAAGCTATATTGTAGGAGCACTTATCTACAGCACCATTGTGCCTGTGCCTGCAGGACCTTGTTCATCTGGGCTTTGATCTTGGGCCTCATCGCTCTGCGCTTGCCTGGTGACCACTGGACTATGTCTTAACCTGATTGCCCTCGCTGGACTTGGCCCTGACCTCTGGATTGACTTCCCAGCTTGACCTCACCCCTGCCTCGTCGCTATGGACTTGTCTGATGAGTTGGACTCCTGGCTGAACCTGGTGATCATCTCTGGACCTGTCCTGCTCACCTGACTCCCGTACCACGGCCCCTGGGACAGTATTTAAACCCTCCAGCAAAGGCTGGGCAAGCAGGGGATGATGCTACGAGAGAGTCAGAGCAGACACCAGCCAAGGCTGGAGCCTCCCAACCAGAAGGGAAACTTCTCCCAGCAAGAGGGTTGCAAGGAGAGCCTAGAGTTGGGGCAACCACCAACAGATGGGGTCAGAGATGCCCAGCTGTCCTCCTCCTGCCGTCCCCCTGTTCCCAGTGCAGCTGCTGGGAATGACTGGTGTGATCTGGATGTTGACGACACTAAAGACTCCTCAGGCTGCCCAGAGGGGTGTGCTGAGGGCAGTGAGGGACCCACAGGAAGGTCCCTCAGACGTGGTAGAGAGTCCTTGTCACCCCCTGGCTGTGTCCTTCCCCAGCAGAGATCCCGAGATAGGACTATCACTTGCATGGACACTCCCATTGGAGCTGCCAACGTTGCCCAGATCTGTGCACATCTTGGGGTGCTCCAGCAAGCACCCCCAGCCAGGACATGTGTGCAAACACCCCTCGTTGGGTCCAAAGTGGACTGCCTACCATAGACAGTGATGTGAAGGTAGAGCTGGGAATTGGTGGTCTCGATGAAGGTCTGCAGGGACTGGGAGGCGTAGCTGCCCTTGCCAGCCAGGATGTCCACCACTGCCCTCACCTGCTCGGGCAGGGAGCTGGCCTCCTGCGCCCGGCCGGCCTCCTCCACCGTGAGGAGGTCCAGCCTCCGCAGGTAGCAGATGATCTCCTCCAGGAACTGCGGTGAGATGGACCTCACCAGCTGCTTGCGGTAGCGATTGATCCAAGCCTCTGTGGAAGAGGAGAGCAGGAGAGTTGAGTTTTGAACAAGGCTCTGGGCACATTGCTCAGGGGTGATGGGGAAAGGTGGCAGCGGAGCATCCCATCGGACTCTGGGGGTAGCAGGGGGTAAACTAGAGCCCTTCAGAGCAACCTGCCAAAGTCCTCCTTGAGAGGATTTCACTGAATTTCACTGAATTTTTAGAGTTGGAAGGGACCGTAGAGATCATCCAGTCCAACTCCCCTGCCATCCCAAAGCTGTGGCAGGCTGTTTTGTTAGGAGATGCCTGGCCAAGGCAGCAACTATTGAAATTGAGAGTCAAAGAAATGGAAGAACACAATCATGAAATGAAATTTCCTCCTGGAAACCAGGCCCATGCAGATATAAAAGTCTGAGCAAGATCATTTGTCTTTGGAGACAGCCGTTCCCCTTGTTCCAGCAGAGCCATCCCCAAACCCTTGGACTAGGAACCACTGTCCACCCTCATGCCTTGGTCCCCCGCCTTCTCCCATATTTGAATCTGAAACTCCAAGGTGGTGGGTCTCCGGCTGCCCAGCCACCACTCACCTTCCATCAGAGGCCTCCCGTGACATGTGTGATCCCTGGGCAAGGAGTGCTGTGCTGGCAGCAGCACGGCCGTCCCATGGACCGCCCCGCGTCCCCCAGGCTGGCTCACGGCGTCGGTTGAGGCTCCTCAGCCTTTATCCATGTTCCTGGTGGGAGAAAAGGAAAAGCATGAGAAGCAGCATGGGAGGGAGCCCATCTTGAGCTAACGTGGTGCTGACTGTGGTGGAACCAAGGGTCCTTCCATCAGTTTTTGGCTAAAACCGGAGTCCCCGGTGCTGTGGACCTGGCAGGGGCAGAGCCAGGACCATCATCTATACCCAGACCTCATGTGCTACAAACTTGGTGCCTTCACCACCACCGCTTATGTCGGAGCCTTTCTCGGGCAGAGTGGTTGCATTAATTGCCCTGACGATGCCCCCGTGTCATCCGTGGGCCACCCAGTGGTTGCTGTCACCGGAGGGACATCGGGGCCGTGAACCGCTTGTGCGTTTTCCTTCTCTGTGTTGTGAAGGAAGCTGTGGGGCAGCAGACAGAGCGATGAAGAGCCTGTTTCAGTTTCAAACCCACCTCACCACAGTCCAGAGCCTCCGTCAGGGCTTGCTGAGCGTGGCCAACACCACATCCTGTTGCAGAGCTCTGTAGATGCTCCACTTTTGCAGCACTCTTGAATCGTCGCCTGGAGAAGGAGCATCTACCTGCTCCCTCCCCCTCGGCTGCTGCCAAACCGCACTGAGGGTTTGGTGTTTTATTTTTAAGAAGTCTATCTGCTCACTGAGTCCGATTGTTTTATGAACAGAGGTGGAGAGGGAAACGCCTCCAGGCCTGAGAGTGCTCCCAGCTTCACCGATGTTAGCAGATGGCACTGTGCTATGGCCTCTCCACCAGCCCCAAAGCCATCTCCAGGAGCTGGCCATGTCCAGGTGGGAACTTCTCAGCCCCAGGGGCTGTCTGATCATGGCAGCAATGCAAGCGCAGTGTCCCAGTGCCCGTGTCCTGGCACAGCATCCCTTCCTCACCTCCACCTGGCCTACAGGATGCTCTAGATCCACCTGATCACCCCCATCCATGTGGGTCAGAGGCACTTCAAGGAGGTCCCTGCCCACAGGCAGCATTGCCTTTGCCCAGACCCACTCCGCAGTGGCACGTGGGCACCGTGGGGGCTTCGGCGCAGCCTTGCCAACAGGACTAGGTGACACTTTCTTTTGTCAAACCCAAGCTCTTCCAGGAGGAAAGAACAAATGTAGCTTCACTGGGGAAACTTGGTAGAGTCTCTGGTCCATGGTTAGGTCCATGGCACGAGGTTAAGGTGCTTGGCTGTCCCCTTTGTAGACTCTTCCCTTCATCCTCCTGCCAGGAGATCCATGCTGAGGTGTATTTCTCCTACCAGAGGACACAAGGGCTCAGCCACCAGCAGTAGCCCAGCCGTGCGGATGGTGGCCAGGCTGCAGGAGGGAGGACCAGGCACAGCATCTCTCAGAACCAGGTCCCTCACAGACCCCAATGGCTGGATCTCACATGGACACCCCATGGCAGCACCTCCTATGGAGTGGGGTAAGTGTCTGAGGGGCACTGGGTGACAAAGCCCATCCTCAGCTGCCCAGATGGTTTCACATGTGGCTTGGACAAGCCCTCATAGGGGTGGTGGGTGCTGTTGTAGCTGGGTCTGAACCCACATCCTTCCCCTCCAGGAGGGAAACCCGAGTTCCTCCGCTCTTCCTCGGCTGCCCAGCTCTGACCCCCTGGTTTCAGAGGTGTCAGAGGTCCATGGTCCCCCTGGCAGTGACGATGGCCCCACAGCAAAGCCCTTTTCTCCATACAGGGAGCAGCAGGGCTGAGACAGCAGCTCCCCTTGCTCTTCACCCCCCAGGCACCAGCTTGGTCAATTAAGATGCCGCCAATTAAAGGAGCTCGGTGAGCAATTCACAGCAAAATTTTCACCCTTTGATGTCTTCTTGTCTCTGACTGGCCTGGAAAGTTCAATTAAGTCTTTGCAGGCAACAGCCCCCGGGGTCTCTCATCTTTGGCGTGGAACCAAGGCAGCAGCCGGAATGAAAGGGGGGGATTTGCTGCTGCTGGCAGCGCTGCTCCCCGCAGCCCTTCCTCTGCAGCGCGGCCGGCGGGAAAAACCCCTTTGATGGGAGAAGCCTGCTCCCACACCACGGATTATTTGATGGTGCCTTCTGGTGCTACTTCAGAATGTGATCCCGCTGCTGGAAACCAGCAGGCCCGGGTCAGCTCGTGCAGAGACATCTGACCGGGAGAATCAGGCAGCAGAATTCATAAAGCAGTGGGATAAATAATGCAATAGCTGCTGGTTTTTTATTGCTTCCAGTGGAAAAGTTCCAGGTGCAGCTCTAGGACCATCCAGCGATGCTGGAGGCTGCATCCTAGGAGGGTGAAGGGTGTTATCCGAGCTGTTTGAAGGGTGGAGGGCAGCCAAGGCCAATCTCCGAAACCCCTACAAAGATCCGAGATGTTTTCAGGATGCGACCCATCCCGTCCCAAGGCTGCTGGCATGAGTCGTCTTCTGGAAGTGCCACAGTCACCATCCCTGAGGCTGGAAGGTGGTGTCCATGGCCATCCTGTGAGCACGGAGCTCGGCCCCGGGTTTGCAGGTGTCGCTTGGCTGGGATCAAGCAGGGATGTCTGTCCGGAGAAGCCACAATCCAGTGATGGTTTGTCTCTGCCCTGCTTTGTTGCCTCCATCTCCCGGGGCGCCGGGAGAAGAAGCTGGAGAGTGGGAGGCTGCCCAGGCAAACTGATGAACGGTGTCTGCAAGCCCCGGCGAGGGAAATGGGGGATTTTGATGGCAAAAACCTGGCATTAATGCTTCTTCACCTGGTGTGGTCCAGAAGCCCAGCCCAGGGGAAAATCCTCCCATCTGAGGGTATCCAGTCAATGCTGATGTGTTCTTCCAGCAGCTTCAATCCTACGTCCTACCATCCCCACGTTCCACCAGGCCTGTGGGCCTACAGTCTGTGTCCCAAATCCATCCATGCCTGGGAGCCACAACCACCGTGCTGGAGAGTCCCTGACCACGAGCACAGACAAACCCTCTACCAAGCAGCCGCTGCGTTTTTTCATCACCACGTGTCCTCCTCCAAGATCCAAACTGCCTGGCATTGCCACCGGGAAACACGGACCCAGATATAGCTGCTTCTGCTCATCTCTGTCTCTAAATAACATACATGTGCTTTTGCTCCTGGAAGTCCAACATAGACCAAAAGCCAGGGGATCCGAGATGAAGGGACAGTCCTGAGATGGCCGCAGCACCTCAGATGGCTGGAGGTAACAGATATTTGCTGCCTCTCTGCTCTGTCCGGCCTCTCAGGTCTTCCTCCTGCTAGGAGATGGCTTTGGTTTTCATATGACAGCCATCATCTCCCCCCAGAAAACAGATCCATCACCCTGTGCTCTGGGAGTCTGCTGAGGACTTGGGACTGTGCCTCACCAGGAGCTGTCGCAGCAGCCACCAACAGCACTGAGGGGACATCAGGCTCAAGAGTGGGACATCCGTGGCTGTTCCCCCATGGGGGCTCGTGGGCAGATTCACCAGCAGCATCAGGGGACGTTGGTTGTCACCTTGAGGAGGGCTCTCCAGCTGGCAGAGCCTCGGGGACCTGACCTGCTGTGGTGGGCTGGAGGGTGCCTAAGTCTAGATGGGCACCAAAGTGCCGAGCAAGAGCTCCTGGTCAGCTGCAGGGAGCCACAAGTGGAAAACATCAGAAAATGGGCAGATCTGCAGTGTTTAGGGACATTTAAAGCTTTTGATACAAACTAATAACGGCATCGTTAAGCAGGCGCCGGAAGGAGCAGAGAAATGCCCGCTCCAGGGCTGCCCCACACGCAGAAACCCGGCCCTTCCCTTCTCCATGCCCCATCGCCGCGGGGTTTGGGATGCCACCGGTTCCTCAAAGCTCTGCAAAGCCTGGGGTGATGCCTCTCAGCACCATTCACACCCCGGCAGCGCAGCACCCGTCTCCCCACCCCAGACACGGGTGCGGAGAGAAACCAGCCCCGCCAGACCTTCCCACCACTTCCTGGCGCCCCGGGGCTTCCTCCGGCGAATCTCAGGCTCCTTTACCAACACACCCTCTCTCTCTTATTTCTTATTTTCCTCTTATTTCTTTCTCCTGCCCTTTTTATTTATGTATCCACCCTGAACAGAGCCCGGCTGAGCCAGCATCTCCAGCCATTCCCTATCAACGCAGGTCCTGAAGGATGCAAGATACAGGCTGCCACCTTTTGGCAGAACCGAATAGATTTCCCAGCGTTAATTTAGGTTAATTAAGCAAACCCTTTTGCATTATACCCAATTATGAAACTTCCAGATTTGCGGGTAATTCATTTAGATAGTTTTTAGCCAGTTTACGGATGACTTTCAGAAGCAGTCCTATTTATTTTCCTCTGGGTTTAATGCCAGCAAATTTATTGTGAATGGAGAGTGACCCCCTGTGCCAATTTGGTTTTATTTTTTTCCCCCAAAACCAGAATAACCCAGCCCAGATACAGCGGGAGTTAAATAGTGAGTTGTGGAGGCGAGGAGCCGTGAAGGACCCCCCCGGGGCCGGATGGCAGCAGTCCCAAGAGCAGATCTCACCAGGGAAAAGCAAAGATCAATGGACAGGTAATGCCAAAGGGATGAAAACGAAAGCTAATTTCAGAGAGAAGGTCTGGCCTCGGGTGACCCTTTCCACGCCACGGTCAAACCCCAGGCGCTGGTGGGTGACATCTCAGTGGGTGACAGCACCCAGCCAGTGCTCCAGCTGGTCCCCCCCCAGCAACCCCATACCTATAGGATACCTAGTGCCCTTAATGACCTTAGAGCACTTAAACAACAGCAGGATTGAGCCTAATCCCTAAGGGGTGGTGGAGTCTCCTTCTCTGGAGACATTCCAAACCCACCTGGACAAGTTCCTGTGTAACCTGCTCTTGGTAGACCCACTTCGGTGGAGGGTTGGACTTGATGATCTCCAGAGGTCCCTTCCAACCCCATAGGATTCTATGCCTGGCAGTTGCTGCCATTCTGTTGGCCCCATCACAAGCTGTGGTTGCCACCGATAACTCTGGGCTGAGTCAGAAGCCTGTGCCGGGGCTTGAGAGAGTTGATGAGCTATTCTTGAGCCTGTAACCTACTGGCAAAGGACAAGAATGGAAATAGTTTGCTTGTTGCGTGTGGCTGTGCTGAGGGAGCAGCTCTTGGGCTCCACGTCTTAGAGTCATAGAATTGTCTGGGTTGGAAGGGACCTTTCAGATCATCGAGTCCAACCATCAGTCTAACGCTGACAAAACCCAAAGTACACAGTACAGCTGAGTGGCTTTTGCCTGTTACCCACAGCAGGAGACTTCATAGAGTTGTAGGTTTTCACCCAGTAGCTGCTTTCTGTTCTACAAGTGTTGAT
Organism: Bartramia longicauda; assembly: GCA_028566575.1. NCBI lineage: Eukaryota > Metazoa > Chordata > Aves > Charadriiformes > Scolopacidae > Bartramia > Bartramia longicauda. The sequence continues at coordinate 17,032,846 of JAOXNH010000067.1, read as the reverse complement.
TGTTGAATGGGAGTGGAAAAAAACCTGACGTGTGCAGATACTGCAGCACCTGTGGACCAGCAGATGTGGTGTTGGGAGGTGCTCTGGAGAACATTGTGCTTCGGAAGCAGCCTGGCTTGTACCAAGCAGGGGTTGCAGTGCAATTGCAATGCCCTTATGGGACAAAGCATTGGGACAAAGAGGCTTGTACTCTCCAGAAATACACTTGTACTTTTTATAAATGGCCAAAGCATGGGACAAAGAGGCTTGTACTCTCCAGAAATACACTTGTACTCTTCAGAAATGGCCAAGGCTCCCTTTGAATTTTGGGTGATGAAACTCCTAAAAGGCACTGTGCTGACTGTTGAGTGCAAAGTCTTGCACCAGTGCAGTCTCTTCTCTGGACTATACACTTATGGAAACAAAGAGCAGGGAGACGTGAGCCAGGTCCTGCTTTGCCTGCCCTCACCAGCACTGAGTCAGAGAGAGGAAACAACCTGACATTTGCTCTCCAACCTATGCCTTTTTCTTGACTTTGAGATTAATTTTAGCTGGGGAAAGTGTTGCACGTTTCTAGGATGTATGTACCTGGACCTTGCGATGAGATTTTTGTTCATGCTGGTGCCATTTGTGACTTGATTTGCAAATCTGAGGGGTTGAGGGTGGCTTCTTGTCTTCGCAGTTTTCTTGCTTTGGGAGAAGTTTGGGTGTGCAGCCTGAAAGCACTGTGGCAAGCACAGAGCTGAGATTCTGGACGTGGGAGTTTCTCCGTCCCCAAAGCTGCTTGGCATCTGTTGGAGTCTGTCTGACATAGAGAGATTTATTTTTTTTTAAAAGGGGGAAAAAAAAAAGGAAAGAAATTTGGGGATGTTCAAAAGTCTACAGGCTTGTGCCTGCTTCAGTCCAAACGGTGTTTCTTGGCTTGCTGGGAGGGTGGTCAAACACTGCAGCAAGTGCCCAGAGAGGTTTGTGGATTCTCCGTCTGTGGAGGTTACTCCAGCCGTGACTGGAGGTGGATTTGGGCAGCCTGCTCTAGCTGAACCTGCCTGACCAAGGGGATTGGACTAGATCATCTCAAGAGGCCCCTTCCAACCTAAATGTTTCAGTGATTCTGTTTAGAAACTTTTTTTTAGAATCATCAAATGGTCAGAGTTGGAAGGGACCTTAAAGATCATGGAGTTCCAACTCCCCTGCCCTGGGCAGGGACACCTCCCACCAGACCAGGTCACTCCAAGCCCCATCCAGCCTGGCCTTGAACCCCTCCAGGGATGGGGCAGCCACAGCTTCCCTGGGCAACCTGTTCCAGGCTCTCACCACCCTCACAGGAAAGAGTTTCTTTCCAGTATCTAATCTAAATCTCCCCTCTTCCAGTTTAAAATCATTACCCCTCATCCTATGGCTCCACTCCCTGATCAGGAGTCTCTCCCCATCTCTCCTGTAGGCCCCCAAATCATAACAACTTGGAATAGCAAAGCTTACTGTGGAATACAAAATACAAGGTGCTGGAGCACTTTGAAAAGTCAAAGTATTTTATTTCCTGTAATTTAAAATAGGGGTAGGCAATGAGAAGTGGGCAGCTTAGCTATTAGTTATTGTTTACCCTGTTGAAATGCAATAATGGACTTTGTTCACGCTCCCGTTGCAAAGTTACCTGAGCACACCTTTGTACGAGGTTAATGTCACTGAAGGTGTTCCAGGTGTGTGTTTTACTTTGCCCTGCAGTGGGTTGGAAGCGCTCACAGTTACCCCATCTGTGCTAGAGATAACTTCTAAGCAGTAGGAGGGCTGGAAGCAAGAGGTGAGCAGCAGCTAGGGGTGGGGAGTGAGCATCCTCAACGTCTCTAATCATCACATGGAGCTGTAGCATGAGTAGGTATTTTACCTGATGTGAACCCAAAAGGTCTTTTCCCCCGCACAAAATATTGTTGAAACTGGTCTCCCAAAGGGATACATGGATTTCTGTTGTTAGAAAAGTGTTTTATCAGAGGCATTTGGGTTTACCCTTCTCACCTCCCTCTCCCTGTCTCTCTCCTCTGCAGCGTGCCTGCTACCTGTCAATAAACCCCCAGAAGGACGAGACTCTGGAGACAGAGAAGGCTCAGTACTACCTGCCCGACGGAAGCACTATTGAGGTTTGTAGGGGCCACCCTGGAAGGATTCCCGATGTGAAGCACAGGGTTTCCAGAATAGCCCTCTGGCCTAGAGATGGGAAATTTCATGCAGTGTTAGGTGGGAGGGGATAATTTGAAAAGACTGGAATTCATCCCAGGCTGTTGACTGGGCACTAGAATTTTTAGAGGAAGGAAACATTATATAAACCTCACAACTTGTGCTGGAAGTCCTGGGTAGGGATACAGCATAACTCTGAGCTGTTTGAGTGCAGGCTCTGATCTAGCAGATCTTTAAGCAGATGAGGAACACAGTGTGGGTAGATATCAGGTCTCTGTAAATTCAGCAGTGGTTTTGTGTGTGGCTTTTGTCCTGCCTAGAGGTGCAGAAACAGTTGCTTTGAAGAGTGAGTTAGGAATAATCCTCAGAAGACTGAACCTACCTAAGAATGGTTGAAGGAGAGGAAATACAGGTCTTACCTCCAGCACTGGGAGTGGATCTGCTCCTTTTTCTGCCAGTATGGGGCTGAGAAAGTTTCTTCATCTTTTTCATCTGCAAAATGGAAATAGCTCCTTTTCTAGGAGCAGTAGACTAACATGTTCACTCGGGAGCTAGTGATGCAGCATGAGTGTCCAGAAAATTCTGTTACTCTCAAGTTTCACCTAGGAAAAGGCAGGCCCAAACCGTAGGCAGTGAGCAGAGCCACACTGCTCTCTCTTCCCCTCTGTCATCCCTTACAGATCGGCCCTGCCCGTTTCCGAGCCCCGGAGCTCCTGTTCCGGCCAGACCTGATAGGGGAGGAATGTGAAGGACTCCACGAGGTGCTCGTTTTTGCCATTCAAAAATCAGACATGGACCTGAGGCGAACGCTGTTCTCCAACATCGTGCTGTCTGGAGGCTCCACGCTTTTCAAAGGTTCCTGCCTCTCCTCTCTCTGTGGGGCTATGACATACCTGATCTCTTCCTTCCTTCTCATGTGAAACTGGGAAGATAATCTCTATCACCCAACTTGTCCTGTGAGATGAGGGCTGTGGGAACTCTGCTCTCTTGGGGTGAGATGGGGGGGTACTGTCTAATTTCCTGAGTCCTAGTCATACCCTTCTGGGCATGCAAGACGCCTCTGCCCTTCTGTCTCTCTTCCTGGGCTTGGGGAGGCTTTTAACTTTTTCCTCCTATCACTCTGCCTGTGTCAGGACTGAAGAGTTGTGCTCATTTCCGCTGCTCTATTCAGGATAGTTGAGACTGGATACTGCAAAGGCTCTTGCATCTCCTGAGGTTCCTCAGGTCTTTGGTACCTGAGAGAGTCCAACAGTCCTGGTACTGCATGAAATATCAGCTATGTGTGTGCAGAAAACTTTCTACCCATCCCCTCAGGGCTCAGCTGCCCACCCCTCCAGCTTAAACATCTCCTCTGTCCACAGGTGGACATTTCCAGATAAGTTCTGGTCTTCCCAGTCTAACCCTGTTCCCCTCTACAAATGGGTTGGACACAGGAGGGATGTCCAGGGAAGGAGGAGGGGACTGGCCCAACTGTGTTCCAAACTAAAAATCTTGTTTGCTCATCTCAAGCTGCCGCCGAGGGACAGAGCCCGTTGTGCCAGTGTTTGAGGACTGGCTGAGGGAGGCAGAATCCCTTTGTCTCCTGGCTGTGCCTCTCCACGCTGGTCTCTCTGTGAGCCCTGGAGTGGGATATTTGACTGGGACTGCACAGGACATGTCCACACTGTTAGTAGATGGAACTTGGGATTTGTTGAAGGGCTCAGACTGCATGTTTTCTGTTTTGTTTAGGCTTTGGTGACAGGCTGTTGAGCGAAGTGAAGAAACTAGCTCCGAAGGACGTCAAAATAAGGGTAGGAGCAGTCTCTTTTGTATTTATTGCTTCCTACGTGTGCTGTTCTGTGGCCTTGAAAGAACCACGCTGAGAGTGGAGCTGCCATTTGCTTCAGTCCGGAAACAGCTTTCCTGAGACATCCCAACAGTGCTTGCTGTCCTGATAAAAGCCTGTTTGGTTTCACCACAGAGAAGGTGGCTCCTCTGACAACAGGACCCCTGTCCAGGATCCTGGAGCACTGTGGCTGTCTTTTTTTTGGGGGGCTGGTGGGCAGAGGGGTGTTGCTTGGGTGTCTTTGGAGTGGGAGAGGTCATACCTGTGTTTTCCGGCTGTAGTGAAACAGGGTGGCATGGCAGAAGGAGCAGGCTGGAGCTTGGGGAGGTCCTGACTGATTCTCTCTCTTTCCCAGATATCAGCTCCTCAGGAGAGATTGTATTCCACGTGGATCGGGTATGTGCTGCACAGGGACACCTCTTGTGGTGGGATAGAATCACAGAATGGTTTGGGTTGGAAGGGACCTTAAAGACCATCGAGTTCCAACCCCCTGCCCTGGGCAGGGACACCTCCCACCAGACCAGGTTGCTCAAAGCCCCATCCAGCCTGGCCTTG
>JAOXNH010000067.1:16979152-16998371 GCA_028566575.1 Bartramia longicauda | reverse complement strand
GTGGGAGGTGTCCCTGCCCAGGGCAGGGGGTGGCACTGGATGGGCTTTAAGGTCCCTTCCAACCCAAACCATTCCATAGTTCTATGAACTGAGCCATGCCATGGGGTGTGGGTCAGCCCCCAGGCAGCATCACCATGCTGTGCCAGCCTCCCTGCTGCCTCTGCACCCCTGTCAGCCCTTTCTGAAGGACATCCCCTCCCCCCTGGTTCTTTTGTGGGGTGCTGGGCAGGAGAAAGCTCGCTCCCCTGCCCCAGGATGCTGGGCAGTGCAGGCAGGATGGCATCTGAGAGGTTAGGCTCTAGTCCTGGCTCTATGTTGGAGGCTCCCCCCTTCTCCAAGAGCATTTTTGAGGATGTCGGGGTCCTGGTGAGGCTGTGGGAGTCCTGGGGGTTTGTGTCTGCCTGTGATGTGGAGCAGGACCTGGGGGATACTGTGCAAGCCATCCACAGGGACAGACCGCAGGCAGGAGAGGGATGGGCAGGAAGGAGGAGGGCTGCTTGCTCCAGCCTACGGCCTGACATCCCACTGGCCCCAGGGTCCTTAACCCTCCTCTGTTTTCTTTTTATCTCAACAGGACAAGAAACTGCGGATCTTTGACCCCCGAGCCAGCCCAGCTGCCTCCCAGGTACTGTCCCTCCAGGGTGTACTTGGATGATGTGGTGGCATCACCCCTGCCTGACCGGGGTGCCGTGGGATGGGCTTGGTGCCCCAAACTGTCCCACCCGTGGGACAGCTTGGGAGAGACAGCACGACAGTGTGGGCTGAGGGCAAGGGGAATGGGCAGCCTCCTCCTTGGCCCCGGTGGGGTTCAGCACAGAGGATCCTTGACCTCCTGCTGAGGAGCCGTGCTCTCCCGGTGCACCGGCACGCTGCTGCCGGGGCTGGCTACCTGCGGGCAGTGATCCCAAGCCCCGTGGGCAGGAGGGTTGCGGGCTCCCTGGATCTGCGGGAGCTGGGCGAAAGGCTCTTGGGGAGGAGGACCTGCCAAGGGTGAGGGCTGGGCGGCTGGATCCGCACAGCTCAGCAAATAACAGCGATTAGGAAATAAGTCAAGGACTTAAGCCTTGACGTCGAGTTTAAACAGCCTCTTATTAGAGGTTTCCTGTGGCTTGGGGGGGCTCTGGCTGCCAGCGGCCGCCGGCCCTTCCTGCTGGAAGGCTTTGGGAGGGGAAGGATGCAGTGGAGAGCAGGGTGAGATGGCTCTGCTGCTCCTTGTGCCTCTCCTGCCACCAGTGCATGCGTGTCCGTGGGCTCAGGAAGCCGGTGGCCTCCAGTGGCTGTGGTTGGGCATGGTGTGACCCCGGGCACCAACTGAGGGAGCCAGTGCTCCGGTGCTGCTGCCACCAGGTGCCTCCGCACAGATCCCAGGTGCTGAGCTCCTGTAAGGCCCCTGGGTGCTTTTTGTGGGTGCTCTGATCCTTCTTGCAGCCTTATAAATACAACAATACAATATATAAGTATAAACCCAGTGGTTACACGGGCAAGCAAGCCAGGGCAAAGTGCTCCCAGCCCTCAGGTGACACTCCCCTGCTCCGGGTGCCACTTGGCATGGCTGGAAGGTACTAGGCTCTGCTCCCAAACCCATCCTGCACCCATCCTCCAACGGCCTCAGGCGCTGCTCCCCGCCTCGCCTGCCCCCCCTTTTCCCCCTGCCAGACCTGTCGGCTTCTATAACGGCGAAGCTGCGAGCACTGTGGGCTTGAGCCAAGTCTCCTGGGGAGGGTGGACTCCGTCTCGCTGAGCTATTAAAAATAACGTGTGAGTGATGGTGGCTGTTCAAAGCAGGCAGCTCGCTTCCCTCCCCTGCCGTCTGATCCAGCCCGGGGCCGGCGCTCGGGCTTTGCCAAGAGAAATATGCACCTTCGCTGCCTCGGCGCAGTGCTGCCGTGCCGCAGCCCTAACCCCGGCCAGCCGAGGATGGATGAAGATGTTTAGTCTTGGAGAAGTACTGTGCTGAAGGGGAAAACTTTAAAATGCCATAAATCCTCTGGAAGTTTGCACAGGGCTTGCTTTAGCCAAGAGGAATAATACTCCTGTGTTTTGTTGTTTTTTGGGGTTTTTTTTTCTTCTTTTTTTTTTATCCCCAGTTGCTGGAGGGCCGGGTTATTTGGAAAGGCTCCTTCTCCCCCCCCCGGCCAGCACGGTTACGAAACCGGGTGATGCTGGGGCCGCCTGTGTGGTGCCAGCACCTTTTGAGCTCCTGGCTTTGAAGTTGCCTGGATTGTTGTGGTGGATTTTGTTTGGGTTTTTTTTTGGTTCAGGGGTTTTTGTTTTTTTTTCTTTGCAGAGGTGAGCAGTGTGATGGGTTTTCCAGCTGGGCTGGCCCCTGCGGCGCCGCAGGCTGGGTTTCCTCTGCAGCAGGCGAAGGGCTTAGGCTCAGCACCGCCGCCGGTTCACCCCGGTGCCGCTGCGGCACACGATGCCGCAGCCAGCCTCGGCGGAGGGCTGCTCCTCCGGCTGGTTTTCTTAATTTGCCAAGCCTGCCTCATTAAACCATTCCTTTTTTTAGAGCCGGGGAAAAGGATGAGAAGGAGCTAAAATAAGAGCCTCGGGGAGGAGGGGTCTCCACCACCGTTCTGTGATGCCTGATGCTCTCGGGGATGCAGCAGACAGGGCTGGGGACTGAGGATGGATGGTGAGGAGGGTGACTGGCAGGCTGCCTGTGACCTACTGCCTGTGACCTACTGCCGTGCCCTGGTGCGGGCCTGACCCCCCCCCATTCCCAGCTATGGCCGTGGCAGCTATTTTGAGCATGTCCCAACAGTGGGCAGGAGCCTGGGATGCAGCGAGAGTGGCGTGGCCAGGGTCTGGCTGACCCCACAGGGTGCCTGCTGCCTACCCAAGGCCCTGATTTCCCTTGGGAGAGCAGTAGCCTCATCCTGCTGAACCTCCAGCCCCTCATGGCTGCAGCCGGGCTGGAACAGGGAGCTGCAGCAGCCCCTTTGCGAGCACTAGGGCTGTGCTTGCACCCCATTGCTCCTCGGGGACCCTAAGCTGGCACTGGAGATGCCCAGGCCACCCCTTTGCTGCAGTGGGTTCCTGTGCCTGGCCGAGTCTGAGTCTGTGTCTGAGTGCCGCCGTCCTTCTGGAGGGTTTCCCTGAGTCCCATCTCTGCCTCATCCCCTCCCAAGGCCACGCTGCCCTGGCCACAGCCCTGCCTCCCCTCCCACGGGTGCTGGTGGTCACCCTCCTCGCCTTGACCCTCTCCCTGGAAGCGAGTCACATCCTCTCCCTCCTGGCTTCGGCTCTGCCGTGGCTCATGGCTCAGCGCTTCTTCCCTCCCACCCCCCAATGCCTGGGAAAAGCCCACAAAACAGCCATCCCAGCACCTCTGCGTCGTGCCCTTGGGCTCCATCCTGCACCAGCCATGGCCCTTCAGGTGTGGGGGGAGAGGGGTTGGGGACAGGGTGCTGAGCAGGGGATCAGAGAACCAGGAGAATGCCCGTATCCCGGCTGATGCCCCGCGTGGGCCACCATGAGCAGCACAGGACAGTGATTTGGGTGCAACATGGGCCACTAAGGTGGCATCTCCGCTTGCCCCCACCCCTAGCCACCCTCTCCTCTGGGTGTGGGCAAGCTCTGGATCCCCAAGGCTGGCAGGGACAAGGTGGGCACGCAGTACCTTGCCTGCATGGCGGGATGGGGTCTTGCCTGTCCTCTAAAGCAGTGCTCTGCAAAGCGGGGTGCACACAGCAATCCGGGGAGTGGGAGGGGGACAGGGAGAAAATACTGGACCTTTGGCTGTACGTGTGTATTGCTTATACATTAATCAATATGCATCTGCTGGGGGCGCATCCTCAAAAATCTTTATGGACAGGGGTGTGCAAACCACCCCCTCCCCAAAAAAAAGACTTAGGGATGCTGCTGGAGAGAAGGAGGTGGCTCGCGGGGGCAGAAAGCTGCTGCATGGGGGGGCTATCCCACACAGTGTGGTGCCACCAAACTGTGCCCTGGTTTGGTGTGGCAGAGCGATGTCTGCCGGACGCAGCATCCCTCTGGGCCAGCGGCGTGTGGAGCCGGTGGCCACATCCTGCCCTGGCACACTCGAATGAGGGGCTGCCAGCATCTGGCCGGCACCTGGCTCCTATTACGGAGCACGGCGGGTGCCGCCAGCGCGGGGCTGCGGGGCTGTGGGGCTGCTGCCGCCACCGAGCACGGCCCTGTGTGGGACGGAGAGGAGCCAGCTTCATTCTCACGAGAAACTTCTTCCCCCGCCAGCGTTCAGGCAGGACCGGGGGCGAGGGAACGGCCGTGCGCGCCCCTGGCCAGCGCACGCTCCTGCTCACGTTTTAATGAGCTCCGCTTTAACGAGCGGGACCGGGGCTGAGGGCAGCTGGGGACAGCTGGGAGGGTGTCCCTGTGGGTTTGTCCCCACGGTGGGTTTGTCCCCCCCACCTTGTGGGCCATGCTGGGGACACAGCTCAGTGCCTAGGAGGGTTCACAGCCTTCCAAGCATACGCCGGTGTGGGGCAGGACCGTGCTGTCCCCCCAGTCCTGGGGGTCCCACGTCTGCCCATAGCCCCAGGGGTGGGAGAGGGACTCCAGCCCCTCTCCCAAATGTGGCCACCATCCCATGGTCCACATCAGCCCCTGCCATGGTGGGAGGGAGAAGATGATGGCCGTGATGGCAGGGTGATGCTGTGGCAGGGGGGAGATCCAGGCTGGGTTGACCCAGCCATGCCTGTAGCAAGGACCCCATGGACCCCAACGTGTCACCTCTGCTCGGGATCCGGCCGAAAGCCCAGGACAGTTCACTGGGGGAAGGCGCATCAGGACATAGAGAGACTTTTACCCTTCCTCCCCTCCACCCCATCGGCGCGGTATCCCACGCTGGGGTCACCCCGGGGGTACCTGACTCCCAGCCTCGGCAGCAGCTTCCTCCGGGCTGGGGGAAGGTCCGCAGCATCCCACATTCCCAAGGAGACCGTGGGAAGCTTTGAAAAAGTTGGCCTGGCTCTGGGCTGCCTATTTATAGCACCGCGCGCTCGGCGCTCTCATGCTTCTGTTCCCCAGCGTAGCTGCACGGGACTGTTTATATTTCCTCTGCTCTGCTTCCCCCTCGGCCGTCCTTCCCAGGAATGCCGCTTGGTATGGCAGACATGGGGAAGTCGAGGAGGATTCGGGATGAGCCGACGGCATCACAAGGGGTGTGGGCATGTGGGGGGGCACTGGCTCACCCTCACCTGGGTGCCCTTCCCTCCCTGGCTTGGCAGGGTGCAGGTCAGCACTGGGGCTCTGGCATGGTGTTTTGGGAGCCCCCCCGGCTTGTTGCCCAACCTGGGGTTCCTGGCAGGCTCGTAGTCAAGGTTTTGGGGGGATTTAAGAACAGCCTCATCGCAGGGCTTGCTGGCTGCAAGAAGAATCCCAGCCCTATGCCTGAGCATCCCTGCCGAGGTGCGAGCCTCCGTAGCCATGGGGGCTGTCCCAGTGGGAGCTTGCTCACCTTCCATCCCCTGCTGGGCCGGTGACCTCCTTGGGGAGGTTGCCTTGGCTTAGCCAAGGGCAGGAGGGGCTGGACAGAGGTGGGGGGCTGTGCTGGCAGCGGGGTGGGAAAGGCAGAGCCTGCCCAGCTCCCCAGGGGACAGGGAGATCATGGTGGTGTTGGTGGGATCAGGGAGGTGGCGTGGGCAGGAGGGGGCTCACCCCGCTCCCTCCCCACCATGACACAGCCACCCCACACCCGGCAGCGGGCAGGGACAGTGCTGGCAGTGTGACAGCTTCCAGAGCACCGATGCCACCATGTGTGGTGGCTGGGCTCCCTGCAGTCCCCCAGGGGCAGGATGCAGCTCAGGGTGTCCCCGAGCTCTGGGCAGAGACGCGGAGCGGGGCTGGCCTGGGAGAGGCTGCTCTGCTCTCCTGGCCACCTCTGGAGTAACTGGGATTTGGCAACGGGGGGAGATCACATTCTTGTGCCGGGAGGAGGAGGAGGATGCAGCGCCGTGGTTAACCCCCTCGGCTCCCCGGGAAGCCGTTCCTCCTCCTGGCCCCCGCTGCCTTGTGGGGTTTGGAGGGAGCCACGGCTTCCCCTATGTGCATGGACCGCTCCTTTAGGTACAGGGAGGAGGTGTCTGTCCCCAGAGCCTGGGGGGGACCCCTCCTGCCCTGGCATCCACTGGCAAAGGGGTAGCTCAGCCTGGCTCTGGTGTCTCCTGTGCCCACGCAGGTCCCTCTGCTGGGGCTGCTTCCCACGGGGGTCAGATGTTCTCGGTCTGCTGGCCATGCCCACGCTCTGCCAGCCACAGGCACGGGCAGGGCTGAGCTGTCCCGGCTCCTGCCAGCTGCAGGGCCTCTGCCAAGGGCAGAGCTGTGACCCCCCCAGCCATCCAGCCCCCCCAGCTCTGCCCTGGGCTCCCCATCCCCGGCTCTCCCTGTGCTGCATCCCTGCTGAGGGTGACACTCCCCGTGGAGGCAGGGATCACCCAGGGGATCACCCCGGTGCCGGAGCAGCCTTTGCTTTGTGTCGGGCTCTCCCAGGCAGCCGAAGGTGGTCGTTCCCCGCGGGCAGCTGTTACCAGCTCGCTGGGACCCGCCGCGGCATCGCTGCCAACAGCTGCATCCGACACGCCATCCCTGTTCCCTGCCGCTGGCCCCCCGCAACCCCCCGCAGCCTGCAGCGGTGGGCTCCGGCACTGCACAGGGGGCAGGGCTGGGGACCCTCATGGTACCAGCACACAACCCTAGCCTGTGCTGGGAGGGATGGGTTGAGAGAGGGAGAGGAGCAATCCCAGGAAAGCCTCCCTGTGCAGCTGATCCGGCTCTGAGGAGGGAGCGCAAGCTCCCCCCAGCCTGGGCTGCCTAAAACCAGCTGGGCTGGACCCACACAATGAGCTGGAGGAGGCTGGGCTGCTGTGGTGCTGGCATGGCTGGGGAGCTGGGAGGCCTCCTCAGCTCCGCGTGTGCCAGCCTGGAGCTGGTGGGCTCCTCTCAGCCTGCCCAGGGGATGAGCATGCCCGTCCCTCGGGCTGCAGCCAGTCCCCTGCTCCAGGGACACAGGGTGGGGGTCCCAGCGTCACCTCAGGCTGGGTGCCAGGGTCTCTGCTGGCTCCAGGGAACCACAACAGCCCCACGGCTGCCCCTGGGGCTCTCCACTGACCGAGCCACACTGGTGTCCACCCTGGTGACACCACCCCACCCCTGCCAAGACCCTCAGGCGCCAGGGGAGAGGACATGGGGCCCTGCACGCTCACCTCTGGCAACATCTGCAGAGCCGGGTGGCTGAGCCACCACCCCAGCCCCGGCCTCCCCGCATACTTGCTGCCATACGTACTGCTCAGCCGGGATGGAACTAATGCAGAAAACATGGCCCTGCGCCACAGCCGGCACAACGCGGGCTGGGGGCGGCATCGCCCTGCCCTCTGCCACCCCTGTCACCCGCCCCGGGGGGCTGTCACCCACCGCCCTCTCTCAGGTGCTGTGCTGGATGGTCTGGGGCTACCGGGGGTGCGCGGGAGGCAACGGAGTTGGCGTGGTTGGCTATTGAATCTCCAGCTGTTGAGTTTTGGCTGCCGCAGCCACACGGCTCAGGTGCAGAAGTGCTCTCCTGGCTGATGAGCGGGCTGGCCCCGGCTCCCGGGGTTTCCATCCCTCTCGGCACTGATCCCGGGATGTGTTCCATGCTCCAGGCCTTTCTCCCCCCCGCAGGAGACAGCTCCGGTGCCAGCGTGTTGGAGGCGGGGGACGGGCCCCTCCTGCCCCACATCCTGCCGCCGCGGCTGGGAGCGCTGGGCTCGGCTTGGCCAGCGCTGCCTCTTCCAAGCGAGCCGTGCTGGCTGGCGAGCGCCGTGTTTGTGCTGGCAAGGAGGCTGGCGAGCCGGAGCCAGGGGGGAGGATGAGCTTGGCACAGTGTGCCTTCTCCCGCCCCGGCTACGGGTCTCTCCGGAGAACAGGCATCCCGCTGGGGCCGGGAGCCGGGGAGGCTGCTCCCGGTGGGGCTTTTCTGGTGGGGGTGTGGGAGATGTGGCACCTCTGTGTGCCCTCGCCGGGCTGCCGCGGTGGTAGAGCCTGGCTGGCAGTCACGGTGCTGTCGTGGCCAGTGATGCACGGTGCTCACACCAAGGGGGATGCAGCTCATGGGTCACCGTGTGGGTGCTGCAGATGTGGGCACCCTCCTCTGCCCACCCCATCCCTCCTGCCCCCCACTCCAGCTCTTCCCTGCCCTGCAGGAAGGTGCCGGAAGCGCCGTGCCGGGTTGAGCTTTAGCAGGACCCTCTTCTTCTCCATGCCAGCTCTGAAATCGTTAGCAGTCTTTTATTGACGCTCGGTAAACGAGACCGAGGGGGGCTGCAAGCACTGCCTGTGCCATGGGGTGAGTGCTGGCTGCCGGCTCCCACTGGGATACCGGGAACCGCAGGACCCATCTGGGGCCCACATGGGAGCCAGCAGGCAGCCGCCACCGGCCCCGCGGTAACGCGTCCCCTTCCGTCCTCGGCAGAGCGGCACCGGGGCCCGCGGGGGACACACCAGACTGGGGACGGTGGGCAGGACGAGGTGGCAGTGTGGGCTTGGGGGGTCCCAGCCCCTCAGAGACCCCAGGGGACAGGCAGAGTGGGGCTGCAGGGGGCTAGGGTGGTGTGGGCAGCGTGGCTGAGCTCAGTTTGCTGTCGGTGTTTTGGTAGCATCCGGACACACAGCGAGCACCCAGTTCCTGCAGCCGGGATCGGGTACGGATCAAAAACCCAGGGATGCAGCCGGGGAAGTAAGTCCCTGTGACCCCAGCCATGGCTGTGGCCAAGCCTCTTCTCATGCCTGCCACCATGGAGCAGCTTCCTCACGGCACGCCGACCCCCGAGCCCCCTTGCCAGGCTGGGGAAGAGCCCCGGGGGGCCAGGGAGCCATCCCATGTCCCCTCACGCTCACGTTACCTGCTGCCACCCTCCGCTCCTTGCCAGGAGCCAGGCCAGCCGCTCCACAAAGCAACCACGCCGGCAGAGGGTGGGGGCTCAGGACTGTCACCGCTTGCAGGCTGTCCCCACTGCACTGTCACCGTGAGCAGCTCTCAGCAGGGCTGGGAGCCAGCGCTCAGCTCCCCGTGCTCAGCCCCGGGGGTGGCTCATGGCCGGTGAAGCAGGCGTCCCCCGCGGCGGGCACGGTGCGGCTGGCGGTGACACTGATGGCCGTGTCTCCCATGTCTTGCAGAGTGTCCCGGGACACGAGCACAACAAGGACTCACGGCTGCTCTGGATGGGCTCCAGTGATTTCCTCATCTCCGTCGGGTTCAGCCAGGTACGGTCCTCCCCGGGAAGGTGGCCCTGGCGCTACCGACATGTCCCCGTGGCTGCTGTGCTGGGGCCCCATGTGCTTTTTTGCCCCATTGAAAGCAGGTCCCCTGGTCCTTGCTGGGGACAGAGGGAGGCTGGCTGGCGAGGGAGGTGGTGCCAGCCCTGGTGCCCACCAACACCGTGTCTGTACCCCTGCAGATGCGGGAGCAGGAGGTGAAGCTGTGGGACACACGGCGGTTCAGCGGGGCGATGCTCACCGTGGCGGTGGACACCTCGCCCGGGTAAGGACAGGGACTCGCTGCGGGGTGGCAGGATGGGTAGTGAGGACACGGGGTGGCGTGGTGGGGACGCCATGGTCGGAGAACCACAGGGAGCGTGGTGGCGGAGCAGGAGGTGGCAGAGAGCTCCTGGCACTGGCAGTACTTGGCCACAAAGCTGGGGACAAGGTGGGGGACAGTGTGGCCGTGTCCTGCGCACCGTTTGGGTGGGATGGGAGGGTGGTGTCAGTGCTGGAGATGGCGCGGAGATGTCCCCAGCAGTGCTGGGGTGGGATGGCTGCTCCACGGCGCTGTGGTGGGTGGTGGCACTGCTGGGGACATTACCAGCAGTGTCTGAGGTGGCCGCTAGCCGGGTGGGCACATGCACTGGGACTGGCACGGGCGAGTGAATCCTTTTGGTGCTGCCCACGCACCGGAGCAGCTCATCCCCGACCCCCTGCCCGCGGTGGGGCCGCGGTGCTTTGTGCCGTGGTGCCGCGGTGGCTGCCCAGCCAGCCGTGGCCAGGCCGGCGGCAGAGCCCTGCTCCCCAGGCGTCCCTTGGGGGAGAGGAAGAGGAGCTTTTGTGGCCGTGAGGGGTCAGCGCCCCTCGTCAAGGCGCGATGGAGCTGTCTCCTGTCTGCGGGGCACTGCCGAGGTGAGGAACGCTCCGGTTGGACCCGGCCTGGCCTCTCCCACACCGTCCGGCGAGCTGGCTGGCGTCACCGCACGGGCGAGGAAATGGGAGGAGGAGGCAGTGTCTTCATCCCACCAAGATGATGGGGGTTTGGGGCAGGGTCCTTGCCGGGCTGTGCTGGAAGGCCCTGGCTCTTCCCAGAGCTGCTGGCAGAGCACAGGGATGCAGGGACCCTCGCCACACTCTGGGCTGGCTCCGTGGAGGCCAGGATACTGGAGCGGGCTGGGTGATGGGCAGCTGCAGGGTGTTGATACGGGGCCTCCTGCAAGGAGCTGAGTGAGCCACGATGGCGGGATGGCCCATGGCCACCGTGGCGGCATCCCTTGTGCCGAGGTGTCAGGTCCGAGCCAGTGCTGGTGACAGCCAGGACTGAGAGAAGGGGAAAGGATCAGCTGTGGGCACGGTGGGGAGGTGCTGGCACGATGGCCAGGGGAGCAGCCCCACTGGGAGCAGGCGGGGGAGCTGATGGAGCATCCCTCACCCTCCTGAGAGTGAGCATCTCCCCACTCTCCTGCTCCCAGCCTCGGTGACCAGCCATCATTAGTGTCCAGAGTGAACATTCCCAAGGGAGACTGGGGCACACAGCGGGGGGGGACGACACTTAGTGGTCTCCCTTATTGCTGCTGGTGGAGAATCCAGGGGGAATTACCCCAAATCCTGCTGCCTCTTGCACCCTTGAGCACATGGGCCTCCCCGCCGGGGCGAGCCAGCCCAGCTAAATTGGATGCAGACGCCGGGCTGCGCTCAGCCCCCTCTGCGCAGGCTGGAGTTATTTTGGCTGCCGGGTTTATCGGCCGCCAGGAATGCGGCTGTCGGGCGCTGCCTGCGCGTCACGCCGGGGCTCTGCCGGGCTGCGTGGCGATAGGGAGAGGGGCTGGGGGTGGTGGGGGCGAGCGAGGACCCCCCCCTCCTCCTCCCCATGCCGGGGAGCTGCCAAGGAGCAGGAGGTGCTTTTTTTAGGCAGCCGCGCCGGGGCCGGCCGCAGTTCCAGCCCCAACCGCTCCCCGCCTGTAAATCTGGCGGAGATGACAAATGGCGGAGGGGGATTTGGGCTGGCTCCCGGCAGAGGTGCCGAGCGGGGGCCGGCGGGATGCAATGCTCAGGAGCCCCGGAGCCATGGCTGGGGCAAGGGGTGGAGGGTTTGGGGGGTCACTGTGTCCCCCCCAGAGGCAGTGACCAAACAGAGCATCGGGTCAGGCTCCGTGCAGGGTGATGCTACTCCAGGGATGGCGATGCAGCACCCCTGGGGATGGTGGATCCTGTTGTGGCTCGCCAGCGTGGCCGTGGGTGCCCAGCGTGGGGCACCGAGGACCCTCTGGCAGCACGGTGGTGCCGGCCATGCCATGAGCCGCGCAAAGGGAGCAGCGGGAGCAGCAGCAGCTCATTGAGGCTCTTTGAGGAAGCAATCAGTGGGCGGGCAGGAAACTCATACCATTCATTACTGACGCCGGGGCGGCAGGATGGGGAGCCCACGTCCCCACCGCGTCCCACCGCAGAGCCTTGTGCCCGCCCAGCCGGCACCACGCGTCCCGAATGCCTTGGGCCATGGTGTACCCCGAGGTGGGGGTCACCCCCAGCCACACCGAACCCCAGGGGGGGCTGTACCCTCTGCCCAGCATCCATGGAGGAAGAGGATAGAGAGTGGGAGGGCCCTATTCACCCCCACATCAGCAAGTGCCTTTTGGGGGTCTCCCATCCCAAATCCTGAGCAGGCGAGATCTTTGTGACCGTGGAAACCTCCTTTTTGAAGTACCCTGGCTATGCTGGGGCCATGCTTTGGAACTGACACACACACACACCCCACACACCGATGCCCAGACCCCTGAGGGAGATGGTGGCAGGAGGCGTGGGTGGCCCCAGCCATGGTCCTCAATGTGCCGCCTTCGGGTACCCGCCAGCCCCTTCGACTCGGGTTTTGTCTTTCCTCCCCCCCGGCCCCCTTTAATTAGATCAAGGAGCAGCAGGGCAGGAGCCAGGAAGGGGCCTCAATAGGTTATTGTTGCCCTAAATTGTAACCAGCACCGGTGGGGTTGGGTTACCGGCTCCCACTCGGGGTCACCGACCAGACCCCACTGCCGCACGCCCGGCGCCCGGCTCGGCACTGCCCGGGGACGGTGCCGTCACCACACTGGGGATGGTGAGAACAGCAGCTCCCTTGTGTCGCCGCATCTTTTGGTGTCCCCAGAAGTATCCCTGGGGAGGCTGGGGGTGCCTGCTCGCTGGGTAGGGGATCAGGCATCCTCCTGCCCCATGGCTGGGGGTGACAGGGTCTGCAAAAGAGCCGTGTCCCCACGGCATGTGGTGGCGCTGGGCAGGTCCCCACGGGGCTGAGAGATGAGGACAGCCAGATCCCCACCACCCATCACAGAGCAAAGTCCGCCGGAGCTGGGAGGTGCCAGAGCCAGGACCTGCCCATGGCGGGGAGCCGGCACGGCAGGATGTTTGCGGAGGGATTTGGGGCTGTTTGGCTCCCCCAAGGCTGGAGCAGGACATGGGGGGACTGGGAATGCTGCCCAGGGGTCCTCAGCCCCCAGCACCCACCTTGGCCCCCACCCCAGCCAAAGCCTGCGGCTGAGCCAGCCCATGGGGATGCGGCCCTGGCATCTCCTGGCTCCAACCATCCTGCGCACCAGGGCACATGATGCCACCGAGGCACATGTCCCTACCGTCACCCTGCCACCACTCCCTGGTCACCAGCTGGGACTTTGGTGGCCAGTCCTGCTCCCACCCCGCCTGGCCCTGATGTCCTGTGCACACTTTATCTTGGGATTTAGCAGCCCTTTTGGGTCATGGGTGGTGTTTTTGGGGGGCTTTGACACCCACCCCGGTGGTCAGGTCTCAGTGGCAGAGCCCTGAGCAGGACAAGCCCGTCCCTGTCCCCATCCCTGTCCCTGTAGCCCTGCAGACCCCCTCCTTCCAGGCGTGCCTGGGGGCTGGCGGCTGCTCGCCATCAGCAGGCAAGGGGCTGCTCCGGCTCGGCTGCCAGCCTAGACACGAGGAGCGGGGAGAAGCCACCCCACCAGGTGCCACCCCAGTGGGACCTGTCCCCATGGGGTGAGATGCTCCCGGGCAGCCACACGAAGGGGTTAATGCCAGGGCGGCCCCGTCGCCTGCCCCGCTAATTACACCGTGTAAAAATAGCTCGGGAGGGAGGGAAGGCGGAGAGCGGCGGCAGCGCCGAAATCGCTCCCAGATGGGCCAGGGCCTCGGCCCACCGCCGCCTCCATGGCCGACCCACGCTCCCCAGCCCAGCCTCCCCGGCTTTCCAGGAAGCCTGCCGGGATTTCGGCCTCTCCACAACCTCTTCCTGGCAGCACCATGGGGCTGTGGGACGGGCACACACACCCGCCCTCGCCCCAGGGGAGCGGGGATGGGGGACACCCCCCGGCACCGAGGCAGCGTGTTCCCCCAGGGCTCTGCTCCGGCCATGGGGACCTGGGGGACCCAGGGGACCCGGCTTAGGTTTCCATGGAGCCAGGGATGGGTCTCTGGAGGCCACAGACCTCCAGGCTTGCAGCCATCAGGGTGCTGCCCCCATGACTTGCCCTGGTGAAGCCAGCGGCTCCTCCCGTAGTGGCTTCCCGCCGAGTCCCCCCCCATCCTGCTGGTGGCTTCTGGCCGGGGCTCTCGGTGAGCAGCCCCGCTGGATCGCACAGCGAGAGGGATATGTTGGTTGGTTGGGTTTTGGTTTTGTTTTTTTTTATTTTATTTTATTTGGGGTCATTTCAGGGGGTTTTGCAATCCTTCCCCGGCGCTGATTCAGCTCGGAGGAATTAGCAGCACCGCACGATGTGGCGCGCGTCAGGGCTGGCAGCGGCCAAGGGGACTTTTGTGCTCGGCTTTGGGAAGCCACAGGGGCTCGGGGGCTGGAGGGGCACATTTTGGGCACTCCCGAGCTCACACGGAGCCGCCTGGGTGCAGATGTGGGTGTCGGGGGGGGTCACCAAGCCCTGCCCTGGCCACATCATCTCCATGCTGAAGCCAGGCCCTACTGTCCCCTCCTGCTCCTCCAGCCCCTTCCTTGCGTGGCCGCCGTCGGCTGCAGCCCGGCCCCTTCCCTACACCTCCCAGCGGGCACCGAAATCCTTGGCTCAGGGCATCCCGGCTGCGCGGCACCTGCCAAAGCCGAGCCGCCGCTTTGCTCCTGCTGTGCCGGGGCAGCCAGGCAGGGTGGCATCGCCAACCCAGCTGCGGTCACTTTGGAGCTGCTGGAAGTCCCCCAGAAGCAATGGGATCTGCCCAGGGGGTCCCCAGCACCCACCTGGCGTGGGGGGGCACCCAGCAAACCTCCAGCTAATTGCAAGCAGGGAAAAGAGCTTCATTAGGGGATGGGCAAGGCTGAAGCCAAGCAGCAGGAGGAAAAGCGAGGGGCCAGGAGGGAAGGGGCTTGAGGGACCCTGGCAGCTCGGTGACAGTGAGGGGACACGCAGGGGCCGACCCTGCACCCAGCCGGGCTCGGGGTGGGAGGCTGCGTCGGCGGCCGTCCCGGCGTGAGGCCGCAGCTCCGCCGGGGACTTTTCTTCTCTCCTCCTCGCGAGGCTGGAAAATATACAAAGCTCGCAGTGAAAATATTTACACAGCAGCAATTTTCGGAGGAATTTGGGATGTTAATTTGAAAAATCTGTGGGGAGAGGAACCACAATGGGCCCTTTGAGCGGGCGAGCGTGGCCATCGCACCGACCCGCCCGCGCCGGCGAGGGGCCCCTCCTGCCGCTGCGCCGGCCCTAATGGGAGCCAGCCCTGCCGGAAGCCCACCTGGGAGCTGGGAAGAGGGGGGGTGAGGGGGGGTGGCCGCACCAGACAGCCCCCCCGCCACCACCCCGCACCCCTAATTGCATCCAGAGCCGTTCCCTCCCGCCATGAGCCCCGGGCGAGTGGGACCAGGGCGATGGTGGGGTTGGGGGGGGCTGTATCCTGTGGCGGAGCGGTGCCTGCCGAAGAGCCCCCGTGGCACGGCCGTGACCCCCGGCTCCGCTGGCGCTTCAGCCCATTGTGGTGGTGTTGTGTTTTTTTCTTTTTGCTCATTCTCTCCAAATCAAACATACCTCGGCGGGCAGGGCCCCAACCTGGAAAATTCCAGCCCCAAAGATAAAGGATTGGAAAACGATTAAAACCAGAGGGTTGGAGCAGAAACCACTTGGCAGCGGGAACCTGCCGAGCGCCGGCTCCCAGCCCTCCCTGCCGGGGCCAGCGCACGAAACCGGCTGTTCCCGGGGCCGGGGGCTCACGGCGGGGGCCCAGAGCCTTGGCTCTGGATGCAGCCGCCCCTGGTTTGGGGCTGGGGGGGAGAACGGGGGAACTGAGAAGACTGAGGGTTGTCCCTGGTGCTTTGGGTGTCCCGGTGCCGTCGGGAGGTGACGGAGGTTGGGCTGGGCTGTTTGTCCCGCAGCCGGCCCCCATAAGAAATCACACAGTACTCCACAAATCGTGATTTGATGTTAACAGCCATGCAGTGCCAATTCATGGCTTCACAGTTACCGCGGAGAGACTGAAGTTACAGCATTTAATTTTAGGACTTATGCAGCCAACAGCCCTAATTCAGTAAAGTAACCCTATTTACAAAGTTTACTCGCGCATGTGTCTCAAATTCATCAGATAATGCTGTTGAGAAAAATACTAGGCAAGGAAAAGTTATAGTCCTCCCTTGAATGAAAGCCCCATATAATAGGCACACTACTATTTTCAAATTCTGATCATCTACACCAAGACAATTAAATTGCTTATCAAAAAGCCAATACATGCTGTTTGTACTTCTGGAAGTGCTCATTCTCCTGCATACAGATTAAAAAAAAAAAAAAAAGAGATGGGAAAGAGACTTACATGGACAAGTTAGGAGATGGAACCCTACTATCATCAGCTAGGTTCCCAAGGTGGCTCAGCGTTGAAGTCGAACTGTTCTCTATAAAGCACTTCTCCTAAGCCCTCTGGATAGTTGTAAACTTGATCAGAGATTTTGCCCTGTGGAAGAGAATGCATAACAAAAGTCAATTTCATAGCTAGAACAAAATAAAAGCTTTTTCTTAAAATGTGTAACAAATGCATTTTCAGTAGTGCTTTTAAGGAGGTTTGCAACACCCCACCGTGGAAGTTTATAAATACAAGAGAAAATGTAAACTCTGAGCCAGAACAAGTCAGATGTATAAAGAACCGCTAAATTACATGAATTAGGCACACGAAACTGCTTGTTTGTACTTATCTTCCATAGTCTGAACTGGAAGATTTTCAAAAGTAAAGGCAAAAAGCTCCACATGATCCTGCTTTAGGGTAGAACACCTTAACACCAGACTACCATCCCAGAAGTGTTTTTAACCCTGTAACCACTATGATTCTTCCCCTCCCCACTATCTTTTTTATTTTAGAATTCCCTTGCCATGTTCTTTCTTCCTCTGCTATGAATGAACATGGCATGTGTGTGAAAAATACTGCTTTATATAGTGAAACTGAACACCATACAGACAAATCCAGATATGAACAAAAGTACTAGGCTAGCTTACTCAAATTAAGGTAAAACAATCACACAAAACAGTACAATGAACATAAAAGGCAGTCAAAGAAACATTAACCAGCCCTGCTGAAAAGTTATTACTTCTAAAAGGAACTGTCATTTTTGTGGAATTAAATACAGTACAGAACTGGTCATGTGTAAACCCAGCACACAACAAAGTTCCTACAAATTCACTGTGGTCTATGGCATGAAACGGGGAATGTTCCAACCTATTGTAAAAATAAATCTTTACTGCTCTTATTATTTAAATGAGCCTACATGGGCTGACTACAAAAACCTGGCTTCTGGGAATCACCTAACCCAAATGATCATCTTTTTAACCACACTGCAGTTAAGCAAACTACTGAAGTATATTTTTCTGCTTATTCTTCCTATTAGAAAAGTAAAGTGGTATACTCTATAAAGCACTGAATTACAGAGTGAATGCAACTTGAGGGTAACTTCCACAGCAACTTCACAGAGCAATCTCTCCAGCTTTACCATATAAATTAGTATTAGCTAGCATATACTATTAAAAATAAACCTCAGTGCTTCAAAATTAATTGAGATATTAAGAAATTCTGCCAGCTAGAATCAGTGTGTATGCAGTGAATTTAATCTTATCCCTCTCTTCCACTAAAGCAAGACGACAGTAACATTTAGTTCTCCGAGTACACATACAACAGCTTTAAAAGCTGACAACGCTTTCCTTTTGTAAAATTAACTAATAGCACTATCATATATAAAAACAGTATATAAACTGTACTATTTTATAGCGCTGTTCTGATCATACTCAAGAACTCATATAAGTTTTCCAGCAATTACGAATTAAATTTAACTTCCCAGCAAAACAAGTCATCAAAAACAGGTGCTTCTGGGGAGACCCCATGACCTTTGGCGCAAAACTTAAAAAGCCATGTTTCAGGCAAATACCACCTGCAGTACTCTTACAATAAATATTGTCACATGTCCCAAGAGGGAAGTGTGCAGTGAAAGTTCCTGTGGAGCTGGAATGAAAACCAATCATTTTCTGTAGCAACAGTCAAGTCTGAGCTGCGCTGAGTTTGAATTTCCCTTCAGAATTTCTTTTTAGTGAGAATTATTTATCTGAAGGATCTACACAAATGTATATAAAATAGTCTGACCACCCTCTTTTGTGCAGGTTTGCTGATATTAAATATTCAGAGAGGAAAATGGTACAATTTGAGCCTTTCAAATCACAGTAATTTCACTCTGCTTTAAGCACAAAGAATTAGTTTGCTGTACTGTGGCGGAGCAGGACTACCATTTTAAGCAGAAGTGTATTAGATGCCCATAACCCATGCGGACAAACCCAGTTTTAGAAAAATTGTGCATGTGATCGGCCACAATGCAGCGTTCATTGCTTTTATACCTACTTTAAGACCCTTAAACATTATTTGCTAAACAGTGAGCTTTGAGTTACGGGAATAATCGACATGGCAGTTTTGCCTTGTAATACTCCAGCGACACCTATACACACGTATTTATATATCATGTTAGTATACTCAACTAGCAGATGTCTGAAGCTTGACTGCAGCTCCACCAGCAACGCTGTACTTCATACTTAAATAGTAACACTCATCTAAAGAAGAAATTATTAGCCCCCAAGTCATCCACAGCACATACTTTTCCCAGAACAACTGCATCCCCACAGTGAGCCCTATAAGCATCAGCCTCCCAGTTGAGGCCAGGCCCTTTCCAGTTCACCAGCCCCCTCAGCTCCCCACATCTGATACAGACAGGCCAGCAAAACCAAGCACTGATTCATTATTATTTAAAAAAAAAAAAAAAAAAGATCGACTGCATCTCTCCATTTCTGAAAAGAGACCCTTTAGTGACCTGAGCTAAAATATCCATGAAGCAAACCCTAAAAATCCAGCAATACGATGACCTCGCATATTCACACCAGCTGACAGACTCAGAGGCGCTGAAGTTACTCTGGTCCACAAAACCCCCAGCTATTCTTCTGTTACAGAAGGCCTTTCCAGATTAGGGCCAGGGTGCTGTGGCGAGGAGGTCCCCACGGGAGAGCAGGTCCCAGAGGGAGCACAGGTCCCTGAGGAATTCTCCCGTCAACCACACTCTTGCTCCTGCGCTACATGAACAGCATTTCAAACCAAAATTTGCCATTACACCCAAATTAGTCCATTACACAATTAAGCCTTCCTTTCAGGAAGGGATGGTCTTAATTCCCTTCCAGAGCACTCTGTCTCTCCTTTAATTGGAGAGATGGAATCGTTTCCAGACCGTACAGCCCAGCATTGCTGTGAACACACACCTGCACCAGCCTTCCAGTACAGGGACCAGCAGAGGCACAAGCCACTTGCCCAGGGGCCGGCTGGAAGTCAGCAAGCCTGCCTCCTGCCTCCAGTAACACTGTCCCCATGGGAGAAACATCCCCCCATTGCCATTCAGCAACGAACACCACCCTCCCCCTCCCAAAGTCTTGTAAAGACCCCTCTTTTTCTGGGGTTTAACAATCGTCCCCCAGAGCTCACTGCCCAGCAGGAGGGACGGGGGGCCAGCAGGCTGGCTGACTGCGGG
>JAOXNH010000067.1:16918145-16936751 GCA_028566575.1 Bartramia longicauda | reverse complement strand
CTGATGAGTGCACTGGGAGCTCAAGGAGCAGCCCAGCACTAGGTGGCCTGGAGGTCAGGCATCATCACAAGAGACAGGGCTTTGTGCCCCCCTGCCCTGGGGATGGCACTTGTGGTGTCCCAGGATGTGGGTGTCCCCATGGCTTGTGGGGGGCACTCATCTCTCTGCACAGCTCTCCATGAGGCTGCTAGTTTGTCACACGGGTCTGGTGGGATGGGGGCACCCATCTCTCTCCATGGCTTTTTGGGGGAGACACCCATCTTTTCCCATGGGGCACCCACTTTTCAGCATCCCCCCCCATGGCCGTGGGTCTCTCCCACTCCCCTCCACACCGTGACCCTCTGTGGTGCCTGGCCGAGGGCTGGCTCCTGTGCCACTGTGTCCCCTCCCCGCCACCCCCATCTCACCCTCTGCTCCCACGCTTGCAGGAGACAGATTTGAGGGGGGGCTCCTCCCAGTTTGGCCCCTTCCAAGAGAATGGTGGATCATGCCCTCCCCCCTCCCCCCCCCCAAGTGGCTCCTTCAGTGATGGAGCCCAGGGGCCACTGCCGTGGCAAGGCTTTGGGGACAGCACTGGGTGGCCATCCCTGACAAATGAGGGTGACAGGAGCTGGTGACCCTGTGCCTCCGCCTGCCACCATGCTGACAGTGTGGTGCTGGTGGCAGTGGGGACACCCCCAGGGTGGAGGGAACATGTCACCTTCCCTATGGGGTGTGTGGCATCACCTGGAGTTGGGGACCTGTTCCCTGGGGACACCCACCTTAGGGGACAGATGGGGGGACGCCGCAGTGCCATGATGCTTGACTCTTCCCCCTCCATAAAATCCTGCTCCAGCCAAAAAGGGACCTGCAGGAGCTTGGGGCAGACTGAGGAGATCCACTACCCCATGCCAGCAGGATGCTGTGACGGGGACGGTGACCCTGCATGGGCAGTGCCACCCCACAGACTCCATGCCAGGAGGTGTCCTGTGCCACCACATCCCTGACACGAGCTTTTCCCAGTGCTGCAGCGCTGCCATCGTGCCCTGTCCCCATCCCTCTCCCCGTTTCCATCCCCAGGGCCCCCTGGGAGAGGACGAGCGGTGGCGGCAGCATCTGTGCCGGCCATGCAGCTGCCTGCCCTGCCCCGCGCCCGCGCCGCCGTATAAATAGAGGCAGCGAGCGGCAGGGAGCTCCTGGCAGCCACCATGAAGGGCCTCAACCTGCTCTGCTGCTGCGTGGCCTCGCTCCTGCTCCTCAGCACTGCAGGTACGGCCACCCCATGGGGCTACGGGGGTCCCATGGGGCTCTGGGTCGCTATGGGTGCCCATGGGGCTGTGAGTGTCTGCGGGGCTGTGAGTGCCCCTGGGTCTGCGGGGTCCCCATGGGGCTGTGGATGCCTGTGGGGCTGCAGGATCCCCAGGGGGCTGTGGGTCCCCATGGGGTTGCAGGGTCTCCATGGGGCTATGGGTCCCCATGGGGATCTGGGTGCCCAGAGGGACTGCGAGTCCTCAAGGGGGCTGAAGGTCCCTGTGGGGCTGTGGGTGCTTGTGGGGTAGGACGTGTCTATGGGGCTGGGGGTGCCTGTGGGGCCATGGGTGCCTATGGGCTTCGGGTGCCTGTGGGGCTGCAGGTACCGTGGGGCTGTGGGTGCTTACTGGGGCTGTGGGTGCCCGTGGGGCTGTGGGTGCCCTGCAGGGTTGCAGGTACCCATGGAGCTGTGGGTGCCCATGGGGCTGCGGGTGCCGGTGAGCTCTGGGGTGCCCAGTGAGCCCAGGCTGCACCCCATGCTGGGTGGGTGCCAGGAGCAGGACAGGGTGGCAGGTCCCAGCTCCCCAGCAGCTCTGCCAGGGCTGCAGAGTCACCCCAAAATGTGCAGGGGAACATGGTGGGGGGCCGTGGGCTGGAGTTGGGGTCCTCCCTCTGGAGCCAGGGGTTGTGCTGTCACCAACGTCCCGGGGGTTCAGTGCCACCCATGGGTGCCGAGGTGGCTGGGTTTCAGGCTGTGAGGACTTGTCGGGGGCTGCCGGGGCACTGGAGCACCCCGTAGTCGGAGCAGGATGGAGTGGGCTGTTTGCCTTGGGGGTCTTTCACCCCCCCAAGGACCTGCCAGGCAGGATAGCACTTTGGGTGACCCCAGACCCCCTTCCCTGGACCATCTGGTCCCCGTTTAGCACCCTCATCCCCAGCCGGGCGTCGTTGGGGGGCCGCGCAGTGGGGTGGCATCGCCGGTACCCTTGCTTGCCCTTGAGTTAATTTGGGCCGGCTCTCTGCCTGGCCGGGCTCCGGCGGCCACGCTGCTGGGAGGGGGGCGGCTAAGTATGGAAACAGCCGTGTAAGGGGACACTCTGCTCCCTACAGCCACCCCCCCGGGCCACTGACCCCCCCCTCCTTGCCCAGCGCCGCGGCCCAGCGCATGGGCACCCGCAGCTGCCGCCTTCCAGCACACCCGGCACCCCCGGCCCCGCTGAGTTTTGGCCTTTTAAGGGCATCTTGGACCATTCTTGCGGATAAACGGGTTTTGGGGCCAGCGACGCACCCCACCGGTGGTGGGGTGACCTCCACCAGTCAGCAGGCCTGGTCTGGGGACAGGAGGGGTGGAAAGGTCCTCTACGGGCATGGCTGGTAGCTGGTGCCACCTCAAGCTGGGCTGGTGGGACATCATCACGATGGGTGACCACCAGCAGAGCTCTTGGTTGTGCTGAGGCTGGCACGGTGATGCCATGGGGCCAGGCATGGCGTTGGGCACCCACCAGCACCCTGCTCAGCCCACCACCGGGATCCCTTATCCCAGAGGAGTCTCAGGGGCATCGAGGGGTGGCTGGAGCCCCCCCCTAGTCCTCACCATCAGCATCAGCTTATTGGAAGGTCCCATATTTCACCCCAGTCCTGTAGGCTTGGGGAAAAGCTACAAGCTGTGGGACATCTGCCTGTGGTTCCACTCCATGGGGACTGGTGGGGTTTGCACCATGAGTTTTGCTTTTCCTTTGGCGCCAAGCTGGGCTCTCGGACCCGGGCTCTTTTGGGGTGCAGGAGGTGGCTCAGAGAGTGTGTGTTTTCCTGGTTTTTGGGCCTTGCCTTCCCATTTAACTCCCCTTTGGTGAGGAGAAGGCAGGAGGAGCCCTGCGAGGAACTAGGGGCTTCACTGATGCATCGTGGACAAGTGCAGTAGGGTTTTGGGTGGCTCCTTCAGCGCGTGGGGGCATGGCCAGGTTAACCACCCCAACCTCCATCTCAGCATGAAGGGGAGGGGGGGTTTCTGGGATAAAGCTGCTCTTTTTTGTGGATATCGGCTGAGCAAGGAAGTGGAAGGTCACCACCCCACGTGGCAGAGGGGCTGCAGAGGCAGTTTGCCAGACCCCAGGCTGGGTTTCTGGCCATGGTGTCCATCCAGGGAGGGAGGACGGTGACACATGGGGCTGTGCAATGCTGGATCCCCCTTCCAGCTGTGATGCTGCCAGCTGGGGGAAACATCTGGGTCCCTGAGGGTCCCCGAGGGTCCCCATGGCTGGCTGTGAGGGTGCAGAGTCCCCTGGCTCCCCAGCCGAGGCACTGTCCCCTCTGCCATGCTCCACAGTACCGGATACACACTGCCAGGGCCACAGGGCACAGAGGTTTTGGTGACATCTGGGTCCACTGGGACCCTGTCACTGCTTCCAAAGCCCAGGTGGTGGGAAGGGCTCTGTGCCTGTGCTTATGCAGCCCTGGCCAAAACGGCCCATGACCCACGTGGCCGGGGCTGGGAAAGCTCCCCAGAGTGGCCAAGAGCCCCAGCCAGGGCCATCACAGGGCTGGGCGATGGCTCAGGATGAGGGCACTCACCCACTGTCCCATCCCTTCTCCTGACTGGGGAGAGGTCTCCTTCTCCCTGCAATCACACCTCAGGGAGACCTGGGCCATCCCTTCCAGGCTGGGTGGCCGCGGTGTGTCCCCATGGCCACTGGCAAACCTGGGGAGCCCTTGCCAGGGGTTTGATCCATCACGGATTTGAGTGGGCTGTGCCATCACCACCTTCAAGGTGGGCAGGGAGTCAAGGAAAGCCCTGTCATGCTGGCATCCTCCTGCAGCAAGTGCAGAGGGCACTATGCGGCTGGCACACGCTTCCCCTGGGACTCCTCATCCTGCCTCAGCCTGGGATGTGACACCTCAGGGTGGGCTCCATCACCGTGTCCTCATGGCATTTTGGAGTGTTCCCCGTCACCCAGGTCATGTCACCTTGAGGTGGGCTCTATCACCTGGAATGTGTATCCTTGGGGTGGGCTCCACCTCCCAGGACAGAACACCTTGGAATGAGCTCCACCACCTGGGTTGTGTCACCTCAGATGGGCTCAGGACAGAGGACCCATGGGGACTCCCCACCCTGACCATGCCAGGCAAATGTCCCCCAGGGTAACGAGCTTTCTCAGAGGTGGGGGACCGCTGTGTCCCGGTGACTCACCTCCACCCCCCCCACTCGGCATTGGCACAACCATGGGCACCACTGCCGCTGGGTGCAGGGGTGGTCACTGTGAGGCAAGGAGCTTGGGGTGCCACAGGCACCCACAGGTTTTTGGTGCCACCTACAGCCCTGTCACAGTCCTGGTAGCCTGTCACACTCCTGGTACCTCTCCTGGAGGAGATGCTGGCCCCTGTGGGTGCCCCATCTCTCCCAAAGGGTTGGCCAAGGCAGACGTCGGGCAGGTTGGCCGTGTGGTGACATCCTCTCCCATCAGCCATCCTTGGCCTGGTGTGTAGGTGACAGCCAGCTGGGCAGGACAGCCAGGACACCTCTCCTGGGCACAGCCCCAGTGGCACAGGCCACCATCAGCTCTCTGCAGGATGGCATGGGGCTAGGAGGGCTGGAGCAGTGCTTGGTGGACTGTCCCCTTGCCAGGTCCCCACTGTGTCCCCATGTCTCCACTGGCTGATCCTCCAGCCCCACGCAGGCGCCAGCTCCCTGCGATGGGAGCGCGGAGTCACTGGGGTGCCGAAACCCCAGCCCGGCCGGCAGGTCCGAGGGTGACCGAATCCCTCATAAAATCACCCGTTCCCTGGGTGCCGCAGGAATAGCAGCGGGTACTGGTGCCTTGGCAGGGCTCCACCGGGCTATTTTCAGCCCGTGGGGACATTTCCCTTGTAAGTGATAGCCCGAGGAAGCCGGTGAGCTCGTGTGCCGGTGGGGGCTGGTGGAGGGGCTGGGGAGTCTCCGGCCGGGCACCTCAAGCCAGGCTGGGGCCTTGGCAGCGGCAGCGTGGCTCCGGTGCCAGTTGGGCGCGTGGCTCCAACCCTGGCCACCTCCCTGCTCGTGTGGGCCACAGCGTGGAAAAGGGTTGGAGCCACGCGGCCTCATTCCCGGGTGATGAGACTCCCCTCCCGCACCGTGGGGCTGGGTGCCACCACTTCGCATGGCCAAGCAGCGCCTCTGCCTGGACATTCCCATGGATTTGAGGATCTTGCGGGACAATGGATCATCAGGCATTGAAATCCAGATTGATACGCCCAAGGGCTTTCCCTGTGACCAGAAATCCTTAGGATGACCAAAGAAGAGGGATGGGGAGACTTCCTCAGGGAAGGCTCACACCCAGCGCATGAAGGATGTCCCTTGAGGCCACCAGTGGGGCCATGGGGTGGGTTGGTGAAACCTCCCATCACTGGAGGCCTGGGGACAGGACCAACCTGACCCCACAGGAGTCCCTCTTCTGGAGCAAGGGGCTCCTCCAGCCCCAGCCACGGCACAGTGCTTCCCTCAGGTCCTTCAGCATCCCCCTGAGGCTGCAGACCCCATGAGGGACACCACGGGGAGATGTTCCTCGATGTAAAGTGTGACATCTGCCAGTGCCAAGATACATGCCATTTTTCCACAGTCTGCTCACTTGCGGACCTGGATCTCCCCCATCCAAGGAGTCCCAGATGCTTTATTTTCCACCACCCTGATCTTGGTGTCTTCTGCGAGTCGGGAGTTCAGGTTTCCTCCCAGATCTTTAGGGTGGGCACCCTGTGGGGACACAGTCGAAAAAACACCCCTTAGAAGCGATTCCCCATTTTCATCTCTATATTTAGAAAGCTCCGAGCCTGGTTTTAATCCCTTTGGTGAGCCCTGGTGAGGTTTCTTTACTCTTTCTTAATCATAATACCGTGCAGTTCTAGCTGGCTATTTATAGAAATGAAATCAATTTTTATTCTTTTTTCAACTAAACTTAAAAAAAATCTCTTCCACAAACGAGGTCGTCAGTCTGACAAAGCTGTTTCCTCTCTCACCACTGGGCTGTGCATTGAAAAAACTGGAAAATATTTGCTTTTTGTCGGTGTCCCAGGATCGTGAAGCCTCAGGGACAGATGTTCTGGGCTCTGGAGATGCAGCAGGATCTGAAGTGCCAAGCCCATCCTTGGCCACCATTGTGCCTCTGTCCTCTGGGCTTCTTGAGCCACTTGGGGACACTTTCCTCTCCCGGTCGGTGAAGGTGTTGGTCTGGCCGGCTCCAAACTGGTGCTGGAGTTGGGCTCCTGCCTGCCCTGGTGCCTGGGCACTGGTTTGGCCATTGAGCTGCTGAAGGGTTATAAAACACTGGGCACTTCCTCCGTGGGGCTTGGTGCAGTGCCAAGCTCTGCTGGGATGGCACGGAGTGGGAAACTGAGGCATGGGAAGAGTAGGAGGGAGGAGATGCTGTCCTCTTCTACACTCCCAGGGATGGGTTGGAAGGATGGGACGCCCAGACTTGAGCCCTGGTGAGGGGCACGGCCCCTGCTTTGGGCTGGCCTGGCCCAGCCTCCCGTTTGGGAAGGGTTTCTGGCTCCAGAAAGACCAGGCTCACGGGGCTAATCTGCCTTGACTGACTTTTTCCAGCAGCCAGGCTGCCGGCTGGCAGCAGGGGGGAGCATCCTAATCCCCGGGCACTGAACCCCCTCCCCGGCAGACCCCCGATGCCTGGGGCAAGCAGGGGCCACCCTTGCCGAGGGCAAGGCCAAGTGTCTCGGTGCGGTGGCTCCTTTGGGTCCAGCCACTCTCCCTGAGGTTTTAACAGGCTTCATCAGAACAAAGCACAGCCTTCAGGCTTTGTTCAACCTTGCCTTTCCCCAA
Organism: Bartramia longicauda; assembly: GCA_028566575.1. NCBI lineage: Eukaryota > Metazoa > Chordata > Aves > Charadriiformes > Scolopacidae > Bartramia > Bartramia longicauda. The sequence continues at coordinate 16,929,715 of JAOXNH010000067.1, read as the reverse complement.
AAAGGAAGGGGCAGAGGGGTTTGGGGTCGTTTGCAACGACCTCCTCCAAACCCCACTGGGAGGACAAGGGGAGATGGGGACTTGCAGCAAATGGTGGATAACTCCCCTGTGAGCTGCGGGGGTCAGGATCTGTGCAGGGCAAGGGGGCGTGCGAAAAGCCACCCCTGCGGCGCTGGGCATCGCCGGCCCCACGCTCGGGGCTCCTATTTCTGCTGGAGGGGGAGATCATCCTTCCCAGGGCCACCTGTGCCCATCTGTCCCTTCTAGCCGGCTCCGGTGCTCCTCGGGGGCTGTCCCTCCCAGAGGACCCATTTTGGCACTCGTGTGCTGCCATCCCATGCGTCCCTGTGGCAGTGATGGAGGGGGACACCGAGGCAGGGTGACATTCAGCCCCCAGGAGCCGTCCCCATCCTTTCCCCACAGGCTTTTCCCGGGTGTCAACCAACGGTGGCATCCACAGAGCCCCACTGTGAACTCTCTGTCCCCAGGGGGCTGTCACCGTTGGGGAAAGTGTCCCCAAGCAGCTGACAGCCCCCCCAGCTCCGCAGATGAGTGTGAGATTCGGGGCAGCTGGAGACCCTCAGGGAGGTCAGGTCCCCAAGGGGAACAGGGCGAGGGCTCCTCTGCGATGCCACCCGGCCACTTGGCACAACGCAAGGGCGTGAACAAGGGGAGCCCCGGTGTCACTTTACAAAGTGTGGCTGTCCCCGGCTCCCTCCCGGAGCCCACGGGGGACCCGCAGGATGGGCCCCAGGTGCGGACGTCACCCTTGGCTGGCAGCGGGGCGAGGGGGGCTGGTGCTTTGCCGCCCGCACCCCGCCGAGCTGCTCCTCCTGCGAGCCGTATTTTTAGCCTCCGGCGGACGCATGGAGGGTGTTAAGCCCATAACCTTCGTCCCATTTCGCTGCTCATCAGCCGGCCATCTGCAGATCAGCACAATTCACCCCGGGATGGATTTGGAGACCATGTAGGGGAAACAGGAGGGAGAAGGAGGTGGAGAGGGGAGAGGGACTTTGTATAAGACCTTGAAGGTCACAGGAAATAAAGCCTGTGACCAGCACACCGGCAGGAACATCCCAGTCGGAGCCCCCGGGGAATATTTCCCTTCTCCCACAGGGGATGGCTCATGGTGGGCGCTGGGGCTGCTGTTGTGCCCAGCCACGGTGGGTGATGGTGCCTCTGTCCCCATGCATCCATCATAGGGGACACAGAGACCACAGACAAAGCCCTTGGGATGCGCAGGGTCTCCTCTGCCTGGTCCTGTTCCCCCCTACACTCACCTTGACCATCCCCAAACATCCACCCGAGGAGCCGCCCTCCCCTCCCAGCCCTCCACCGGCTATTTGGGGGCCAAGCTGAGAATATCCCTGTCCCCATCGGCTGGGGGGACTCTCAGGAGACCCAGGTCGGTCTCCAGGCCACCAGGCAGTGGCACGCTGGCTCCCAGCCACCTGGGGCTTTGCAGGTCAGACATAGCACATTCCCCTTCAAGCGGCTCCTAACAGGCTGGGCACCCTGAAGGGTCCTGGGGGAAGGTGACCTGAAGGAGAGGGGTGCTCTGGGTGGGAAGGAGATGGGTGGGAGCTGCTCAGGACCCGTCTCCCTCCGGCTGGGAGCCGAATTGGGAGCCCGGTGGCACCTGCGAGCCACGTGCCAGCAAAGGACAGGGGAGGTCGGGGAGGGCAGAGGGAGGGTGACCCGTGCATCCGGTTTCGGCAGGGCGATGGCGGCAACTCCAGCATGCCAGGCTGCGCACGAGAGCGACTGGAAGCCCTGGCAGGCCCAGGCGCAGCCCATTCCTCTCGGCCACTGGCATGGCTCATCCCGCTGGCTCCTGGCTAGCACCACCACCGGCCCCGGGATGGAAAGAGATGCAACCACTGGCCGTGGCAAAATGGCTTGAGTGGTCTGGGGCTGGCACCGTGCCGACCTTGGCTCGGCTCCTCCCATGCTGGGCTACCACAGCCCCCCATGGCCAAGCCCAGCGAGCCCCAGTGCCGTAGCTTTGCCGAGGCCGGGGAGACGGCACAGGAGCCGGAGGAGAGGGCTGGTTGCCAGCCTGGCCATGCCCGGTGCTGCCTGCTCTCCTCCCCGCAGCCTGGGTGGAGGTGGCATTTTTTTTTTCCTGGTTGGCATCTGCTTGCCAGCTGGAGTACAAAGGAATTATTTTCCTCTGAAACGCTTCCCTGGTATGCAGGCATTAGACGTTTCGGGGGATTATTTAGGCTAGCAGCAACTGTTTGTAACGGAGACAGTATAGCTGGTGATCTTTTATTTTTGGCACCCCTTGACTAATGTTAAATTGCAGTTGGAGGGCTATGGAAAATACGGATGGCTTCTCCCGGGCCGCAGAACAAACTCATTGTGTCCCCGCCAGCCGCACAGAGCGGCAAATGCTTTCCTAGTGAAGGGATGCTCACAATAAATAGCTCCCCAGCCCCGCTGCTGGGGTCAGGCCCTGCCTGGGGAAAGGCATGGCCCAGTGCCGGGCAGCCCCTCGCCCCTTCTTCCTCCTCCACATTGCCCCTTCCTCCTCCTCCTCCCCCTCGCCCAGCCACCCGCCATGGCCGGTGCGATGCTCCCCCGAGGCAGGGCTGGGGAAGGATCCTTTTAACCTGCCAAGTGCCCGTGGCCCCTCGAGCTATGCTTTTTTGTTATTATTTCCCCACACACATTCATTTTTTAGGGCTGCTTTGCCGCCTTCCTGCAGCGCTTGGCGGCAGGGGGCAGCCATGGCCGGCGCAGCCGTAGGGCCCCCTGCTAGCATCAGCTTTGCCCCCCCCAAAAAACCACCTCTTTGCACCCAGCTTCTTGCGACAGGGACAGAAAATGGAGCTGGAAGTAGAGAAGTTTTAGGAAAGAGTTTAAATCTCTTGATAAGAGCCACAGATCCTCCCTCAGGGTGCTGAGGGGGAGGGCCAGCGGGTGCCCCGGTAGCCATGTGCCGGCGCGGGTAAGACTGACTGAGCTGTTCTCATCGTTTAGAGCCGCACGCCCCCGGCACGGACCATGTCGGCGGCGCTGCTGAAAGCCCCCTGCCAGCCGCAGAGCCCAGGCTGGAGGAGAAGGCAGCCGACGGCAGCCCTGAGGAGGATCAAGATGGCGGCCCTGCCAACACCTCCTTGCGCGGCCCTGCTGAGGAGGGACGTGGAGAGGGGGAGGAAGAGCCGGTGGGTGGCCTGAGTGGGGAACCGGGGCCAGGGGACAGCCAGATGAAGGAGACCATCGTGAAGAAGGGCCAGGAGGAGCCCGTCAAGGCACAGGGCCCAGAGGAGAACGCCATGTTTGGCAGCCCTGAGGCAGCACACCATGAAGGGAATGGTGGGCCTGGCCCACAAGATGGGTCCCATACCCAGGAGGATGAGAAGGCCGGCACCAAGAAAGGAGCTTCTGAGGAGGAAGGGCAGCCTGGGGAAGAGAAAGTGGGGGAGCCAAAAGCTCCCAAAGTGGGAGAAGAAGGGGATGAGCAGAGCTCAGAGGAAGATGACGAGCAGGGGGAGTCTGAGGAAGATGAACATGGAGAATCTGAGGAAGATGGAGGCAAGGGAGAATCCGAGGAGGGGGGAGAGTCGAAGGAGGAGGAAGAGTCTGAGGAAGATGGTGCTGAGTCAGTGGGGCCAGAGAATGGAGCTGAAGGGGGTGACAAGGAAACGGCTGGCACTCCCAGTAAAAATGGCCATGGCAAACCAGCAGCTGCCAGCAAGGGAGAAGCCAGAGATGACCCTGCCAGCTGCCATCACCCACCCTGTGGGGATGCAGCAGAAGACCCACGAACAGCCGTGGAAGATCCACCAGCAGCAGAAGACCCACCAGCAGCAGAAGACCCACCAGCAGTGGTAGAAGATCCACCAGCAGCAGAAGACCCACCGGCAGTGGTGGAAGACCCACCAACAGCCGAAGACCCACCAGCAGTGGTGGAAGACCCACCGGCAGTGGTGGAAGACCCACCAGCAGTGGTGAAAAACCCCCCAGCAGCAGAGGACCCCCCTGCAGACAAGACATCTCTGGCAGAAACAGAGAGCCCACCTGGCCAAAGCACCCACCCAACTGCTGCTGAGCTCCAGCATGGCCATTTAGGTTGGAGTCTTGTCTTGTTGGTGTGCTGTCATGGCCAGAGTGACCTACCATCAACTGCCGGCGGAGCTGAGCTTGGCACATTAAACCTTGCCTAGTGCATGGCCCTCTCCTAACGCTTGTGCTTCCCACGCCTGCCCCTAACCGCTGCTGGGCCGGCCGCGGGCAACCAGAGCGTAGGCAGGAGCCCCCCGATGCTGGTGCTCCTCGTGGCGATACCAAAGCTGGCCGACATTTCCCTGGCTGCTCTTTAAAGCCCATGATTTCTCCTCTGGGCTGTGGACACGGATAAGATTTGTAATGCCCAGGCCCCTTTCGGCACCCGCAGACCTCTTAAAGGCTCTTTATCCTCCACCCTCAGAGTCCTCCGGACCCCCAGCTTTCTCGGTGCAAGGGCAGGATGCTGCTCCGGGCTGGTGGGTCTTTTGTCCACCAGCCCTTGCCTCGTAGGCAAGGTGTGAAGAGTTAATTCAGACCCGTGAGCTGCCGAAGCACCAGCTCTGGCCACGTTCAGTCAGTGAAAGGCTAGCTAAGGAAAAGGGACACCCCCCCCTCCACCATGATTTCCTAGAAACGCTTGTGGACTTTGGCCCATGGGTTGGGCAGCAACCTTCGGACCCAGCTGAGTCTTTTTCCGCTTTCATCTGTAATGTCCCAGCTCAAAAAGTTCCCATTTGTGCCGAGAAGGAAACCCAGTTTGGTCACTGTGGCTTTACTTGGCAAGTCAAAAGGTCTTCCTCAGCCCAGCACTTGGTAGACACTCACCACAGTCCCAGGGCTTGGTGGTGCCCTGCTTGGCCCAGACGTCCCCAGCTCAGCCAGCCAGCACACGTCTGTCCCCAGACCTGTCCCCAAAACACACTAAAGCCCAACCCAGTGCCCAATATGAAAAAAGCTCTTGGAGGTGCAGGGGGACCTTGGTGTGTCAGCACCTCCAGGGCGAGGACACCTCTGTCTTGGGGAAACCAGGGTACCCCAGGCGCTGGCAGCTGCCTCATGCTCCCCAGGCCTAGCACAGAACTGTGGGGTCCCCAGGGCCACCCCCTGGGTCCCAAGGGCTCCATGCAGAGGGCTTCAGGCTGATATGGTGGGCAGAGGTGGGAGGGAACTGGCAAAGGCGATGCAGCCAGGATGGGTCAGGCTGTCTGGTTTCTCAAGAGCCACCCCCAGCCTCGCACCCCACATGTCCATGGCTCAACGCATGAGTTTGGGGGGAGCAGGCAGGCAGAGCAGAGGGGCTCCACAGCCGAGGCTTCGCCCTGCAGGAGCCGCAGCCGCCGGGGGAGCGCTGAGGCAGGCAGGGCCCATCGGGCAGCAGATGCCGTGCGTTCTCTCACCGCACCCCAGCCCTGGTCCTCCTGCCAGGCACATCCTGCGCATTCCCCATCAGCGGCCAACCCTCACTCCCCCCACCACCGGGGGAGACACAGCATATCTCCCTCGTCAGCTCCTCCTGGGAGCCAAGCAGCTGCCCCTGACGCTTCCCCCGGCAGCCACAGCCCTGGCAGGCTCCGCCAAGCCTCCAGGAGCCTTTGCAGAAGAGAAAGCCTGCGGCGTGCCAAAGGCGAGCGTGGCTGCCCAGGCGCATGGTGGGTCCGCAGGCTTGGGGGCTGTGTGCTCCCCCATGCCCTCCCCCCAGCAGTCGCTTGTGTGAGCTCCTGTGTGGAGTCCCCAGCTCCAGCAGTAACAGGTCTCCCTTGCCTTCTCCTCCAGAAGAGGTTGAAGATGCCAGCGAGCCGACCAAGCGTGACCGGTCCCACTTGGAGAGCACCCTGAAGCTGAACGAGGACAAACCCGCCGATGATGTCTCAGGTGAGGGGGGCCTGGGTGGCACCAAGCCATGCATGTCCTGCTCCTTCAGTCCCTGTGATCCCCGTGTGATAGATACCTCACAGTTCTGCCGCACCAAGAGCATGGATGGGATTTTCCTTCCCTGGAGCATTTTAGGTTTAACCTTACTTCTTGTAGGTCCAGCAGCACCATATCTTCAATAACAGCCCTTTTGCTGCTCTTGGGTTAACATATTTTAGGTATTTTAAAGACAGCCCCAAGGGTGTGCAAGAATTAGGAAGGCAGAGAGGGTAGAAGATGCAGATGGTGGATCAGCCCAAGCCAGCCGCATCCCTGCCCAGAGAAACCCGAGGCAATTTGTAATAAAGGGTTGGGATTTTTATTCCAATTATTTTTGGGGTTTTGCTCTATTACAAATCTCGCTTCTGCTGGCCACATGGGCAGTCTGGACTGGAAAGAGAGTGACAAAAGCTGCTGTGGAAAAAGCTCCTTCTTTCTTCTAGCGGGGTCCCTGGCACCATGGTGGAGGGCTTTGGGGATCATGGGTGTTGAGTGCTAAAGAGCATTAACGAGAGACATTCCTTCCATCAGCTGCTGGCACGTGCAAGACTGGCAGCAGATGGGGACAGTGCCCAGCAGGAAACATTAGCAGGGAGGGGCCTCAAAATTCGTGACTGGGTTGAGTTTGGCCAAGATTTCAACTGTAAGTTAAGTCCCTTAATGACGGCTAAGTGAGGGTTGAGTCACCCTCAAGATCTGCAGGGAATGCCCAGCAGCTTACCTAGGAGGAACTCAACCAGGGTGGTGGGGTTCGCCTTTCACCCGTTCTGCATGCTTTCACCCTTGCAGGAGTACTGCAGCGGCTGAGGAAGATCTACCACTCCTCCATCAAGCCCCTGGAGCACTCCTACAGATACAACGAGCTGAGGCAGCATGAGATCACAGGTAATGCCATGGGCACCAGGGTCTCCAGCACCATCAGGTCATTGGGATGCAGATAATAGCACAGAGAGCAGCTCATGGAAAGGCTCGGATAGTTTGTCTTCCTTTGCAGCTTCCCAAGAAGGCCATGAACGTGCTGGGCTCAGAGGACATGCCCTAGTGAACCCAGCGGCAGGCATTCCTGCATCTGCCTTAGCCCATCTGCTGTCAGGACCATCTGTGTAGGCTGAGCATTGAACCCTGCCTGCTTCGGGTCCTCCACCTGCTTAACATCAATGCCCTGTCCCACTGCCAAGCAGAGATCACGGCCCAACGAAGCAGGCTTGGCAAGGAAGCTTAGGACCTCTCAAGGCTGGGGGTGAGCTTCCTGGGGGTGGCTGGAGCTGGCATCCTTCCTGCTCACTACGGGACACGGCCATGTGGGCAGGGTATCCCTCAAGCTCGGCAGCCTTCACTCATGCTGGGAGTTAGAGTTTCCACCCCTTGGCAGACACATTGGATCAGGTGAGCAGGTCCCTGTGTCCATGGGCATTGGATTGGGCTGAGCCCCAGCAGTTCACGTGTCCCTCCAGAAGAGGAAAGCGCAGCCCTGGCCCCAAGATGCTCATGAGCTACAGGAAGCTCTGGTGACCCATATGACACAAGCAGACCTATTTTCCAAGTACAGATGGCTCCAGCCCAAGTCTGAGGTCCCTGTTCACTGGGGCAACTCTCCTATGAGCCCCTCCTCAAGCCCTGTCCTGAGCTGGACCTCCACATAGACCTTCCTTTTTGCAGCTGGGCTCTGCTCCACCAGCACACTGGTCCCACGTTCATTTGGGCAAACTCCTGAGACACATTCCCTTAGAGCAGTACCCCTGTCTTACAGGCAGCCCCACTGCAGCCCAAACACAACCCCTAAATCAGGGTCAGGTGCCTGTAAGCAAACCTTCACATCTCCAGATGTTCATCTCCAGCCCATCTCCAGCTTGGACCCAGTGGGACCCGTGGGGCAGGGACAGGGCTGGAGAGTCCTCATCGCCAGCCCAGGTCCTGTCCCCTTCAAGACACAGAGCACCCTGGACATCACCCACAACCCACCCACAGGGGTTTAGGGTGGGGGGCATTTGTAGATCTCATACAACAAGAGCCTCCTGCATCCAGGTCTTTGCCTGCCTCACCATGGTTTGCCATGTGGGAGGATACTTGGGAAGGTCACAGCAACACGCCATGCAGCAGCCAGCATGGGAGGGCTGTCCTGCAGACCCTGACCCCACAGCTGCTGTCACCCACCCCGTGCACTGGCCTGTCCCCTCCCTCACGCAGCCACGTGCCTGGGGAAGGAGCAGCACAAGGTGTAGAGTCAGCACACTGAAGGGTCAGTCCTCTTCAGCACGAGGACAGCCCAGCCATGCCCTGTCTCCATCCTGGAGCTCACAGGTTCAGCAGCTCCCCAGCCTCCTCTCCAAGCTGCTTTGGTCTGTGCTGGTGGCAGTGAAAGCATCAGCATTTACTGTCAGCTCCTCCTAGGATGACATTTAGGAGAACGTTTGGGGTTATGGGGGCAGCTGGTGGGCTCCCAGGCTCTAACCCTCCCTTTGCTGTTCACTGCCAGAGGATGAAGCCCCCAGGCTCAGTTTCTGGTGCACAGGACACGCCACCCTGCCCTTCAGTCATCCCATGCCCAACCAGCCACCTCCCTGCTCCATTTCACCAAGGAGCAAGTGTTTCTCAGGCCCCTGTTGGCTTCCTCCCTCCCAGCTCCTGAGGAAACAACCACCAACTTTTGTGTTTTCCCAACACAAGGTGCCTCTTAAACTCAGCTCCTGAGCAGGACTCACCACAGACCGCAAGTCCTGGTGTTCCTCAGCCTTATCCCACAACACTCCATGGGCTGTTCCACTTCACCATGAGGGAACAACCATCCCTCAGGCTGACAGCCTCCAAGGTCCCAGCATGAGTGCCCCAGCACACCCTGTTGTGTCTCTCCCAGGGCTGCAGATGCAATCCCAGAGCTGGCAGCCCACAGTCACAGCCTCCTGGCCCAAAGGGAAGGGTACGTGGCTGCTGTACTGCCTGCAGCCTTTGACTCAGCCATGAGGGGTCCTGGCCGTGCTCCCCTCAGAAACGTTGCTCCTGCCACCAAACTCCTTGAAGAATCCCTGACACCATACCTTGACACACAAAACCCAACAGTTTGCTTTTAATACCCACAGATCCAGCTTCCCCCAACCCCTCATTAGCACTGTAATTAGAGAAACCTGCAAATTAGTTAGAGGGTTGGCCCAAGGAGCCCTCTTGACCTTGCAAGGCAGGTGAGGACACGGTGGGGCTGAGGGAGCCTTCTCAGCTGCTTCCTCTGTGTGGTGCCCCTGTCCTGGGTGGGTTTGTTGCCCTGGTGGTGTCCCTGCAAGCTGGGATGTCTCCCCCTGTGCCCACCCCTGTGGCGGGGGGAGGCAGGAGGGTGCAGAGCTGCCGACCGAGCTGGCCGAGAGGAGCGGGACAGCTGGGAGAGCGGCAGGGCAGGCCTGTCATGGAATATGTGTGACCTTTGGAGCTGTAAGCCAATATAGAGGGGCGCCGTGGCGAGCTCCTTCGCCCCTCCATTACAGGGCAGCCCTCCATTTTGTCTCCCTTCCCACCGGCTCCGCTTGTGGGCACCAGCCGGTGTAATCCAAGGAGATCCTCCACTCCCCGCAGTTCCTGGAAAAAACCCTTGTGGACGAGTGTCCTCTGTCCCCGGGGGAGCTGTGGCTGCTGCCATCACAGACTCCGAATGGTTAGGGAGCACCCCAGAAGTCTCACCCCACACCCTCTGCTGACAGCGTGTCTAAGCCTGGCAGGTGCCACCTCCTCGTCCCTGCCTGCCACCCTCCCGCGTCCCCGCTCTGCCATCCCACCCGGGCACGGGAACCCTTCGGCTGGGTCCTCCCGTGTGCTTGGCCACCCCGTGGGGACTGTCCCTAGCTCGGGGCTGAGGGACTCTCCCAGTCTGGTGATGGGAAGCTTGCTGTGAAGTCCTGCCAGTTTGTAGTGCATGCTGGTGACGCTAATTAGTGCTGATTAGCATGCCTGTATAGGGAATGACCTCCCAGTTGCCATCACCAGCCACCGTAGGGCTCGGTATGGGTATCCATACCACCGGGGTGGTCAGGACACATCTCAGGGTTGGTTCCTGTCCTAACCATGGCTTGTCGGGCTCCCTTCGCTCGGTGAACGTTGCTGGGGAAGGCGATAACTCTGCTGAGTGGGGCAGGAGGGCTGGGGGGCTGTCTCAGAGGGGGCAGCTCCCCCTGGGGCTGCTCCCCTGGGCCACATCCCCCACGGCGCAGGGGTTTAGTGCTTGTCCCAGTAGCTGCAGGTCTCCTTGCTCACAGCCTGTAACTCCTTCTCTCCCGCTGGGAAGGTGGCCGTCGCTGGCTTTTCCTGCCCACGAGAAGGCCAGGGCCAGTCTTCAGCTCCCTCCTGGGCCTGGGCCAGACCCGGGCAGCAGCCGCCTCCCTCCTTCGACTCACGGTACCTTTTCTCTCTCCCCGTGTCCCCTGCTAACAGCTTATCCCGGACGCACCCTGGGCTCCTCCGCCACAGGTTGGTATCGCTGCCTGCTGCCTGCATGCTGCCGGCGCTGCCAAAGCTCTTAGGTGGCCCCAAGCTTTCCTATTCACCTGCCTCAACAGGGCCACGCTTCCCAGACCCCGGTTATCGGTGTCCTCAGCCCTACCAGAGCTCGGCACATGTGTGGCTGCGCTTGTTTCTCCCAGCCTGGATGCTGCATCCCCACCTCGCCCAGGCTTTGACACTTTGCCCTCTTGGGTTAAGACTCAAGAGGTTGTGTTTTCCTCTAGTTCAAAGGTGGACCTGGGGGGTCGATCTCCCACCCACGGCATGAACTGGAGGAGCCCAGCAGAGAGCCCATCCCGCAGGGGAGCTCTTCCCACCCAGAAACTTTCCCGAATGTCCACCCTTGATCCCCCCTGGCTGCAATTTAAGCTGCTGAGCCCGCAGCAGCTGTCCCAGTGACACGAGCTGGCCCCTGCATGGCGGGCTCAGCACCCTCCACAGCCAGAGCCGGCTCCTCTCCCTGCCCATCCTGCTCGGGGTCTGCTGCCAGGTCCCCCCCCCAAACCCCAGGAGAAGCAGGAGGTGGGAGAAGGGCCAAGAAACACCAGCCAACACCCAGCCTTTCCCCTGGGTCCGGTGCGGGGCCATGGGGACGATGTCCCCGTCGTGATATGAGGCAGGAAACTCCCATCTTCAGGCCCTCCTGTCCCACCCCGTGGCCCCAGGTGCTGGATCCTGCCGAAAATGGGCTCCTCTGGAGCCCTGCCAGCGCCTGGAGGGCTCCTGGCTGACTGTCGTGCCAGCAGCGGAGAGGGCTGGAGATATATATAGCGTATTTCCATAGCTGTCTTATCTGCATCTCTGGCCGCAGGCGCACACACGCGGTGCCGCTCGTGTGGGCGAGAGCAGGACGTGGAGGCAGGGCGCAGGCGGTCTGCAGCCACGGGTGGCTTCTCCCTCCCTCTGCGGGCACACGTGCCACGCGGATACTCGTGGCTACTTGCGAGCGAGCTGGCCAGCCCCACCTCCCCGCCGAGGGCTGCCGGGCAGGGTATCCGTGCTGTAGGTGTTTGGGGTACGAGGATGGGGTGGCGGCATGGGCGACGCTGGGAGAGTCTCCCCAGGTGTTTTAGGCTTTCCCGGGTGGTATGAGGACAGAGCAAGACCTTCGTGCCCATGGCTTGGTCTGAACAAGGAAAAAAAGGACGTTTTGCCATGTCCTC
>JAOXNH010000067.1:16893958-16905385 GCA_028566575.1 Bartramia longicauda | reverse complement strand
GGAGGTGTCCCTGCCCAGGGCAGGGGGTGGCACTGGGTGGGCTTTAAGGTCCCTTCCCACCCAAACCACTCTGTGATTCTATAATATATACCCAGCACTCCCACACCAGTTATCTCATTTGGCTGCTCCTTTTCTAACACGTTCATTAGCGGTCATTTAATTACAGGATGCAAAAACGAGCTGTTCCGAAGCACTGATAGACATATGCAAAACATGCAAAGAGCAATTAGTGCTGCTAATGAGAGAGGGAGCCGTGGCGGCAACAAAAGGGAAAACGCAGCAAGGTGGCAGCAAACCCGAGACCCGACCTGGCTCAGCCGGGGAAAGAGGTGCCGGCTCCACTACGACTTCAACTCTGGATCTAAACTCAGTAGCACAGGGAAGCCCCTCGCTTCCCGGCCACCCTCCAGTTGCTCTTCGCCTGGAGATGGGAATTAATGGGGCTGAGCATGGAAGCCGAGAGCTCCCATGGCCATGGAACACAGCCCAGTGCTTCCCAGTAGCTCTGATTAATTGTTGTTAATATTAAATTAAGCGCTTTTATGCGGGACGGAGGAGTGTTTAGGCAGAAGCCCAGCTCCTGTCCCACCTGCCATGAAAAAACATTGCAATTAAGCCATAGTGGAAGGAAATAAGAGTAAATGCATCCTCTGTAAGTGGCTTCATCTTTCCACGGACATCTGTGTCCCGCTGTTTCCTCTTCAGCTGGCCGAGCAGCTTCTTTTCCCTCTTCCCATGACCTGTATATTGCTTTTTCTCCTTAGTCCTTCCCACAGCTCCCAACGGTGGGGGCTCGGGCAGGGAGGAAAGGACCCCCAGCTGCCTCTGACCCATTGCAACCCATGGAAATTTCATGTCAGCTGCTACTGCCCCGATATAAAGGGTTTAACGACTTGTTTCCACCTTGCAGCTGATCTGGATGGGATTTTCAGCAGCTGAGACCTGCTCCTGCTGAAGTCAACGGTGACTGACCTTGGCCAAACGCTCCCAAAGAGCCAGCCCTGGCTCCTGATCCCAAGGTCTGCAGCAGAGCCGTGCCAACAAGTGCCATCACGGGGCAAAGCAGAACAGAGAGGGTTTTTTTCCGTCCTAGGACAGGGTTCTCCCATGGAATTTTCTTCCTGGTTTGTTCTCCCCCAGCGAAGGACGAGGCAGGATGATGAGGGGCAGGATGTGGGGCTGGTGGTGATGGGTCAGCCCTTGCTAGAGGACACCAAGAGGGGACCAAAGAGGGACCCTCCTCTGCCTCTCCCCAGTGACTGACAGGGCCATGACACAGCCAGGAGCTGCGAGTAAAATCCAGGGAATGGCAGGAAAGATGGGTGGGAGTGGCAGAAACGTAGAGCCAGGTACACCACGCCACAGCAGGTGAGAAAGCATGGTCAGCATCCCCATCCCTTCCATCCATTTGCTGTTGGTGCTGTTGTTATCCCTGGAAGTGTTTAAGGCCAGGCTGGATGGGGCTCGGAGCAACCTGCTCTAGTGGAGGTGTCCCTGCCCAGGGCAGGGGGTGGCAACTGGATGGGCTTTAAGGTCCCTTCCAACCCAAACCAATCTGTGATTCTATGATGGATGGGGCAGCACCAGGCTTTCCTAAGTTGCCGTCGATCTGGGACTCTGGCAGCTCCAGAGTCTGGCCAGCTGGGGACACAGCAGGTGGGGATGAAATGTGGGGGACTGCGGGAACACCCCAGCTTCACCTGGTGCCAGAAGGCAAAGCCTCCAGGCTCCAGCCACATCCCTGGGCTCTGCCGATGCAGCAGGGAAGGGAAGGGAAAGGCTTTGCCGGGATCATAGTGCTGATGAGCAGCATTTTTTTTTTTTCCCCATTGCTTGCAAACATCGTCATCTCGTTTATAAACACAAAATGCCAAAACGTGAGTCAGCTCCCTGGCAGTTTGGCTTCCACACAGAACCCGGCCGATCAGCAGCAGCGCTGCAGCGGCCAGAGGTGATTGATTCCGGGTTCGGGGGGGTTCAACAACCCCCCTTGACGGCAGATAGAATATACTCCTGTGATACAAAAAAAAAAAATACTAAAAAAACCCTAAAAAAATTATAAAAAATATTTTTTTTTCAATTAGTTGCTTCCCATCGATGAGAGGAAACTTTCAGTCTCAGCTAGTGGCCAAACACACCATTTTTTTTAGCTTTGACACACATTAGAGAGCAGAAAGAAACACAGACAATAAATGCAGACAATATCTTCCGACCGGCAGTAGATTCAAACTATAGAAAGGTGTTGGGTTTTGTTTTTTTTTTAAATAGCTGCTAAATAAGTCTTGCAGCCCAGGGCTGTGATCCAGCACAACAAAAGATCCTATTCAGCAGAGGGAGCAGGTCTGAGACCGCCTCAGGAATCTTAATTCCTGAATTTCTCAGCTTTTTTCATTTTTTTTTTTTTTTTCCGACATAGAAGACTCTCAACGAGCCAATTAGGGAGATCTTGACATAATGTCATTTTTTTCAGTAACAAATGCTGTAGTTTAAACTCCACTTTGTAAACACTCAGGCACGTACTTAACGTCTCCCCGTGCGAACGATCCCGTGTGGGTCAGCAAAACCGAGCACGTAGATAAAGTTCAGCGCGTGTGAAAAGTGTCTGCGGGATTGAGGCCAGCGATTGCAAAACAGTTTAAACTATAATCCTCCATTTTCATTCGGTTCTTGAACAACTGCTGCTGGGACCTCGAAATCCTTCCTGTTTTGTTGAGCCAAAGGTGATTTTTTTCCCCAGGCAGCCCGAGTTAAAATCTTCCTGCTGGTTTTAAGTTGCCAGGCTTCAAAAATCACATTTTCCTGCTAAGGATGTTCTGTCCTTTTAGTTTAGAGAGCTCAACATTGACATCGTTGGTGTAAATACAGCTAATTAAAGACAGTTATTATTTGCTATAAATAAAAGTCATCCAGCACCACAGTCCGGTAGATTTGGCTGCTTTTGCTAAATAAAGCTTTGAGCTTTTGCTACGCTCAGAAACACTAAACACAACATTTACAGCCTATTGAGAGGTTTCTTCAGCTGGGTCTCCTGATTGATGTAAGGCTTTATCAAACGGAGACCTTTTGGAGCGTGGTGTTTGCCAGCTCTTCGCCTCTGCTGCAGAGCAGGAGGTGGATGGGGCAGCCTGGCCAGCCCAGGACATCCCTGCCCTCAGCCCCACGCTGCTGCAGCACCCATTGCCACCGGGAGCATCCTTCATTCCTATCAACGGGCAGTTCGTTTCAGCCTCATATACCATTTTTAAAAGACCTCAGCCCCCAAACTCTATGCGTTCATCCTCTTCTGAGGGTGCTGAGCGGCGCAGAAGTGGTGGGCTGCAGGCTGAGACCACCCAAAGCTCCGTGCTCTCAGAGAAAGAGACATCCACCCACGAAACCATCGCTGCCGTGCGTTGCCTCGCTGGGAAAAAATCGAGTCAGTGCCACTGCGTTGCTGCAGTTTCCCTGGTTAGTGAGGCAGGTGGCTCATCCTGGGGAAGGAGGTGGGCTGTGGGCTGGGCTGCAGCTGGCTGAGGTTTGGAAGATGCTCATCTCTCCAGGAGCCCTGCCCATGGGTCTGGCTTTCAAGGAGAAGTCTGAGGCCAGGGCAAAGTGATGAAGTCGGTGCCTCCTGGTCTAAGCAGGCTGCAGGGCGACAAGAAAAGGAAGTAAGAGATCCAGATTAAGGGTAAATCTTTCCTTAAGAGCTCAAATGGTTCAGATAAAAAATAAAACATGGCAATCGTTGTTTGGGTTACAATCAAATGGGATTGCATAAATATGCGTTATAACCCCACAAGGAGAACAGAGTATTTTCCCTGCTCTTACACGGAGCCAGAGCTGAGGACGGAACTGAAATGAAGGTGGTAAAAGAGGAGAAATGAGCCGGCAGGAAAAAGCCACTTAACACAATAAATCTGCTTCTCAGCCCCCACTTTCCTGTTTTATGGTCGGAGCCTTTTCTCTATGGCCACACGTCTCTGCCTCCCAAAACCCCGCAGGGATCCGCAGGAGCGTGTCACATCCCCTGGAGAGGACACACTAGTGCCATGGACACACCAGGGCATCATAGAATCATAGAATCATTTTGGTTGGAAGGGACCTTTCAGATCATCGAGTCCAACCATCAACCCAACACTGCCAAAAACCGCCACTAAACCCCGGCGTTACAGGGGAGAGGGGACGTTTTTCTTGCCACCCTGCAGAAACATCAGCTGAAGATGGTGGAATAACCTTTTTTAATCTTTTCAGCCGTGCTTCAGCTTCGTGGTTTACTCAGGAGCAGGCTCTCCAGGCATCCAGGAGTTTAATATTAATAACTGAGCTGTTTTGATTAGACACATAAGACACACAATCTGCTTGTTTGTCTGTTTGTTTGTTTGGACTGAAGTAATAACTGAGAGGCAATTTCAGCTCCTTGTTTGGTTTCCTAAGTGTTCTAGGAAATAATTTACCAAATTAACAGACAATATGTGGGACGGTTTCAGGCATGCGGTGACGGAACGGGGTCGCACACAGTAGCAGCACAGCAGCCAACGGCACCAAATTCCCTGTCAGAGATGCCCTTTGGTAAATAACTCATCTCTTTAAAAATCTACCGACACAACCTCCGAGCAGTTCTTGCAGGTACCAGTCACGCGGAGCCTCCAAAAGCTGCAGCTTTGGTGGGAATCAACCCAAAAGCCTCCGACAGGTTACGTTTTTTCCTGGCTGTGTCATGAGGAGTTTAGCCCGTGCCATGAAGCACGAGGGTTGATTGATTTTTGCTTATTGAGTGTGACTATTGGTCCTCCCAGCACCCAATCCAAGGAGATTCCCGGTTTATAAAAGGATTAGGGCCCCATCCCTAAATCCTGATTGTATCTAGCCAATAATTGCTGGATTGTATCCTCTCTCCCTCCACAATCTTTCATTGTGTTCTCTATGCCATTTCATTTTGTCCCCTAAGTCCCCCTTTTAATGAATATTTGTTGTGTTCTCAGTACCCCAGGACCAATATTTCTCCTTCGCTCTGGAAGTGTGCACTTTCTCTTACCTCCATCAAAAGGTATTTAACGGATTCCTCTTCTCCAGAAACAGCAGAACCCAGACCTGAGTGACTTCACGTTTTATTTCCACAATGTACCGCAGTTGTCAGGGCAGCAGCACAGGTGAAAACGGCTCAGAAATGCGATAACCATCTCTGCCAAAGCCCTGTGCGTTAGTGTTTTCAGCAACATTTTCTTCCCATCTCGTTCCCTGGAAACAGAGCCGGGCCCGTGGCAGCGACACGCGTTCACGCTCAGCTTTCAACACTCAACGGTCCATCGACAGCCTCGCAAAAATCCTGAATACTCAGAGAACACCAAGCACTCCGTAGATACCATTTGAGAGCGTCAAAATGCTAAAATCAATGTAATCTCTTTGTAATTTTGAAGTACTTGAGTCTGAAGCCCCAACAATAACCTTTTACTGGAGTCTTTTCTTTGTGCAGTGTAAATAAAATCTTTAAGTCGTCAAGAGCGAAGTGCAGCAGCCGCCGGTTTAGAATGAAACCAGTTTTTAATCGACACAAACGCTACGTATATCAGCAGTAGAATCACCAGATTGTGTTAGGCCACCCCAATTTTGGTCCCCCACTAATATAACAGGAGTCAAATTGCCCTGTATTAGTTTTTCTTCTTTCACCGAAGGCTTAACCCCACCACCACGGCCAAAATTTAAAAGAACGACGGGTTCCTGTGTTTGCAGACAGAAGGGTTCTCTTTCCGTGCGTATTGAAGAACACAGGCGCGGAGAAATTGCCTTAAATACAAACTAAAAATTGATACAGTACTTCCTCCATGCCTTCCATGTCATGTGTGTCACATCGTTGCTAAACTGCTCGGATCTATCTGCTCCGGTTGGAGTAGCGGGGGTCTTCTGTATTCCTAGACAGCATCGGAGTTGCAGCCACGCAGGTGAAACCTCAGGTACAGCTGAGAAGAATGCTCTCTTCTACCCTTCCTAGGGAAAAAAAAAGAAAATCACCAAAAATTCAATATTATAGAATCATTGAATTGTCTAGGTTGGAAGGGAACTTTCAGATCATCAAGTCCAACCATCAACCAGACCAGCACGGAGGCACCCAGCCCTTCTTTCGGAGGAGAGGGAGGAAAAGTTTCCAGAGAAAGTAAAACACATCTGGACTTTCCCTACAGCAAACCTTTTTTTTTTATTTTAGCTACATATTTTACTGATGTTACATCTGTAAGATAAAAAACCGGGCAACTGGAGAAGGGGAGAACAGGCGAATTAATGCTATGATTATTTTTCTTCTTCTTGGCCTGACTTGGAGCCACAGAAACTCCTCCCTAATTTATATCACATAAGGACTATTTTTATACACACCTTTTCACTGCCTTCCACCTACTCACGGAAGTCCTGCTGATGACTTTCACAGTGTCACTTCCCACTGTTTGACTGCAACTGTTGGTCATTTTCACCGTTTTTAGCTATTTTATGCTGTGCTATAGAGCTGTGTTAAGGCACGGCAGCGAGAGTGACTCGACTCCAGTTTGGGAATCCTGGATGAGCGCTGCTGTAGCTGACCCCGATTGGTGGTTTGCAGCTTTTACCCTGTCTTCTTGCCATCACTTTTAATGGCTTAAGAGTTAAAGCTCTAACAGCTTAGAGCTTTAGTGTGCTCATAGCCTGCCCTTTGTCACCCGAATTTCAATGCCCTGAGAAGCTGCAAGTAGGTGGAGTGGAAGCCTTGGTGCTCGGCTAGTCTAGGTGACACCAACGACTGTTGCTTGTACAGTTTTTCTCCTGAGGTTCATTCTTTGGTGCTTCCGCATTCATAGCAATCTCAACACTCCCATTTCAAGTAAGAAAACGCCTTTTTAATCCCTTTTTTTTGTTGTTTTTTTGTTAAAGAAGCAGAGTGCCATACAAGTCCCCCCAGCCTGTTTTGTAGTTACAAAAGCACGTTAGATGGGGCTGTATTTGCACACAACAGTGGTACTTCCTCCCATCGGAAGCGCAGCAAGTTTCTATTTCAGGCTTTGCTGACTCAAGGGTGAGGTACCCAGGCTGACTCAGCAGCTTGGCAAGCCGGGAGAACTTCTGGTTATGAATGGAATGAGCAATATATTTTAAGTTTGTCTTCATCTTACAGAAACCTATATTTGAGCGAAGCCACCTCCCGGTGGCAGACGTTTTACCAGAGACGTGGTACGGTCTGCGTTGCTTTCAACCACTCCAACACGACAACCACAAAAACTCCTGGTCCTATGGGAGGACAGCGATTCCCCCTCGGCTGGGCCAGGTTTTATCCTCCCCCTTGAGGTCCAGCTCACACAAAAAGATCTTCTACTGCTAGAAGTCGCTTATTTTACCTGTGCATCTCACCTGGGATATGAAATCGTGTCAGGAATATGAAGCTTGAACTGCGATTTCAGAAGGATGAAAGCACGGAACACAAACCCAGCCTGGCTGCCCTGAGGAAGCAAGAAGAACGCACCGCTTACTCGGCTTCCGTGGTTTCATACGGAAAAGATGTCAAAGGTAGTCCTTGTGCACTCCTTTTATGGAAGAGTGACATAAGCATCCCGATACTTTTCTAATTTTAAAAACCACGGAGGAGTAAAAATCCTCAAAAATATTTTCTAATGTGTACTTGTTAGTCTGTGAGCAGAAGTCAGAAAAGTTGTTGGTTTTTTAAAATCCGTAACACGAGTTCTTTCATGGAGAGGTTACCAGGATTCCAAACAAAGCTCATAACGAATGCCACACATACCAGCAGGGACGCAGACACGGGAGTTGGTCAGAAAGTGAGATCCTGCCATTTATTAAGGTAAGAAAGCAAAGAATGGGGCATCTGGGCTCTCTCACTTGAGCCTTTCTGTCTCTGGATGGACAAAACAGGTTTTAACACGTTTTCCACCAATATCTCTACAGCCTCCAGAGCCAGACAGGATGAACAGTCTCCACCTATGGCATCCACGATGCCTTTTCTTTCAGGCTGCGAGTTTTCCTTTGACAGCATGTGATAAAAGCCACAAATTCTAAGCAGCATTCCTCCTCCCCAACTACACCGGCATTAATATTCGCTGTTGTTCCAGCCAGCCGTTCCCATTTCATTTCTTCTGCCTCGTGAAGGCGGTTTGTGAAGTCTAAAAAAGCATCACGTGGGTTGTCACATCTCAGAACCCCCCTGCCTCAATAGTTTCGCACAGCTCCATCAAGACAACTGGCAAAGTACAATATTATGAACATCAAACAAAAGCTAATCATCGGAGCCGACAAGGCTGTGCCTCGGAGAAGGGAAGTAAATTCAATTCTATAGACTAAATACATATATTTAGTGGCATGAACCTAAGAGAAAAGTGCAAGTAGGATATGCATTTGCCCAGCTATTGCACTGTAAAGTGTTTCCTCTGACTCGGTCTCTGAGAAAGGAAACCAGTCACAGAGATATTTTGGAAGGGCTGTCAGAGCTCCCTGCAGGAAAACAGCACAACCCGGAGCTACCCGACACTGAAATGAACTCAAACGGACTCAAAATCAACACCGCGTGGTAGCTCCCAGCTCTACCAAGGAAGAAAGTGACCGGGAGGAAGCATCTTCCTTAAAGGATGCTACAAACACTGTCCAGGCAGAGGCTGCCTTAGAGGGACACGCTTACTCTATCGCATTCCAAGGGGTTAAACTCAGGATAAAAACAAATCAGAAGGCACAGGGGGAAATAACGGATACAACTTCAAACCACTTCTTGCCCTCTAAGACAAATTCTACTCACACTTGAAATAAATACAAGCATCACTGGCATTTCTCGATTACTGCTTATGCATATTTAATCTGCTTCTTGAAGTCAATGGGGAAAAATCTTCACAATAAAAGGAGAGTGAAAGTGACATAACACCCAATATTAAAAATTCCCTCTTTGAGGAGGCAGCACTAGGTCTTCCCCACACAGCTTATGTTTCCACGGAACTGGATAAGGACAGAGGAAGCTGGGGAATGGGAGCGTTGGGCGACTGTTTCACCCAAAGATCAAAAGGAGGAACAGGATGGGAGCCTACGAGTAACAAACCCGGTGGGGGCTTCCCTGGGGGAGAAAGGATTGGGAGCAATCTGGAAATGACCATCTGAAGCTTACCAAAGGAGGGGTTGGACAAGTCAGATGTCTTCTTCAGTCCCATTTCACCATCCTTCACACCAGTAAATGAGAGCTGGGAAAGAGGAGACTACTCATTAGCTGAGATCAAAAGCAGCCTCTGACCAGTAGCCAGACAAAATTCGGGATCATGTGGGTCACTCAGTCAAAACTTGTGATGTAGCCAGTATCTTTGATGTGATTCTGGTTGTTCCAAGAACATACAAAGTCCTGCTTCATTGAGGACAGGGGGAACAAGACACGCTTCTCTCACTCCTCAGCCCGCGCTGCCTCACAGCTTTATGTGTTACGATCAGTTTAGATGAAAATTGAATCAAAGCCCACCCAAGCGATTTTCAGTAATAAATACCAACTCCAAGGGCCTCAGCTTTTACTACACTCTAGACAAACAATGTTTTATTTACTGCCCATGCACTCCTAATCACACCGGACCAAAGGAACTGAACGGAATCATGACTTTGTTGATACCAGAGGGAAAACTCCCATCTTCGACTGGAGGAAAACGTGCCCTGGTGTTCTTTTCAACAACAACCTGATTGACTTAGAAATAATACAGGCTTAAATTATTGCCTGTCCCCCCCACCCTCAGATTTCAGCTCTTTGTAGTTTCTACCCTGTTTCAGAGGGGTGTTAAGGAAGCGCAGATGATCCAGAGTGGCAGTTGAGTAAGGATATCATGAGCAACAATAAACCAATATGATCATAAAGCAGGGTTAAAAAAAAATATGCTGGAATTTTAGTACCTCTTACATCTCAGAAGTTCAAATCTCTGCAACAACCTAAGTCCTACAGGTTTACATAACAAAGTTAAAAAAAAAACACAGGTAATTTTACCTGAAATTCTTTGCCGTCGAGGCAAAAAACTTTCTTCCTTTCCTCACTGTATTTCTACAATATCTTTGATTCCTCGGAAGTCGTCGCACTTATTTAATCCTCCAGATTAAATAATCGCATCATCCTTTATGAAGTGAAAACGTAACTTAAAAGTACATTTAGATGAATCAATAGAAAGGTTGCAAAGGAGTCTTAGTAAATTTATCAATTAATAGCCCAAGCCCAGGAGGCCATCCCTCCCTTCCGCTCTCTCAGCTCAGGGATTTCTTTCTTCCTAACGGTGTTTATGCCAGAGCGGCACGGAAAGCAGCACTCGCTATAAAATATTGATCAGCCCAGCCATTAGTCGGAATTCGAGAGATGGCTTTGTCATAGCAAAACCAAAACAATTATCACCGTTGACTGGAATTTTTTATTATGGATTGTTCTGGTGTTTGAGTACATTGGGAAATACAGGTGTTTTTTTTCAAAATAATTAATAAAAACACATTCTACAGCACGGTTACTGCGCATCAAATGGGGGGAAATAATGCAGGTTTCAGTTCCAGTAACTGTGTGGCCATGTATTTTCTATTTAGAAATAAATAAAAAAGGTGTATTTTACTGAACTGTGCTGTCTTCAGAGGAGAAGGGACTCGCTGCTGGAGGAAGGACAGCTGGAGCTGAGCATTTTGGAGGGGCATCCAGCTGGGAAAGGCTCACTGAAAAAGAGTAAATGGGATTTGTGGAAGGAGAGAGGCTCGGCAGGGCCTGGGAAGAAACACGGGAGAAAGGCTGAGGAGAAAGTGGTGGGACCGTCACCCGTGGGCAATGGCGAGGGATGGAGGGCTGGGGAGAAGCCAGAGAGAGCCCAGAGGAACCCAGTGAAGGAGGGAACGATAGGGGCCCTCTGGGAGGAAGAGATAATAAAACTGAGGGAGCGGTGCCGGCCAGATAGCGTCGCTTATAAACAAGCAGGGAAGAGAGGCGAGGAGAAAAAAAATAAAAATAATTAAAAAAGACCAGCCAGCGAGTTTCCAGCAGGCTGCGGAAAGGTTAAATTGTTTGCCCAAGTGCCTGTTGTCTGCGCATGGCAAATGTCCGCCGTGCCAGCGGCCGCCGTTCCCTGTGTGTTGTGTGTGTCCCCCCTCCACCCAGGGTACAAACAAGGGCCCTGAGGGCGGCGGGACCCACCGGGAGGGCAGAGGGACGCCCTGAGGGACCCGCTCGCCGCCGTTTTACCCTCGTCCCGTCCCTGTCAGCCCTCCCCGCCCGCCGCCTCCTCTGAGGGACGGGGGCGCGAGCCGCTCCCCTCAGCCACGCGCGCGTCCCTCAGCCTGGGCGGGAAGAAGCCGGGGCGGGGGGTGCGCGCTCCCGCCGCGGCGGGAACGCGCACCCCCCTCCCCGTGAGGAAGATGGCGCTTCCTGAAGGTGGTCCCACAGCGAGGGTGCTGTGGTTGCACCAGCTGGGCATCCCCTGCCTGCCTGGGGTCCCT
>JAOXNH010000067.1:16768385-16780216 GCA_028566575.1 Bartramia longicauda | reverse complement strand
TATATGTGTATTTCCACCGAAACAGGTTCGCTGTGGGTGCCCAGCCGATGGACTAAAGCTGCTGTAACAAGGAATGAACGAGGTCGAGACAACCCTAAATCCAGAAGCGAGAGACCAGGAAGAATACCGTTGGAATTTAGCTATTTGACCTCTGGTGGAGGAAGTGAGTGAACTGTGGGACATTAAATTTGCTGTCACCTCCCCCTTTGACCTTGCACAGGCTCTGCTAAGACCGATCACTTGCCCAGTTGAACGCATTCCCCCTTTAAATCGCCTCAGTGTGATCAATGCAAGGAAGTGTGTTGGGGATGGGACAAGATCCGGTGTGGAAATTGTAAATGAGTAATTTGGTTAAGTTAGAAATATATGTAAACGTTAGGGTCCTGCTACTGCCTCAGTGTTGAGATTGTGGGAAATAGGGAGAATTTGTATTAAAAATCATGGACATCTTTCAAGATATTTTTCCAGGCCCGAGGCACGCTGAAAGCTTTCCTTCACCTGGGGATGTGCTTGGTTTCATTGACTCCAGCGGAATACGCTGACTTCCGGGCACGGAGAACGTGGTGAGGAAAGGCTGAGAGAACCGGGTTTGTTCAGCCCTGAGACAAGGCAGCTTCAGGGAGACCTTACCAGCACGTGCTGGTATTTAAAGGGTGGCTACGAGGAAGATGGAGACTCCCTTTTTAGAAGGAATCGCATGGAAAAGATGAAGGGTGATGGGTACAGGTTATTCCTGGGGACGTTCCAATTGGACACAAGAGGGAAATGTTTCACACTAAGAACAATCAGCACTGGAATAACCTCTCCAGGGAAGTGGTGGGTTCCCCAACACGGACACCTTTAAGATCCACCTGGGGAGGGCGCTGTGCCATCTTGTCTAGGGCTTGCTTTTGCCAAGAAAGGTTGGACCAGATGATCCCCGAGGTCCCTTCCAAGCCGGGATTCTGTGATTCCATGATTCTGGGAGTATACCTCTGCGGCAGGGATGGGGAGGAGAGGGAGATGACGGAGAGCGAGGCGATGAAGGAGCCTTCATTTGGCCCAAAGGTACCCAAAAGCTGACATTTCTGAGGCTGAAACGAGCCTGTATCACAGTCTCATGGAGGCTGTGACCTGTCCCCTCACAGCCAGCGCAGGCCTGAGGTTAATGGTTCATCCCGACTGGAGCTGGGGATCAGCCCTGGGCACTGCGGGACCTTTGGGGACAAGGACTTCGTTTGATCCTGAGCCCGTTCTGTCCCTGGGCCATGTGTGCACTGAACTATGTCCACCTCAGCAGGAGCCACGGGGTGGCACAGAGGCCATCGGGGGTCCCCGGGTGGATCTGCTCTGCTGCTGCCAGTGCGGGTGTATCCTCTGCTGATAGCTCCCGGCTGTACGTTCCCTGCCATCTGGTGACGGGTCAAAGGAGGAAGAGGCTCTTCCTTGGAGACCAGCTGGACCATCAGCCCAGTGCAGTAAGGTGTGTGGCAGGTAAAAAGGGTAAAAATGGGTAAAAAGACACATCTGGCACCGCAAGAGGGCTTTATGTGGCTGTGGGTAGTGGGGGCTACCCTGTGTTTGGCTCCCCAGGGACCCTCGTGCCCCTGTGCCCCTTCACACCCCGCTGTGGGTGACACGCTGTGCTCTGCCTCGGGTGACCCAGCAGGGCTGTGGATTCCCGCGGTTGTCCCCAAGCCGGGGACAGAGCTTGTCCTGATTTAGTGCATTTCTGTTGCCCTTTGGGGTGTCAGACGTGTTCCAGCCCTTCTGCTTGGCTGTGGCGGGAGTGAGACCCGCGCGTGGGGATGGGGACACCGGACGGCACGGGCCATGAGGGACCATAGTGTACAGGGCCATACGGGGCAGGGTGTGGGGTTGTGCTTTGTGGGGCCAGTATGGGGCAGGATGTGGGGCCTTGGGCTATAGGACCACCTGGGGCAGGGCACTGTGGGACCATACGGGGCAGGTTATGGGGCTGCCCAGTGTCAGGCTCTGCTCTGCAGGGAGCGTGGGGCACACAGGCAGCCTCTTGCTATAGGGGGGAACACGGGCGATGCTGGCCCCACACCACTGTGCCCCCCATGTGAGGACCTGCCCAAGCCAGGGTGGGGTCACGCTGGGGCTGTGCATTCACCTGGCCACAAAACACCCATCCTCTGCAGTGTCCCCCCGGGCTCCCTGTGTCCCTCCACTCCCGGTACCCATCCCTGAGCCATTCCTGGCAGGAATGAGCCCACAGAAGGAGTTTGCTGCACTCTTCTGGCTTGAGAAACATTTCGAATCAGAGCATTCCTCTCTTTCAAACCACGTAGAGGGGAGTCACGCACCCAAAGGGTTAATTGCAATGAAACCCCGTTTGGTTTTAGCAGCCCCCCCCACCAGGAGGACGCTGGCAGCCCTGCTCCGGGTATTTATAGCACGGTGAACTTTGAGCATGACCAGCCAGCGGGCAAAACCCCAGCTGGAGACACAGGGACAGCCCCGGCAGAGCTGGAGGCTGCCGGGGGTCCCAGCCCTGGAGCTGTTAGCAAAGCAACCGAGACCGTCTGCCACCTCCTCCTGGCCCCCACAGACCCCGCTCCAGAGCTGCGTGCCCCACGGCCAGGTAGCACTGGGGCACCCAGGAACCCCAGGCTGTGGGAACCCCTCAATAAGCGCACCTGGGTGGCCAAGGACATGGGGCTAAGCCTCCTCCAGCCGTGGTGTCGGAGCAGCGTCCTCCTGAGCTGGTGTTCCAGGTTTCGGGAGCAGCACGCGCTGTCAGCAGGATGCAGACATCTTCCCTTTTCCGTGACAAACAGCAGGCAGAAGCTCCCACCTCCTCATGCTGTCCCAGGCCAAGTGCCTTCCCACCAGATGACCTGCCAGCCACCACGTCCTGGAGCAAAGCATCACATCTGGCCAGAGCAACATCACATCTGGCTTCCTGAGTCTGAAACGGGACAGAGGAGGAGGAAAGTGTGGGTGGCAGGGAATGGGTAGTCTTTGTGTGAGTGCAAAGCCTTGAAAAAAAACCCTAAAAACAAACAAAACAAAAAAAACCCTGAGGATTTACTTGTCTTTTAACAGGTGGCATCTTTACCTATGGATTGGTGGACCCTATATTTGACGCAGCATTCCTGGCCGTCAGTTTGTCCATCTCGATACGGTTTGCAACAGACAGGTGAGAGGCTGGAGGAGGTGCTGGGCTCACAGATGGCCACGGCCACTCTACAGCCACGAGGAGCCTTGTGCCATGCATTGCCTCTGCCTAGTGCTGCTGAGCCCTGCTCCCCACCAAAGCCCCCATCTTCAGCCTGAGGTTGTCCTGCTGCTGGAGTCACCCCAAATCTGCAGCACTGTCCACAGCCATCAGATGGTCTGTGGGTGTCCTGGTCTAGATGGGCATCAGTGGTCTAAGCGGGAGGCTGCTCTTCTTAAGAGCAAGGAGAAGGAGGGAAGAAGTGTCTCAAAGAGATGTTGTCTGGCGCATGGTTGGGTAGGTGCTTCCAAAGGGGCATTGATCTGAGATGGGATTAGATCTGGAAAAAACCAGATTAAGCAATGTTCTGTTACGATCAGTGGAGATGGCGTGTGGACTGGGAGCCAGCCGCTGGCACAAACCAGCTGAGGAGGAGCATTATGAGTCCAAAGCAGCCTTCTTTAAAGTGCAGGGCTGCTGAAAGTGAGCAGCACTGGTCCTGAGGGTGGGCTGAGGGGGTGGTCACCATGCAGGACACCCCATCCTGCAGAGCAGCCAGGCGCTGCGGTGTAGGGGTGTTTCTCCAGCAGCAGCATTGCCAAGGCTGGGCACTGATTGGGGCATTATTTTTAGGAATGATTGAGAGTGAAGCAGAGAGGAAACCAGCAAGCCCTGGTCTGGCTCCATACCTCCATCCACAGTGGGCTTCTGCTTTGACCGCTCCACGCTGCTGAGCCCCCCTTGACTCAAAATTGATGTATTTCTTTGTGTAGAAGGGCTAGAAGAAGTGGTGATGGGCAACAAGGATGGTTAAAGAAATGGAGTAGCTTCCACCCAAGGAACAACTTAAGAGGCAGGAGAAGACAACAGAAGGAAGATGGAAGGCAAGAAAAGCTGTTTTCTCCCCGGTCAGGCAAATCTGGGTGGATCTTCATGAGGACAATGGGAGATGCATCACTGACACAAAGATTATCTCCAACCCCTTCTCCCAGGGCTGAGCGTAGGACTCACAGACGTGGTTACTGGAAACCTACCAAAACTATTGAGTGGGGTTTTTTCCCCTTCAGAAGCAACTGAAGTGTTTTGGCTGAAATTTGCTTTTTCTTTCCCTTGTGAGTTTTTGCTGCGATCCTGGCCCCAGCAGAGAGTGTTTCATCTGCCATAGGTAATGTTTGACAGCGTTATAAGCAAATGAAAATTGGGTCTTATAAAGGGCAGCATCTGGAAATCTTCATCAGGGAGGACTGGCCTCATTTATAATTACAAATATATACAGTTTTGTACAATTAGGCATCTCAGCCAGCTCTGAGGGCAATTACTCAAGTTTTCCTCTTTTTTTGTTACCTGAAAGCGCTGGCAATTTATTTATGGGAAAATTTCTTTTATCCCCTCAGGAGAATGAAATGGCGTTGCCATTGCCCTCTGAGATGTTTTTAGGTCCTACCCACTCCAGGAACATCCATAGACCTCTGCCTCAGCATCTACAGGCGCAAGCACTGCAATGTCAGGGAAGGAAAGGGAGGAATGGTTTCAATCTTCCAGATTTCTGCATAAAATAGAAGCTAAAAGCATCTCAGCAAAATAATTGAGCAAGGATACTGTTCATTACGTAAGGTTGTTGGGGAAAAAAAATAGGCTGATTTACATTTTTATAGGAAATAAAAGGAGTTTTGTGGGTGACATAGCACCTTCCACTGAGAATGTCAGCGTGAGTTAAGTGGGCTTCAAATAAAAGAATAAACATTTTCCCACGGGGACTGAATTCATACCAGGGAGCTCATACCAGGGGAAGAAAGCGTTTTTTAAAGGAAAATGTTTGTCGCCATAAAAAATAGGGTTTGTTAGCACAACGTGCATTTATTGCAAGGATGCCAGTTCTCACCTTTGTCTGCAAATTTGTGCTGGTTCATCCGAGTTTTGGTGGAGCTTTGGGCAGCAGGAAAAGAGGACTTACCCCTATTTTGCGGATGTGGTGTTTTGCAGGGCAGGAATTTCGGGGCAGGAGGAGAGCTCGATGTGCTTTTTAGGAAGGAAGGGATTTTTCAGCCAGCGTCAGAGCAGGCTGTAGATTAGCCATACTTTTAATTTCATTCACAACGAGTAGCCCGGTGGGGGTTTTATTCTGGTTTCAGGTTGGTGGCCCTTTGAGATTTGCTATGCCATGCTTCAGATCCGCTGCTGTCTGGCATAACAATTCAGGTTGCTCAAAAGCGATGATTAGCATAAAGGAACGAGTGGGTGAAATGTTCATTATATTGCCTACTGTCATGTTTGTGTACCAGATTTTGTTACCATCTGTCATTTCTGTTTTCTTGTTGTTGCCAAAAGTTGTCATTCTGAATGGAGGGTGGAGACATATTTTCCAAAGCTAACAGGAGATAATTTTAGGTACTTTAGGGCTCATATGTTCTGTGCTGGGTGTCAGCAGCCCTCATGTGCATCAGCCTCGCGAGTCTTTGATAAATTCTGGGCAGTGGTTTCGTTAAAGGAGTTTTTAAAGTCGATGGTTGCAGTCGCACAAATACCTGAGATTCTCAGTTCTCGTCATAGGAGAAGTAGCTGGTCCTTGCAATTGCGAAGAAAAGCTCAAAAAGAAAATATATATTTTCCCTAATGTTAAATAAAACGGGTAATATAAAGAAGGGGGTATATAGTGACATTAAAAATCAAGCTCCTGCCTGGAGATCTGACTGAGGAACGCAACAGCTCCACTGTAACAGACTGCGACGTCCCCAGATCATTTCCAGAGATGTAAATGTCCCGGGGACGAGAAGCTGGACAAATTCAACCTTGAAATAAGCTGCAGCTCTCTCGCAGCGACAGTAACTGCATACTGCGACAATTTGCAAGGGGAGCGGTGCACTCACCAGGGCTTGCAGCCTTTAAAGCAAAATTAGCTCATTTTCAACCGCACGTTTTTAATTCAGTTTCGGGAGGAATGGCTCAGCCTGCGAGCGGGGAGCTGGGTAGGTGAAGCCACGAGGATTTCTTGCCTTGCCCCAATGCTGCAAGATCACCCAGTCCGAGAGCTCAGTGGCCTGCGCCAGCCAGGGAGGGAGAAGGCTCCAGGGTGCTGGGATCATCCCCCTTCCTTTGGGCTGGAGCCCGAAGCTCGTGCTGCGAGTGGTTAAAGCCTCCCTGGCAGCACCAGGGCCACACTGGCACCTCGTGGCTTCCCATCTCAACCCACAGCAGCTCCGCTCTCCCGAGGGCTGCGGGGTTTTAATCTGACCCGAGTTATGGGGCTCAGAGTTTGGGTGAAATACAGTGACCTGTGACATCCAAAAATCCAGAAAAGATGATCTGATGGTTTCAGCTGGACTTAGACTTCAGGAAAATACAAAGCCAGACTGGTTTTGGATGGGTTTTTTGGTGGTTTGGACACAGCCGGCCAATGATCCAAACTCATAACCAAAGATATAAAGATATCCCAGTGTTGTGGTGGGAACTTGCACTGGAGTGGGTATGCAGAGGGTCCCCGTTTGCTCAAAGAGAGGTGGGGAAGGAGGAGATGGGGCTGCCTTTGCTCTGAAAGAGGCAGCGATAATTTTGGGCATCTCTGATGCAGGGACCATGTTACAACAGCAACCACTTATAGACCAGTGGAGGAGAAGGCTGAGAATCAGACTCCTTTCCAGCAGCTCCCCAGAAAGCCCTAGATGTCTGGCAGGAGGGATTTGAACTCCATGTCCAGAGCTCCAGAGAACCTACCCACTGCCAAACCATACCAGGTTTCCTGGCTTCAGCAGGACAAGAAGCCACCAAAGGAGCAGCCCTGGAAGATCCCTCAAAGAGGCCCAAAAATGGGTGTCTGGGCTCCACCATGGAGAAGTCTGCATCAGCTGCTGGAGCCACAAGAAGGTAAATGAAGCATCCTGTTGTGAGTGAGTGAAATCCACGTCCCGTCTCCAGGTCTCCCTCTTTGCTGAGGGCTCCTAGAAACTTTTAAGCAACCCTGCAGTGGGTCTGCACCCTTGGTTGTGCCAGCCCCCCCCCCCCAGCAATGGCTGCCCTGGCCCCTTTCTTGTGACCACAGGAGGAGGCAGGACTGGGCAAAAAGGGGCTCAAGAGCACAGTGTGCAACCGATGTTGGTGCTGTGAAGGCTCAACCCAAGCACCAGGGGCTCAGTCCAGGCTGGTCACCTCCGTAGCTGGAAGTCTCACATCACTCTTCTTCCCAACGGATTTGCTCTCCCCAAGTGTGGACTGGGACCACGGAACTGCACTTGCTCCAACGACTGGGCTCCTGCTGGCTCCGGTACTTTTGTGATGGTTTAAGTCACATTTTGTGTTGTTTTGAGTTATAAACTCTTCCTGGCAGAGCTTCATCCATGCAAAATCCTGTATTTTACAAGGTCTTCAGCTCCCGTTGTAGTATGAGTTTGAGATAAGAGCTCTGTCCTGTTTTAACACTTCCGTAATGTAAATTGGCTTTCCTGGCTTGAATTCTGCCCCGTTTGCTCTCTCCCAGAGGGTAGTTTTACAAAGCTCGCCAGTAAATTCCACCCGAGCTTTTCAGGATGCTGCCAGCATCACTGAAAGCTGCTGTAAAAAGGTTGGGTCTGTTTTTATTTCACAAGTGTATTTCAGAGCTCTCAAATTCAAACCAGCCTGGTAAATTGCCCTAAATGGGCACCAAGTGCCTTCTTGTGTTAGGAGAGCCTGGAAGGCAGCTGAGAAGCCTTCAGATAAGCAGGGAGCTGTGGGCTTGGACCACAGGGAGCAGAGCTGAGCTGGCAGAGGGGCCAAACTGATTGTTTATAGGCTGATTTAATAGATGTCTGGATAAACTGGGTATGGTAGAGTTGAGGAACAGATCCAAGGTGTGGTAGTTTGTCAAGTGCCACTCCAGGATCACGATGATGGGACATGCAGGCTGGGTGATTCGGAGCTGATCTGGCTCCACTCCCCTGCTAAGCATAAGGCTGGGATAAGCTTTAACAGGTGACGTGGGGTAGGAAGAAAAGCAGGAACAAAGGGAGTTTCTCTTCTTGACGCCTAAGCTGCTGTTGGCTCAAGAAAATAGAAAAACAGGCGACCTAGGATGATCCAAGACTGAAGCGCAGCGGGCTCGGTGCGCATCGACAGCCAACCTGTTGGGTTCGGTGTTGTAGGAAGTAAGGAACGTGCCTGGGGTGGACAGCTCGGTTTGAAAAGTAAATCCCACTCTAATTAGAGAGAGCGTTGCAACAGCGAAATAGCAGAGTCACAGATCAGAGGGCGAGATGCCACCAAGACCTTACAGTGTGTCAAGCCTCGCAGGAACGGGAGTCATAGGGATAACAAAACTAATCCAGCATCGTGCTTAAAGGAGTGGAGCAATAATCTGTGAGAGCTGGGGAAAGGTTTCTCTCCTGGTCCAGCCGACAAGGTGTTTGGCCTTGAGGAACTTCAGGCAAGAAGAGTATCGTGTCCAATCAAGGACAGAAAATCCAAACAAATTAAAATGCATCTGGACTAACGTACGGTGATGTGCATGTACGTTAAAAGTGCTTCCTGACCTTTACAGGGATTGTTTTATACCCTGGAGCATGACATTTTATTACTCTTGCCTTCTACATAATTTATCATAGAAAAATATTATTTTGGCTATAAAATTATTCGCCTTCATTTTAAGCCCAGCAATAGTATTTAACTTTCTGATCCTTTTTGAAACTAATTTCCCCAGGCAAATTACATACTGTGCCAAGAGATTCCTTCGGCTTTAAATTTTCCTGCCATTAATGTCACAGAATGGGACATCACAGCTGAGAGGGTGATAATTTTTTTGATAACCTTGAAAGCAACAGAGTAGAGCAACCTCGTCGGAGTTGCTCTCACACAGGTTTTCCAGTGGAAATTATCCCAGTTTTTCCTGTACTGGTTATCACCACCACACCAGTCCACTTTGCTGCCCTTCTCTGATCCCCTTAACCTCAGCTGGAAGCTGTAATGACAACAATTATTTCTATTTTTGCCAGAGCCTGTTATTTAGATGCTGTGCAAACGCGTGGCGAAGGTGATTTCTGCGGAAAAAGGTTTTACTGCTGAAGGCCTCGTGCTGTATTTGGGGGAAATTCCAGACTATATCGACAAAAAGGGTTTGGGTTTGATGCTGGACACCCAGGAGATGCCAGTTGTCATTCAGGCAACCAACGTAAGTCGATAGGAGGGAAGTGAGACAAATCTAAGTGGGATGCACGAGAGCCAGCCCTTGCCCAAGGAGCACTCTGAGAGAGCCACGAGGCTGGGGAAATAGTGGAGCCTTTGGACTGGTTGTTGCCATAACAAGATAAAAATGATGAATTTGGTTGGAGTCAAACTGACGTGAAAAATCCAGTGAGGGGAAGGTTGGTGAAATGATATATTTTGGTCACTTTGTCCTGTCTTACTCCTTTTATTTTCCCAGTTTCAGAGCTGAAAGCTGTTTTTAAAGCTTTGCTCGTGCAGCATGGAAATTAAAAGTTGGTATTTTTTTATCAATTAATAGATCAGAAGGTTTCAGTGCTTTCCTAATTCCAAAAGCTGAAACCTTGGGGGGTTTTCTGAATACTCACTGCACACCTGAACATGCAAGAGGTATCCACCTGCAAAACCCAGAGTTTTCCTCAAACATGTTATTTGCTAGAAAGAGGGGGGAAAGCCATCATCATCCAACTCTACTAGTCTCCCAGAAATGCTGAGAAGATGACCTGCATTTGGTCTCATTTTTCCTAGAAAATGCAGTTCCTGACTCCAGACCAGACGGAGGTATCTCCTCTGCTTGACATCTGCCATTGCAACACTCTCCTGATGTCCAGCCCTGCGCCACAGTCTGCCTGGTTCAGCCCCAGGTCTCCTAAACCTCAGCTTCTGAACAGAAGGGCCCTCAAGAGACCACCATGTCCACCAACCCACCCCAAGGCTGGGCCTGGAGCTAGATCTTTCCTGGTAGCTGCTTGGCCAACATGATGACAGGGACCAGACACCCACAGCGTGGCTTGGTGGGGAAATCTTCAAGCAACATGGAGCTGGGTCACAGCAGGTCCCACTTCAAACCAGACCACACCAACCTCTCAGCTCTTCTCTCCTGTGGAAGTTGCTCTTTTTTGTCTAAAAGAGGGGAAGAACACAGAGGGTGGAGGAAAAACGAGGCTGGAGGAACAAACAGGCGGTTAATGTATTCACCTTGACAACCCAGCTCAATGGGCTCCCTGCCCTGATGAATATTGAAGAATTTTATACAAATTGGAACTGGTTCAGCAGGACAGTTTTCCAGAGACCCAGCCCAGAAAGGCTTCCCAGTCGCTGCCGGGGGCCCTTCCCTCCACAGGAGGAGAGCACAGTCTTCAGCCTTGCCCGAAGGCTTGAGGGGGACAAGCACCCCTGTTGCTCTTCAGGGTGATCTGTGGGAGATGCAGGCTGGGGGGTCCCCGGAAGGGTGATTGTGGGGGGAACCGCAGGCCCGTGGGATGAAGTGATGGCCACCTGCAAAGCTGCTGGACCTTGAGTATTGCTGAAGCCTCGTGAGCCATAAGCTGGAGGGGTGTGCTTGTGTCCAGCCATGGAATGGCAGTCAGCAGGCATTTCCACCTGGCTGGAAGTGCCACCGAACACAAAATTTAGGTACCTCAGGGGAAAGGAGAGGACTGAACAGAGTCTGCAGACAGGGTGGTGATGAGGTGCTCAGGACAACAGCAGGGCAGAGAAGTCCTGTGGAGGAGCTGACTGTTCGCCTCCGGAGAGCTCAGCTTTGGCACAGTGGTCGGGGTCTGCAGAGACACAGCGCTGTTGTGCATTCACTTTTGGAGCTGGTCCCTGCCCCGAGCGGGCCTGTTGGATGCATGAAGGCCCGTGACAGTGCCTGAGCCAGGCCAGGGCAGCCACCCCTCAGGCTTCACCCTTCTCCAAGAACTCAGGCAGAGTTAACTCTTGGAGCCTAGCGCAGAAGATGAGGGACCTCTCTGCCACCTAAAACCATAACATTTCACAGAGCTGGCTTTTAACCCAGGTGATGGGGAGAGGCTGACACCACAAAGAGCTTGGGGTTGCTCTCTGGGTGACTCTGGGAGTTCAACAGAGCCTCTGATAAGAAATAAAGGGGTTTTTAACAGGTGTGAGGAGTTGAGGCCAAGGCAAAAAAGTTATGGGTTGGTGGAAAAGCCAGGATTAACCCTTGACAAGGTAGGGAGAATTTTCCAGGAATGAAGCTCCTAGAGATAGGCAAAGGTCTCTTGCATTAGAGCCGTGACTGACACCAAGAGTTCCTTTAAAGGAGAGGCAGAGGGACAGGCAAGGCTCAACGGAGCAGGAGGGACAGCAGAGCTGTACTGGTGTGGCTGCCTCCACCAGTCAGGACAGTGGCAGAGCAGGGGAAAAATGCAATCGGTGTCCCCGTGGCTTTGCAAAGGCTCAGCAGAATTTTGCACGAGTGACTAACGGGATGATGGTGTCACCACGAGCTCAGGCAGAGTTTTCATGGGAACATCAGATTTTGCCGCAGCAAAAAAAAAAAAAAAAAAGAAAAAAGACTGTCAGCCAGATCGCAAGGAGAGGGCATTTCCACATGTCGTGTCAGACACTCGTGTGGAAGTCACTGCATTGCTGTGAGCACTGCTACCAATAAAAAAAAGAAAAGAAATAAAGCAAGCTGTATGCAGAGAGTATGTAAACCAGCTGAACTATGAGATTTATAGTAATGAATTTACAC
>JAOXNH010000067.1:16748919-16761442 GCA_028566575.1 Bartramia longicauda | reverse complement strand
GGTGGGAACCGGCCTGGCGAGGTGCCGGGAAAAGAAGTTGGGGGGGGGAAGGATCCCTCACGGAGCGTTTGGGCCTCCTCCAGTCGAAGTTACCGGGCGAGACCCGTACGCCAAGTACCGTCCCGGCTATAAATAGCGGTTGGGAGAGAGAGACGGTTGAGGCCTTCTTTTTTTTTTAATGAGTTGAATTTCCCTTTCCTCCATCATCGAGGGCTGCTTTAAGGGTGGAGGGGTTCTGCCTCGGCCTGGGTGTTTTGGGGGTGCCCAGGTGAGTGGGGTAGGGGCAGGGAAGGAGGAAAACCCCCCCTCCAGGCGGAAACACCGACCTCCCTGCTTCTTTCTACTCCTAAAATCCCATATATCGCCCACAACTAACAACCTTGTGCAGGCAGCCCTTTCCCGAGACGCTACGGAATCAAAACTCCCTGGTAGCGTATTAATATTTTGCTTTTTTTATCCTCCCACCTGTGCCTCTGGTCTAAGGTGCTCGACTCGACCTGTTGGGGAGCGTTTTTCCTCGAAAAACGAATAATTGGCAGATAACGATGGAAGTTGTGGGGTTGCTTGGCCTGGTGAAATGCCCAGCAGGCTGGCAGTCGTTGAGACTGGCGTCGTGTCTTCGGCCTGCTTTCTTCTTTTTTTTTTTTCTTTCTCTTTCCCCCAACCCTAATGGCTTTGTAGGTAATAAAACACACCAAAATTTCTCCTTTCCAGCCAGCGTGTGCCCGTTGTAAATACGCACGTGTGTGCATAAGAGCATGTGTGCGTGGACTGACGTCTCCCAGTGTTCCAGCAGTTTTAATCACTGAAAGGGTGGTTTTGTAGGGACAAGAAGTGTGTTGGACTTGCATTTTGTGTCTTCAGAGATTAATGAATCTTGTTGAAGGGAGGGTGATAAGTTAATCGTGCTATGCCTGCTGTGTTTTTATAGACTTGAAAAAATTATTACTATAATTGAGCTGATAAATTCTGCGGGTTATTTCGGTTTGCTTAATCTGCGTTTGGCCATAGCTTATAGATACTTCAGTCCTTTTGGTGGTTTGGTTTTTTTTGTTACGGAATCTTTTTTCTTCTCAACCTACAACTAAATGAGATATACAAAAAGAAACCATATTGAGAGGAGGAATTGGCAGAGAATATCTAGGTGAGGTCTTGTGATTGAACTACGCTAATCCCTTTCGTGGCAGCGGCGGAATATCATACGGAAGGTTGAGATGCAAGTTGCCATGAAATGCACCACAGCAACTCAGGGAAAGCACCGTTTTTCTCTCATTCTTCAGCTAGACATTTTAGACTCTACTAGTAGCCAGTGAAAGATGTTTGAAGCGGTGTCTTTTTTTTTTTTATTCCTTTTTTGAAGTTCCCTTGGTCTGTTCTGGAATGCTTCAGACATAATTACGTCCTGTTCAGCAAGTTCTTATGCGTCTCGGTGAGCCCTGTGCAGTGCTAGATATGTAAACTCCAGCATCTGCATAAAGTTTTGCGCGGCTGAGGGGGCCTTTGGTCACCAGGGACGGCAAAGCCCAGGTTGTGTTTTGAAACAAGTAGGAGTGTGTCTGTACTGGTCTGTCGACATCCCCCGGTGTTAAATATCGCTCTGCTTGAGAGTGCAGGTAACGTTTGTGCGCTTAAAAGTGCTTTTTTCCGAAAGAATAATCTCTTTAGGTTTGTTGCCAGCAGCTAATGCAGCTTGTTGAGAGATTGCTGAACGTTTCTGTGCCTTGTAGCAGGCAATACGAATAGTTTTGAGTCGCGATTGCCATCGCCTACCTGCTCCTGAACCTAAACTCAGGGCTGCTCCCGTGCGCTTAAACTCAAATGAAAAAGTTACATTTGCAACCTGGAAAGTTGCCTTTGTGGCCAGAGGGGCTGGAGGCCCCGAGCGAGCAGGCAGCTGGGTTTATTGGGAGAACTGAATTGTGATTGCAGCCGTAAACCCGCGCTGTTTGATGCCGCAGCTTGCGTGAGCGGGATGTGCTGGAGAAGAGGCTGCGTTGGGCCGGGTTGTTGCTGTTCTGCCGCCGCACGTTCAGGCCCCGGAGCCTGCGAACTCTCCTAACCGAGCGTAGCCCCGCGAAGGGCCCGATGGCGGGCCGGAACATTTGGCAGAAAGCAGCTCCTCGGCCTTGTTTATATTTGGCTTTTTATGCTTTGATGCGGTGATGTGAAGCAACTCCTTTTGTCAGGGTAAATTTTAGCTGCCTTTAATCTTTCTGATAAAAATAGCTCCCTCAGCTCACCGGAGCAAAGTTTTGCGCGCTTGAAATCGGTCTAACTTGCGTTCTGAAAATATGACCTTTTCTGGTAAACCTAAGCGGCTGAATCGAATGTCTGGTCTGGGAGAAGGGAGTGGAGATGAAAGGATAACAGAAATGTGTACTGTGAGCCTTGTGAAGTTTCACGATAGTCCCATTTTGCAGTTGCCCCCCTGCTCTTTCTATCAATAAGGAAGGTTGAGACTCGTGGCTGCTGTTGCTAGGTGGTATGGAGCGAGCCGACTCCTGTAGTACAATGTCCATGGGAAAGATTTTATTTTCCTTGTCTGGCCAGGTAGGAGTAGTGCTTTTGTCTAATTACTGCTTTATTAGATACACAGTATTTTTCATACCTGAGTATGTCTCCTCTGTGACTGTTAGGAGGCATTCTCACCTAACGTGCTGCAAAACAAACATGGGACTTGTATGAAAAGTAGATTTATGGTAACTTTAGTTATGGCAGCGCGTTATTTCAACGTTGAGTGTCGTGATTACTTTGTATGTTGCTGGCATCTGTCCTTCGGTGGAATATACAGTGAAACTGGCGGTGTTCCTGATTTGGTCATGGTCTGAAGATGTTGAAAAACGTGCTGGAATGGAGCAGCAGCAAAGCTGGTGTTCTTCAGGTGCCCCTTTGCCGTGGTCCTGCAGGTGGCTCGGTGCTGGTCTGCGTTGTGTTGCAAGTAATGCCTCCGTTTGCGTTTGTTACGTACCCTGCAGCCTTCCTCTGCGCTCTGCTCGTTCCAGAAAAGACAAATCATCATTTCAGCCAGAGCAGAGGGTGTCCTTACCTGCGTTACGGGTTAGTGAATTCCTAAAGTTGGAAAGAAGGCTAGATGAACGGCTTCAAAACTCTGTCAGACCTGGATTTTCACCTCGTATTTTCTCGCGTGTGTGATTTGGTTTGGTTTGCCTTGTGTGTGTGTTTTTTTTTTTCCCCCTCCGCAAGTTCAGATAAACAGATTACGCTGTATGGCTGCTGCTGCTGCTGCAAAAGCTGCGGGCTGAGCTCTCCAGTAATTCACTCCTTAGCATCGCAGTGCCCACGTTTTAAAATTGGGGAAAGACCGGCCTCGTCGCACGTTCCTTTGTACGTGCCGAGATAAGGCGATCTCTGGCGAACTCCCAGCGAGCTACACAACTTCACAGAAGGGAGTTCGTGTCGATACGCGGCCTGATTTGATCTTACTCTCTGCCAAAAACCAGATAGATGTATTTCAGTGGATTTGGGGTTTGGTTTTAAAAAGAGGTGGGCTACCTCTAAACCAAAGTAGCTAAAGGAGAGACAGCGAAGGTTTCTAAGCTTATGTTCACATACTTAGCTGAGACTTCGAATGGACTGACGTCTCGGTGATCTAAAACCAGATTTTGTTTGTGCACACGAAAGCATTAGTACGTATGTTTTAGAAGGGTTCATTCCTGTGTAGTTGAAAAGTTTCATGGAAGCCTGTTTAATCGACTTGCTCTTGTTTTGTGTGATTTGTGCAAAACTTCGGTGTCGTTTGTACGCTGTGACAGTAAGAGTCGCTTTTATACACGTGCTTTCCCCATCTCTCCCTGAAATAAGAAAAAGGGCAACGACGTTAAGTGAACAGAGGTGGATTTGTGAGCAGAAAAGTGGGGGGAAGAAATGCTTCATCTGGAAAGATGTAGATGAAGGAGTGAGTATAGTTGTGATTATTTCATGTCCTGTGTTTCGTGGTACTTGCAGCATAACTAGCTGGGATGGGAAAAAACCCAGTGTGATATTTCATGGCTATATTGTTTCTTAAGACTTACCATATACATGGAGTGGTGGGGGTGGTGGATGGGAGATGATGGTGCCAAGCAAAAGTGTTTACTTTGAGCTGTGTTAAGTTTGATACAAGCTGGATTTTTATATATATATATATTTTGCACCTTAAGTGACTGACCTGCCTAACTTTATGCCTGCAGCTGTAATCTGGGACAGGAGAGCTGCAAGATTAGAAGTTGGCTCATTTATTGAGAGTCTAGAGCAGCTCGTTCTTACCAATTCGTGAAGCGTTGCGGATAGCAGGTTATTGTATACTTTCTCATTGTTTGGGGTTTTTTTAATAGATTTCTCCAAGGAGTTTGACACTTAACATCTGTGTGAGATGAAAAGTTGAGCAGATGATCTGCCAGTCTGATTTTATTTGTCTGTCCACAGTCCTACAGTTGTGCCCCTTCCTTTTCTGACGTTCATACTTTGAGTGATAATTGCATAGGTACCTGGGAGTTTATTAAATTGATTCCCCCTCATCATGACTTAAAGTTAACGCGGTAAATGTTGTCTTATGCTGTGGCATCGAGCTCCCGGAGAAGCCCTGCCCAACAGCAGGCAGGAATAAAGGCTGTGCTCAAGGAGGGGGTGTGGGTCAGTCTTTGTTGGACCCCAGAGATCTCTTGATAGCTTGTGAAATGATTCCCGGTTTTCTGCTGCAGATTATTCACTTTCTATTCTGGCTGAACGTTCCTTGGAGTCATAGTCCAGTGCCATTAATTATTTCTACAGCAACATGCTGTGTTTCGCTATTGCATCTGCAACTTCACGTTAGAAAAATCCACTTATTCTTCATGATTATTTTTATTAGAGACTTTGCTCTCTGTTGTTACCTGCTAATAGAGAAGAAGGTGAATAAAAAGCTCAGTCTGTTAGCAAAGTACTGCAGGTTCATGGGAAATCAGGGTGGAGGGGGTAGTTGAAAAACAGGATTTGAAAAATTCTGGGGTTTATTCTTATACAACGAAAAAGCATGTGGGATAGCTTAGAAATCTGACACTTCCACCCTAATTTGGTTTACGCTTTCAAGATTTTTTGCTTTGTAAATCTTCCTTTTAACATATGTTATGTTTTCCATCTGTCTTCTCAGATGTCGAAGATACAGAGAGAACCTAAATCTCTTATTTGGAAAACTCTCTTTAATAGAGATGTCTCAACAAATACTATCAAGTATTGTGCAGAACCATAGCGTGAATCAAAAGCAAACTGAAACTTCTATTATCACTGGTAATTTGTAATCATAACTCAGAATCTAAATCTCTTAACATATACTCTTCAGAAGCGTCATTTCATCTTGCTTCCCTCTCTTCTCATTCACCACCATTGAGAAATAAGGTTCTTACTCGGAACGTTGGATAAATGCAGTATCTTTGATTTGCAGTAAGTTTATGCGTGTGTGTATTTTTATTTATGCATGTGAAAGTCTGTAAAATAATCTCCTACTTCTCTGAGGATCAGCTTTAATGCTGTAGGAGCTTCTTCGGGAAGACAACGTTGTCAAAATGACTGGCCCTTTCTAGGGGCCGAGCCTCCCAGTCTCACAAACAGACGTTGTTTCGTTGCTGCTGTTGGTCATCTGAGGCAAACGTTGAAGCCGACCACTTTCTGTGAGAAGGGAAATGGAATATGATATTCCAGCCCCTGTCCGTGTGCGTCACCCCTGAAGAGCACGAGCGTCTCTCTCGCTCTGCACAACTTCACCGCGGCCGGTACTTTGATAGCTGTTTTAGTGGGTGGTGTTGATGACATCGCTTCTGTGTCATCCTCTGTGTAGTTTCATCTCATGGAGCAAAGAAACGTGGAAATTACCGAGAGACTT
The DNA here is from genome assembly GCA_028566575.1 of Bartramia longicauda. Classification (NCBI taxonomy): domain Eukaryota; kingdom Metazoa; phylum Chordata; class Aves; order Charadriiformes; family Scolopacidae; genus Bartramia; species Bartramia longicauda. The sequence continues at coordinate 16,755,585 of JAOXNH010000067.1, read as the reverse complement.
GACTTCAGTAAGTACTGAATGTAAATCTGGTTTGTAGTACATGTGAAGTTTTTCCTAAGGTTCATAAACTCCTTTAAGGAAAGTATTAATGAGAATGATTCAGAACAGCCTCATCTCGCTGAAATAAATGCATTAAAGGAAAATAGGTTTGCAAGGGCATTGTTTTTTCTGTATTCAGTCAGTTACGGTTGGGAGCTTTTTTTAGAGTGAAATTTATAAAAACCATTACTTTCAAGAACGCGTTTGCTATTGCTTTCTTACGCACGTTTGGTTTATTTTGTGCTGTGTGCTCTTGCCCAGCTGAATTTGAGATGCCAACCAAATGACCCTTCACTTATAATTTGGTATCAGAAATAGGGAGGAAAAAGTGGCATTAAAACCAAGAGAACAGAAACGCCCTTTTTGCAGCTATTATACATCATAAAGGAGACGCAAAACTCGCCGGTTTCCTGGGCTAATCTTGTGTAACGCTTTTTGTTTGTTTCTTAATATTACTTCAAGTGCATATTAATCGTTGCTATTTTAGTCTTCACAGAATAAGCCTGTTCTGTGCTTCTGTCACAGAAGGTGAGTAAAGGTGGGAACTTTCAGGGAAAGGGGTGTTTGAAGCAGCCAGAGTTAGAAGGCAATGCTGAGCGTGGACTTCTCCCCACCGTTGCTGTCACTCGTTGCAGGGAGGATGGAGGACTGAACAATTTAAGATCTGAAACACCTTGTGTAGAGCTGTGTATTTAATGAGAAGTCGATGGCCAGAGAATGTCACGGTTGAAGTTTGTTTGTCAAGATAATTCATGTCTTTGTGCGTTATCTGCTGATTTTTTCCCAGATGTGCAGTGAGCGTGGCACAGCCCTAATGGGAAGCGGTGGGCCTGTCTGGTGTGTGAGCTCACTGAAGGCATTCGCATGCAAACACTCTGTTTTGGTACAAACTGTGCATTTTGTGCTGCCTTAAGCAGATGCCCACTATTAATTACTGTATTCTCGGATGATTCCTCTTTAAAGGGTCATCCCAAACTTAAATGTTTTGTTAGCTGTTAAAATAGGGCAACAGAAAAGATGTGTGTGCCCGTGATAGGATGAGAAGGGGACCTTACTTCTGTTAATGTGCTCCAAGAACCCTGAAATGTTTAATCTTCATCAGGATGGTCTTGTGACCGAGAACCTGATGTTACCAGTGCGGTGGTCTCCCAGTCTATAGGTGGATTGGTTGGCTCCTCTTCCATCTCTCCAGATCTCTACTCTTAGGACAAAGTAACTTACTGAGGCCTTTTGCTCAGTAGGTGTGTGTAGCCTGGTTGCCACGTGTGATGGGACAGTAGTTATGTCCGTGTTGTTGAAGCTACTGGGTAGGATTGAAAGTTACTCACAAGAACAGTAGTGTCAATAGCGAAGACACCTTGGGAAAGAGTTAAGAGGAAGAATGGTTGTGGAGAGGCTCTGTAGGAGCAGAGGGAAGCAAAGTCGATCCATCATTTGCCATCTGATGCTTCCTAGGGCAGACCAGAGTGAGTACTCTCGTTGGGCTGCTTCTGCCACATGTTTTGGGGGTTATTTTGGTTTTTTCCCCTCTGATGTCTGCAAAGAGATAAGAGGCTAGCCTATTACCTGAATGCATCTTTCATATTTATTTATGTATATTAACTTTGGTACCAGGTGCATTTAGTGTTCCCTCATGTACTACTTTGTTTTTAATAATGGAATGTTCAAGTATTCTGTGATTATTATTTTTAATTATTTTTTTTTAATGGAAAGGTAGTAGAAGTAGACCTGAAAACAGTGGGTTTTTTTAAAAGAAGCAAGTATTTTAAGTTATTCTAAGTTTTTCTGGAGCTTCAACACAGATTGTATTTTTGTTGTGAACACAGCAAAAGAGAGATGGCGGAAACAGTTTGGATAAGTACAGTAGAGGGAAACTTGAGGTTATGACGTTGTGATACACAACGTGCAGGTGGAAAGAGAGGCTGGGACTTCAACTCGGAGTAATCAAGGAAGGATCTCCGTTTGTACCATTCTCTTTCCAGGGAGGTGAGAAAGAAACCAGGAGGAGAACAGTTGTCCTTTCCTGTATGGAGTAGTTGTTATTGCACACATTAGTTGTGGTATATATATAGATACGTTAATTTTCCCCGTTCTGACTTGTGGGGCTGGTGTCAGGAGCATTTTTAAAACAGAATCAATAATACTGGTAGTATTGCAGTGGAGGTTAGAAAAGAACTGATTCTTTTTCATTAGCTTCTTGATTTGTTTGCTCTGTGTAATGAGCTTCAGTTTTGAAAAGTCACTTTGATGCTGAAGCCTCACAGAAATGGATTGGGGGAGATTTTAGGAGCTTGAAGCTACTTTTAACTTCCGATTAACTAGATTCTAAGCTGATAGTGTCCCTTTTGGTTATTGGGATGCACAAAATGAATCTAATGTAATTGATTTTAGGAACTGTGTTGCTGCTTAGTTGCATGTCTGTACCCTGAATGGTATTCATCTTACGGAGAATCATGCTTTGCCAGGAAAAAAAGTTGCAAAGGAAGTGTGGTAGAATGAATGCCTCCCTCGGGCTCTCCCGATCCCGAAAATCCCAGCCACAGGAAAGCAAGAGAAGGCAAGTGTTACCCCCATTTCCAAGAAAGGCTGAAAGGAAAATACAGTCAACTATAGAGGGGTCAGCCTGCCTTCAATTGCTGGGAAGGTCATGGAGGAGCTGGAGTGGGTTTAGTGAAGGGCTACCAAGGAGGTCAGGGGTCTGGAGCGCTTCCCTTTGAGAAGGGGCTGGGTACAGACCTCCTGATGTCCCTTCCATCCTCAGCGACTGTGAGTCTGTGAGCGAGAGCACTGTGATAATTACTGGAATGAGTTTCCTAGAGGCAGGTGCCTGGAATGCCTCAAGGTGAGGCTTGTTTCTGTGTATTGATACATTTGAATTTTGACCAGTGCACTGACTTAGGAGTGAGCAAACCAAACTGTCTTTTTTTTTTCCATCCTAAATGCAAGTAGTTCGAAAGATCGGGCAGAAAGAAATTTAGTTAAATATCCAAATCTGTTATTACACAAGCCATAATTCGTTGGGACTCATCCAGATGCTTGCGATGGGATCTCTCATTTCCCCCCTTGCTCTCCTCCCCCCGGCCTTTAGGGTCTCCTTGGCCCAGCCAGGTCCCTCGTCACTGCCTTTCCCAAACTGGTTGTTAAACATCATGTTCTGAAAAAGTGACGCTCTTCTTCTGAAAGCCAAGGTCAGATGTACGTCAGTTCGCAGTCTTTCTGCGTGTCTCGTTAGGTTAAGATGCTAATGTAAAGTTTCCTTACAGGAAATCTTATTTATTATTTTTTTCTATGAATGTGTTGTTTAATTGCTCTAAATGCACTAATTGTCTTTTATGGAACGATAAAGTATAGAATCCTCAAACCTGGAAAGGAGGTTGGAAGGGATGCGGTAATTGCTGACTGCACCAAACAGTCTGGCTATTGAGTTGGGTTACCTGACATTGGATTTTAGGGAATGGCTGGAGCTCGGAACTGTTGAGGCTTTGTCTGCTGGGGTCTGGCATGATTGAAAGAAGCCTTACAAAACAAAATTGGGCTCACTGAAATGTAACAGCTATGTTGGCATGAAAGAAAGGTCCGGTGAAAATACTGCTTGTGTGCTGGGACTGCAGTGGGACTACAGCGTCTGCTCCGTGGATGGGCAGTTGAAGTTTGGGACAGGAAAACTCCCAGTCACGTTTCAAGTGGAGATTATGCTATGGGGAAAAAAAAAAAATGGAACTGAATTTGATAGTTCTCCTCCTGCTTGCTGTGCGATACGTTTGAGATAATAAATCTCTTGAAGAAATACCTTAGGATGTTTGTCACCTCTCCAGACTGAGATGAAGGGAAAAAAATGGTGACATTGAAGGAAATTAATTGATTGAATATGTATATTAAGAAAGAGTCTTCTGGTAACAGTTGCAAGTAGTCATGCAGATGCAAATGTTCTGCCTGAGAAGCACAGTTTTTTCTTCTGAGAAGGCTTGGAAGGAAACGGAACATCTTTTTTTATTCTGGTTGCTGAAAGTGTTGTCCAGGAAGGCAGAAAACTGTGACATTTAAGCTCATAAAACTGAAATTAAGAGAGAGTGTGTCTCAAGTGTGGTTATCTTCTACGTGTGAAAATAGCTGCTCAAAGAATGCAAAATTCTCAAATTGGAAGAGGAGCCCTTTGGAAGGAGTGGGGGTGTTGTAGCTGCCGAGTGCTTTTCCATCCCTTCCGAAAGACACGGTATCTGGTTTTTGGCGCTGTGCTGTAAAGAGGCCGTTTGGTTTTATGGGAGGGAGGTAATGAAAGGTGTGAGGTTTAGGATCGGAAGTGCCACGTGAGAGCCCAGCCGCTGCAAGGTGGGTCTCCACAGCCTTTGTCAGCTCCTCTGCTTCCTGAGCACTGCAATCGGACAGACGTGCATTATGGGTTAATCTGGCCTCTTAAAATTAAGACTCCCTTTTCCGTGCTGTTGCATTTAAGCAGGGGTTTTGAGAGACAGAGCAGGTATAAAGCTCGGTAATTGGAAAGGGACTCCTCCGTATAGGTATTTTCTGAGCATTGCTTCAGGTGAGTGTATGTAATGGCAAAAGCATCTCTCCGTATTTTTCTTCCTTTTTTTTTGAAGACTCTCCGTAGCTGCTGTTGGCTTTGAGAAGTAGTTGAAGCATTGAGAATGGGATCAGTTGTGTTCTTCTCGCGAGGGTGAGGGGACTGAGGTTACTTTTCATTTTGCTACCAGTAGAAACAGGCCACGTTCTTATTACAGCACATTTTTGTAAGTGTATAAATATATATTTTTTTAATTTTATTTTTATAACCGCCAAAACAATATCTTATCTTTATGGATTTGTTGCAGACGTGCTCAAGTAGACTTTTGTTTTCTGGTGTATTTTATAGCTGTTGTAAAATGGGCCTTGTGTTGATGTTTTTAACGTACACAACTCTGATTAAAATATAAAAGCAGGAAGATTAATCATTGCCTGAACATTTAAATACTCAGTGAATTTTTACACGGCGCTGTGCTAAGCTGTTTACCTGCTTTTTGTTTTCCTGCTGGCAGAGCTGTAAACTGTCCGTGCCTAACCTTAACGTATAGCCTTCTTACAGAAGCTCAAGAGTGGTAGATCATTTTAGGTTTTAAAAGGCAGTATTCCCAAACGCTTTCTTCCTTCTTTTCGTAAACTGCAAAAACATTTCCAGTCCTTGGCTCTGGCAAGACTGTTAGGAGTCCAGCCAGCCAAACACAAACATTTGAGGGCTTATACTCCCAACGTCCCATTTTGAAATACAAGTGGAAAAAAATAACTCTTTTTCAAGCTACAGCAATGCCTTCCTCCTCCACGTTTTGTCACTTCTCTGCCCCTGGCCCCACGTGTGCACACACAAATGTACACTTTTTCTTCATGAAATATTAACAATTTGAGTGCAGAAGCTGGGAAGAACACAGCTCAGGGGGGTTTACAAAAGTTGTCTGAACAAGTGTTGTAAACCTTGAACTTCCCGGGGAGCCCGGGGTGACGAGAGCAGTTTAACAAAGGCGAAGCTTCAGCCGTGGCCCCCTGTGTCACCACCACCCTTGGTGACAAGCGGGCAGATGGCTTCGGTGGCACTGCTGGCTGCAGTCACCATGAGAGAGGGGCTGCAGGGACCACAGGGGACCCACTCGCTTATGGCCAAATGGGGCTTGGTGCCGAAAACAGGCCACAGGGTTTTCATCACCGGGGGGGTTAGAGATGGATGGATGGAAGGTTAAAAATAGAGAAATTTTGGGAGAAGGAAAGTAGAACCAAAATACACAGGAAGAGACGCAAATTGCAGCATAGTGAGTGTTGAGAGGTTGTGTGGGAAAGAACCGTCGCCTGAAGGAATGTAGTTGAAGATACACCAGGAATTTCTGCAAAAGACAAGCTGAAAAGGTAAACTAAACAGCTGAAGGGGAACGCAGCAAATAACAGAGAAATTAAAAATACTTTAATGAACCTAGCTAATGAGAATGTTAGTTTGTTACTTCCCTGCTGGAAAGGGAATGGGAGGTCTGTGCCTGAGCTGTGGTGTATTTTGTCGTGGTCAACGTCCTGCAAGCCCGGAGGGATTCTTTGGAGTTCATTGACTGCAGTAGGTAATGATGGCAAGATGTAGGGCCCTAAAGGACATGCTGCTGAGTGCCCCAAACCAGGCAAAATTAAACATTTTTGTTTATGTTTACTGTGACTGTTTACATAATCTGCTGCTCATTGCAACCCATCTGAAAAATCTTACTCCTTTTTCTTCGGTTAGGTTGAATTGAACATTGAAATGCTGCTGAAAGGCGTTGTATTGAAACATGGTGGGATGTGTCAGGAATGCCTCTTGGCTTTGTGATACAGGTTACCTGCTCTTTGGGTTCTGTCCTTTCTTTGCCATGCACTTAGTGTGCTCCATCCAGGCTCTCACTTGCTGCAAGGTCTTATGCCACATTTGCAACCCGAGTCTCGCACTGACTTTCCGTGGTTGAAGAGTGAGTTAAACTCTTAAAACAATGAAGCTTTTGGGATGACCTTCTTTTGAAAATAACTTGTGTTTGCTTTAAGCTGGAAAAAAAAAATTGGTTTGTCTGTTGCTCACTGTGAGTTTTTCTGGGCTGGCAGGGGGTGGGGGTGGTGGGCAAAATAAAG
>JAOXNH010000067.1:16687337-16702092 GCA_028566575.1 Bartramia longicauda | reverse complement strand
AGATCAGGTTGCTCAGAACCCTGTCCAACCTGACCTTGAATGTTTCCAGGGATGGAGCTTCTACCACCTCTCTGGGAAACCCTTCCAGTGCTTCACCACCCTCATTGTAAAAAATTCTAGTCAAATATCTAGTCTGAATCTTCCCCCTTTTAGTTTAAAACAATTACTCCTTGTTCTATCACAACAGGTCCTACAGGAAGTGTCCATGTCTTTCCTGTAGGCCCCCTTTATGTACCAAAAGGCCACAATAAGGTCTCCCCAGAGCCTTATTGAGAGGACGTCTCAGCCTCTTCTCCAGGCTAAACAACCCCAACTCCCTCAGCCTGTCCTCATTAGGAGAGGTTTTCCATGCCTCTGATCATTTTTGTGGCCCTCCTCTGGACCCGCTGCAATGAGTCCCTGTCTTTCCTGTGCTGAGAACTCCAGAGCTGGATGCAGTCCTCCAGGTGGAGTCACACCAGTGTGGAGCAGAGGCACAGAATCACTTCCCTTGATGTGCTGGCCACACTTCTTTTGATGAAGCCCAGGATATGGTTGGCTTTCTGAGCTGCGAGTGCACATTGCTGGTTCATGTCCAGCTTATCATTCACAAGTACCCCCAAGTCCTTCTCTGCAGGGCTGCTCTCAATCCATTCATCCCCCAGGCTGTATTGATACCAGGAGTTGTCCTGACGCAGGTGCAGGAACCTGCACTTGGCCTTGTTGAACCTCATGAGGCTCACATGGGCCCACTTCTCAAGCTTGTCCAGGTCCCTCTGGATGGCATCCTGTCCCTCAGGAGTGTCAACTGCACCACTCAGAGTGGTGTCATCTGCAGACTCACTGAGGGTGCACTAGGTCCCACTATGTCATTGATTAAGATATTAAACAGTACTGGACCCAGTATAGACCTCTGAGGGACACCATGTGTCACCAATCTTCATCTGGACATTGAGCCATCCAGCCAATTCCTTATCCACTGAACATTCAGCCTGTCTATTCCATATCTCTCCAGTTTAGAGAGAAGGGTGTTGTGAGGGACTGTGTCAAAGGCCTTACAGAAGTCCAGATAGATGACATCCATAGCTCTTCCCTTGCCCACTGACGTAGCCACTCCATCGCAGAAGGCCACTAGGTTGGTCAGGCAGGACTTGCCCTTGGTTGCCCTTGCCATGCTGGCTGTCTCGAATCACCTCTCTAGTAGTTAGGAGTGATATAAGGAATTCCTTAAAAATTACTTTAGGCATCAAACATACAACAAAACTCTGTGTTCTGTACTAAAGCAGGCCCTTTTCTTTCTATTTTAGCCCGCTAATGAATGATGGCACAAATTCTGGCAATGTTGGAAACCTCAGCTCAATGCCAACAGCTGCACCTCCTTCTAGTACCGGGGTAAGGAAAGCATGGCATGAACATGTCACTCAGGACCTGCGCAATCATTTAGTGCATAAACTGTAAGTATTCACCAAGACCACCTCTTTTCCTGAATGTTTTTAAAGAATTCCAATACTGTAGGATTTCTCCTATTAAGCTGGAAAGTTGTTGATGAGGAAGTTACCAGTAGTGTTCTCTGACACAGGGCCACTGGGGATGAGCCGTTACCTTTAACCTTCCTCCTCAGTTCGTACTTCGTGCTCATTAAGGAATGGGCATGAAATCAGTTTATATTGCTAGTAAATTCGCTCTGCTGGATTTAGACTCCAAACTGTCAAACCTCACATTTTTGTCATCATCAAATTTGCTTTAATCTTTCAGGGAATAGTGCAATATAGATATTTTTTTAAAAACAATTTTGATACGCTTTTACATCCCTGATGTATGAAGGGATGTCCAGGTTGAATTTTATAAAGCTATACTGGATTATTTATTTATTTTTTTTTCCTCTGAAGAATTTTTTCTTCTGTTCTTTCTCCTTTCCTGTAGTGTCCAAGCCATCTTCCCCACTCCTGATCCGGCAGCACTGAAGGATCGCCGCATGGAGAACCTGGTGGCTTACGCCAGGAAGGTGGAAGGAGATATGTATGAATCTGCTAACAGTAGGGTATGTTGCCTCAATCCAGGGATTCCCTGTGTGTTCAGGAAGAAACAGTTATTATAAGATTTGTAATACTTGTAGTAAGCACAGTGAAAACCACAGAGAATCATTTCACTGCTCTCTGGATGAGGAAAGCTGTGCTTCCTGTTTGTGACAGCGTTTGCAGTCCCAAGCCATCCGATTAACGTCACTCCAAGCTAATTCACATCCCTCAGCTCCGTGAAAACTCGACAGCATCGTCCCAGCCCTCTTCGCATTCCTCCTGAACGTGTGGATGATGTGCAGGAAGGCTGGAGCAGGGCTTGCCATTCTTGATCTTTCCCTTGGTGACTTTCTCCTTTCTGGGAGTCTGTGTAAATAGTAGTTTTAAAACTTCCTTAATGCCTCATCCGCGTTGGAGGTTTTCTCTAGGACTGAGTCCTGTTATATTGCTCACCCTTTTTTACCGGCACCGTTGGAATTCTTTTTCTTCTACTCAGCAGCACCGAGGGTGATTTTTGCCTAAGACACCTTGCTGTTTCACATCTCACCATATTAAGAAGTCCGTTTGCCTGCGTTGTCCTTGTACGTGGGAAATGAGACAGAATTCCTGGTCTTGTTCATGATTTTTGCTCTGAGCAAAGAGGTGTCAGTTCAAATCTCTGTAACTCAGAGGGAGAACCCCTCTGTTGATTGACATGATGAGGATGCTATTTCATTGTGACACTGGGGTGATTCTGCCCTGAAGGAACCACTCCGTGAAAGTTTTTGTCAGGTAAAGACAACATTAGGAGCAGTAATAACAGCTGGTGAGATCTTACCTGATCAGAATCTTCTTAAAATAAGGTAAGAGTATCTAAAGAGAGTAGTTAGTGGCATTTCAGGTGCTAATCATCCAGTAAGACAGTAACACTTAGTCTGCCCTCTCAGATGATCCCCCAGAAGAGCTGAAGATGGAACACAAGTTCTGTTTCCTAGAGTTAGATAGGCAGTGGCCATACTTGTAATGCTGCTGTGTCAGTGTTGGGCAGTGACTACTGTATTCTCCTTGTGGCTACCAGGAGGTTGTTTAGCAAGGAAGGACTTGTGTGTGATCGCCCTGGATCACCCTGGCTGCTTTGGAGAACAGCTTCAGAGAGAACAAGGTTTACATAGACGCACGTAGGTATCTGAATACCTTCTCAGTAAGGATGAGCATAGGAGAATGCTAGTTATAAAATTAAATGTCTTCTTACCTCTAAGCCAGAGAAATACCCAGAAGCATCTTCTCTTCACCCCTTCAAACAGCTGTCAGAGTTTCATTGCCAGAAGTCTCTTTTATGGGAATTCATCTAACATATTTGGCTCCATGCAGCAAACTTGGAAGAAGGCAGTAGTTTAGAATGTATTAACGATGCCGTGTGGAATTGCATCCTTCTTTTTGAGGAGCATCCGCTCTACTTTGACATTGAAAAACAGATTAGCGTGAGGCATCAGTGTAAGCAGCTTGACCTTGGTTTAGTAACGTGTGCTCCTTGTGAACGTGTCCCTTTTTCAGGAATCTTTTCAATGTGAAAGTAGCACAATATTAAATTTACAAGTAGGAAGTGAAGTGTTTGGAGCAGGAGGAGGGAAGGGGCTGCGGTGCTTCTAAATTGGACAGCAAAAAGTGTCTGTGCTGATGGATTTTTTGAGATGTTTGGAGAAGGGAAGTGACCTAAAAATAAAGCTTTGTATTGCAACATTGGGCCCTCTTGACAAGGCTGGTGAGGAATACTTACCTCATATGAAATAGTTTTCTGAAGTGAACTCAGGCTTCCAGTAGAAAGAAATTCTATTTTGGATGAAAAATGGCTGAAGACAAAATGATTGTGGGACAAGCATCGCTCAACCTTTTGCTCCATGTGACACTGGGTTTTAAGAGCACAGGTGACCCCATGAAAGGAATGCCATCTTGAGGGTTTGTGGAGATTTTTTTTTGCCTTTTAACGGGTGCATAATCTCATGCACTTGGCGTGTGTGTGTCCAGCAATTTCTGACGAGCAAAATTGCCTACCTCGCTGTGCACTCTGCCTGCCTTATTTGATCTGTTGTCGATGTGGATTGAGTAAAATGGATTTTTCATCTTGGAGAGATGCAGTGTTTAGTTGTCTGTGCCCGTGGACTATTTTTCACTGATTTCTTCTATTCCTTTGGGGTTTTGTCTGTTTTTGTTTACTCCCTGCAATGACTGTGGGTAGTCAGACTCTTTAGGAAAAGAGCGTTTCCTTTCTTTATGGAAAAATTGATCCGTCCTTAACATCGGTCTCCTGAAGTTTATTCAGCGTAACGGTGTTGCTGGGAACATCTTTTGCTTTTGTCTGCGGGTTAGTGGTAATGTTATTATGAAAATAACATTTAAAAATCATTAACACTTAGAAACTAAATCACAGCTTCCTGGTTTTTTTTGTTGAGGCAACACAGAACCTACAGCCTTCTCCTTTGGCTGCTCGTCTTCTCGGAGCAGATAGGAAGGGTAGTGAAGTTAAGTCTCTTGTGTCTTCTGGAAGCTTTATTTTTCCTTTTCCACATTAAAGCGGTGATGAGAATGTCTCAATTTAACAGAATTCTGGAAATATTTCTTTTTCAAATAGGCAGGTGTATACATTAAAAAAACCCAAAACAAACCAGGTGATGGTATCCTGGTAGATGACAGGAGTTCTGCTGCTGCTTTCTTGTACTTGACACCGAGTACTACTTTTCTCTTTTAGGATGAATACTATCATTTATTAGCAGAGAAAATCTATAAGATACAAAAGGAGCTAGAGGAGAAACGGAGATCTCGTCTACACAAACAAGGGATGTTGGGGAACCAGCCGGCCTTACAGACCCCGGGACCTCAGCCCCCTGGTATCCCGCAGGTGGCTGCTGCCATGGGCCAGGCACAGCCCGTGAGGCCGCCCAGTAAGTACTTCTGTAGCAGGGTCTCCTGCTTTTCAGCTGCAGCTCCTCGCAGTCTGTGCCTTTGGGCTCTCAGGCTAATCTCTAGCTCATATTTTAAACTGTTTTTTGCTGACCACTCCTCTGTTGTGTTGCAGATGGGCCTATGTCCATGCCAACTGTGCCTATAAGTCGTATGCAGGTTTCTCAAGGTATCTATGTTTTCCTCTCTAATCGCAATTTGTGGGTTCAAAATAATTGTTAAGGGGGAAAAGCTGATCTTCTGTTTGGATTTGGGGTGGGGGGACCTGTTGAGTCTGCCTCTTCTTCAGCATTGTTCTTTGCTGTGTCTCAGTGCAGTCTTGTCTTAAGCACTGACAATACGTACCCGGTTCTTTGTGAGCACCTGGGAAGTAATTGAGTGCTTTCAAAAAGAGGAGAGCGCGAGCAAGAACACTGTGGATAATCTCATTTAAAACACTGTAATGGCGGGGGCGAGGATGTTGGCCTGTTTCCATGGGTTCATTAGCCAAAAATACACCTGTAGCTGGAAACGTAGCACGTTAATTCTCATAACGAACGATCCTTTCTTGGTTTCTGATGCAAAATGCATCTAAAAGAGCCTCGTAGCTTGTTCGTAGCACTGATGGTTTGCTGTCACTGATACAGGCTGCTGTGGGCTCCTGGGTGGTTTTTTTTTGAAAACTAAAACTCTCTGATTTTTAGATGCTTAAGCTTGCTCCAAAAAAGTATCCCTAATTATTTTATACCTTGGTTCAGAGTTAATAGTAAGTTGAAACTTGTGTTGAAATGTCCTGGAGAAGTTACGACCTTTTAAAATTCATTTCAATAGGAGAAAAAGTTGATAGAAAGCATAGCTCCATAATTATTTACTTACACCTTTATTCTTGTTAGACAAGTTTAGGTTTTTTGGAGGGGTTAAATGTTTTGTATAAAGAGCACAGCACCAGTTTAAGCACATTGCCAGCTTTTGTCCTGATTTGGGGGTGGGCATTACCTTCATATAGACAATAAGTATTTTTATTGTATTTACTTGAACCATTTCAGTGAGGCCTGAATAAGACATTGCTGTTTCAAAGCAAATGCCTGATTTTTAACAAACCATCCCAAGGTATTATTTACAAATAGCATCCTGTCTTTGCAGATCATCCACAATCTTCATCTTCTGCCTTATTTTTATTTTCTTTTAGGCACCAAAAGTTATATTTCACCCTAACTGGTATTCCTCTGAATACTTCTTGTGTCCTGATCTGTCTCTTAAGCCAAGGAATTAGAACAAAGCTAAAAGAAAAAGCTGAGATGTAGAGAGTTAAACTTTAGTCATAATAAATGTTAACTCCATTATAGAGTTATAGATACATAAATTCTGATGACTTGTTCCTAATGAGTTGTTTTGGGGGTGCATTTGCAGGAATGAATCAGTTTAACCCCATGTCCATAGGGAATGTACAGATGCCCCAAGCACCCATGGGACCCCGGGCAGCTTCTCCAATGAACCACCCTGTGCAAATGAACAACATGGGCGCCGTTCCTGCGGTTCGTACTCCTTGTTTCCAAGTTCTTCTCAGAATTGGTTGGTTACGTTTAGCGGCGTTAACGCTCTTCTGAAAAGGCCATGTCAGAGAGTAGTACTGTAAATTGTAGGATAATTTCATGGCAACCTACCGAGCCTGTCAGGCCTTTATTGAGGCCTTTGTTTTCAATATTTACAGGTGGTTTTTTGTTTTGTTATTTGTTTTTAAAAAAAAAAAGCCAAAACCTCAACTTCAGAGAGGTAAATGCCAAAGATGCAATAATCTCCAACAGCCTGTGGAAGAGCGTAGTTCTTTCAGACACTGTGTCTATGCAGTATGTATACCTCCTTTATTCCTCCATGAAAACATGTTTTGATTCTTCAGAAAAACAAAAATATTTTGGGTTTCACTGGATTATCTCCATTAGCTCAGAGAACAGAACAGAGCTTTAACGCTCTCAGTTCAACGCTCTTCTTTAGAAGAGCTCTTTAACGCTCTTCTCAAACTCTTAGTAGAGTTTTGAATATTACTCGTTTTAAAATAACTTCCTCGTGAATCCTGCAGAACAAATGCTAAAGTTATATGCATGTGCCTACTTCCATTTGGTTTCCCAAAGCCAATATTCCCTTTTTTTTTATTTTTTGAGGATATTTTCCTTTGTCTTACTGCATAATACTAAGTGGTAATATCTTCAATTTGGGTGTTCATTTTTAGATGGCAATGTCTCCTTCCCGAATGCCTCAGCCGCAGAACATGATGGGAGCTCATTCCAACAACATGATGGGTCAGGCTCCTACCCAGAACCAGTTCCTGCCCCAGAACCAGTTTCCAGCCTCCAGTGGGGCTATGAATGTGAACAATGTAGGCATGGGTCAGTCAACAGCCCAGGCCGGGGTGGCACAGGTAAGATGTCTTTTCAAATACTTGAGTTATTTACTCTTAATTATTTTGTTCTAATTTACTTAACCTGTGTTTGGTGGTTTATTTATATTTATATAGCCATTGTTCATTGTAGTCACCTCTGACTTTGGGGGATCCTGGGTTACATCTGCCTTCTTCATAAGCTCTTCTGTAACCTATCTGCATATGAGCAACCTGCTCTGGTGGGAGGTGTCCCTGCCCATGGCAGGAGGTTGGAACTCGATGATCTTTAAGGTCCCTTCCAACTCTAACCATTCTATGATTCTATGTTAACTGGGGGGCAACACCTGTAATTCCTGATTTAAAATCTAAAAAAAAAATGCATATCATTGAGATTTTTTTAGTGGGAATATCAGGAGGTAGTTTATGGGACACTTATGAACAAATGCTTTTGTCTTTGTGGGGATCTTAGCAGCTAACTTTTATATCAAGAATTACCATGAAGTGGTTGGGGAAGATCTTTTAAAGTTTTAACCTCTCTACTTCTGAAAAGGAAATTGGATGGGTTTTTTTCTGTAACGTTTTCCTGTGACAGTAGTGGTCAGTGAAGTAGCAGCTGTGCCTGTGATGTCAAGGTACATGCTTTTCCCCAGAGTAAGGCTTGGTATTTAACTCAGAGTCCAAGTAATTGAGATTAGTTGAGACCTCCAGAGCCCTGAGTCCAACCCCAGCCTCAAATGCGAGATAACTTCCATCAGGCTGCGAAGGGCTTTGAGGCAAGGCTGGAATATTTTCAGGGTGGAGTGGCTACAATTTCTTGTCCCTTGCTCATTTGTTGGACCACTTTTCTAGTGAACATTTTTTTTACTAATGCACTTAATTCAATAAAACCAAGTATGTACAGGCAGTATAGAAGCATATTTCAAATTTTAAACTTCCTCTGCAGGAAACTATTAATTGATTTAGATTTCGAAGAGTAAGAGGTACATCTGAGGATAGAGTATTCTTTTTTTATCAGTAGTTATCTGATGCAATCTTGGGTAAAATGCGTAGTTTAAAAGTCTGTGCACATCCAGAATATTTTATTGTTGCTGCACTGAAAAACAATTCCACCATTTTCTTAAGCACCTGGAGTAGTCAATTTAGAATTTAAAAATAAAAAGTTAAAAAAAAATGAAAACCCCTCATAAGTCTTGCACTGTGCAGTGGGGCAGGTGTTAAATGTGTTGAACTGTCTTCTAAAGCTCCAGATTCCTGGCCTAAAACGTGTATTTGCTCGAAACCATTTTGTATGCAAAGTGTGACCTTTGCCCGGCTGCTGGCGTGGTTTAGAGTGTGTCTGCCTGCGGGTTCCCGTGTTACTCGGAGCGGGAGGATTCCCTCTCTGTGCCAGCAGAATTAACACGAGAAGACGCGCATGGCACATGTAGGTCTAGGAGCAAGGTCTTTGACTAAGAGCTGATGGAAACGATTAGAGAAATCAGAGCACAGTTGTTTGCAAGAGCAACGTTTGTTTATGGCTGATCTCCTGTTCAGACGTAGAGTATTCTCTTAAAGACTGCAGTGCTGTGATTTCAAGGATAAGTGTGATTTCCAGAGCTGTGTCTGTAAAACCATCTCTCTCTCTTTAGCAGGGGCAGGTTCCCAGTGCTGCTCTTCCCAACTCCATGAACATGCTGGGACCGCAGAGCGGGCAGTTACCGTGTCCACCGGTGACCCAGCCACCTCTACATCAGACTACGCCCCCCGTGTCCACTGCTGCTGGGATGCCACCTATTCAGCACCAAACGCCAACTGGAATGACTCCTCCTCAGCCAGCAGCGCCCACTCAGCCATCGACACCGGTCTCATCTTCAGGACAAACGCCGACGCCAACGCCGGGCTCGGTTCCAAACGCGACACAGACACAAAGCACACCCACGGGGCAGACTGCGGCACAGGCTCAAGTCACACCGCAACCTCAGACCCCAGTTCAACCCCAGTCTGTGCCAACCCCACAGCCATCTCAGCAGCAGCCAACATCTGTGCAGGCACAGCCACCTGGCACTCCAGTAAGTACCAGTTAGTTGCGTTTTTCTTGCGTAGTGGTGTTCCACAAGAGTTCTCCCTGTGTGTCACACCATGTCCTGAATGTATAGAGCCCATAGTTGTCAACAGTAGCTTCTACTTTAGACCAAAGGGTCCGTTATAGAGATGTGTAAAAATGTGTGTGTGTGTGTTGAGATGTTTGCAGCATTGTTTGAAGGAGGGGGGGCGTATTGAATGACTCTGAACTGCTCCAAGTAAAAATGGCAGCAGTGAAAGATGAGGCATAACAGGCCTAATACTATATTTGGCCTTAATGAGAATCAGCCTTTTTTGATCGTGAAATTTGCATAATTTTTTTCTTTAAGCTTCAGTCAGGATGAATGCACATGTCAAGGAATGTACAGTGTTTTATTGGGCAGGTGTTTTCTCTGTAAAAGCCGCCTCTTTGGGGCAGAATTCTTCCTTGGCTTCTCCTCTGTAAAGCAGAGTTATTAAATGTGTTATATAGAAACTTGGCTACAGTGAGCTCCTGTATCCATGTTCTGCACTGTTTTAGAATATCATCTCATGTCTCTTTTGTGCTGTTCATTTTTAGTAAAGGAAAATATTTCTATATATGCAGTGTCTTTCTTTTGTACTGTTTTTACAACAGCTATCCCAGGCAGCAGCTAGTATTGATAACAGGGTCCCCACCCCTGCCTCAGTTGCTAGTGCTGATACGAATTCCCAGCAACTAGGACCAGATGCACCAATGCTAGAAAGCAAATCAGAAGTTAAAACTGAAGAAACTGAGCCAGAGACTAGTGAGACACAAGTGGAAGCTAAGACTGAGGTAAATGAGATTCTATACAGCTTAACTGAAAGCAGTGATAGATATAAAAGCACTTAATGACGTGTCGGAATTGGTGAGCTAAGGGGCGAGAGGAGGGTAGTTACTGGAAAGTAACCGTCCCGAGGAAAGCCATGGACGGAGAGTGCTTTGCCAATCTCAAACTAAATATTTGGATGCCTCAGGTTTGGGTCGTAGATGTAACAGTCCATCTCGTTGCATCCTTTCTTAAGGTGGAGGAGGATTTACAAGGATCTTCACAAACAAAAGAAGAAACAGATGGAACAGAACTGAAACAGGAGCCAATGGAAATAGAAGAAAAGAAGCCTGAAATAAAAGTAGAAGCTAAAGAGGAAGAGGAGAGCGGCACTAATGGAACCACTTCACAATCCACATCGCCATCTCAGCCCCGCAAAAAAAGTACGTGTGTGAAAACTGAGTTTTTCTTGTGTACTTTATTTTACTAGCGCTTGTTTTCCCTGCTCTCAGTTCCTTCTGGGAAGTCTGTTTTGCACACGTGTTCCAGCACACGGAGCTCCAGGAGATCCACACTTGGCATACTTTATTTTTGAAAGTAGCATTCCTTTCGTGTTGTATGAATCCCAGGTGAGAAAAGCAGGTCATGGTGGTCTTCATCCCAGCAGTCTTCTCACAGCTTCTGATTTCTGCCCAGAAGGACCAAAGCAGTGACTGCTGGAGAAATTATTTCTATAAATCCCTCCAAGTACATCTTGGCCAGTGCACTTCCGAGGGAGCTTAGTGGAGATGGAGCACTCTTGGTAACCGAGAATATCCATCGCTTTGCTTTTCCAGTAGAGGCTGCACCCACTGCCTTCATACCAAGTTTTAGCCTCCACTACTCTGAGAATCAGGTGCTTGAACTCTTCCCCTGTGTCTCTGTTCCCCCAAGGCTGCTCTGCAGCAACAGCCTTAAACTTTGAAGCCCTTTGTAGTTTCCAGTGTAGTTTTCGTTTGAAAGCTTTCTCCTCAGAAATAGTTAGGTCAGTGATCGCTTAATCTACAGTGGCAGGATAGATTTAGGGGTGACTCTGTGTACTGTGTATCTTTCCAGAAGGAAACCTGGTGACATTACAGATCTTGAATGGACTCACATAAATGAGTGCGTGCCTTGGGTTAGTAAGAAAGAAATGAATCAGATTCTTAAAGAAAAGAGGCAGGAAGAAATAACTCCATTTGGAGTGCAGGCTTTGTTCGGAGCCTTTTGGACTCGGAAACCGTAACTGTTTAGGGACTTCTGTCTCTTGGCATCCTGTTTTATGAGATGACGTTTTCTGTGGTTAGTTTTTCGGTTTTGACCAAAGATAAGCTTTCAACATGTTAGAAATATCAAAAAAGGGAAGGTAATGATCCATTTCATTACTGCTTTTTCTCCTTCCCTTGCAAAGGAAAACTGCATTAGGAGAACGTTACGGGTGTGCGCTCTCCAGAATGTCAGCAGGAAATCATAAAAGTTTTAAAGTTTGTGCAGCTTGAATTTTGATCTCTTGTATATGCCTTGGGTTCCATTTAATTACTAAACATCATCTTTTTATAATAAACCGCTATGAAACGCATTTTCCTGTAGATTATGTTTTCAGTTCGTAGCAGAGCGGGCCAGCCAGATGAGAGCGTGCTGCAGAACTCACTGCAGAGCCTGTTCTGAACAGAATGTAACACAGGGAGTGAAAACCTTATTAGCATTTATAAACCAGTTTATTCCCAGTGCAAGGAATCGCTGCTGCTTGTTGGAAGGAGTGAGCTTGCACCTAAATCGAGGCGAGTGGTTGGAAGAAGAAGGTTCTTGCAGAATTAGGCCGTGGAAGAGCCCGCACTGTTGTTCTGCTGATTCAGTCTGGGTTACTACCTATTCCCAGTACCTTTTTTTAGTAACACAATTTTAGAAATGTTGTCACTGAGTAACTGTATGGTATAATAACGTGCAGTATGGGCAGGTTACAACAGCAGGCTTAATTTTAAATGCTAACTTGTTCTCACCAAGTAGTTTGTCCAACTTTAATAGAGCCGTTTGTATTAAAATGCTAAATAAACCCAGAGATATTCGAGAGCAAACACTGTGAAGTGTGCTTAAGGGTTATATGAGATTTGAAAGCGACTTAGGAGGCTCATCTGGAGGTTTTCATGGGTTCCGAAAGTATTGGAAAATCTTCTTCCTTTCCACATGGCCAGTTTCCTCAGGTGTTCCCAGCAGCAACCTGGGACATGGCAGATACAGGCTTGCAGCTGGAAGTGTCACGGAGTGGGTATGCAATAATTTGTACCTGATATCTGATATTTGAAAAGATTCATCTGAACCCTAAAGGAGTGTTTTTCTGGGTCTGAGTGGGGTATGTTCTGGAGGTGGAATCTCGTCTGTATGTACCACCCATCCAGGTGGACACTGTTGGCCTGGCTGTGCTCACCTCATATAACTAGACAGTGACCTGAGGTGAGCGATGGGAAATTAAATACTGTTAAAGGCTAGAGAACAGACCAAGAGAATACTGCTGGGATACTGGTCTGCTGGATTCACACCTGAATTTTTGCAGTTTAGCTGTTCTGGAGAATTGCAGACACCCCTTCAGCGAGCTGTTCCTCATCAAGGTTTTGCCTTCAGAAATGGGGACAACCAAACCTTTCCAAATTCAGGCTTTGGGTTTGTTTTGCTTTTTTGCTGCAAATCTGATGTAAGCAAGAAAGGAAGGGGGTTGGTTCCTTGCCTCTGCCCTTGCAGTCTTCTCAAAGAAAGAGTATAATAATCATTTGCATAGCTCCTGTCTCCTGTTCTCATCGGAGATGGCTGCCTTAGTTTCACCTTCAAGATTAGTTTTACTGCTTTCTTCCCTTCTTTATAAGACATAGTAATGCAAAACCTGCAAGGACTTGGTTTTGGAGGGGGTATTCGGGTGTATTGTCCTTATTGTTTTGAAGATGTCTTCATCTTCCTTTGCAAATTTTCTCCGTAGTAATCATAAGCAGGATTTCCTCTGTTTGAAAGAAAGAAAAATTTAAAAAGGTAAAAAAGGTAGCATTATACTCTTCTCTGGCAGATGATACGTCATCGTGATTCAGGCAAAGCTCCCATTTTCTTTTTACCACCCACGCATCCAAGACAAAACGGGATAACTGGATGCCAGCTCCTTACAAAGATCTCCTTGCTACTGGAGGAGAACTGAGAGTGTTTAATTGTGGAAAAGGGGAAGAGGAGCGAAACTTCTTGTAAAATATGCATATAGGGAGATCCAGTGATCAAATGTGCCCTCATTAGTCATATTCCTTCAAGGCAGAGGAGCTTTTTTACTGCTAAAGATGAAGACAAGTTTTCTTTACATTTTCAGGTGAAATCCTAAATGAAAACAACTGGATTTTGATGTATTTTTTTCAAACTTCAAAATGAAAGTAGGTTGTGAACTTTTATCAGCAAAGATAATTAGGCTTCAAGGAGCTCGGCAAAAGTTGTGCTGGACCTCTGTAGTTTGGGTTTAAATTAAGATTGGATTTATTTTGAAAGATGCTCTAGCTTAGTGGTGTGTTGTTACAGGGGTCAGTATTCTAAAAGCAGTGTCAAGCAGGTGGCCAGAATAAGTTATTGGAAGGTGCTTTTTGACCTTTATATTCCATTAAATGAAATAATTTAGATTAGTAGGTTATGAACTACCTGAGCCAGAGCAAGATGGTTCCAGAAGCAACAGAGAATACTTTTTCTCATGAATAGAATTTTAAATTTCTATCTGTTCTCAAGAATTCCATAAAACAATTTAATAATTGTTTATAAAATTTGAGAGTATGTGGTAGGGTTCCTTTCATAGGAAAGTGCCTGCATATATGGTATCAATAAATAAGGGAGAGAAAATTGCTGTTTTGTCAGGACTGAGATTGTGGCAACAGCAGAAAGGATCATGGAGTTCTGTTCATCGTTGTACCAACAAGGGTAGGCCTCCTTGGCTCATCTGGGTTTTAATCTGGTGGCTCTGAGTTCTGTAGCAGCAGCGTGAGATTTTGGTGGCTCTGTGTAAGGCAAAGCCCTTGCAGAAGCCCTTCTGGCAGCTTCCCGAGTCCTTTGCTGTGATTTAGGTGATTAGGGTGGTGTCTTGCCGGTTGTGTACGCGAGCAGCAGCCCTCTCTCTAGTTAGGGACTGAAACTCAAATTTTCATTCTGGCTAACAATTTCCAGGAGCGCAGCCATCTACAAATGGCTAGGGGAAAAAAAAAGAGAAGTTAATGCTTCAGAATTTTTTTGAGTAGTGCCAACTTGATTTCTTGTCTTGCTTTATTTTTGCATGTAATTGCAGTGAGTGTGGTTGAGATGAAAAAGCTTCCTCTCAGAAACTGAAAAAGAAAAAATAAATGAACTTTTAAAAAATCATAGATTTATTTTTTTTAACTAGAAGTTCCAAAAAGCAATTTCTATCTTACCAAAAGACCGTTTGAGTGGAGTGACAAAGCAATGATCAGCCTTGAAGGGGTCACTGTGGCTCTTTTGATTTAAGTGCTTTCAACAGAACTCCTAATTGCTCCCTCTTACTGGTATCGTTCTCACTTCAGCCAGGTAAATAAATATTAGATGCCATCCTGCTTTCCTTAGTTGTCTTTTTCTCTCAATAATAGGCATTC
>JAOXNH010000067.1:16675385-16687237 GCA_028566575.1 Bartramia longicauda | reverse complement strand
TAGGCATTCTTCCCTATTTAAAGCCTCTGTTCCTAAGGAAATAAATGTAATTACACTGCTGAGACGTTCAAAGAGCTCTCCAAGTTATCATTATTTTTCAGAAAATGCATTACCTTTCTCGTCCTTGTCATCCACTCTTGGAAGAAACATGGCTGTTGCCATGCCACTGTTGCCAAGGGATTGTAATGATGCGTGGAAATCTGGAAGTATTAACACTTTCAAAATCAATTAACAGTCCATCCGACCAGGACTGTTTGTATACTATGGCCAGAAAATTCTTTTGCCAGCTATCGAGACATCTGGTTACTCTCTGTAGAGCTGGCTCTTCGGCCCTGTCCACTCCGGTGGGTTTTTGCTAGAAGGATTTTGGCTTGGAAATAGCAAACAAGGTTAGAAGGGAGGGAGGGGAAAATATGCTTAGTCTCCTCTCTGAAGAGCCTCAGGTTCATCCATGTTGAAACAATTGAATTAATTTGGTTCTGGATAAGTTCTTTTTTTATTAAATGCTCTAGAAGGTGTAGCGTTACCGGCTACAGTTGTTCCTATCTCCTTATTCTGGGAATATCACCTGTGATTTGAGTAAACATGAAGGCTGTGCGGGCAGCCTCTGGATTGTAAGCTTTGTCTCTCATCAGCAACACTGGTCAGGAAATTCCTCTTGCAGTTTTTTTTCAGGGGAGTGAAGAGGTTAGGAAACCTGGAAGGAATTTTTCTAACCTTTCTGACTTTTTCCTCAACAGTTTTCAAACCCGAGGAGCTGCGCCAGGCTCTCATGCCTACCCTTGAAGCTTTGTACCGGCAGGACCCAGAGTCTCTACCTTTTAGACAGCCCGTGGATCCCCAGCTTTTAGGGATTCCGGTGAGTTGGCATTAAAAACAAATACAGAATGTTTTTGTGTTGTGTCTTTGCTCATAGAAACATTTAATTTTTTGTGTACAACATAATATGATCACTTGACACCTTAAAAATAAAGGGTTTTGTGTGTTTTTGAAGGACTACTTCGACATCGTGAAGAATCCTATGGATCTTTCAACCATCAAACGTAAATTGGATACTGGGCAGTACCAGGAACCCTGGCAATACGTGGACGATGTTTGGCTGATGTTTAACAACGCCTGGCTTTACAATCGCAAGACTTCCAGGGTCTATAAGTTTTGCACTAAACTGGCGGAGGTGTTTGAACAAGAAATCGACCCCGTTATGCAATCACTTGGCTACTGTTGTGGGCGCAAGGTACGTGTTCTGGGAATGGAGCTGGGCTCTTCCAGAGAGCTTAGCTTAAATCAGATAAAACGCAGGCTTTGCATACTGTTTTAAAAATTGAAATATTTAATGAAATGGTTGGTGAAAGTTTGGCATTATTATAAGCACGCTAAGAGCTTAAAAACCTCTCAGATAGTGTCCTTTTTGCTGCTGTCCTGTTATCATTGTATTTTTCTCCCTCAGAGAACACCTCTTTTGGCCATAAGCAGTATTAAAATGCTTTGCTTGTTTTCCCTGTCCGTTGCACTACAGAAGTGGTTAGAGGGTCAGCTGTGTCGCTTATATTAAATTAAGAGAGCTGTGCTAATGTATTTACAATAGCTTGGGAAAGTGTGATAAACATAACAATGTGTTACGATATCCGTAAGCGTCAGGTTTGCCTAATAGGTGCTTGATTAACATAAGATTACATTTTAAAACTGCTTTTCTCACTGTTGTTTTGCAGTATGAGTTCTCTCCACAGACCTTGTGCTGCTACGGCAAGCAGTTGTGTACTATTCCTCGCGATGCAGCCTACTACAGTTACCAGAATAGGTAAGTCTTCCATTTTGGGGTTATTTTTCCCCCCTTATTGAAGATGTGAGATCCTTTTGAGTTCTCTGCACATAAAGAGGAGGAGGAGGATTATTAACTTTTTCTTTCCTTGTTGACTAATTCAGGAAAAAGTTATTTTTATATTGTTGCACGCTGTCCTTTTGCAGGTGCCCCTTTAGTTTTCCTGTACTACAGGTTGACACAGACTGTACTGCAGTGTTTGCCCTTAGCCAGCCTGCACCACGCTCCACTTCAGGGGAAGTGCAGTTTTCCATGTTTTCCACAAAATGAGTAGCAGGGTTTGCTGGGAGGGGGGAAGAAGGGCAAAACAGCAAAAAGGCACTGAGAGATCCTGTTCTGGGAGAATTGTAAAAATATGCAGGTTGGTTTTCAAATCAGTGTCAGAATTTGCAAAGTAAAGGATACAGCGATTGATTGCAAGACTTGCTTTCTCTCTTCCTCGTTAGTACTTAATTCTATTTAAATTAGCTTTGAATTAACATTGAAAACTCCCCAGACTCCATAAGAAGCTATGAAAACAATAGATTCTATTTCTTTTTTTTTTTTTTTTAATTAATATTAGGATTTGATTTCTGTATGATTGAACAATTTTTGTAATATTAATTTTCCATGTAATGCTTAAGTCGACAGTGCTCAAAAAACAAAGCAAACTTGGCTTTGGTTTTGGTTGCTTAGATTCCACACACCTCCCCCCCCCAAAAAAAAAAAATTTAAAAACATAAATGGCCTAAGACACAAACTTCCTTTTCCCTCTTTAAACAAAGTTATGGATTGTTTTCCAGAGGCTTGGCACTCTGTAAGTCCTGCCATCTTTGAAGTGGGCAGCAGGCTGTTGTCTCAGTGAGGTTACAGGGCTAATTTGGACAGTTGGTGCCTGTGTTCAGGCTCTCTCGGGGTGATCCCTGTGTTCCCAAACACACTGGGAGGTGGTGCAGGAGCTTTGGGTACCAGCCAGGTGAAGCAGCACCGTGTAGGAGACGGAAACGCGTCGTCCTCCATCGTGTGTTGGGTCTTAGGTGTCCTTTGCGAGGCGTGGAGTATTGACACAAAGGAATGTAAATTCACAAGCTCATAAAAAATTACATACAGCCACTGTGAACTCTGGGGGGGAGTGGGGGGGTGGAAGTTGGTCTGAAGACAAATAAAGCCATTAAAATGTATTTAAAGAGATAGTATTTCAGTTCTGGAATTGGGGATAAAATAACACTTAAATAGCAACTCTCTGTGGTAGAATTTCAAATACTTTTCATATTATGCACCCAGCTAGTACTGTATTGGAAAAAGAATAGCCTCAAAAATAATCGAGGAAGGGGTAGTTTTTCTTTAAGCTACACCTTTTTGAAGTTAGTATTAAATCATGTGGATTACGTGATGGAAGGCAGTGGTGTTTGTGAGGAAGAAGCACAGGGGTGGTGGGGCCGTGGGTTCCTCTGGACTGGGTAATGCAAAATTTCCATTTCCTACCTGTAATAAATCTGAATTTAGTCTAAAAGGGTAGTACTAAAAGGGAGGTGATTTCTCTCGGTGTCAGTAGGCCAAGCACGTGGAGATTTCTTTTCACCCAGATGTCTTGAGAAAGGGCTGGGGATTGGGGATTTGGGGTGGTTTTGATTTGGGGGGCAGGGGTGATGTATTTGGACTCTCAGACCATAGAAAGCTGTTACTGATCAGCTGTATTGCTCTAAATCAGTCAAATTAACTGTCCCCGTGACAGTCATCTTCAAATCTTAGATTTTTCTGAACTGAATAGCAAATTCAGTTCAAGGCCGGGCTGGATGGGGCTTTGAGCAACCTGGTCTGGTGGGAGGTGTCCCTGCCCATGGCAGGGGGTTGGAACAGGGTGGTCTCTAAGGTCCCTACCGACTCTAACCATTCTATGAAATTAGTGAAAAAACCAATTCTGTGGTTCTAGCAGATCTTTAATTGGTCAAATGTTCCTGTCATTTTCCATTTACAAAACAGACAAAATGGGATGTGCTTGAAGTCCAGCATATCCTGAACTTCATCACAACTAAGAATATTTAGACGTGATTGAATAAATAAACTCTGGCACTACAGTTCAATGATTAAAAGTTAATTATCTGGTATAGAACTTACAGGCTTCCATAGTAAGGCAGAAGTTTACGTTAAAGTAACTCTTCAGAAAATACACTTCACGTGTGACTATCCAGTTGAGAAAACTGATCAGTATTCCGTATCAGTACTAGCATCCAGTTACTAATTTAGGATTTCCTTTGAATGCACTTAATTACCGGTGGAATTTCACCTGTTAAGGCAGAGATGGAGCATTTTCTGGACTTTGGTATTGAGCCGTAATGTTTTAGTCTTTGATAAATGGGAATCAGTCACCTGAACAGTCTGCATTTGAAAAGCTTTTCGGTTTTGATGTGTTGCAAGAAGTACATTCTTTGGATTTTCTATGACTCTTCCAACTAGAACATTGTATGCTTTCCATGGGTTTTGTGGAACATTTGTAGTGACACGCAAAAGTCAATGGATTACAAGCCAGTCTCCATTTCTAAGGCTCCATATTCATAATAAGTTACAGCTATTGTTTCACCCTGGTTATTTCATGGACAAATGTTCATGGTCTTTAACTGATTCATTTTCACTGTATTTCAATTTTTATTTCCTCATTTTAATATCATGGTTTAAGGCTTGACTCTTGCTAGCGTTACGCTTTGGTTTTGCAGCCTGTGAAATCCCGTGCTCCCGTTTGGATCTGGGATTCCTGGAGCATGTGCTTAACACGCTGCTGAGCCGCAGGGCTCGTCCCTGCGAGACCGAGCTTCCCGCAGCTCCGGTGCCAATGGAGGGTGAAATACCTGGGCTCGTGGAGCTCCTTAGGTTTCTGCTGTGTAAATCCAATACAGAGGGCAGCCTCATTGCTCAGTTTCACGAGTGCTTTGAAAGCCCATAGATTATTCTGAAAATGGATCAGAATTAACCATTTTTGGGGATTGTTTAAATGGAGCAAAGTATTAATAGGAGCCTTGGCTGGATTTTTCTGACTTCACGCTCTTGCGTCTGGGTCCTCCTGTGTTTCAGTCCTTCCCAGCCTGACTCTGCAAATGAGCAACCTTGTTAGCAAGGAAAATAATTAGTGGTGGTTTTTAATTGAAGATAAATTTAAAGACGTACATTATAGAAAAAAAATGACATGGGACAATGTGTAGAAGGGTATAAAATTCTAAATCTGTTTTATATGAGCTTTTTTGAAATACATTAGGTGATGCTGTATCAGTTTAGGGGTATGAGGCAAGAGGCAAGTGAGGCAAGAGGCAAGTGAAGTCAGTGTAAATGAGATGTGCAGGGTCAGTATCCACTCCCAAAATTCTCTTGTAATATTACACTGTAATAACCTTAATATATTTATCGTTCCCAATGATTACAAATTAATGGAAATTTTTAAATTTTTTTTCTCCTGGCCTTGTTCTCTTGCGTTATCAGTTCCAAAAGCCCTGTTTTTCCCTTGGGAGGGTGATGTGTTTAAATCCTAGTTGAGCTGACCCAGGAGAAGTCAAATCACCGGCGGTGTAACTGGTAGCAGGCTGGCAAGCAGCCCTCTGGGCCGGGAGCGTGGCGTTTGGCTTCCCGTGGTGGCTGTCAAAGTGGCAGCTGCCGTGCTGCCGAGCTGGTTACGTGGGTATGTCAGTATGGGCTGTATTAACTAGAATAAAATACACCTTTTTCCTCTCTTGTGTCAGTCCCACAGTAGAGAGGATTCAATGTGCTGCTGCCTTTAAGTAGTTCTTGGCCAGCAGAGTGGCTCTTGGAGCCTGAGCCAGCTGGCTGAGTTTGCCAAAGTTTTCAGGCTCTTGGAAATCAGGCTTTTGGTAACACACGGACCTGGCTGGGGCCCGGGGAGGACGCAGATCATTACACAGCACGGCTTTTCCCCCATTCACCGGGAGCTGCCAAAGGACCCGCTCCCGCTCACTCACTTTGACAAACCTGTAGTTGGTGACACAACAGCCGGTGTTGTGCCACAGGAGGAAATTCCGAGCCATACGTTTCCATACCTGCCCATAAACGGCTTTTATTGTCTCCAGGGATGCACAGCCTTGGAGACGTCACCTGGATTACAGTAGTTTTAAGTGTATGAGTATGTGTTTGGAGGGGCAAGCTGCCGGATTTACTGATCTCCATCCCTTCGGTTGTTGGTTCATTGTGACGTGGAGTCTCGTTTTGATGCCTTTGATACTGACCATTCTGACGGTTGTAGCGTTTGAGCACTAAACCTGCCTTTGACTCTGCTGCCATTGCTGCTTATACTCTCTCACTCCTGATCCTCCATACAGCTCCTTTATTTTGATGACCCTTTGTGGCCTTCCTGCATTTTACAGCTGTGGCCTCTCTTTGTTACCTTTGTTCATGTGTGAATTCATATCCTTTCCAAACGTTTAGCCTCCTTGTTTTTTTTTTTATTATTATTATTATTATTTTAATGACCCTGACAACTTTGGTTCCAGTTCATCTGAAACAAACAAAAAATAACCACCCAAAAAAAAAACCAACACCCCAAAATCTGTGTAACCTTGATTTTATTTTTTTTTTCAAATGCAGATTGTATTTTTATACAGTTGTATTCCAATTTACTCAGCTTGGTTTGTTAAACTGCAGTATTGGTTTTGCTGAGTGTAACT
Source organism: Bartramia longicauda (assembly GCA_028566575.1). Taxonomy (NCBI): domain Eukaryota; kingdom Metazoa; phylum Chordata; class Aves; order Charadriiformes; family Scolopacidae; genus Bartramia; species Bartramia longicauda. The sequence continues at coordinate 16,680,772 of JAOXNH010000067.1, read as the reverse complement.
TGGATTGGCTCTTGGTCTAGAGACCAAAAAATTGTACCTAGACTCATATTCCGATTTGTAAAGCTTAATTCCACGTCTTTAATGTACCTGATAAATATATTGTATGTATGTACAATATTAAATGTTGTTCACATATATACATATATTGTACTTGTGTAGATAAATGGCTGGAAACTCTGACCCATAATTGCATTTCTGTTAAATGTTTGTCTAGAGTATGGATTTGGTTTCATTTATATTAAATAATATTATTTGAGCAATTGGTCACATTTAATCTTATAGTCAAATAACTTTTGAATTTAATATTTTTATAGCTTTTTTTTCAATACCAAGTGTTTCTGCTTTTGCAGTTTCTACTGACAATCAGTAAATGCTTTCAGCATATTTTCCAATTACTTAAATCTGTAATAAATGTGTTCTTAAAGCTTTTTGACAGGCTGGTTTTACCCAAAGGAAACTCAATCAGCCGCAAGCCTGCAATCAAAGAGCTTTTTTTTTTTTTTTCTTTTTCCTAAGTAATGCAAATCAAATCCAAATTCTTAAATTTGAAGCCGACACAAACGTAGCGCTTGGTAGCTACTTCCTTAATCCTCCCCAAATTTTGAATTTGACTCCCGACGACTTGTTAGTAACTGTGTGAAATGAGACCGAATGCTAATCTGTGCTTTGCCTTGGCTTTCTGCTCTGTGTTGTCTTGGTGTTTGCGTCTTACCTCTTACGTCTGTGCTGTTTGTTCCCTCCCCTGTTCTCTAATCCTGCCCTCCCCTCTGTTCCTCCTCATTGTCCACACTGACCCATCAATCAACCAACAACGCCCCCCCTTTCGTCGTGGTGATCTGCCCTGCTCTGGTTGGTGGCTCCGTGCTTGGGTGGCTGTATGTTGTGCTGGACCAGTTCACCCAAATATGGCCTTCTTGCTGACAGGTATCACTTCTGTGAGAAGTGTTTCACTGAAATCCAGGGGGAGAATGTCACCCTGGGTGATGACCCTTCCCAGCCTCAAACGTAAGTCGCTTCCTTGTCTTCTTCACGACACCTTTTTAAATAGGAGGGGTGATGTGTAATCCCCATTTGATAGTAAAACCCTGTGGCTGGTGGTGGGGAAATGCCTGTTTTTTTACTAATGGGAGGTTTTTCCAGTAACACATAACGTTTATTACTGTGTTGGGTCTGTTAATCTGCCCAACAGTGTCACTTGTGTCCGGTTGTGCTACTCAAGCGCTGCCTGTGGACGGGGTACAGGGAGTGGCAGACACTGGATAACGTGGTTGGAAGGGGCAGGGGAAACAGAAGCTGTGTCAATAAATGTCACTAATCCATTATCTCTTCAAATAAAAGACTTTGGCTAATCCTGATGTCTCATCTTTTTGAAGCACAGCTTGTGTTTATGAAACCAATGGCTTGGCTTTAACTTGGCCAAAAAATAAGATGTCCTAAGATTTATGAAAAATACAAGTTGTTTTGGAAGGTGGCTGCTTTACTGACGACAGCTTCCCATGTTCTTCATGATTTTAAATATATGTGTATACCAGGGTACCTCTTATTCTGCTTTTAATTTGCACGGGAAGTGATAATATTTTCTGTAGCTTAAAATAAAATGAATTGTTTTCTCTGAATAGAAAATAAATACCAATATGCTTTCTTCAGACATGAGGTTTGTTCATTTGCTGCAATTCAGAGAAGCATGATAATGTCTTGGCCTCTGATAATAAAGGTACTACTGAGTTTTCATATTAACTCTTTGTCTCTAGAACCATCTCTAAGGATCAGTTTGAAAAGAAGAAAAACGATACACTAGATCCAGAGCCGTAAGTACCAGACCCTTGTTTTCCTTAAGATAATCTCATCACTTTGACTTGCCCTTTAGCCAGCACTTCAGTGTAATTCATTATTCTGGCAGTGAATAGTCTTCCTTTTCCCCCATCTCTGCCCAAACGAGCTGCAGAATCATTCTCTAGAGTTCGTAGCACAGCGTATGAATTTGGTGTCTACCACTGGTAATCCAAGACAAAAATACCAGCCTGTTTTAATGGCAGTTGTGTTGATTTGGGGAACTCCTAAGGTGTGGTCTGAAAATGGCCCTCGGTCGTATAGAGCCTTTCCACCAAGCCCTGAGTACCTGTGGGCGAGTTCTGCGTTTCCTCTGCTGCTTTAGCTAGACTTAGAAAACCCCTTTTTTCTCCTCACTTGAGTACTTGGCCCACTGAAAGATCCATCCTTCTCCTTCACGTTCATTACCCTCGGGAAATTCAGTAAAAGCCAAGTTGAACATTTCTTTAGTAGCGATGTGCTACATTTCCTAATGTCCTTAACTGGCTGAAACGAGATTTTATCTTACTCCCACTTCGTTCTCTGGCAGTTTGATACACAATAAGTTTTGTTTCCTTTTCTCATCTTTGCAAATGCTCACCAGAGCTCCTCCCCCAGACCTTTAGAGGTAGGCTGAGGTAGACCCTCAGTGCTCTGGGCTTCAAAACCAATGTTGCAATCTTGGCTTGATCCAACAAAAGAACTTTGATGTACTATTTTGACCCAAAAAAAAGGCCTCACCGAAAAAACAAAACCTATAACAGACCCAGGCAGGTGAAGACAAGTTAATACATGTTTTCTGGGCAGAGTGATTCACGAGTGACTAGTTTCTACATTTACAGTAAGTTGAGCAACCGTTTAGTCAGCTCCTGGTTGGTGCAACAATTGAAAACTCAATCTGTGGAGGTATTGTCGGAGCAGAGCCTGCAAAGCTGGGAAAACTCGGAACTCGGCTCAGAAAAGGATAGAAAAGACCCAGAAAAAGTTGTATATGACAGCCCATTTCACATTTTTAAACTAGTTTCACATTTCATACATATATATATAATGCGCACGTGAAATTGATAGATGTATATCTGAAGCTATTCTAATGAGGTGGGGTTTTTTTATAACTGGCACATAAATTGAGGCTGCTGAGGTCGATTCGGTTCTTGGCAGAGGGTTGGAAAGCCCTTCTTTCTTGCTGAATTGTGGGAAATGACTTGCCTACCAACAGAAGTGATTGGCTGCTGTTTTTTCTTCTCAGGTTTGTTGACTGCAAAGAGTGTGGTCGGAAGATGCACCAGATTTGTGTATTACATTATGATATTATTTGGCCTTCAGGGTAAGATGTTTGTTGGTGTTTTTTTACCCCTTGTATAACGTGACCAATGTAGTTTGTAGCATTAAGACTTTCTGCCTTTCCTCTTTAATGTGCAGTCGCTGCCCTTAACAAACCGATTATAAAAGGACAAAGTAGGCTTTAATTCCCTCAAAAATGGAGAGATATAAACTGTTCAAACACAGAGAAAAATATCTCATACTCTGATATTTAAATTATGGGTTCAGAGGTTGGGTTTAAGTGAGCCCATAATGGATTTATGCTAAATTTTTGGCAATTTTTTTTTTCTCAATAGGTTTGTCTGTGATAACTGTCTGAAGAAAACTGGTAGAACACGTAAAGAAAACAAATTCAGTGCTAAAAGTGAGTTTTATATTTCTATTTTCATTTTTATCTTCAGCTTTCATCCTCTCCCTGCCACGCCTAATAGCTTTTTGATTGAGACTTTCTGTTGTCACGACGGACAGCACAGGAACATCTGCAAAACGGGGAGTAGCATAGCCCAAGGCTTTCGTAGCTGTTGGAATTTTAATCAACATTTTAAAGAGCTGCTCTGTATGTGTTTGTGGTCAGTCTTAACGCCGCTTGAGGAATTTGGCATCTATATCTACTTTTCTAAGATTAAAATAAAAAAGGGTGGGGGGACACAATAGAGGCCCCCGCACCCCCGGCCCCGCCGCACGGCAGGTGCGGGGCCGCACCGCAATCGCCCCGTCGGCGGACGGGGCCGGGGCGTCTTTCCCGGTCTCCCCGCACGGCCGGGGGCCGCAGCCTCACCCCAACCCCGCAGCAGGAACCGGGGGGTGTCCCGGGAGGGGTTCAGCCCCGATTCCCTCCTCTCTGCTCCGCTCTGGTGGAGATTTCGTTGATTTTCGGCTGCCCGGGCAGGTCGATCCCCTGAGCTACCGAAAACTGCTCCCCGCCGCCGTCTCTAGGACCGCTTTACCCGTGGGTCTCCAGGGGAAGGGACCCAGGACCCTCCGGCCATCTCCCCCTCACCTCCCTCTTCCTCTGCCGGGACCCTCTGGCGTTTCGGGGAGGGTTTCAGGGGCGTCCCGTCTCCTTCCGAGCCCCGCGTAGGGCAGCCGACCCCCGCACCCACCCGTCCCCCCGGCAGCCGTTCCGTTGCCACGGCGGCTTTGGCGAAGGCCGGGGGTGTCCCCAGTCCCCCCGGGCCCAGACCCTGCCGCCGCCGGGCTGAGCCCCCAGCCCCGACGGGGCGCGCAGTGGGACGCGGTCCCCGAGCCCCGCAGTCTGCCCGGCGGCCAAGGGCCCTTCTCCCCTTCCCCAGGCTCCTCTCCTCCAGGCTGGGCTCTGGCCCTGAGCTCTCCCTTCTATTCCCATCCCAAATTTCCCGAGGGCGATGGGTACCCGCTCTGCTCCCTTATCCTCCAGCATCACCCCGGCCCGGAGGGGATGCTCGGCCTCCCCCCGCCCCAGCCCGGGAGATGAGACGGGCAGCTCGCCCCAAATCAGCCCCTCGGCGAAAACACACGGTGTGGAGGGAGGAAGGCTGGGGATGGGGCCACTTCTCTCCAAAACATCTCCTCTTGATGCGCTTTATTTACCTCCTCTTGTCCCAAAGCAGCCCACACCCCCTTCCCTCTCTCTCAGCATCTCCAACAATTTATTTTGTCTCATTAAATTTAATTAAGAACGGAGTAGGTGTTCCATATTTAATAAAAAAAAAAAAAAGGGGAAAAAAAAATAAAAAATAGAGCAGGGGCATAATAACCTCCAAGAGGACTAAAATAAAGAATTGCTATTCAGATGCGGGCAGCCACAGTGCAATTTTTTATTACTCTTTTTTTTTTTTTTTTTTTCAGTGTATTTTTAAGAGCATCTAAGCACACACACATAAAAAGCTAGAAGGCATGCATTCCGGAGTTATTCCTATGCATATCCCTGCAATAATTTTCCGCTTTCCTTCGATAAAATTGCCAAATAATAATGAATCATTTCATAAATAATGGGTTTAGAAGCTTATCAGGGCAGGCGGGCCACTGCTGGGGTTTTATCTCTCTCGGCCACATTGCAGTAGTGTTCCGCTCTCCATACTAAATAGGAAACTGGACGTGATGTGGAATTAGAGCCTCCCCAGCCGAAGCCACCCAACACTTACTACAAATATAGCCGCCATGCCTAGGCCACAAAATGGCTCCACTCACTTTTCCCAATGAAAAGCAAATGGTGAGTAGGGAGAGGAATCCGGCCCCGCAAGGGGTCGGGGGGCGGTGGGTTGGGGTTTTTTGGGGGG
>JAOXNH010000067.1:16655369-16670129 GCA_028566575.1 Bartramia longicauda | reverse complement strand
GGAGAGAATCATTCATGACTACAAGGTTTGCTACTCTTCACTTCCTGAATTAAGATTTGTGGGCTTTTCATTTGAAGGTAGCTCATACTGTTTCATAACACCTGAAACTGTGGGAGCGTTGTACAAGGGGGTTTATTCTCACCCACTGTCTTCATTTTCTTAGATTTTCAGACTGAAAATTCCTTAGGTTTTGGTTTCTGCATTAATACAAGGGTGCCAGAGCCTGCCTTCGCCTACTTGTCTTGCACCGCAGTCTTCGAGGCAAGGAAGTATGGTACTTGTTAAGGGTTATGGAAGCTGTTTGCTTCTGGTGATGCTGGAGGATCAGGTGGAATACTGAACCTCACCAGTATGAAATAAAATAAATAAAAAATGCTTATAAATCAGCTTCTTCACTTGAAGAGGAAAAAGGATGATTTTCATAATTGGAGAATATCACACACTTACCCGAGGAAATAAGTCAAAGATGGCAAAGGAAGCATTTGCCACTCCTTACATACTAAAATTTACAGGAATTTCTTAATGGTAGTGAGCGTGCTGGAAAAAATTAATGTTTTGATTGCAAGTGACAGTTACTAAATGTGTGGAACAGCACAGCATATAGCAAACCTTGTCATCTGATGCAGCGTGGCAAAGAGCTAGAAAATCTGTCTCTCTCCTAATAAGGTGGTCTTGAAATGGATCTGAAGAAGAAAATTAGCTACTCTTGCATGTGCTTGTTAAATGCAGTGCACTTAAAAAACCACCTCCAGGTAAAACAGGTAAAATACCTGTTCCTTCTCAGAATACCTGTTCCTCTCACTGGTCCCCCCAGTCTTTGTGGCCAGGTGGACCACAGAGCTTCAGCCAGCGGCCAGCGAAGGACACGGGCTGCACACCATCCCCCTTCCACAGCCAGACTTTATTTAATATTCCTGTCTGTAACGGCTGGTGCCTTCAGAGGTTCTTCCTGGAGTTACTGGGATTATTGCACAGACGGGGCACAGCCCAGACACGTGCACTGAAGTGCTCATGGACTTTCAAATTTATAAGGAAAAGGATGAGACCCACTTGCTGTCACTAGACCAGCTCCTGCGCTTGACTAGGACCGATGTAGGAGAAGCTAAGTGGTGTAGGCTTCATTTTTAATTGGTGTAATTACCAGGGAGGGGTTTGTTATGTTTTCCAGGGGTATCTTAGTCTCTCCCATCGTGTCAGGAGCAGGAACCGGTGGTGTTTTGGAGGTTCAGGAGACCCTCAGCGGGTGTCTGTCCAAGATGAAGCAGGGACTGGGCTGGTACCAGTATTGCCAGGCTGGTTTTTGAGCTGTGCCCAGCAAAGGAGACCTGCCAGGAGCGGGCCCCGGGCTGTCAGGAGGCACAGCAGCCCTGCATCATGGCTCTGGTCCTCTCCTCTGTCCTAAGTGGTCTTCGTTTATTTATTCTTGGTATTGTGTGATACACTCTGCAGGACATCTTCAAACAAGCAACCGAGGACAGGCTGACAAGTGCCAAGGAGCTGCCTTACTTTGAAGGTGATTTCTGGCCCAATGTGCTGGAAGAAAGCATTAAGGAGTTGGAGCAGGAGGAAGAGGAAAGGAAAAAGGAAGAAAGCACTGCAGCGAGTGAAACAACAGAGGTGAGAGAACTTTGTGCTACATTTCCTTCTGGCTCACAAAGCCGACAGTTAATGCTTCAATAAATGAGAGAGTTCAGATGCAGAAAACTGGGAAAGAAGGTCATTCACATCAGACGTTAAATCAGGGTTCCCTTTAATGGGAATTTCTGGTTTTTTTCTTGGGTAACAGATACACTGGTGGCTTCGTTTGGCGTTGGGGTTTTTTTGATAGAATCAGAAGTCATTTGTGTCAGTTCAGCATCTCTGTTCCCAGAGAAATCTGTTAAGCTACTTTTGGATTGCATCACCACGGCTACATTTGCTTGCAGTCCTTTGGCTGAGCTTCTGCTTCACACCTTTGCAAATCACCTTCCGTATTTGCATTTTGAAAGATGCTGTATTTTTCAAAGCTGAATTTAATTTTGCTGTTATTTGAGCAAAGGTACTTGCAGTACCTTGGAACGGTAGGGGGTTGAAAATCTAAAAGTATTTCTGTCAAGCTTTGCCTTGGTGTGAAATGTTGGTCCTGGTGGCGGTGTTCCTTCACCAGCCTTCTCTCTCTCTGTTTATTAAAACAAAACTTTCTCAGGGTCCTGGCCAGAATTTCATTATTCATTTTTATTTCTGTCTTGATTGTATCTGTATCCAAGTGGCCTTAGCGCTTTGATACTGTCCCTTTTACGTGTGATTTGCAGTAAGGGGTTTTGAAAATAAGTAAGAGTAGGAAAATCTGAAGTCTGGCAGATCGAGGTGGAACCAAAACCTTTATCTGGGAATGGGCTCTGTTCCGATGCCGTGACAATCTGCTTACGGTTTGTGTTACCTGTGATTGGTGTGGAGCAATAGACCTTCATCCATCCCTTCCATTATGTCAACAAATTCCTTCTATTGAACGATAGCAGCTCCTTCAAAGCCAATATAGTTTGTTGCTATGGGTTTGGTTTTTTTATGGAACCACAAAGTTAATGGTTTTCACCTTGTTCCTTTTGAATGTAATTTTCTAATATTGAACTATTTCAACAAATACAGTGGTATAACAGTAACTGGAAGACAGGGCTTGGAGTTTAAGTCCCCTCTTTTGCTGACAGGATCGCTTTCAATAAATCACAGCATGGCCTTCCAGTGAAACCTCTGCATCTAAGAGGGGGCAAAAAAGGTGTTTTTTAAAAAGCCCAGAATAGTTAACTGTGAAACCCATCCAAGGTGTGTGCCTAAAGTGAGAGGATGCGGCCTTGGCTGGTAACATCCCTGCGCTCCCACTGAACGCCACTGACATTGCTTGGGGTGGAGGTGGAGGAACAAAATCTCCATCCACATTGCTAAGATGCCATCTGAAAATCCAACAAAAAAACCATAACAGTGTGATCTTTGCCACTGGGCTCAAAAAAAGAGTGAAATTAAAAGCCTGAGAACTCGTCCAGTCACTTTATGGAGGAAACTATGTCCAGCGATGCGCATCTCCACCTGCAGAAGCACGTGATGAATCTTTGCAGTTTGTCGTTGAGATGGTACCGATCGTATCTATCTCTTCTTAATTTCTTACTATATAACTTTGTATATGTGGAGAGAGAGCTGCTTAAAAGTCAACATGTGCTGCCAGTATCAGTTAAAGAGGGGATAAATATTCAGCAGTTCTTGAAAAAGGCTCTGAAGGGACAGGGCTCACTGAGTAATGGTGCCATCGGCGTCTCTGGCAAACCTGGCAGAATATGTCAAATGCCATCAAAATGAAGTAGGACAAAACCCATCTCACAGCTGCTTAAAACATCTTGGAACAGCTTTGTAGAATTGACCAAATATGACCTTGTTAAAGGTGGAGTAGAAAGAAAACTTAAATTTATACTATCAGCTAAGTTTCAAACCATTCTTTAAATTTTAAACGTATTTCTTTAAATTTAAAGATCTGTATTATGCACTAGAACATATAAGCAAAGAAGGATGTGCCCTAATTCCATCAGGGTGGTAGAAAATTTAGGGGAAAAGGAGTCAAGATATGAATATACAATAGCTCATTCCTGAATATCTTCAAATCACGTAGAGCTCTGTCTGCTTTCCCATAAAACAGTATAATTTTAATTTTCCAAACAGGTTTGGTCAAAAAGTAAATAAAATTAGTTACAGAAAAGCCAAGATTGGACAGGGAATTTCTGTCTAAGCCTAATTAATGGAATAGAAGGATGGCAGCAGTTATATATAGAATTGCTTTCTTTGGTTGGAATATTTTTGTTTTCTTTGAATAAATATGCTTGTGGATAAACCCTGGGGTTTCTTGTACACAGTGTTCACGAAACTTTCTTGCATCTGTGTGTGTGTGTATATATATATATATCTCAGAGTATTTTAGTAGCTTATTTTTAATATTACGATAACCAACATTCTAGCAGTTAGAGAGGGGATCTTTCCTGAGCGGCAGGCTCCCCGCTGAGGGCTTGGCTTTTCATTTTTCAAGGACATGAGAAGTGGAAAAGTTATTTCTGTTTTCACAGGTCACCTAAATAGCATCATTTGCTATTTTTTACTCTCTTTACTTACCTCTAGTATTCGGGATATGGTCACTGTGGTCTACAGCGGTGTAATTTGGACACAAGTGAAGATTTGAGGGATTTGATTTTATTTTCTTGGAGCAAGTCTTCAGAATGGAGAATTATGTATATTCTGTTAGTTTCAAATCCTGCATGTTCTTATCTGTGTGCCAGCCCTGCATTGGGTAAATAAAAACAAACAAAAAATTACATCTCAAGCAAGTGTGTGAAACTCGAAATGCACAGCAAAGCAAAATACTGCACTTCTGGAGGTTTTCTTTTAAAGTCCCTTTTATTTGTAACTCCCGTTATCAAATATCTATAGGATCCTGTAAAGAAAGCAGGGGAAGGTGAAGTACAGTGTTTGAGAAGGGAAAAAATAAGTGTAAGATAGGAATTATTTAATGTATATGCATACTTTAAAAATCTATTTTTAAACAGCGTTTGAATTTGTTTCCTTGCCAGTTTGGCTTTTGATTTTTCCTGGAAGATAGGATATATTTAACACAGGAGGGCTGATTTGCAGGCCTTGGAACAAAGTTCTGTTACTGCCAGCAGAAGCGTTTTGCTCTCGGCTGCAGGGAGTGGGAGAGGGCTCTGTAAAGCCTGACGTCTTTCCTTTGCCTCTGTTGCAGGGAAGCCAGGGCGACAGCAAAAACGCCAAGAAAAAGAACAACAAAAAAACCAACAAGAATAAGAGTAGCATCAGCCGAGCTAACAAGAAGAAACCCAGCATGCCCAACGTGTCCAACGATCTGTCGCAGAAGCTGTACGCCACCATGGAGAAGCATAAAGAGGTACTGGCAAAATACGCTGCCTGAAGAGAGGATGTTATCCCTGTAAATCCAGGCGTGATCATAGTCAGAACTGAAAAATCAAGAGGAGTAAAGCTGGTGATTGTGCTAGAGTTTTGTCTGTTGTGTAATGACATACTGGAAGAGATTAACCTGAACTAAGTTAATTAGATAACCTTTATAGCACACCATTACTGCAACAGAACACGAGCTTTTTTCCTGCAAGATGATCTAACCTCATTGATTTGAAGTTTATTCTTTTTCCCCCGTTTATCCGCAGGTCTTTTTTGTGATTCATTTACACGCTGGGCCTGTAATTAACACTCTGCCTCCCATTGTGGACCCTGATCCATTACTTAGCTGTGATTTGATGGATGGGCGAGACGCCTTCCTCACCTTAGCCAGAGATAAGCACTGGGAGTTCTCCTCGCTGCGCCGATCCAAGTGGTCCACGCTCTGCATGCTGGTAGAACTGCACACCCAAGGGCAGGATCGCTTTGTCTACACGTGCAACGAGTGCAAACATCACGTGGAAACAAGGTGGCATTGCACTGTCTGTGAGGTAGGTGTATATCACCAGAGCCTTCTGCTCTCTCTTGCCCTACAGCCAACCTTGATTGAGCAATACCTCCCCAAAAAAACGAAGTTCCTCCAAATTAAGCCTGTCCTGATAAAAGGGCTGCTAAGCCTGAAGGGAAGGTGGCTACCTCTTCTTCTAGAGTAAGTGCCTTTAATTTCTTGACATGTAAAACACCAGTACTCTGGAATGGCTGTCATTTGTCCCACTGTGGCTCCTCTACTTAGACTTTTTAACTTAATATTAAAGAACTTTAGGCCTGGCCGGTAGGTGTGACTGTGTCAGACTGCTCTGACTCTGCAGGGCGCTGTCTCACCCACATTCATGGATGTCCAGGAGAAAAGTTAGCGTATCTTCCTGCAAAGTGGCTTTTCTTCCGTGGTGGTCCGTGTCGTGAGGAGCGCAGCCGGCGCATATCCAGGCCACCGCAGAGCTGGGCGAGGAGGCTGCTGCCACTCTTCATCCTTGTCTCTTTGGCCCAGCGTTAGAGGGTGCCTGCCTTTCAGATCAGCCCAAATAATTGCTTCCTAACCTGGCTCAGTGCTTTTAACGACTAGTCCTTTTACAGCATAGATCACTTCCACTCAACTCTGCTAGAGAGCAATTATGCACGGAGTTACACCGGTGGACCTGAGGAGGAGAAGTAGCTTCTGCAGGGTTTGGGATGACCTCTGGCTGTAGCTGAACCCAAAAAAAATTGTGACTAAGTGCAGCCTAGTTTTCACACCGCCAGTTACTGCCAGGTCTGTGGTGGAAGAGCCTTAATTAATCCCTCTGAGGAAAGCATTGAACGGGGCTTCTTGAGGCAAGGCTGCAGGAAATGGATCGTACACACCGGGGGAATTGAGTGGTGGAAGGAGGGATGGCTTTAGGTGTCTTCTGGGTACTGCTGTGTAAGGAGTGCCCTTCCTCCAGCAAAAAAAGGTCAGGGCAGTGAAAATGCAGGTGTGTGAGCAGGTTTTCAGATCAGTCTTAGCATGAAACTTGCACTCGATTTGAGGGTCGTCTTAGAGGTTAAAAAATACCTATTTCAGGGTAGTGATTATTAGTCAGTAATTGCAGTAAGAACAGCAAAATGGAGAGCCAAACCCTGTTCTATAAGCACTGGCAAACGTTTGTCTGGAGGTTTTGGCTCTCCTCGTGTAGGTACCCCAGACATCACAGAAGAGTAAGCAGGTTCCTATCATCAAAAGGGAAAAACCAAAAAAAAACCCACCCAAACCCTGCAAGATATTTTAATGTAATAGAAAGAAGACACAGCTACAGCCCCTTTTTGTGGTGTTACCTGCCGTAGCCAAGACTTGTGATCACAGGCTCGCTTTGCTGCGGCAGCCGAGGTGGCTGCTGGCCCGGTCCCTGCCCCAAAGGTCCTCTCCCTCTGCCGTGGTGACTGGGCAGCTCTTCCCAGCGCGTGGCTGTTGTCCTGCTTTTCCTCTGCTGTGTGTCTGCACCCACTAAAAACCAAAGTGGGCTCCCACAGCAGGCTCCTGATGCTCGCCCAGCACGGCAGTTCCTCTCCTGCTCTTTTCCTGGTAGGGCTAGTGATCTCTAGACAACTGAATCCCGGGTTTTCTTTGCTTTTGCAGGACTACGACCTCTGCATTAACTGCTACAACACTAAGAGCCATGACCACAAGATGGTTAAGTGGGGCCTGGGTCTGGACGATGAGAGCAACAGCCAAGGAGAGCAACAATCCAAGAGCCCCCAGGAGTCGCGCCGACTGAGCATCCAGCGCTGCATTCAGTCCCTCGTCCACGCCTGTCAGTGCCGCAACGCAAACTGCTCCTTGCCATCCTGCCAGAAGATGAAACGGGTTGTCCAGCACACCAAGGGCTGCAAGCGCAAGACCAACGGTGGCTGTCCGGTGTGCAAACAGCTCATAGCTCTTTGCTGCTACCATGCCAAACACTGCCAAGAGAACAAATGCCCCGTGCCATTCTGTCTCAATATCAAACACAAGCTCCGACAGCAGCAGATCCAGCATCGCCTGCAGCAGGCTCAGCTCATGCGCAGAAGGATGGCCACCATGAACACCCGAAACGTGCCTCAGCAAAGTTTGCCTTCTCCTACCTCAGCAACGCCTGGTACCCCTACGCAGCAGCCAAGTACACCGCAAACGCCGCAGCCTCCTCCCCAGCCCCAGCCTTCCCCTGTAAGTATGTCACCGGCCGGCTTCCCCAGCGTCTCCAGAACTCAGCCCCCCACTACTGTTTCAACAGGAAAACCCGCAAACCCGGTTTCCGCGCCTCCGCCTCCTGCTCAGCCCCCGCCGGCCGCCGTGGAAGCGGCTCGGCAGATCGAGAGAGAAGCTGCCCAGCAGCAGCAGCAGCTCTACAGGGTCAATAACATCAACAATGGTTTGCCTCCTGGTCGCCCGGGACTAGTAAACCCGACAGTGGGTTCAGTGAACCAGATGCAGCAAGTCAGCATGAATGTACCCCGGCCCAACCCTGTGAGCGGCCCCGTGATGTCCAACATGCAGCCCGGGCAGTGGCAGTCGCCCCCGATGCCGCAGCAGCAGCAGATGCAGCCAGGAATGGCCAGGCCGGTTATGCCGATGGCAACGCCGCAAGCGGTGGCTGGGCCAAGGATGCAGGGCGTGCAGCAGCCGCCGCGCAGCATCCCCCCCAATGCACTTCAGGACTTACTGAGGACCTTGAAATCGCCCAGTTCTCCCCAGCAGCAACAGCAAGTTCTTAATATTCTTAAATCCAACCCTCAGCTTATGGCAGCTTTTATAAAGCAAAGAACAGCCAAATACGTGGCTAACCAGCCCGGGATGCAGGCGCAGGCGGGCATACAGCCCCAGCCGGGGATGCAGCAGCCGCAGACCGGCATGCAGCAGCCGGGCATGCACGCTCAAGCAGGATTGCAGAACATGAACGCCATGCAAGCGGGAGTGCAGAGACCGAGCGTTCCTCCCCAGCAGCAAGGGATAGGAGCTATGAATCCCCAGGGCCAAGCGATAAACATCATGAACCCCGGCCACAACCCTAGCATGGCCAACATGAGCCCGCAGTACAGAGAGATCCTGAGGCGGCAACTACTGCAGCAGCAGCAGCAACAGCAGCAGCAGCAGCAAGGAGGGGCCGGCATGGCAGGGGGGATGGCGGGACACAACCAGTTCCAGCAGCCTCAAGGACCGGGAGGTTACCCTCAAGCCATGCAGCAGCAGCGGATGCAGCAGCACATATCCATACAGGGGGGTTCCATGGGACAGATGGCTCAGATGGGACAGCTGAACCAGATGGGCCAGCCCGGCATGGGGGCGGAGGGGGCTCCCAACATCCAGCAAGCCCTGCAGCAGCGCATCCTGCAGCAGCAGCAGATGAAACAGCAGATAGGGTCCCCCGGGCAGCCCAACCCCATGAGCCCACAGCAGCACATGCTCTCAGGACAAGCGCAGGCGTCTCATCTCCCTGGCCAGCAGATCGCCACCTCCCTCAGCAACCAGGTGCGGTCCCCAGCACCCGTTCAGTCTCCCCGTCCCCAGTCCCAGCCGCCACATTCCAGCCCGTCACCACGGATACAACCCCAACCGTCACCTCACCACGTCTCTCCCCAGACTGGTTCCCCCCACCCGGGACTCGCGGTCACTATGGCCAGCTCCATGGATCAGGGACACTTGGGCAACCCAGAACAGAGTGCAATGCTTCCACAACTAAACACCCCCAACAGGAGTGCGTTGTCTAACGAATTGTCTCTGGTCGGTGACACCACCGGGGACACATTAGAAAAATTTGTGGAGGGTTTGTAGCATTATGGGAGCATCACTTTTTTTTTTGTTGTTTGTTTTTTTGTTTTGTTTTGTTGTTTTGTTTTGTTTTTTTTCCTTTCGTGTTCTTGGACATTTTGTACTGAAAAATTCAGACATCTGGGTTGTTTTGAATCCTAGATGGAACTGCTGCTTCCTACACATGGAAGAATGAATTGCTGTTTAAAAAAAAAAAATACAAAAGAAAAAAAAACAAAAAAAAACACAAAAACAATACAAAGAATATATTTTTTTGTTAAAGCCAGGCGGTTAAAATATCTGGTCTCTTTTGTGGGTTTTTTTGGTTTTTATTTTTTTGTTGCTGTTGACTCATACCTTTTTTTTAACGGGGAAAACAAGTTCATTATATTCATATTTTTTATTTGTATTTTCAAGACTTTAAACATTTGCGTTTAAAAGAAGAGGAAAAAAAAAACCAACAAAAAAAAAAAAACACCACACAAACAAAAAAAATAATATTCAGAAACTGTTTCCTGAAATAATGCAACATTATAATGAATCCCGGTAACTCTGACACGTTGCGGGAAGATATTTGGGGGTTTTTTTTGGAAATTTCTCTTTTTTTGGGGGTTTTTTTTTTTGGTTTTTTTTTTCTATAGCGAACTCTGCAGGCGTTTGAAGTATTACCCCGGGAAAGATAGGAATTGACTCTTGCACACAAAAACCACACATTGGCCAATGCCAAAATACCTTGTCTTGCAGATGTAGAAATTGTTGCTTTGTTTCTCTGATAAAACTGGTTTTTAGATGAAAAAAAAAACCTCTAGGGATTGATCACTCTTAGGCCGTGCTGATTTGAATAGAGAAGAAGCATTCTTTTCTTTCTTTCTTCTGTGTGAAACTTGAAATGAGGAAAAGCAATTCTAGTGTAAATCATGCAAGCGCTATAATTACTATAAATAAGAAAGAGGAAAAAAAGAAATCCAAGAAGATTCAATCACTGTATAGAATGGTAAAAAGAAAAAAAAAAGAAAAAAAGAAAAAAAAACACAACAAACTCATTTCTTACTTATAATATCATATTGTTAAATAAACTGTGTGCAACAGACAAAAAAAGGGTGGTCCTTCTTGAATTCATGTACATGGTATTAACACTTAGTGTTTGGGTTTTTTTGTTATGAAAATGCTGTTTTCAACATTGTATTTGGACTATGCATGTCTTTTTTTTCCATTGTATATAAAGTATTGCTTAAAATTGATATAAATTACTGAAGTTTTTAACATGTATTCTGTTCTTTAAAAAAATCCATGTAAGAATGTTTAAGGTTTTTATTTATTTATATATATAATTTTTTTTTTTTTTTTTGGATCATGTTCTTTGTTAAGACATATGGCTATTGAAATATATTCACTCACGACACGGAGCAGCCGGAGGCAGCGCCGGGAGCGGCACCATCCATGGAAATACTGTAGGTAGTAGCACGTCCGTCTGACACCGCCCTTTTTAGCCATCGGTTCCTTTCCCGGGAGAGGAGAAAAGGGAAGGTGGGGGGGGGGAGGAAATGGTTCCCGTTACGTGGAATTATTTTGCAGGTGTACATCCCTAAAGGGTTAACTGGAATAAATTATTAATAGCCGTCGCTTTTTAAAAAAAAAACAAACAACAAACTGCATTAATTTAGAGAAGGATCACCAAGGAAAGGAAAATAGAGAGTATTGAGTTAATTCTAGGCTAATTTATTTAGTCTACAGTAAAATATGAACCTATTGACTTTAACACTATTTTTCTGCTGTTAACTCTGAGTCTAGATTTGAGGGTTTTCTGTGGAATAAAAAATAACAAATCATGTACATGTTCCCTTTAATATCCTGTCAGCAGTCCCTCATGTTCCTGGGATACTCGCCCCTCCTCCCCGCCCCTGGATGAATCGCTTTCTGGGAGCTAAAAAGCCCAGGGAAACTTTTCCCAGCGTAGGTGTGAGCTTAAAATCCCACGATTTTAGCCTAAAACCACCATCAACTCAGACCTCCAGGCTTCTCGGTTCCGTGCGACTGGCGTGGGATTCGCAGGAAAAACCCAGCAAGGGATCCCGCCTGGCAGGGAGCACCGGGCGCACTCGGCTTCTCACCTTAAATTAGCGCTTCCTCCAGCCTCGCCTTTTTCTAGGAACGGCATCGGGGGGAAAACAGGGCGGGGGGAGAAGAGCAGAAGGATTTATCTCAACTTTTATCCCCGTTCTGTGAAAAGGGGAGCTGCACCGCGGCGACATCCACTTCGTTTCTTTTTTAACTCATTAGAGGGTCTCTGCTTACACTTTTCTCCCAAACTTTTAACTACTCTACCTTTTTTTTCCTTTTTTTTCCTTTTTTCCACCGCCGTTGGATTCATCTGCCCACGCAACCCTTCTTCAGCAAATTCAAGATGTCAAAAGTGTGGGGCCGTGGGGTGAGGTCAGCGAAACGCTTAACCCAAAGCTTGTCCAAAAGAAATTGCTGTATACAAAAAACCCCAACAAAGATGGAAAGCCCTGATGCTGTGTCTCATGCTGTGTACTTAAAAAGAGGGGAAAAAAACCCAAAATACTATATTTGTGATCAAAAAGAGGAAACTTGAAATGTGCTGGTGTTTCTAATAAAAGCTGGTAAAACTGCTTGGGTTGGAGGATGGTTCCCCCTCGGCTGGTGCCCGCTGGGATGAGCGGTGCCCACTGGGATGAGCACAGCCCGACTCCCGAGGTTAAGGCAACCGCGCTCCGTCTCGCTAATACCTTCTAAGTAGTGTCTGTTTAAAAAAAACCACCGGCACCGCTTCCGGATTTGGATAAGCCGAGCCTTCTTTGGAGCACGGAGAGGTGGCGTGGCCTGGGCTGCAGCTCCTTCAGCTTCCTGCTCTTGCGGAAAAGTGGATGGAAAAAAAAAGAAGCCTGATGGGAAGCAACAACTGGAATGTTTTTAAGTATAAGCTGAAGTATGTTGGGAGCACAGAGCAAGGGGTAGGTTTAGCTCGGACAATCCCAGCTCCACGGAGCCGTTGTTTTAGGTAAGAGGAGCTGTTTTGCCAGGGAGAGGAGGGAAGTGCAAAGCTGAAGCCCAACCTGAGGAGGGGCCGGGCTCGGTGAACAGCCCCTGCAGCCGAGGGGGCTTCACTCTGGGCTCCGTCGATAGGAGACTGGGTGTATCTGAGGAGTGGACGGGCATCTCACGTCTCGGGTCCTTCCCTGTGTTTGATGGGGGAGCTACTGTCCGTAAGGAACGGCATCGGAGGAACACAAGAATTTGTAAGGCAAGAATGCGCTGGAGATGGGTGCAGGATCATTATCACCAGTGGGGATGGCAAAGACCTTCCCCCTCACTGAGTTCCAGAGGGGCAGAAGGTGCTTAAATCCCAACAACTTCATGCTCTGCTCTTCTTCTCCTGTCCACTGTGCTCCACTCTCCGCTGCCGGCCATCCTGGCTTCCACCACCACCGCTGCCCCAGCAGCCACACCAGCCGAGGTTCACCTTCATGGCTGTCCCACCAGAGGTCTGCTCTCCCACCTGGATGCATGAGAGTGAAGGGCTGAGGAAGAGGAACCCTCCTGCTGGGAGGTGCCGCAGGTGCCGAAAAGCCGGGGACAGGAGCCCCGTTGCTCACTGGAGCCAGAAGCTTTGCGCGTCCACAGCAGCGGCAGCAGCGAACAGCAGTGAGTGCAGGCAATTAACGGCACACGAGGTTATCAGGTATGCACCAGGAGCTGATTCCAAAGCAAACTGCAGCCCACGGCTTTCCCGCTGCAGTGAAGATTGCTGTGGAGCTGGGGGAGCGCAGGAGAGCACACAGGTACCTGTTCGGGAACGGGGTGATCTCTGCCACCCCCAGTGTGCTCCTAGGACAATGGGAATGAGCCTGGAGAGAGCGATCCCCAGGTGTTCCCTGCAGGAACATGCAACGTGGCTTAAGCGGTCAGAGCGGACCCAGGCAGGAGGGTGACACAGCACGGGGTGAGGTAGGAGGAGGCCTCGGGTGCTCCGCAGCAGGTACGAGAGCTCTGGTAGGGTGTCATGTCGGAGCGGTGCTGTGGGGTCAGTGGAGGGAGCAGCAAACGCAGCAGGAGGAGTGGGAATGTTTGAAACGGGCTCCAAAGCTGTTTTGGTTTTGGCCGCGGCAGAAGGAATCTCGAGGAGGGGCCCGGGTAGGTTCCAAGTGGAAACGCATCCCAGCGGAAGGGTGCTGGAGGGATGCAAAGCCTCGCGCTGGATTTGTTGCACCTAATCCATAACCTCCAGCGTCACGCAGACCCCACCACGGGCACCTGAGAGATGCAAACCTCCAAAACAACAGGCGGATCGGCGTGGTCCCGAGAAGTTGCGAGCGGGAGCAAATGGCACGCGTAGCTTTTCCAGCAAGTTCCCCCGAGCCCAGGGATTACAAAGCTGTCTCTGTTTGGCAGCCGCTGTTCCCTCCTGAAGGCCCTCGTCTCCTCTGTCTGGAAGCTGTTAGCGCTCACCAAAACAGAGACCTGCTCTGCTCCACCTTTTATTTTCAGCTGCGCTGTTCGCTGAGGGCAGGCTCTGCTCTCACGCACGTCCCAAACTCGGCTCTCGGCGGAGCGGTTCATTTCCTCTCTCACCCTCACCCCGATGTCTTGATGATCAACACTCACAGCAGCCCCAGGAATTTTAGAGGATTGGGAAAATGAGAGATTGAGCTATTTGCCCGAAGTTGAGCAGGGGAGCCTGGCTGAGGTGTGGCACAGGGGGGCTGCTCCCGGCCCCAGCGCAGCCTGCCCTCAGCCCCCTCCGTGGGGAAGCTGGGAGGGACATGGTGTGCCAAGCTCTGCCGGCTCCAACAGCCAAGCTCCTGATGTAACCTGTGGTGTGAAACAGGCTACCTGCAGCAAGCCCTGGGCCAGTAACTGTGAGGGTACCCTCATGGGTGTCTGTATGGGGAGAGGCAGGTGGTCTTGTTACCTGTGCCCGGCTGTCCATTGCTAACAAGTCCTTGGGGTAGAAGAAACACGGAATGGATTTTAACCATCACAACAGGAAAGGTTTGGCAGCGGTGTCCTGGACTTGGCATCTGCAGTTAGAAGCTCCATCACAAGGTGCAGGAGCCCTGAAAACCGACAGCAGAAAAGGCCTCGGCACGGGCCAGGACCTGCTTTGCTGATGGTAAAGTGGGGCAACCTGAGCTGAGCTGAGCAAGGAGGGACTTGGTGTGGAAGAGCTGCCAGCCAGCACCAAGAGAGATGGTTTCCTGGAGGAGCTCGGGCAGAGCGGCCCATCCTGCAGCGCAGAACCTGTCTGGGGACTTCCCATGCAGCAGCTGATGAGCAGGCACCAAATGGCGGCTGTGGCTGGTGGTGTCTGTGGGAACTGCGGGAAGGGAGAAGTGATCTCCCGGGGGGGGAAAAAAGGCAGCGGGAGAGGCAGGGGGTGGTGCGTGATGGGCTGCACCCCACGCCAGGAGGATGGGGCCTGTGGGCGTACCCGGGCAGGAGGCATCGGACTCTCCTGTCAGGCCTGGAGCTGGGCTCTGGGGCCTTGTGGGCGAGGAGGTGACAGAGCCCTGAGG
>JAOXNH010000067.1:16620036-16631650 GCA_028566575.1 Bartramia longicauda | reverse complement strand
GAATGTCTCCAGAGACGGAGACTCCACCACCTCTCTGGGCAGCCTCTTCCAGGGCTCTGACACCCTCACAGGAAAGACATTCCTCCTCATGTTTAGATGGAACTTCCTATGGTCAAGTTGTTGCTCATTGTCCCTTCTCCTGTTACCGAGCAGCACTGAGAAGAGTCTGGCCCCATCCTCTTGACACCCACCCTTTTAGTATTTATTGGCATGGGATAGTTAGAAGGGCTTGGAGGGGCCTGACATGAAAGCTGCATTTCCATCCTTGGGAATTTCTGTAGCAAGTTCTCAGCCACTCTGGTCACATCTTGAGATGTGGGAACAGTGTCCTGTGTCATACAACCTGCTGCCACCAGCTTGGGCCGTGTATCCTGTGTGCCTGAGGCTGCCTTTCAGTATCTCTGATCTACAGCAGTGACAGTGGATTTGCTATTTAAAGTGTCTGGTCTGCACCACCAAGTGCTTTGGAAAACACAACCAAGCAGCTGGCAAAACGCCTCACTAGTCACCAAATTAACCCTGTCACCTCACAGTGGATTTTCGGGCCTTCGGAAAGGGTTTCTACAATTGTAACCCTTTTATAGCCGCTTCATTCCCATGTTTAAGGGTAGCTGTGGGAGTGAGACAGAGTCCCTGCGCAGGGTTGGTTGTGTACTGCAGCGTCACTAAGTCACTGGAGTTCCTGAAGATTTGAGCTGAGTACATTTGTATCACAGCCCTAACTCTTTCTCCAGCTCAAGAGCTGCTCTGGACTGAGGTACCAAGAGCAGAGCCATGGAAAGGAGACAGTGGGCTGTCTTCAGCTTCTCTGTCCTCATATCTGCAGCTGCATCACTAAAACACTGCAGAGGGAGAGGGATGTTCACCTAAAATCTCATCTTAGTCTAGCAGCTGTTTTTAAAAAGGCTTTTTCCTACTGCAGGAAGCTCCGAGATGTTTTGCAGAAGAGGTTGATCAAGTTCTTCATTGACCAGAGCAAGAAGGACCCTGAGAAATACGCCAAATTCTTTGAGGAGTATGGTGTGTTCATGAGAGAGGGGATTGTCACGATAGCAGAGCAGGATGTCAAGGTCAGCTGATGGGAAAGAGTATTTGCTCCTACGGTGACCTGGGATGAGGGGGGCTGCCGCTTCCCTGTGAATCTTACACACCCATAACTCGTGTTCCTGGATCTAACAGGATTTACGTGTTCTCTAGTGTCCTAACTCTCACTCTGTCTGACTGGGTGCTGCTTTCCCACTTGATTTGAGACACTGCGGAGTCTCCGTACCCGCACTGCAATAAAGTAGTGCTTTCCCCACTGTTGTCCTATGCCTGGGTTCCCATTTCCAGGAGAGCTTGACACTAGATCACTTTTCTGCCTCCTTAATATCTGGAGCAGGAAAAGAGGGACTCGGAACCCCCCGAGCCTTTTTGCGGGGCTGCAGACAGGTCTGAATGCCACGAAGGGATGTCTTGGTGCTGGGAGGGGTCAGGTAGAGCTTTGGTCACCTGCCCCCCACTCACAGGAGCACGTTTCTTCCAGGAGGACATAGCAAAGTTGCTGCGTTACGAATCGTCGGCCCTGCCCGCAGGCCAGCTGACCAGCCTGACCGACTATGCCTCCCGCATGAAGGCAGGGAGCAGAAACATCTACTACCTCTGCGCGCCCAACCGGCACCTGGCAGAGCACTCCCCGTACTTTGAGGCCATGAAGAAGAAGGACATGGAGGTGGGTGACCAGCCTGCCGCGGCCAGGGGAACGCCCTGTTTGATACCCATGCTTGAAGCCCGGAGCAGGAGCCTCGGAGCTGCTGGGCAGGCTGGTAATGGTGTTAGAGGTGTCCCCTGCGGGCAGGTGGCTCTTTCCAGACTAGAGTGAGTGCTGGTTCTCACTTCCCATGGGGCAGCAGGACTTGTTCAGCTGCAGACCTTGCCACCCATGATAAACAAAGCCCTCCAAGGGTTTGCTTTCACTGGGGACCCTGGGTGACAGTCACCATGAGGTTGAACCTGCCAGTTTCCCTTGTGGTGTTCTTGCTGTTTGGAGCAGAGTTGCCTTGGGAAGGAGAAAGCGCTGTCACATCCCAAAGAATGCGGTGTCGTCCCTTTTTTGGCACAGGTCCTGTTCTGCTACGAGCAATTCGATGAGCTGACACTCTTGCACCTCCGGGAGTTTGACAAGAAGAAGCTGATCTCGGTGGAGACAGATATTGTTGTTGATCACTATAAGGAAGAGAAGTTTGAGGAGAGCCAGCCAGGTATCGTGGGGTTCCCCTGACCCTTCCTGCTCCAGCCAGTGAGGGTACTGAGCCTGTGAGCCAGAGCACTCCTTCCCATCCTCCCATCCTCACGCTCCGAGGCAGCTTGCAGTTCTTGCAGCTCCCTTTCATCCCACGCGATCGAAGCTTAAGCGATTTGCTAATTTAAACAGACGGAATGTCCTGTGTGGAGTTTCCACAGTTTGAGTTTTAACAACGCGCGTAGATCTGGTGCCCTGGCAGAGGCAGGCGGGCACCGGCAGGATGTGAGCCTGCCCACTCTGGATATGGCACGGTCTGGGATGAGGGCATGTGTGTGTGTGTGTGCTGAGTGGTGCTGCCTTCCCATTTCCACAAGAGAACAGCTAAATGGAAGTATGAAATGGACTGAGCTCAGGAGTAAAGCTCCATTGGATACTATAGGTGTAGGCTCAGATGTGCCCTCTTCTCCCTGCCAGCTGCAGAACGTCTGACGGAGAAGGAGGCAGAGGATCTGATGGCCTGGATGAGAAATGCCTTAGGCTCTCGAGTCACTGGGGTTAAGGTAGGTGTTCTGTGTCTGAGTGACTGAACACGGGAGATCCATGGAGGTCACCAGCAGGGGAGAAAAGATGGTGGCTGACTGGGGACCTGCTGCCGCAGATTTTCCTTTGGACCCTGAGAGAAATCATTCTTCTCCATACTTCCATTCTGAAAATGGCCTGAACGCTGGCATTTGTCACTTGGATGCTCAGCACAGCAGCAGAGCAACCTCATCTTAATGTGTAATAAGCAAAGCCCAGTTTAGTTCATGCTCAGGTTACTGGAAGAATGGGCTAGTAACTGTCTTGCCTGTGGACCAGGAGGGCCACTTGGAGCCCCAGCTTTCCTGCTGGTTTAGACAGCTCCTGTGGGGTCAGGACGAATGGGGGGGGTTGGTATGGATCAGTGCTGAGGAGACCCCGAGTCCTTGAACCTCCCCCACCTCTATCCCACGTGCGTTTTCCATCTCGGCACTGATGGCTGGTTTTGCCACAGGTGACCACGCGGCTGGACACCCACCCCGCCATGATCACTGTGCTCGAGATGGGGGCTGCCCGCCACTTCCTTCGCATGCAGCAGCTGGCCAAGACCCAGGAGGAGCGTGCCCAGCTCCTGCAGCCCACCCTGGAGATCAACACAGGGTAAGGGGGAAGCAATACCAGTGCTAGGACTGGGGCACTGGGGTCTTGTTGGGGTGGAGGCAGAGAAGAGGCAGTGTGAGGCTCCCAATTAGCACACGCTTCCTCATTAAGTGCAGTGTGTGCCTTGGTCCGTGAGGCTGCAGGGCACAGTCAACGTGAGCCACCCACACTGTGTCCAGCCTCCTGAGGACAGGATGGGAAAGAAGAGAGAAACCCCCAGAAGTAAGGAAGCTGGAGCTATTTTGGCCTTTAGGTAGAACCTTTTCTGTCCCACCTTGGCTTAGCTCCTCATTCTGGAAGTAATGTTCTCATTGTGTCCAAAAATACCGAGTCTCAGTGTTGATCTCTCTCACTCTTACAGGCATGCTCTGATTAAGAAGCTTAACGAGCTGAGGGACAGCCAGCCTGATCTGGCCCAGCTGTTGCTTGATCAGGTGAGAACCTGGCCTTCTCCAGAGGTGGCACCATCCTCCCCACCACCAGCCTGAAGTCCACGTGTGGCAGGGAACAGGGTGAAGCCCTTGTAGCGGGCAGGAATCACATCCTTCTGTGGTTTTTCTTTGGGTGTTTCTGGTACTTGTAGTCCATGTGTTTTCCTACCAGATGGCCTAGAAGAACATGCTTGGTCTCAGCATGCAAGTCCTGGAGGGTGACATTCACTTCCTCCCCAGCTCTCATCCAGCTCGCTCTTGCTGCTTATCACAGAATTGTAGGGGTTGGAAGGGACCTTTGGAGATCATCTCGTCCAATCCCCTGCCAAAGCAGGGTCACCCAGAGCAGGTTGGATAGAAACGTGTCCAGGCAGGTTTGGAATATCTCTGGAGAAGGAGACTCTACACCCTCTCTGGGCATCCTGTTCCAGGGCTCTGACACCCGCAAAGTGAAGAAGTTTTTCCTTGTGCTAAGAAGGAGTTTCCTGTGTTCCAGTTTGTGCCTGTTGCCCCTTTTTCTGTCACGGGGCTCCAATGAGAAGAGTCTGGCCCCATCCTCTTGCCACCTGCCCTTTAGATATTGCTCAGCATCGATGAGATCCCCCCTCAGTCTGCTCTTCTCCAGCTAAACAGCCCCAGCAGAGAGATGCTCCAGTCCCTTCACCTTCGTAGCCCTTATTTAACGTTATTCAACGCTTTCTTCTCTTTTTCAGATTTATGAGAATGCCATGATAGCAGCAGGACTGAACGAGGATCCCAGACCAATGGTGAGCCGGCTGAATGAACTCCTCACCAGAATCCTGGAGAAGAACTGAGCCCCAGAAGACCGAAGGATGAACTCCGTGCTGATACCTCTTCCCTCAAGTGCAGTCGCTCTGTCAGCTACCGCAGCATCTGCTTGCAGGCACTGTGCAGCGAGGGCTTCACGTGGCAGAGGGCCAGGGAGAACGCAGGGGACTTCCAACCCTCACTGCACAGGGAGGAGCCAGTTGTAATTATTAGATCATATGTCATCAGCCTGTTCAAAAGTGCGATGTTCTTAGGGGGGAAAAAAATCCAGAGGTTGCTGCTAAAACAATAGGCCCAAATTTCTGACACAAGCCTAAAGAGCCTCATTTCATACTGTTTGGCCTTTCCCAAAACAGATGTCGGCAGCGAGATTCCCAGTTAGCTCTGTGAATACAGTCCCCATCCACTGAATCCCCAGGCACCATCGTGCTCTGGAACAGGCACTGACAGAATTAATTAATTTGTTAAGAAACTTCCACCTCTGAGCAGGCAGGAGGAGTTTGCCAGCATGGAGGCTGCTGCCATTAGCGGACACAGATGCTGTTGGTGGAACAGGTCAGTACAATCCCATGATGGAAAAGATCACCGAGCTGCTGGGTAATTGAGTTCATCCTGGTCTTGCCGTGGAGAAAGGGAAGTCGCTGGGAAACAGCTTTCCAGCGTGTGGCTTTCTGGA
This sequence comes from Bartramia longicauda, assembly GCA_028566575.1. Taxonomy (NCBI): domain Eukaryota; kingdom Metazoa; phylum Chordata; class Aves; order Charadriiformes; family Scolopacidae; genus Bartramia; species Bartramia longicauda. The sequence continues at coordinate 16,626,351 of JAOXNH010000067.1, read as the reverse complement.
GAGCCTCCAGGGTTTTTGCCTCTTCTGTGGGATAAACTGCATGTCTAGCTGCTCTGTATTTATAATAAAGAAAATCCTCTTCTTTTCCAGACCCCTCCACTCTTCTGTCTTCCCCTTGCTTTGTTGGTTGGTGTGTTTTCCAGCTGGTGGTTTGTTGGTTCTCTCTTCAGATGCTGCTTGGTTCTTCAGGGCATCAAGCACTGGATGGTGGTGGGAAGAGAGGGCTGGGACGCAACAGAAGGCAGTAGCAGAGCGTGATGGAGGGAAAACAGGAGAATCTGTAGTTATGGACCCCGTTAGCATTCCCTTTGAAAATGGAGTTTAGCCCCTTGAATCCTTTCTAAGGAGAAACGGCCATTCGTTTAGAAGAGGCTCTTGTAATAGAAAACACCCCACTAGATTTCCCTCTGCGTCTGGTTTTACACCAAGAATTCTTTCTCCTGCTGAGTGGCAGCTGTGATATTTGTTTCTCTTATCTTGAAATTGCCACATTAAGATTCTGGAACTGGATTTGGATAACTTTGGATGCTCTGCTGGACAGGCCAACCTCCAGCTTTTTAAGCTAAAGGACTCCTGGCTGTGCAGAGAGGAATGGAAAGGGTCTGCTGAATGGGGTACCATTTTAAAAGTTTTATTAACATCACCTAAAATTTCATTTTTATTCAGATGCAGAAGAGGAACTAACGTGACAGTTTAGGGGGTGTTGAGAAGAATAAGGAGCCACCTTCTTCATCCCTAGAGTAGCTGTGTAGCTCAGCCAGAGGCCACAGGGCTTGATCCAGCTCCTGGTAAGATAAAGGTGGCATCTTTTCATTATGCTGGGATTTTTTGATTGTGCAATAACGAAATAGCCTTAAATTGTCCATACATGAAGGTTAGAAGAGTAAACCAGCAGCTAAGCTGGCACAGGTGAACATGCCTAAGGTTTTGCTCTTGGAAGTAGACAACACTTGGAGACCGGGTAGCATCTCTGTCTTCCAAGTAGATGTAAGATTCTTTACCATCAAAATTAATGTAAATATGCAGGAGAACTTACCAGATGCTAGACACAGGTGTACAGAGCCTTTCAGGACACGTGAAAGGAGCAATACAGTGTGGCTGCTTCACAGCGCAGTGTGTTTCATGAACACGGACTGGAGAAATTGAAACCTTTGGTGATTTCCTGATGGTAACAGTAGAGCAGGTGAGTGCATTGCCTTCAGGCTGCGGTCACCTGGTGGTCGCTGATAAAATGGCTAAAAATAGCATCTGTTGATATAATGCCTGACCCGAAGCTCACACAAGTTTGTAAAATCTGATGCAGTGAGAAATGGAGTATGAACTGCCTGACGTGTCTTTAACCTCTCCAGGGAATCCTCTGGGAATCCCAACAGCCCTCGAGGTGCTGGGTTTTTTACCATGAAAGATTTGTGACTAAAAGATCAAATAAGGTTTCTGTTACTGGAGTGCAGCCTGCCCTTTGTCACTGTACCCATCTAACACAGGGAGAGGTGGTGATGGTCCTGGGAGCCCGTATGCAGCAAGGAGCAGGATCAGGAGACTGCTTTGACCCAAATCTCACATACTTTATCATGCTGCTTTGTCTGATGCAGCTTTATCCCGACGTGCACCAGCAGCCTCTCCGCGTCCTCACGTCTCAGATTCAGCTTTCCTTTTTATTTTACAAAGTCCTGCAGAGAGTGCTGGTGTAGGAAGGTTTTGTGTGTGGCTGGCAGAACAGATCCTAGTGGAAAAGGATGCTGTGTGGCATCGTGTTGATGAACGCAGACTGAAGCGCTGGTAGGAATACAGGCAAGTTGCTCGGAAGCTTGTCTGTAGATACTTTGGTTCTGAAAGGGCCTCCACGTGGAATGCAACAGAGGCTTTTCAGGAAATGAGCAGTGTAAAGGATGCGATGGTAAAAGGGAGGCACGGGAAATTAGTTAGAACCTGGCTTTTCACTTTCTGTACAACCTCCAGACCCGCTGTGCAAGCAGAGAAGGCTTGGATGGATCTTGCACCAGAAATTCAGTGCTGTTTGTAGTGGTGAAGCTGCCATTGTGCTCTTCCAGCTCCCTATCTTCTCCACTCAGATACTAAATTACTCATCCTCCGAAGTGTTGTCATAACTAGTTTCCATCCAGCTTGCGCTCTTCCTGCAGTGAGACTAATGCCCCCTGATTTTTCTAGCATATTGAGGTGAACCAAGCATTCCAACGTGTGGGAATGATGCTGTGGAGCCCCCAGCATGGGCTAGTTGTGTCCTCCTGCATTTGCTCTACCAGATTTCACCATGGGTTGGAATTGGGGATCTCAAACCTGGAAGAATCTCATGGAGCTTATTTGTTTTCCTGGCTGTAAGCAAGGCTGACCCCTGCTTTGTGCAGAAAATTGATCTATTGGGTTTGATTTTTACTGGGACCTTATTAACTGCTGCTTCTCTCTTTTTCTTGTTGTTTTTTGGGTGTTGTGTTTGGGTTTTTTTGTTCAGGAGTAGCTTTGAGCATGGGTTGGGTTCTTTTTTTCTACAAGTTAAACTTCGTGTGCTGACAAACTGTTGGTGGTAAACAGTGTGGCCTTCTCTCCTGCTCTGCCCAGGCTCATCAGCTGTGGAGTCAAACCTGGATCCTCCGGGGCAGAAGATGGAAAATATTTATAGGCAGTGAAATCCAGTTTGAAAGGACATTCCTGAGACCTCGTGCTTTTTAAACTTGGACAGAATCCCTCTCACGTCTGGCTCAGGACCTTGAAACTGGACCGGCCCATAAAGTAGTTCACTGGGCCAGATTGAGAACAGAGTTTTCTCTCGTCCAGACTTCCTGCTGAGACTATCGAGAGTGCCTTGGGTAGGCTCCAGGTTTGTGATTTATGGACAAACCACAAGCCAGGAATCTGCAATCTAAGCTCCTTGAGCAGCAACTGTTTAAAACATTATGGGAAGAAATGGCCACTGTTTCCAAAAGAAGAAAACTTGGGAGCTATTAATAATGTTTAGCACTTCTGTAGTGCCTGACAATTGTTAATCAATCCTCCCACTCTGCTTGTGAAGTAAGTCAGCGTTATTCTTACTGTACAAATAAGGTCTGCACGGAGCTTAAATAAATTTCCCTAAGAAACACAGTGAATCTGAGTTAGGGACGCAGCCCAGGATTCAAGAATCCCAGCACCAAGTGAAACAAGCTGCCTCCGAGGTCCAGAGGCATAAAAACAAGTACCTGCTGGGTTTGGATGAGGCAATCGAGCCAAATGTAACAGCAACTTTGAGAGCATCTCTGCCCAATGCCCTCTTCATTTGGAAATTCCTCCCAGGGCAGTTTTGGGTCTGCCCAAACCTTATCCAGTGACATCATGTGCTTTCCCAGTAACCCCTGCGCTCAAAAATTCCTGGGATTTCAGAGGAGACCTGGAAGCTTGGCTACTTACCGGAATTATCCTCTACAAAGTCCTCTCCAGCTGCTTGTCTCCCTTATTACTTGGGAAGGAAAGGATGGCAAGCTAAAATCTACCTTGCTGTACATTTTAGGACAGGTCCAGGACAGCTCACCTCTTAACACTTCTAGTGTGGGTTGAACACAGGTTTTCCTTTTCTTTCATCAGCAGGAAGCTTTTCTTTCAGGAAAAAAGAAAAAGGAAAAGAAAGGTCATTTTTTCTCCCTCTGCAATCAGAATCATCTTTTGTTTCTCCTTTACCTCCTCCTTTACACTTAACCTCCATTGTCTCTAGACCGTTTAGTGGCCAACGCTGTGGCTGCAGCACAGTCCGTGGCAAGGAGGGAGTTTATCCACCTGGACAGTCATTTTCCTATTCTTAGCCACAACAGACGGGTGCTCCTTGGTGCTGGCTCCCACTGTCACACCTGGAGCCCCTTCTAGCAAGAATTTTATCTCAAATCACAAGCCCCTTCCCATCGCGCTGCTCCTGGGAACAGTCTGGAGCGTCAACAGGTGGGAATGGGTAAAAAAAGGCTGCTGTAAGTCCTGGTCGAAATGGAATAGTTGGCAGGAGAGCAAGGAGCAAAGGCTTCTGCAAGTACTTAAATTTGTAAGGACTCCTGACTGCCTCAGTGCTGTTGATCTGATCATTTACAGCAGCAGGAAGGATGAAAAATCGGTGAAAGAAGCAAGAGTTTCCTCCCCTTTTTAAACTGTCTGGTAAAAGTTATGGTAATGAATTGTCCATTAAACTTATCTGTCCAGATTTATTCCGAATGTCAAGATATGATCTGCAAGGGATTTGGGGGTCAGGTAATAGCAGTTAACAAAGCAGCGGTCTGTGAAGCCAAGCAAAGCTTGGATCTCCTTTTGCAGCCCAAGTAAATGAGGGGTAATTGGGGTTAAAACCTGATCCAGAAGTAAATCAGTAAGTAAATCCTCATGGAAGTGTCCCAAATTAAACCCTTAGAAAGTGAGGAAGTCAGAGCTGTGACAGGAGGCAGAGGGAGATTCAACTTGAGTTTTGTTTCACTAAATGAGTCTCAGTTGCTGGACTCGTTCTGTCTCAAGTGGTTTAGCAGATATTTTAAAAAACAAGTGTTTTAAGTTATCCTGCAACATGCTTCAAGAAATCAAAGGATAGGGATTATTTTTTTTAGTTGGGCACCATATTTTTAATGAGTTTGGAGATTCTTAGCATGTTTAATGCCCCGTGCCCTTACTGAATGATGGTGATTTTTCTTGGAAATTGTATTTGATTTCACCTCTCAGGAGAACAAGACAAATTTTGGTTCATAACGAGTTAATTTGACATGCACAGTCTATAACTCCTGCCATGTGACTTTCTGAATGGAAACATGCATGTTTTTCTGGAAGGTTTACAAGAGGAGATGGATATAATGGCATGCATAATCCCAAAATTCATACTTTAGAGGAAAACTGAACAAACCTGCACGAGGAAAATGCTGCCTTCTTGCTTGTTTTGCCCTTTCAAAAGGCTCATCGTGCTGAGTATTGTGCTGAGCTCTGTCATCTGCTCTCCATCCAAAGTCCATGAGAAGGGTAGGTTAACACAATAAATTAATGCAAACCCTAAACTTCACTCATTGGATTCTGCCTCCGTGGCTCTGCTTCTCTGATCACCACTGACCTGGATTGAGTCAATTTGTAGCGAGAGCTTTAAAAAGTTAATCTGGAGCTGCCGAAGAGCCACCGGCGTTACAAGTCTTAACATCCATGGGTAGATCTGCCCATCAGACTCAGCAGAGATAACAAAGTGAAACGTGAGTTTTGAGAAATGCTGACTGTAGCACACCAGGAATAAATATGCATATGTATATATAATACATAATTTGTATATTCATAGGTATGTAGATAAACATATTTACATATTTACTATAAATACCGTTGCATGGTGAATTCAAGCGCAGTCAATTTAAAAACATTTTAGTATTGGCAATAGTGTCCACAAGTTCCGTAATTGTCATTTTTCTGCAAAGACAGCTCAAAATCCAAGTGTGATGATAAATATCCTGTCTTTCACAAGGTGTATCAGAAGCGTTGCTGCTTCAGGGACCTGCCTGCATCTCTACAGTTATAATTCATGGGAGAGTACCACGAGCATGCGTTAAATTAAGCCAAGATTTTCATACCAGCCCAAAGCGCTGGGGCTCTATGCCGTAACTGATAAAGCGCAGTTCCCCGGTGAGGAGAAAAAGTGAATTATTAAAAAATTGCTAGCAGAAGTCCAGTAGGTCTATGGGGAGAATCAGATGGTCTGCCTCTGATCAGCTGCCTGGGTTTGGGAGAGCTGCTTCTCCTCTTTAATAAATGTGGCAGCGTCTTCCAGCTGGTGTTGAATAGAGCCTGTTGCAACCACGTCCTTGTGGAATGGTGAGAGCCCTTCCACCTTCAGGAATGGTGAGAGGCCTTGAAACATCCTGATAGACACCACTTGGTAGCCTGTACGTGCTGTGTCAGTGCTTTTGGACCCATCTGTACTAGAACCACCATAGTTCCTTTGGCTCTTCCCAATGCAGAGTTTTAAAAGGCTGTGTTTACACCCACCGACGAGGCTCAGGGTGTTTGTGCTCCTCACGTTGAGCGTTTTAAAGGATTCAAGTGGTGAAAAAAGATGTTTGTGCATGTTATGTGTTTCACATTTCCCAGGGCCTCTTCTCTTTGCTATCTCGGTGCTTTTGGAATAGAAAGAATGGGAGGCTGCAGTGTTGCCTGATAGCCGTGATGTGGAGGCTGCTCTGGGTGAAGATGCATGCATGTGCCATGTTCAGTGTCGCTTCAAACACCGATGGGTGGTTTCACAGAATCACAGAATGAGATGGGGTTGGAAGGGACCTCTGGAGATCATCCAGTCCAACCCCCTGCCAGAGCAGGTCCACCCAG
>JAOXNH010000067.1:16605142-16617634 GCA_028566575.1 Bartramia longicauda | reverse complement strand
GACCCTGCTCGCGAGCGGGTTGGCGGGCTGGCGGGGTGACGTCATGACGCCGGCGCCGTGGGCGCGGTGCGGCGCCGCGCCACGCCACCTGCTGGCGGCGTCGGTCCGCACCCTGCGTTTTGGCGTCATCCCCCCCGGGTGTGCGACGTCAGCGGTGGGACGTCATCCCCCTGAGGAGAGGGAGGAGGGTCCCCGGTGTCGGGCAGGGGGCGAGGCGCGGGGTACGGTGGCCGCAGGGCCTGGTGGCCACAAGGCCTCGCTGAGGTGAGGCCAGGCCAGGCCCAGTCCTTGGCCCTCAGGGGTCCGTTGCCATGGCAGCCGGGAGCGGGAAGCGCAGGGCACCACCGATCCGCGGCCTGAGAGCGCTGGTGTGTTGGGGGACCCCAGGAGGGGCTCTGGAGGGGGGGGGTCAGTCCTTGCTGCGCTGCAGCCGCTGGGGAAGGTGGAAAGCACCATCCTCGACATTTAACACAGCATCAAAATCAAAAATTAAGTGATAAAGCAGAGAAGGGCGAAGCTGTTCGACGGCAGGCTTGGTTGCGAGGGTGTCAGGGTTTAAGCACGCGTTGACTGCTAGTTATATTCAGTAAAAAATTTGTTTTAAGTCTCAAACCTCTTTCAAGCAGTGTTATCAGGGAGAGCAATTCAGAGGAGTCTTGTCAGCTGCTTTGTGAAGCCACGTGGAATTTTATCTTTTTCTTCCAGGCTCGGGGGGCACGAGGAGCAGTGTGTGGGCCTGCCTTGAGGGGAACCAGCAGGTGCCGGCTGTTTTGCTGACAACGCTCCGATCCTGCAGATACACAGGTGCTTCTTTTAACCATGCTGTTTTTAAATAAAGCCAAAATTACACATTTGCTGAGGAATAATACATCTATTATTTGTACAAAGTAGTTTGAGTCTAGTAAAGCCCAAATGCAATAACATTGACTGATGTTCAGTCTGTTGTCTCCTCTATCAACTCTCAAAAATCACAGGCTGGGTACAGTCACTGTTTTACCTACAAAAAACCCCTGGTGTGGCTGGCTTTTGTAGCTACTTAAGATCCTGTTCTTCTCCCTCCTGATCCCTCCTCTCTCCTTTGATTTTTGGATTAAATCAGTTGTCTGGATAACCAGAAGTCATTTTATTGCTTTACACTATATGGATGTGTTAGGGGCAGGCTGGAAACAGAATTTTTTTCATAGGCTTTACATTTGGAAGAAAATGGATCTCTGGTTCTGTTGAGTGTTTGCTTTTCCCAAAGGGTCAGTTTTCATTACAGATTTTTTCCAAAGAAACTGTCAAATGGTAGAAAGTAGCAATTTAAACAATATGTTTGCCATGTTATTGTATGCTAGTGAAACTCAAACTATGCTTTGGGATCCTCAGTTGAATTCAAGGCCCTTGTCCAGAGTTTCTAGAAAGAATTTTCCTGAAAGCTAAACACAGAGGAATTGACGTCGTTGCCTGAGAGCTGACCTCTTGCTGTTACTGTAGCACACTGTGGAAGACACACATTTATGCATCCCTGAGGTGGTTGGTATGATCCTAGAGTTTCTAGGAGCAAGTCTATAGGTAACAATATATTTGGATATCGAGAGGGCAAAGGAACTAAGTTAATAAAAGGAGAAGATATTTTAGTAGGAAGACATTTTAAAGTGTATTTCCAGAAGAGTAAACCGAGCCTGTTAATGATGGATGCTGGAGCGGGGAGAACAGATAGGATAGCATGGAAACATCATAAAGGAATGTATCCACAAAGTAGCGTGTTGTGTATTTTACTGTAGTTTTTATATGTTTATAACACAGATACTGTGTTAAACTTCACTTCATATTTGGCTTTTGTGAGGATAAGTTTCAACTTAGTGACAAATCAGAAGCTACACTTTTTTTTGGGAAAAAATAGTATCAATAGAATTTACATTGTTTTATGTGAACACGCCCTTTAGAGTAACAGTGTCTTCCTGGAGAGAAATGGCTTGAGTGTTTAACGTTCAAGTGTTCTTATTTCTCTTTATATTTACTTTTTCGTTAATTATTCAGTTGATTTTCTTGCCTTAAAGATCCATAACATTGATCTCTCCATTCTCAATGTATAAAATGATGGAGTTGTCTGATGCAGTCGAATTATCTGCATCGGGGTGGGGTCGGACACCTGGAATAAGGTGATGTTGTGGTCGGTTTGGAGAAGGATGGGCTGGGCAAGGCTTCGTGCCGGGCACTGAAAAGGGCAGGTAGAAACAGCACCGTCCCTAAGCCTGATGCCACTGGTGCTGTAGGCTCTGTGGGCAGCACGTCCTCTTCCGAATAAATCATTCTGTAGGTTCACTGTAACCATTTCACTGCTATAAAGGAACTATAACCTCTTTACTGTTACAGTATATCTACCCATATGGCCACAGACTCATATAGGGACCTGCCATTCCAGATTATCTGTCCTGACTCCTTTCTAGTCGTTGCTTCCCAGGATGGATTTACCTGTCTTGTAGGTGTAGTCCTGTCCCAAAACAGTGACTTTGTGGTAGGTTACTGAGTGCTCTGCACCATTCTGCTTCTCTCTGGCATCAACACTAACGGTTCCTTTCTCTCCATCATCAGACAGCTTCATCAGTGGTGGTTTAGGTCTCTCCCAACTCATTTCCTAACTCTAAATAATAGAAAACAACAAAGGCAGAGATTTGTGCTCAATGGCTGCTGTTTGCAGTTGCGTTTTGAAACCCATCTAGTGACATTTTAATAATTTTAAATGTGTTGTATTGATTTTGTATGATTTTAATTAGTCATTTTGTCCCTTGATGCTTCTTTAATGGTTTACAAAAGAATTAAGCTTCTGTTAGCACACAGAGGTCTCATTATAAAGGTATTAGCTTAACACAGGAGATCTAGGGTTTCATAAAACTGTGTGGGTTGTTATTAATTTTATTATCCATCTTTATTCATCAATTCCCATCTAAGCCATTTCTTTAACTGCCTGGCGTTGATCTCAGTCTGCAAGATGAGTGTTTACTTCCCTAACTGTCCTTTTTTGAAAAATCACAGTGCTTCTGCTTGCAAATGATCTGGTTCTGGTGACAGAAATACCTTCAATAGCAGTTGTTCGGTACGCTTTGGTTTACTGGTAGAATGGGCTACTTTCATCGACATCACAGGATGGATATTATAAGAATATTTAGTTCTGCATATTCACAGTATTAACAGTTATACAATTTGTTTTATGATGATTTAGGGGCTTTGGTAGGTTTTTCTTTTTCGGTTTTGATGTACACCAAAAGGTCTTTTTGAAAGTCCTTAACTTTTTTGACCAGAAAACTAATTTTATGTCATTTTACCTCCTTCTCATTTTAATACAATTCCTTGTTTGTATTCAGTGCTATCCAATTCCCTTACCGTGATGTGATTTTACATATTTGGTTTTATTATTACTCTCACTACTTGCATTTCTCTGAAAACCAAATTAGATTTTAGTGTTATCTTAATTGATTTTTTGGGTCTCTGGTGAAATGTTCTTATTCAGTCCTTAATTCTCAGTTGTATTTTTCTGTTTAATAATTTGTTGTTGTTTTCAATCAAATCCAATGAGCATTTTTCAAACGCCAGCTGCATATCTTTCTGCTTTGTATGCTGCTGGGTTTGCATACAAGCCATGAGCATTTGCACCTGAGCAACCGTTAGTTTTTACGTTCACTTCCCCTTTATCCTTCCAGAGGAGGCATAAAGTAACAATTTCTATTGCGGCTTTATAAGGTAAGGTTACTTTCTACAGTGTTTGAAAAACAGAAGGGCGTTTTGTCGTGTAAGTAGTGATTTAAAATGCATGTCTGGAGCGTGATAGATTATTTTTTTACTGGCTCTGAAATGCTTTGCCATATGTACAAGGTACTATCAGGGGGAGATGTAGTCTTTGAAGGAAATGCGAGCGTGGTGCTCTGACAGGATATCAGGTAATAGGAGTGGGGAGTGTCAGGTAGATTGCTAAGATTGCTCGTTAGAATTTTATTATGATTTTACTAGCTATCATTTCCTTACTTATATAGACTTGAGTTAATTTGTCATTTCCTATATTTCCATGTCTGGTTTTGCTATCCTTCTCAGGCACAGGGAAGCTGGCAGAGACCAGGACAAGAAGTTTGGTGCCTGACTTGGAATTCCTGTTCCGCACTTAACATTTGTTCTCTCCTGACAGAACAAGCGCTGCTGTCCTCAGTGTTAATATATTTGCACTTCCACAAGCGCAGAGACCCTGTGCTGTACAGATCTCGTGTAGCGTCTTTGTAGAGTCAAGTCAGTGATAAAGGTGTTGGTTAGTCCAGGAACCTGGGGAGAACAGGCTCCAGTGAAGAGGGTCTCTAAAAGTTTGGAGGATAATATACCTTTTCAGAAGTTACACCATTGACATGTAGGTTCTTCTCCATCAGACACCTGTAGGAAAATTTATTTACAGGATTTGGTCTGGAAGAATCCCTTGGGACCGCCTTCTGGTGTGGTTTCCAGAACAAACACTACAGACATTCTTTCCCTTTGCTGTATTTGGACTGGCTTGATTGAAAGTTTTGCTACCAACCTTCAGATCTTCAGTCTGCTGCTTTAAAAAGAAGAGAAGGGGAGGGAACAATAAAACTTCTGGTGCCAACACAACAGTGTGCATCTCACCATCCTGTCTGCTGTCAGCAGTCTGTAATTAGCAGCCTAGGTTCGTACAGGCCATGACAATTAACTCATTTCTGAAGGCTGTGGCGGCGTCGATCACTTTGATCCCATTCTTTGACTTTCCCTTCAGTTCTAGCCAGCCTTACAGGATTGGTGGGACCACTCCTATGTTGATCTTGCTGGTGGAGGAAGAGGGAGAAAATTCTCCCACCGAGAAAGCTGCCACCCTTCCTGCAGCCCGGCATGCGCACACTCTGCCTCGTTCCGCGACTCCTGTCTGGTGGAGGTGGGTGCTGCAGGCCCAGCACCGCGTCTCCCTGCACCCAGTTAGGAACTAGCCACCTGTTAGCCTGGTTCACATATTCTTGGAGACTGAAATGGCAGAAGGATTGTTCCTGGGACAAACAGGCAGCTTAAAGTGGCAAGTGAGCGGGCCCAGATGTTGTATATTTGAGAGCTCAGAAGAGATAGTGTCAAGTGGTTAAGCTGCGGGTAGAAATACACTTTTAAGTAGTTAAAAAAGAAGCTGCTTTGAAAGATGGGAGGGTGGCAGATGTTTTACCTGTTGGGTTTGTTTTTTTAAGAGGGATTCCATGATTGAGTCAAGTAGTTACAAGGCAGTAAGTCTTTTATATGAACCTATTAACTTGATGATCATTTCAACCAGTTTATTTGTAGATGTTTGTCGTTAGATATTTTTAACCTGATAGCACCTTACCAATATAATAATATCAGCCTAGTTTCTCCAGTAGGCTGTCTCTCAGTAGTCTAATGGAGTTGTTTGAGTTTGTCAACAAATCAGGACACAAAGAACAGATTAATGTAGCTTGCTGAGAAATCCCTTGGAAAAGGGAAAGAGAGAAAGAATTATTGTGAATGGTAAATGATCTGAGAGAGGAAACTGGCTGAAAGGTAGCAAAGAGCATCCAAGGGTGTGCTCTGAATCCTCCTCGGCATGTGCCTGGTGGTCCCACGGGGCAGTGACGCAGCTTTTCCAGCGCAGTCGAGATCAGAGGTGGTTCCAGCAGGCTCCGAGCTGCAGGTAACACCGTAGGTCCTGAACTTCAGTGTGGAGGAGTGTGAAGTAGAGCATGGAGGTGTAAAAAGAGAGAAATCATATGGAACACCTTAATGATACCGGATGCTGAAAGTGCCCTGGGCATCTCTGTTCAGGTAAAACCTTTGCTTGACAAGCAAGTGCTTTCAAAACAAAGCAGAGAAGATGTTAGGATCTGCAAGGCCTTGATGAGGAAGGAATGTGAACAATGTAAAACTTCTTCATCCACAGTCTCTGCTGTCTGCAGTACTGGTCAACGTGTCTCAGAAAAAGCAGTGGAGAGTGAAGGAGGCTCAGGGAATACTGATGGAGATGGTTAGGGGCCAGGAAAGATTCTCCGGGGAAAGGAGAGAAGACCTGGAGTATTATTTTAGAGCAGAGATGCTGAAGGATGTGATACATATAACTTAATAAAATACTGAGTGGTCAGAAGAAAGCGGATTTGGAGCTCCTGTCCTTCTTGCCTCAACAGAAGACAGCCAGTGAAGTACCAAGGAAGCAAATAGAACTGACAAAAAGGGGTACTTTCTCCTGGATTTTTTCATTTAAACCAGGGAACTCCATTCAGTAGATGCCTGTGAGCCTACAAGTGGCAGGATCCAAAAGGTGAGGGTGTTAGATGGCTAGAGGGTTATGATAGTAACGTTGATGGATATAAGAGTTAACTCTTGTGGTTCTTGTTTCAAGAAAGTTACCAGGAATCAAAATTAGTCCCAAATGGAAAAGGCAAGGACAGACTATTTGTAGGATCAGAAGATAACTGGGGCTGGAAGTGATGTCGGGAGGTCTTCATCCATCCCTCAGGAGGTCTCTAGTCCCATGTCCTGCTCAAAGCAGGGTTAGCTGTGGGGTCAGACCAGGTTCCTCAGGGCTTTTTTGGATCTGTCTGACCTGTTCTGCCTTCTGAAGGGTTCTGGGCTTTTCCTGCAGCAGCATGTGATGCTGCTCACTGCTGGGGACGCGCTGCTGAGCCCAGCAGCCCCCAAGCAACGCGTCTCACTCACCAACGTATTTCAAATACACAGGTCAATGGAAGTGGCAGAACTTAGCACCGTTAGAGCATGTGCTATTGCTGCCTCACTCCCCCTGCAGCTTAGAACTTGAGCAAAAAGAGCAGTCAGTACAAAATACGCTAAATCTAACTTTTTCCTTCCGTTTTCCAGGTTCCATCTTTCATTCTCGCACCATTTTGCTCATCCACGCTTACTTGAAGGGCACAGCTGTGCTATAGATTTGGCATCTAAGTGGATAGGTAAGTGCTGCTGTTTATTTTATTTGACCAGCTTTGTGATTTGTTGAGTCCTAAAATCTTTTAAAATGAATACTATACTGAAAGAAATTATTTTCAAAGCCGTTGCTTTTCGAGCTCTACAAACAGTTGCCAAAACTGGCTGTTGGGCACACCAATAGCAGCAGCAGCAGAAAGACTGAGATGTTGAACAGAGCAGGAGCCTGTAAATACAAGTGTGGAAAGGGAGGAGTAAGATAGATAAATTTTTAGGTAGTTTTGCATCTGCCTTGGTCTACCTGAGGCACTGAACGTTGATTGCAAACACAAAAGTGCTGGTCTGCTTCGAAGTTTAATATCAGGAACTCGCCATAAATAATATGACAGTACAAATGTGTCTGTGAGACTTATTTAAAGCCGTGGAGGATGTGAGATTCTGGTTTTCTCCACATGCTCTCTCCTACTTAGAAGAAAATGCTCAATTTACAGTGATAACTACACCAAGATTCTGTCCAGGAAAATTAAATTTATGAACTGGCTGCATAAAACTTCAGTTTCTCTCTAACAGGAAATGACTCCAAGATTCACAGCAAAATCCTCTGCTGGTTTGGGAGCCTGAGTTTAAAATAAATAAATCCATTAACATCTGTAATTGCTTATAGGAAAGGCTGACCCATGAAAGTGTGTAACCAGCATTCCTTAGCCTCGCATGTCTGCAGCCAAGCCATTTGAGAAAACAATCTCGCATGTGTTTTTCCTGCTTTTTTGAGTCTTTCTGTGCCCAGAGCTTTACTGGAGAAACTGAACCGCAGCTGCTGCCATTCCAAGGGAAACACTTCAGTTTAGGCTTGAAACAAAGAGGTTTTGGGAGCAATATAAAACCTCTGGTAAAATAGCCAGAACCGTAGTGAACTTAGGACTAGGAAGAAGAAGACAATCAAAATGTCTAAGAATAGAGATCTAGTTTTAATGTTGCCTGGGGCTTGATGGCATTTCCATCTGGATGTTGTACCTAGTGCTGTTCCAAGTAATCCCCAGCTAGTACTGCAGTTCTCTCTAGCTGAAAAGATTAAGAAATTCATTTAAAAATACCATTTGTTTAGTCTGTTTACCTTGTGTGTTTGAGCGCTGTTTGCGCAACGTGGTCAGTGCCGTGGTTTATTGGGCGCTCGGAGGAATTGTTCAGTATTGGCAGGAGAGCAAATCCTGAGTGCGAGCAGTCACGGAGGTAAGAGGAGAGAAAGGATGAACATGCTTGATAGAGCTGTTCTTAGACTTGTCCCAGAAACCCTTCTGAAATGCCAGAAACTGCCTTTATTTACTTCTCAAAACGAGGTCGGGCTCTCCTCTTTAAAGCTGCTGTGTCGCAAAGCAGAATTTTATACTCTAGAATAGCTGCTTGATCTGAAGGACTTTTTTTTTCCCCTCCCCTGCTGCATTCCCTGGTCTTGTGTTACGTAAATGTGAGCGTGAATGCATATAAAAAAAGGACAGTCTCAAATCCTGAGCTCCAGGACAAAAGCCTGCCCAGTATCAGATATCTGTTTTGAACACTTTCCTCTTCTTTCCTAATGTGACTTGTGCGTGTCTGTAGTACAATTATTGTCGTAGTGTTTTGGGTCAATACGTTCTTTTTCTAATCTTACTGTTTTATACTAATTCTCTCCTCCTTCAAAGTTCTACCCCGGCCCTGTCCCTCGGTGCATCTGCATATACCATCCTACATAATCTCCTTTATTTTTATTTTTAAAGGGCTTTAAGTGACTTTCTGAAGCCCTGTATCGTGTCACGAAGATCCTGTGCGTGCTCTGTACAAACTGAGGTGCTTAACTTATGGTCTAGAGACCTCTGAAGAACCAGCTTGTTGATGCATTATGTGCAAAAGCAAGTGATTTCCTTGGAGAGGGAATGTGCTCTGCTAAATGGCTGTGAATTAAGTGAGGAAGAATGAACTGTCAGAACAGTGAAGAGGTGCCCGCTGTGTTGACCTCATTGAAGTCTGGAGAATGGACATCTTTGAGGTGGTGGAAGGGAGTTGGTGAGAATTGCAGGTCACGGAGGATGCAAACCTGAACTGACCTTGATACCTTCCCCTGCCCTCCCGTCCTCACAGTGTCGTTAGGCCACAGTGTGACTGGAACCTGCAGGCCAATGGATGAACAGGACAATGATTTTAAAGAGTTGTGGGCAAATCTTTTGGGCAGAGCAAAGAAAAAAGCTGGGGATGCTGAGGCAGCGAAGACGGCTCAGAGCAGGTCAAAGAGCACTGCAGCAAAAAGCAAATTAAGAAGAGGCAAAGCTGCTGCTAAGAGCCAAAACCATCAGCACTTACCAGCAACAAAGGCAACAAACTTATCTCAAGATTTGGGTCCAAAGGAGCAAACATCGGTGCACAAAGAAGACGATGAGGCTGTGACCTGTAGTAGTGGTGAGACTGCACATGGGGATGGCAAGAGAAGTCCTTTCCCAGCCAGCCAGCCGGGCACTGAGTGTAGCCAGAGAACCCTGACAGGTGAGTGAACCCAAATCTTTCCAACAGAAAATAGGCTGGGACTAAGAACACCCTGTAGTTCAGTGGAGCTCTTCAGAAGCCCACCCGGAGGGGACACAAAGCAGCACTGGTCGAAGCAGACTCACATCTTGTGTTTCCATCTGCACTCAGCTGCTTATACTTATCCAGGGGTTTAACTGAGGAGTGTGGTCTGTGCTACAGGCAGGCAGGTGGTGTCCTTCAGTAAGGTGAAGCCTTGGCACAAAGTGATGTGTTAGGGAGTCATTACTGACTGTTTTTTGCAAAATCAGAACAGAAAACCACCCTCAAATCGTCTAAAAGCATCTTACAATACATTGAGGTGCTTTTTTAGCCAGTGCATCGTTATATTGTGGAATATATTGCCACTGGGTGTTGTCAAGGCCGGAAATATAAGCAAGTTAAGAAAGGTGTTGGATTAATTCATAAAGGATTAGGTCTTCAATGGTTATTAAATGGGGTGGCCAGAATGCAGCCACCAGTGAAGGAAGTCCTTAAACTGATAAGTAAATTCAGCCAAGGGAAAGATTATTTTGTACCTATCCTGCCCTGAAAGTCCAAGTCACATGTTAGGGTTTGGAGATCAGAGTGAAGACCAGCAGGAACCAGGGGATACCCTGCAGTGGGAATGCTGGGGAGAGCGGGGCTGTAGGGCTGCCTTGCTTGTTAGTCTCGCTAGTGACCTTCAGGCAAGGCCTTCCTTAATATTCCTTCCTCTAAAAGGGATATAGGGATATAAAAGGGATACCTCAACACCGCTGTAGCACAGCAGCCTGATCCCGTTACTGTGGTTATCAAGTATAAAGTCATTTGATAGCTAATCACATTGTTCCCTTCTTCTTCCGTTGCAGAACGGAGTCTGGCTTAGGCTGCTGTAGGGAAAGGCTTCCCAGCAGCTCTCTGTGTTTAAAACTGACTGGTAAAGCTCTGGTGTTTTCTCCCCCTCTAGTAAATACTCAGAGTGGCTGTTCCCAGACTACGTTATCCTTCCACCCTGCTACGCAGCCAGGGACCTGCTCTTCCCCCACCTCAAAGATGTCCCTCGCGGGGTCGAAGGTGCGGGTAGCAGAGCTGGTAGTGGAGAGAATGCAGCAGTTCAAGAGAGTGGCACCCGAACAGCTAAAACACAGCACAGGCCACAGCTCGCCAAAGCCTGCAGCCGATGTGGATTTCCCTGACGAAAGCCAGGAGCAGAACCCACCAGAGAACGGTACGTTTCTCCCCTTAGCTCTTGTCCGTGCAGAGAGAGCTCTGTGGGCTGGTGAGAATGGTTGCATGAGGAGCAGTGTGGATTCCTGGGCTTTGTTCCCAGCTTGCCTAGCGGCTCAGCGTGCAGCACTGAATAAATCACTCCAGATCGCTGAGAAAACTTGCTTTCTCCACTGTTAAAGGACTATCCCTACTTTTCTCTCAGCTCCGAGGCTGAATGAACCTTATGCTCGATTCTGGAGGGTTAATTGTCTTCTTGGAAACAGGTTGAAATTCCAAGAGGATCAGTGAACTTTGTCATCCTTCCCTTGGGACAGCGTTAGGCAGCTGTTAGGTAGATACAACTCTTAGGTAGGCCCTGTCTTTGGTAGATCTCCAAGCACTCTACAAAAGTAACGTGTTCTATGCAGGTGAATTAAATTAACAGCAATTTTACTCTTCTTTGGTTCTTTATAAGTCAAGGCCCTGTTGTTTCTGTATGGAAATGAAAATCTGCTGTATTTTAATATGTGGTGTGTAAGATCCCGTGTTCTCCCCAGAAACTTTAGCCAAAACCTGCCCTTCGTTTGGCTGTGCATGTGATGTGCTGTGAACAAATGGCCACCTCCTGCTCCTCAGCTAGTGCAGGCCTGGAGTGTTTGTTCATTCCCTTGGGAGAGATCAAAGGTGAAGGTGCAAGAGAAAGATGGCGATTTATTTTTACATGTCTGGTTTAATAAACTAATAATGACAAGTATAACAGTTCCATGCCTTTCATACAGGATTCTTGGGTTTCTGTCTTAGATCATCTCTCCTGTCTTTGCCAGATACCCACCATCTTCCCTCCCTGGAGCATGACGGTGCTCTGGCTTTGGCTCTTCAGCAGGAAACCAAAGAGGAAGCCCTGGCAACCCTGGAGGATGTAGGCTTGTTTTTCTGTCAGATCTGCCAGAAGGATCTCTCAGCCATGAACACGATGCGGCGAGAGCAGCATGTTAACAGGTGAGAGGCCAGCGTGACGCATCCCTTCTGCCTGCTCTCCCCCTTAGCCCCATGGACTGCTCACTCAGCTGTTAAAGAACATGGTAGCAGGGGAGTCTGCATAGTGGCAGTGACCTTTATGGCTTGAATTAACAAGCCATATCAAGCCATAAAAAGCCAATTTTTTATCTTAAAACAGAGGCCGATCGTCTTGCCCTGCAGGGCGTCTGCGTGTGTGCGGTAAGGCCAGGCTGCTTCCATCAGCACAGGGGCTGTGGTTGTAAAGTACCTGGCAAAATTAAGGAGGACTCACTACAGATACTGAGATCTGCCAATTTCAGTCAACAAAGTAATGTTTGATCTATTTCGCTAAAAATTGTTTGTTTAAGGACATCTAGTATGTCACCCTGTGTCCCAGCTGTTTGTTGAGGGAAAGGTGATACTGTTCAGAAGGATGACTAACTTGCACTGTAGAACTTTGACAGTGAGAGCAAAGGGGCTAAAGGAGGGTGTCTCTGCCTTCTCCTCTGTCACAATGTGTGCAATTAAATTGAAATTAGTGCCCTTAATTTAACAGTTCCCTTAGTGGTAAATGTCAAGTACTGTTAATGGATTATGTACAGATAGCTCTTTGTAAATGAAAAGTGTGCTCGTCTCTGTTGAGAAAGTATCAGAAACAGCACGTTTGAATGGTTGTGATTTCCTAATTCCAGCACTTTTGGAGGGCAAGAGTGAAGTGATTTGATTTGTCCAGTCCTACGTTAGCGTTATCGAGTGGCTCACGTTCATTAGGGTTGGCTGCAGCTTTAGAGGTGGAATTGCTGTTTCTGTCTCCAGGTATTTACCGCTGCTTGAGAGGACAGAGATTGTAAAATAGTGATA
>JAOXNH010000067.1:16549286-16569367 GCA_028566575.1 Bartramia longicauda | reverse complement strand
TTGAACCCCTCCAGGGATGGAGCAGCCACAGCTTCTCTGGGCAACCTGGGCCAGGCTCTCACCACCCTCACAGCAAACAATTTTTTCCTAATATCTCATCTCAATCTCCCCATTTTCGGTGTCAAACCCTTCCCCTTAGTCCTATTGCTCCACTCCTATGCATGTTCAAAAAAGCCAAGGCTTCAGACTTGGGAAACGGTGAATAGGGTGCTTCCCAGAATACGTGGGTATGGGCTGGTTGACTCCTCTTTGACTTGACAGGCTCAGTTTCACCAGAAGTTAACGCTGCCTGGCTCTCCTGGCAGGCCCAGGCCTTGTCTGGCCTGTGGGCTGCAGTGCTCAGCCACTCGGTGGGGCTGGAGCGTCCAAAGTCTGTTTCTTACAGCTCACCCCAACGTGCTCTCTCTAGCAAACTGGTCATAAAACCTGTAAGGTCCACTTTGACATCATTTTGAGGGAGTGTAGGTGTTGATAACTCCGTAGCAAACTCCAGGTAGATGCGGTGACTGTAACCTAAAATCATAAGCTTTATTTTTTTGTTTAGAAAGACAACTTGTGGAAACCTGCAAAACCAGCGTAATTCAGGATAAATAAATATTTTGAGGGTGTTCTTGCCCTGTTTTGTCATTGGGCTCCCATCTCTTCTCCAGCAGTTTATTCCCAACTTGGAAAACCTAGTGTCCTGCCTGTGTGTGCATCTGCTCTTACCTGAGCCTTTCTCCTTCCCCAGAGTGACCAAGGAGGGCACCACTGAGGCTCCTGCACCCTTTAGCCCTCCCAGTGGTGGCACTTCACACGCTGAAGGTCTCCTGACCTCGCTCACATGGATGAGAAGCAAAAGTAATGGTGCAGGGATCAGAGGATCCCTGGCAATGGCTTCAGCATCCTGGGTCTGAGCCCCCAGTAAGCCCCAGCCCTCCCAGAATGGCAAGGCTGTCTGGCACATGGGTGTCCGCGTGTGTGGAAGGAGCCTCTGGCTTCTGCCACTCTGGCTGCTTCCTCCTGCTGGTGCCAGCCTGAGGGATCCCACCTTCCCCAAACTGGGTCTGAAATGTGGGGGTGGGGATCCCTCCAAACAGCAGGGCCAAACGTTACTGCATGTGGAAGTGGAGTGAAAGGAGCTTTCCCTGTTTGCCTGCAGTCCCACCGATCTCTCGGAACTGCTGAAGGAGGGGACTAAGGAATCCCACGACCGGGCGGAGAACACTCAGTTTGTCAAAGACTTCCTGAAAGGTCGGATCAAGAAGGAGCTCTTCAAGGTGAGGTCTGCTCTGCTGCCGTGGCAGAGAAGCTCTTTGGCCTACCCAGCGACTGGTGCAGGTGGAGGCAGAGCTCCCACAGCCCCCTGTGTAGGGCAGGGGGAGGAATCCAGTTTCTGGGTGGTACGGAGCAGGTCCCTTGTCCAGAACTTCTGCCTGGTGTATCCAGGGGGTGAGGAGCATCCTGGTGCAGCACAAGTTGGATTAAGTGGAAGCACTGGGCTTCTGGCCATGCATCCGCTGGCAGCTCCAGGCAGGTGTGGCTGCAGCACGGATAGCGGTGGCATAAGCTGTTCAGGAGTGAAATCCTCGTGAGGGTCAGCACTTATTCCATCCTCGGAAGACCAGGCTGTTTTCCATAGGCCCCAGGTTGGATTGCTTGCTCTTCTGAACAGAAGAGGTATGAGCAGCACTGTCTGGTCCTGAAGGTCTTGGCATATACAGTAGTCTCCCCTGTGGGACAAGGCTGTTGGTGCCAGTTGTGCCTTTTGCATGGAGTTTGTCCCTGTGCCCTCCTCTGAAGGTGACAGGAGGCCCAGGGCACACAGCTGGCAACATTCGACTACTCCTTAGCTGTGCTCTTCAGGGGCTGTTGTTAGAGATCTAGATGGAGAAGAGCCTCTGATCCTTCAGGTGATACCTGCCTGGTACGGGCTTTCCAGGCTGGTTTGGAGTCAAACCTGGGGGTTTCCTCCTCGTTTTCCCCCAACTCCATGCGTGCAGGGGGTGAGCAGTCACAAGGTGTGATGTGCCCATCTAACGAATGGCTTCTGACGTCAGCTGTGCTCTGTCCGTAGCTGGCCACCGTGGCACTTTACTTCACCTACTCTGCTCTGGAAGAGGAAATGGATCGCAACAAGGACAACCCAGTCTTTGCTCCTCTGTATTTCCCAGTAGAGCTTCACCGGAGAGAAGCCTTGGTCAAAGACCTGAACTATTTCTATGGAGAAGACTGGAAAGAGAAGATCCAGTGTTCAGAGGCAACTCAGCACTATGTGGACAGAATCCATCACGTGGGACAGCACGAGCCAGAGCTGCTGGTGGCTCACGCGTACACACGCTACATGGGGGACCTCTCGGGTGGCCAAGTGCTGAAGAAGGTAGCCCAGAGGGCCCTGAAGTTGCCTAGTACCGAGGAAGGGATCCAATTCTACGTGTTTGACAACGTTTCCAACGCGCAGCAGTTCAAGCAGCTCTACAGAGCGAGGATGAACGCTCTGGACTTGGACAAGACCACCAAGGAAAGGATCGTGGAAGAGGCCAACCGAGCCTTCAGATTTAACATGCAGGTACGAAATCCCTTGAGCCCCTGTACGCATCGGTGCTGCTGCTGCTTTTGGGTCTGGACCAGCTTAATTCAGTCAGGCTGCTCCTCCAGGCACTGGTTTGGATCTGGGACCAGCAGAGCCCCTCCATCTGGCGGGGCTGGGATTCTGGTTTGAATAACTCTTCCCCTGGAGGCATGGATGGAAATTCCTCTCATGCTCCAACCCCACAGCCGAGCCTTTGATTAGGGCGAAAGGAAGATGACTTCAGTACAAGATTCCCATGGGCTGTGCGGCTCTGAAGCAGCGAGGGGAGCAGAGCTCTCCCTCTGAGACAGCCTCAGACGGTCGGAGCGTGTTACACCACGCTGGTTACAGTTCCTCTCCTGTCTCATGTCTGACACGTTGCCCCATGGCCAGGAATGTTTGTAGCCTCTTGTTCCTTCCCATAGTATTTGCCTTTCGTGACACCTGACCGAGCTGCTGCTTGCCCCAGGGGGGATAAACATCATAGTCTTATCTACTGGATGGAAGGTTTAATCCATACCCGTAGCAGGGTGGTGTGGTTTAAACCGGCCAGAAATGTGGTGGGATGGGGTTGGTGCCTGTGTGAGGATCCTTATGGAAACTCCTGGCAGCAGAGCTGGGAGGGGCTGCCTGGCCAGTGTGTGAACAGGAGCAGTGACCCCAGAGAGGGTCTGCAGCAGGAGGGGAGGGCACCCCCAGCAGGGTGATGCTGCATCTGTCTCGCTCCTGGGTCTGACTTGATGCTCTTGGAATGGGCTGTGCCCTCTCAGAGCCACAGCAAGTGCCAGATGTCACTGCAGGTCTCCCTGTCAGGCACTTCCATGAGGGGCACGTGCTGTCTCGGGAGGGGCAGGAGGCAGGGAAGGAGTGGGTCTTGCCTGTTCTCCGGATGGTTCTGGATGAAAGCTGCCTGGCTCTGCCCGCTTCAAGTACTCGCTGTGACCCCTTGCAGGTGTTTGATGAACTGGACCAGATTGGCAGGACGCTGACGGAAGAAGCCCAGGATGGAGGCTTTCCAGTCCATGACGGAAAGGGAGACATCCGCAAGTGCCCCTACTATGCAGACAAACTAGGTAGGTGGTGGGCACGGACAGAGCTCTGCCACCCGCGTGTGGCACAAGCCTGGTGGCACTGACGCTGCTCTCTGTGTTCTAGCAGGAGCGGTGGGACCCGGCTGTCCCTATCACGCTGCGGTGGCCCTGGCCAAGCAGCCCCTGGTGCAGCTGCTCCTGGCGACCTGCGTGGCCGTGGTGGCGGGAGCTGCCGCCTGGTACCTCCTGTGATGGGAAGAGCGGCGCGTGGCTGCGGACGGCGGCAAGGGCAGAGGCGCGCCCCGTCCTCCTTCAGACTGTTCCCTTGCTGTTGGTGGTGAGTTGACTGCAGGGTGGAAGTAAGAAAATAAAGGGGGGATCCTGCGGGACCGGCAAAAGGACTCCTTGCCCGGCGGTACCACAAGCTCCGTAATAGAGGGGCTTTAGCTGAGTAGCAGACGGGACTGGTCTGGTGCGAGGATTCCACTTCAGCGCTGCCCAGGCCGGGGCAGCTTTTAAGGCCAGAGATGTCTTCTCCTCTGCTGGCAAAAGGCTTCACGTGCTTGGCTTTTCATCTCCTTCCCCGGAGCAGTCACTGGAGGGAGTTTCCTGCCTTGGGCTGCAACCCGAGAGACTTCCCCCTCAGCCTTTTCAGTGAAGAACAGGCGGTTTCCTACCCTGAGAAACTGCTGTTTCAGTCCTGCTGCAGTGACTGTGCCATGGTGGGGGGGTGTTATGCAAAGGAGTGTCCCGCCTGTTGCAGTGTCCTGGGGACCACAGCTAACTGGTGTTGGAGGAGGGTTCCTGGGGATGGGGACAGGACCAGGAGTGGAGGTGACGAATGTTGTACTGTGCAACCTTGGGGGGTGTGGGTTGTTTCGGTTTATTTTTTCTGAAGCCTGGACTGGAATAAAAACAAAAAAAAATTGCAATGCTGGAGCTGGGGAAAGCCCTGAGCCCCTGCTGGGAGAGTGAGCGGTGCCCTGGGAGGGGGCGGGGGCTAACGGGGGACATGCAGAGTGGGTACAGCCTTCCACCCTGCTGTACTTGTCCCTGACTCACAGGCTCCCCAAGACACTGCCCTTACACCCCACCCTGTCCCTGCTGCCTCCCCGGGGGCTCCCCACCTTGGAGGGGACCCTGCTGAAAGGGCTGGGCCAGGCCCTGTCATGGCCTGGGCCTTTCTGGGGGTGGCGAAGGGGTGCTCCTGCTCTACTGGGGGGGTGATGCTTCCCCGGAGGCAGGGGATGCTCTGGGGCACACAGCTCCTCGGGCTCTCTGCTGGGCCTCAGAAAGGCAGCACCCCTCCCTCTGCCTTCCTCCAGACAGGTCTTGGCAGGGGGGGAAACAACTTTTATCCTCTTCAGCTGAGTGTTGGGGTGCAAGGAAGCCCCAGCTGCAGCTGAGGGATGGGCAGGGAAAGCTCCTGTTGTGCCCCCTGGGGCCTCTGCTGCCCGAGGATGGGGTGGGGAAGCTGCTGATCTTATTCTGGTGCTTGATACTGCTGTGCTCCCCAACCCACCCACACCAGCCCTCCTCATCCTCAAACCACCCCACAGCCCCCGGGGACAGCTCTGCTGTGGACGTGGAGCTGGGGGGGGGGGAAGAAAAAATGCACACGGAGTTCAGGGTCTGTTATTTATTTACATAAAAACACTGATTAGTGCCACAGTTCCACCTCTGAGCAAACAGCAGCCGCCTGGGCAGGCCCAGCTCTGTTTGCAGCCCTGTGTACCGAGACCCCCAGCTTCTCCCAGGGGAGGGGGGGCTGCAGGGCTGGGGGCCAGGGGAGGGATTAGGAGCAGCCCCAGAGAGGCTGAAAGTGGCTCCCAGGTTCCCCTTACCCTCCTCTATCCCTGCCCCTTTGCCCCCTTCCTTCTGCCTCACAGCAAGTGAGCTAAAAGTGAACCCCCACACCCCACATGCAAGGAGGAACCCCCTCCCCACCACCCAGGGTGCTGCAGGGTGGGCACCCACAGACCCCCCCCGCTGGGCTGGGGATGTGGCTCTGCGGGGGCGGGCAGGGGTCTGCGCCAGAGCTGGGGCCTGGTAACAAACGCCTCTAATCTACAGCGCCGGGGCAGGCAGCCACATGCCGGATGCATTTTATATTTTGCTAACATGGGTGAGGAACTGCCAGGGGCTTTCCTTCCCCCAAAGAGCCACAGCAGGGGCTGGGAGGAGGGCGCATGCAGCTGGAGCAGCCGTGGCCGCTGTGGCAGGACGGAGGTGCTGATCAAGGGTGCAGCGCTGCTGCCATTTTCCCCCTCCCAGACACGGTGCCAAGAGGCTCTGCCTCTCCTGGGGAAGGAAGGGGCTTTGCCTGGGGGGCTCCACGCTGACCAGGCTGTGAACCAGGCTGACACCTGGCAGGGGTGGCACTGCCCTCCTCCCCCTCTCCTCAGGTGGCACTGAGCCAACACCGGGCCCCTTCCTAAAAGTGCCACGGGGGCTGTGCTGCCTCCCACAGGTAGGCTGCTCGGATCCCCCTTCCCCTCCTGGGGGACAGCTTGCCCCCCTCACTTGCAATGGAGCAGTGAGGGGTGGGCACCTCCAGCAGCTGCTGCTGCTGCTCCTCCCTGGGTTCCTGCAGGCAAGAGGGCACTCACAACCACCCTGAAGGGTAAGGGGGTGCAGAGGGATGCCCCCCCTACTTCTACACACCCACTCTCCTGTGTGCTGCAGGGCAGCCCCACACACTGTCTGGGGGGCTCGGCCCACCTCCCCTGTGCACCCGCACCAGCATCGCCAATCCAGCCGTTCACAGCGAGGACCCGAGCTTGGGGAAGGTGGGAGGGAGGGAGCCGGGGATACACACATACACACCACCGGAGTGTTAAGCAAGAGAGTGTGGGGACAGGCGGAGAGGAGGATGGCAGCGGGAGAGGGGCTGGTGTCATTCCAGTGGCGGGGGGGGCTCCCGGGGCGCCGTTAGCACATGCGCTTGTAGGTGTAGATATAGGCCTTGCAGTTGGGACACGTGTGCGTCACGTCCTTGAAGTCATCGAAGAGGCAGGGGATGAGGCAGCAGCAGAGATCGCACCTGCGGCACAGGGAGAGGCAGAGCCCCGTGAGCTCGGGCAGCCCGTGGGCACGGGGGCAAAAGCAGGGGCACGGGTCGGGGTGGGGGGTGGTCCTGGGACTCCCTGGGAACCAACCATGACCCCTGTGGCTGCAAAGGGCAGCAGAGGGCACTCAGCCCCTTGGGGTGCGCTGCTGCTAGTGGGGGGTGAGCGCCTCGTTAGTGAGCAGATCTGCACCTCATGGAGGGAAGGGTGAGATGCCCGTAGGCCATGAGGCCTGACCTACCGCCACTACAGGGGTGTAGGGGGCTGGGACAAGTGCCTCCTCCCCTCTCGCAGCTCCCACTGCTGCCAGTTCCCCTGGCTGCAAGGAGAGACCGTGGTTCTCTGCAGAGCTGCTGGGCTGGGGGACCAACAGCGCCTGCCCTGAGACCAGGGTCTACAATCAGCCTTCAGGGGTGGCACCTTCCCCTGCCCTGGGAGGAGCCCAGGTCTCCAGGCACCGTCACCCCAGGAAACCATCTGCTGTCCCAGTAACACCTCAGTGCCGAGGTCCTCACCGTGCCCAACAGCTTGGCCAAGGCCACCAGCATCGGGGCCACCAGGACCAGGGCTGAGCGACCACCATCACCGTGGGGCTGGCGGCAGGCCCCAGCTCTGCTTGCAGCACCTACCCCACGAAGCAGCAGAAGAAGCCAAGAAGGAAGCTCATGAGCCCAATCTCGTAGGTGATCTTGGTGGTGATGGCTTGCTGGCAGTGGGGACACACCGTCTGCACAGGGGCGCCCTGGAAGATCTCTCCCTGCAGCACTGTCACTGTGGTGGCAGCCCCCGATGGGACGAGCACCGTGGCCGTGTGGCCACCGGGAGAGGGGTAGTGGCCCGGTGTTGGGTAGTAGCCCATGGGGGGGTGAGGACCTGGGGGAGGGTAGTAACCTGCTGGGAATGAGAAATGTGCCCAAGTGAAGGTCTTCGCACGCGGCAGGAGAGGCCAGATCCTCGCTGAGGGCTGCTGTCACACCACCACTGTGGATATGGCCTTGGGGCCAACCCCACTGTGCCCCCCAGCCCACCCTGAGGAGCCACCCTGCAAGCCCCAAAGGGCAGCCCCAGCCCCAAGCCCCCCCCGGTTGTGTTCCTCCCCCCCCCCCACACCCCGGGGCTCCTCACAGTACTCACCCGGTGGCACGTAGGGCCCGGAGCTGTCTGTGGGCATGTGGGGGGGCCCAAACCCTGGCTGCGAGGGCGGCTCGTATGGGGGGGGCCCGAATTCAGGAGGGGGAATGGGAACCCCCTGGGGTTGTCCCACGACTGGGGTGACGCCATCTGAAAGGAAACACGGAGTCAGCAGCCAGCGCAAGAGGTGGCAGAGCTGGTGGGAGATGGTGGCTTGGCCGAGTGTTCTGGGGGTGTTGCCCAGGGAAAGGGGACATGACATGGGGTGGGGGGCCCTCCCCCTCCCCACACCTCATCCTCTGGGCCACAAGACCCCCAAATTCACCCCACAGGAGCGAGGAGAGCCAGGCCATGAGCAAAGGAGGGCTTTCTGCTCTTGTCACTGCCCCTGGGACCTCCTGCCACCCCAGAGGGGGATACGGTGACAGATGGAGCCAGGCATCTCACCACCCTCCCCAGCATGCGACCCCCCCCGCAGGGCAGAGCCGTGCTCCCAGGGAAGCCGTGCTCATCCTGCTCCTTCCCCTGCTCAGCAATGTCACCCCTGACACCCCGGAGCAGCCGGGACCCTCCATACCTGCCGCAGGGGGTGGGCCGTGCTTCTCTTCTATCAGCGGCGCCGAGGGGCCTCCCGGGTAGGGTGGCGGAGGGTCGTTGGACATGGCTGAAGGTGGCCCTGCAAGGACAGAAGCCTTTAGGAGAGACACCAGCCTTTGGCTGCACACAGGAATCCGCCAGGAGCCGCGCGGCGCCTGGGGAAGGAGGTGGCAGGTAACGGAGGGGTCTGGGATCTGGTGCCACCGCTGCACTGGCCGCAGCCCCCCCCTCCATGGGCAGAAACAAGCCCCAAAACTGGATGGGCTTCAACCCAGGCAGCAAATCCAAGGTGTGACATCTTCCTGAGGGCCACATGGGGTGCACAGCAGCTCGTGGGGGCGGCTCTCGGCTGCCTGGCCTGCGTTCCAGGCCTGGAAGCTGCTCTGCCCAGCGCCATGGGACCAAAGGTAGGGAAGAGCTGCCCACGCTGCCCACAGCCCCCCAGCTCCAGCCAGCAGCACGACAGGCAACACCGATCCCCGAGGGGGTGGCAGGAGTCCCTGAGCCTGACACACAAGCATCAGGCAGAGGGTGCAAACCCCCAGAGAGCATCTTTAAATACGTGCATGGAGTGAGTTAAGGTAGGACCACCCTTAACTGCTGGAGATATTATTTTGCCCGGGGTAGAAGTTACCTGTCCTTGCAGCAAGGAGCTCAGAGGCCTCGACAGAGCTGAGAGAAACAATTCTTCTGAGGGGTGTAGGTCGGCAGCTGGTTTATCCCACCGAATCTGTGCGAAAGGAGACAGCAAGAGAGTCATGGGAAGGGAGAGGAGCCACCGCTGCAGCGCTGCCTCGGCCACCACACCAAGCCCCCTCCCCTCCCCGGTGCAGGCGTGGGGAGAGCGGCTCTGGGCAGGACTCCCCCCACCCTGTGCCCCCCTCGATGGCCACCACGAAGCCACGTGTCCTTGGCACGTGGAAAAGCCCCACCGACACACTCCGAACACCAAGGAAGCGCAATGGCATCCAGAAACCCGATTTCCATGTTTACTCTGGCTCAGTGACATCTGGTAGGACGTGACTGAATTGGGAAATAGAAATGAAAGGCCGTTCCCTCGCTGCTTGGGAAGGCTGCCATCAGGCATGGGACACGGTGACATCGCTGACAGAGTCCAAGGAACAGAGCTAGAAGCTCCCCTGGGGTCTGAGCACCTATTTGACCCCCTCATCCTTTGTCCCCGAAGGGCCAGGAGCCGATGTGGCCCTGCTTGTCCCGTTCCCCTCAGTGTCCTGCCCTCCTGAGGCAGGTCACCGTGCTGCGAGGAAGCTGCTTTCTCAGCCAACCCCGCTCCAGCAGCTCCCAACTGAGCAGGAAAAATACACCCAGGCTATGACCAGCCTGCAAAAAATCCCATGGGCACAACCAGGGTGGCTCTGGGACCCCAGGAGATGGCCACAGCAGGCATTGCTGCCACATCACCCCCCCAAGGCGTGACCGGCACGGCTGCCCCACAGCCCTGGCCAGGCACAAAATCCCTGCTCAGCCCCAGAGATCTCGGGGCCAAGATGGGCAGCATCCCTGTGGGGTCACTGCTTTGGGATGAGAGGCAGCAAGGCTCCCTCTGGTCCTGGCACCAATGCCATGCGTTGGGCAACCCACCCAGGGCACGGCAACCTCCATGGCACGGCACAGGCCTTTGCGGGCAGCGAGCCAGGCAGCGAGCGCTGCCCACCCTGCCTGCATGGCAGGTGTGCCCTGAGAGGTGCCCGTGAGGCTGCCGGGTGAAGCAAAGCCAAGGCCTCAGCACACGCGGGAAGGATCCCCCCCCATCCCTCCCCAACCTGCCGGGCTTCCCTTTATTCCACTCCTGCTTTTCTAGCTCAGGCTCCCTGCCTCCAGGCAGCCTCCTCCAGGTGGCAGGAAATCTAATGGGGTCAGGGATCTGCAGAGGAGCACCATCCCAGTTGCTGATCACCCCGAGATGAGCAAAACCTGGACCAGCATGGAGTCTCCCCAGGATGTCCAAATTTAGTGACTAATATTTCTCCCTGGAGAGGAGAAGGAGGAAGAGAGACCTCCTCCCCGGAGGTCTTAGGCAGTATGTCACAGACACACAGCTTCAGAGGTGGCTGGGGGGCATCTTCCTCCTGGTTTTCTCTCCAATTTCTTCCTTTAGAGCCAGGGGAAGGTGAGCCGCCGGTGCAGAGGGTAGGGCAGAGCTGCCAGGGCGGAGGAAAGCACCTGAAACACAGGGCACTGCAGAGCCCTCCTTCTCCTTCGCTGACCTACAAAGCTACAAATTGGGCCGCGCTCTTTTTAGCTTCACCAGGAATGTAAAGAAAAGGAGGACTTACTCTTCCGAAAGCAGCCAACCAACCCGCCCTGCGCACCCGGGAGCCTTGGACCTTCCTGTCCCGGTGCCTGCAGGGCTCCTGGATGAGCCCAGCCCAACCGGAGCATCCTCGAGGCCTTACCTGGGGACACTGGCCTGTCCTGGAGCTTTCCTTGCCCTCGCAGGTGGGCTGAGCCCACGGCTTTTGTACTGTAACAGCTCTCCTCCCGTTACCGCTCGGATGCTGCCTTCCCAGCAGGGAACATCTTTCAATACTCCCCGGCCCCACTCCCCCATCATCAAAGCAGCTGGTGAGAGAAAACCCAGGAGACCAAGGCGGCGATCCCACTCCCGTGCTCCCCCAGCCGCTCCAGAAACACCCATCAGATGAAGTAACGGCCACAGATGGAGCCAGCAATTAATCCTGCCCCTTCGACCAGCAGGAAATGGCAGCCACGAGCGGGATGGGCAGTGGATCCATGAGCCAGGAGGCTGCAGAGCTGTTCCGCTGGCACTTGGCAGGCTCAGCCACCCTTAACGCAATATTCTGCTTATTAAGAGAGATCCGTAAAGAGCAAGACGTTGGCTGTGTGCCCTTCCCGGGAGGAAAAGAAAGCCTGTTGCTTTTAAGCCTCTTAGAAGCTGTTTCTCCTCTGCTTTCTTTTATCTTAATGTGAGAAGCGCAGAACCCACCCCAGCCCATTTCCATCCGAGAGCTCCGTGGGGAGCTGGGGGGCACGGGGCTTCTCCTCCACCCCGCACAGGAGCCACCCCAGGACATCGCTCACTGCCCTGGCATGGAGGAGCCTGCAGTATTGACTCCCAAAAGCAACAAAGCAGCCCACATGGACCCCTGCAAAGAGGCAGAGTTTCCCTGAGCCCAGAGGGTGTCCCTGCCGGGAGAGCCCTTCTGGGCTGACTCAGGTTGATGGTATCCAGGCACAGGCAGGTAGAACTGGGAAGATCCAGCCTTTAAACAAAAACCACCGCAGTATTTTGCATTAAATCCCCAAAATCACATGTAAAGGACTCTCGCTGCTGGTTGTTCCTGGTTTTACCCACTAGCTTTCGGTGAAGCTGATTTACTTTGTCTTACGGAAGAGAAACAAGCCTTCCCCTGCCCACAGCACCACCACAGAGGGATGGACCTGGAGTCCGGTGGGAGCTCACAGCAGAGACTTCATGGCATGCAGAGGACACCTCTGGGAGGCCGTGCTTTGCCCCAGGATCTCCAGCCACCCACGCCAGCACGATGAGCCATCCTGCCAGCACACTGCAAAGCTGTCCCACGTTAACCAGTGCATTTCTGTGTCATGAAAACAGCTTAGGTCAAACATGGGAAGAAACATTCCCAAATATGGCAGAAATTGCATCCACACTAGGGCTTACTGGAATAACCGTGCTCACAGACCAGTTGAACACCTAAGGGAAAAATAAAGAACTTTACCAAAAAAAAACCTGAGGCTGAGTTTACCAGGCTTAAGTTCAAGATCTGATGGAACCACCAATGCCTAGTGCAGGTCCTTTGGGAGCAAGGACCGTAAGACGCAAAAGGAGTTGGTTACCAGTAAAAGGATGGACAGAGGAGCTGCTATTTCCAGCTAAAAACACAGATTAGTTCTTCTTAACTGGAAGAACAGCTTTCACTGGCTCCTCTACTTTAAACCAACAACAGAAGATGAACCCACCACCCAGTTGTTGCAAACACCGCTCCTGTTAAACGCAGGAGACGAGCAAAGGGCCCCCATGGGCTGCCAGCGTGGCAAGTCGAGCAGAAGAAGGATCAGAGGACAGATCCGCTGGATCAGCCTTTCCCCCTTTCCCTCTCCGGGGACAACATCCCAACAGCCTCCCTTCATGTGCCACCCGTGCTGGAGTGCTCTCTGGCACGTGCTGCTGCAGCAGGGACGGCACAAAAGCCATGGCCGATGTTGCTGCTCCATCGAGATTCACCTGCCCTGCCCACAGGGACTCCCAGTCACTCCTGGTCCTCCCTCCCCTACCATCTCGGAGCTTGTGGCCTTTACAAGTGGCTCGGATCCAGTGTGGACATGAGGGACTGAACCACAGCTGCATGGGAGCCTTCGCACAGGCTGGGCTAGGGGTTTGCTAAAGGAAACAGAAAAGATCTGGATTCCCACCGCTCCCATCAGCCCTGCCAGGGCACAACCAGGAGAACACGACTCCATCACAGCTCCAGGGACAGAAAGGGCTTGGCCCACCCCAGCTGCGGCTTTGATCCATGTGTGTGTCCCCTCCAGCTGGCTTTGTGCTCCTTGGTCCACCCAGGGTCTCGCTTCAGGCAGCTTCTGGGTGAGGAGGAGAATGAACAGCAGGTCTGTGGATCCCACCAGACCAGGGCACAGCTCCCAGCCCCGAGAGGTCTGTCCGAGGTCTCTCCACAGCAGCGAGCGGAGCCAAAGAGCCAGCGGGGCAACACAAAGCCCCCCGTAGGGAAACACAAGGCTTTCTAATCCACCTCCTTCCCGTGCTCAGCAACCCTGGCTCTAGTTAATTAGGGATCAATACCCCAAAGCCCACAGTTCCCATTACACATCCAAAAGCGGTGACCACAAAGCTCTCCCAGCAGCGCTGAGAGGAGCTGATGTGTTGGGGCGTCCAGTACTCCCTGCTGGCTATATTTCCCTCTGCCACATCACACGGGATCACTGTGGAAACAGTTTGGGAATCATGGCAAGAGGAAGGGTCTCCCATCTGAGTTGCTCTCCAAACAGATAACGGTGGGCACCACTCCTCAGAAACAACTGAGCTGCGGCACACAGTGGGACCAGGGAACATCACGCCACCGGAACAGGTCCAAGCTAAGACCCCATAAACCTGAGAACGCCAAGAGGGGAGTCACAGATAATTCCTGCAATGCCTGGAGATCCAAAGATTTGGTCTGTGAAGGCCGTTCTTCCCAGGCAGCAGCCATGTGTGGAAGGCTGCTTCCTCCCAGACGAAATCACCAAGGGTGAGACAAATCCGAGAAGGACGGAGCCAGTTGCTGGCAAGCCTAACTCACGTGCGAGCCCTGCTGGTGCAGCGCGGGCCCCGTGCAGCTCTGAGTCAGCCTCAGGGCACAGCTGGGATCCGCTCCCGCCAGCAGAAACACGGCCCACATCATCCTCATTCCCTCTGCATTCCATAACCGGAGACCCGCGGTGGTCAGGCTCAGCTTTGCCTACAGGAGAGGGGGCTCCAGGAAGCAGGGTTTGCTCCTGCTCGACCACGTTCGGTGACGTTGGTGCCTCAAAAGCTGCTGCTGCACATTTTTGAGCTCTTCCTCTGCCCAAAAATAACTTCTGATTTTTAGAAAAGGAAAAAATAACACACTAAAATTAAACTAATAAATAAAGGGATAGGACCGCTTCCAGCTCCGTTGCACATCAGACAGACACAAATTCCAGCTTCCAGGCTTTTATAAATACATCTTTAAAAGCACAGTCAAGAGCTCTGAAGGAGCTGGGCTCCCTCGCTGAGGCCAGCCTCTTTCCTTTAAAAAAGGAACAGTGTCGTGGCCAACGCCACCCCAGCTTCCCTAGCCCCGGGAAAGCCACCTGTGTGCCATGGGATTCTACCTCCTCCAGAAACAGGGAAATCCTGAGACTGGGAAGGCAGACAAATTTGCTAGGGATGAGCACAAAAGGCAGATGGGATGCTGGCAAAACGTTATTTGATGGAAAGCCCCCTTTAAAAGGGCTTTAGGGGTAGCAAGAAGGGATTGAAGCGAGCAGGGCTGGATGAGGGGTGGACGGAGCCATTCCCTGACCCTGGCAATCACAACGGCCCTGCCTTTCCGAAGCCCAGCCTGGACCTGCTCATCCCACCAGTGCCACCGAGCATGCCAGGGACGCTGCCCTCTCCACACGCACGCCAGCTCCCATGCTCCCGCACAGCCCGCAGGGACATGGCTCAACTCCCGCTGCTCCTGGAAACACGGCACGCAATCCACGGCACAGCTCTTACCTTGGAAGGAAAGGCGGCAAAAATCCCTGCTGAAAAAGCGGTATCAGGTGGTACTTCTGCCTGGGTTTTAGGGGCAACGAAAAAGAGATATTTTCCCTGTGAGGCAGACACACTTCCGCCTCAGCCTTGCCTCTTCCCATGCCCATTTCCTGCCTCCAGCCTGCACAGCATCTCTCCAGAGCCAGGAGGGAAGGAATAAAGAGCAGACAGTGCCGCAGCCTCCTTTAGAAAGAGGATGCCCTGGCAATCCTTGACCAGGCCACATGTACCCCCTGTCCCTTATCCCGCCGTTAACCCCAGCAGCACCTCCTCAACTCATCATCCTGGTCCTGGGCAAGGCAGCAAGAGGGCACATGCCTACAACACCCTCGCCCAGATGGAAACCCAAGTGAAGGACTAAGAGAAAGGTCTGTTCTTTTCTCCAAGCAGCTCAGCCGCATTTCCCCAAGCGCAAGCCCTGCGCCTCCAGCAGCGCTGCCAGGGAGCGCGAACCCACCCTGCGGAATCAGCCGGGCCGCTCGCAGAACGAGCGGATTCCTCCCCACACTACAGAAAACTGCTGCTTCCAGGAGGATCGGGCCCTTCCTCCAGCACGGGGAGGGAGAGCTCTGTTGGCAAAGCAGGACAGAAGCGGTCCTTTAACACAAAGGACTGCCTGAGGAGAAGGTTATTCACCGTCCGATCCGGCTACGGCAGACGGCCAAAGTTCCCCACTCCGCGTGTGAATCTCTGGAGGAGCATCCTTGTTGCAGTCATTTACCCCGTGGCCTCGGCCATGTCATCTGACCTTCCGTGTGCCGCCGTAACCCGGGAGGCAAATCAACTAAGAGCAGATCCCTCGCTGGAAGCCAGGTGCTGTCTTCCAGAACAAGATTTCCCAGGGTATTAAATCCAAAGCACAATCAGATAATCTCCACGGCGCAGCCCAGGCTCAGCTGTCCTCAGCCAGAGATTCAGATTACTGCTCTGCGCAGCAGCTCTCTATGGATATCGGGAAAACCGGACACAAAATCCCCCCTGCTTAAGACAAGGATGGTTTATCTGCAACACCCACAAGGGTTACGTGCGGGAGGAGCGTCTGTCAGGACCTGCTGCCGCCTCTGGGATTCTCTCCAGTGTTTTTTTCACCTCCAGACGGGCTGACCAAGTGCTTGCTGGCTCTCCACAGCGGGGCTGCAGAAACGAGCCTTGCCAGGACCTGGGAAATCTGAACACTTAAAGAAAAACCAGCCGAAATGAAAGGAATGAACTGGGGTAGCTCTTTGCTCTCTGCCACGGCATGCAGCCGTGGGAAGCATCACGCGTCTGGCAGAGCTCACCGGGGTGGCAGTGACATCCGACAAGAGCCAAGAGGGGCTGGAAGGGAGCCCGTGAGCTACCAGCGAGGAGAGAGGCCACTACCCCACGCTTTAAAACTGAACCCTTATGAATTTAGGGACACCAGGGAAGGCTCAGGTGTGCACAGAGCGCTCTGGACCAGCAGGGCAGCTGAACTCAGCCCCCAAAGGACAGTTTTCTGAACACGGAGCACACTTCCAGCTGCCCTGGAAAACACACTCCCGGGGTGCTTTCTGTTGACACCTCACCAGCTGGTGACCCACCCTGAGGAGAGAAGACAGACTGCAACAGGCCAGGTGTTCTCACGGATGCAAAGACAGGATTTAAAAGAAACTAAGCTGAGTTCCTCTACACTTGAGCAATCTGCTCCAGAGAGACTTGGATGAGAAAAGGAGGGTGCCGCAAGCCAAATCTCTGGGGAACCAGAGAGCTTTTCCGTGAGACTTTCACTGAAGTTCACAGGCAGCCCAAGCTGACACTTGATAAGATCCATGGGAAAGCACCCAGCGATAGCAGCAGCTGCTGCCCGGAGTCCTGTGCTTCTACTTAACGTTTCCCCCGAGAGAATAAACGCTGCATTACATCATCCATTTGATATCTAGTTAATTATGTTAATAAATAACATCATCTGCAATAACGTAGAGTGACTAAAACCAAGTGGTTTTAGAACATCAAGTGCTGGTGTTCTAGCATAACTCCAAACTCAACTGTGCAGCAAGATGAGTTGTTCATTTAAACAAACAAAAAATAAATAAAACCCAGCTCAAGAAGCTTCACAGCAAGCAGAGGTCCCAGTGGAGATGGGGCAGAAGCTCCACAGTTGCTGGCATTAAAGACAGCCCACCTCTGATGGCAGCCTGTAACAGGCTTAAGGATGAGCTCGGCAGCGATCGGAGGCAGAATGACCCCCCCATCAGTCCCTCCCACTCCCAGCACTCGGGGTTTTAGACATCAGGCAGCCCGGAGCTTCTCCATGGACCTCCACCCTAATTCCTTCAGATCCCACCAGCTTGCCACAGACGGTGGTGGCAAGTTCTGCTCTTCAGTCACCTACATGAAGAAGTGTCTCCCGCTGTCACAGTCTGCTCCCTGCCCATGTCCACGGCACCTCCCAGCTCTCGCATGGAGAAGATGAATACAGGATGATTACCCACTACCACTCACAGCACAACTGGGGATTTTATAGATTGCCTTTCCAAAACTATACTAAAAATATTTTATTCCTTTATGCACCCTTTTTTTTCATTACTCCCTCATTCTATAGAATTTTTTGGAGAAAGTCAAATAATACAGCTCCATCCTCGCTGAATCAAACTGATTAGATGTGTGGCTTCCATTAAATAACAGAGTAAGCTCCAAGGGAGGAGGAAATTAGAGGCAGAGAGGATCAGCACTTTTGTGGAGATGTAGCCACATTTCAGCTTCAGAATTAATCAGAGCCCAAGAGCCTATTCAGAATTCCCTTGCAGATTTTGCCACGCAACGGAATGATTTCGAATACGTTGGTGGCGATTCCAGGTCCTTTTTCCTTCCAAGCAAGAGACGAAACTGGTCGTGGTACTGATGGTTTCTTATCCGAGGCACAGACCGGCTCCAGTCTCCATCACCATTAGCATTTTCTGTCCTTCCCAGACAGCCCTGCCTTGGCGCCGGAGAAGCTGCTGACGTTTAGATTTAACAGGTAGAGTGTCACCTTGCTTGTTTTGTTTTGGGCTTGGTTTTTTTCCCATGAGGACTAGTGAGAAGGGCTCTGTGTCACTCCATTTTATTTAAGGCCGTGGGTCGCTCTTTGCAAAGTGCTGTGCTTTGGGGCTAAGCAGGAGTGTGTGTGTGTAGGGTCTGAGATCTCTCCCCGGTCTTGCTGCCAACAAGGAGGACACCTGCACCTCCAGAGACACGTCCTCCCTGCCGAGGCCACTCATCCCACTCACCTTCTTGCCCCCACAGCACGACCAGACCTCCCCGTTTCCAGACCAGGACCTCTCTCGGGGTGGCCCAGGGCTAGCGTGGGGCTCGCTCATCCCATGGCAGTTTGACAGGAGGAGGGTACCCTGCACCCCCCCTGCTGCCAAGCCCAGCTCATCTGCACTGCTCAAAGACAGATGACAATGTCCCAGCTCACAGAGGGGAAAACCAGCCACTGAGTGTGCCCAGTGCTGGGACATCTCCAGCAGCACCATGGTGGCTCGGAGGGAGCACTGGGACGCACCCCTGAGTCACACGCAGCTCCTGCTGGTCCCATTTCTCCCTCCAGTTCCAGCCAGCCTGGGCTAGTCTGCACTGACTTCCCGGTCCAGTGAAGTCATTTTTTACTCCAAAGCATTACGTGACTTTGGTTTCAAGTTCCTGCCAACTCCTTGGTAACCCCTTCCCCAAAACTCCGTCGCTATCTGCTGAACAAAGCCACATAATGAGCTGCTACATATCTGTCCCTCAGATCACCCCAAAAACTCTTTCCCCAGGAGCCTAATTTGCCACTACTGCTTGCTGGGAGGCAACACACAGCAGTCCTGCCAGGGGAGATAAGGAGGATGTGCAAAGCCACGTCGTGAGCCTGGCTCACTTAAACCTAAGCAGATCTGACAAGAACATTGACCAAGATACAAATCAGCTGGCCAAGTTCAGCAAGATCTGCAATCGGGCACGCAGAGCTTCGAAAAGAAGAGCAAAGGAAGAGAGATGATGGCCTCATACCTCTGCAGGCCACAGCTCCAGGAACCATCCTGGTTTTGGCATGAGTGGGACATCACCTGGAGACGAGCAGCGACTCCAGAACCACAGATTAAGCAAGCAGAAGACCTCTTGCTGACAATCCAGATGCTGCAGCTGGATTCAAAGCAGCCCTAACACACAGCAACACATCTCGAGTCCCTGCTCCCAGCTTTTCTAAACCCTTTCTGGCTCTCTGTCCAGGTAACATCTCACTGCTCTACTGTTGCACTACAAGCATCGCTGGTCAGAGGGTTTGGAACAGTCCTACGGCTGGGTCACTGTTCTCACAGCCGGTGAAAATTCAAGCACATAATACCAAGATGTCCCCGGGGCAGGTAAATAGCTCAGCTGCTTTGGAGGATGCAGGGCTGAAATCCTCTCTTGAGCCCAACAGACACTCAGCAGCCCCCCCCAGATACCAAACAAGCTAGGAACGGTTTTCTCTCTCCTCAGAATGGCCCATTGGCAGCTCAAAACTGAGCTCCCACCAGGCTAGCACTTCCTGAACCGTGGCATCCGAGAGGGAGTCTGAAACCCTGAGTGTGGAGACAATAACCACACCTGTAGCTTGAAGCCACGAACTTTGGGGGAACCCCCATTCCCAACAGGCAAATAGATGACATCTTGGTGGAAGAGCTAAACCAGCCCGGGAGAAGAGCTGATTTTTTAATGGCAATGGAAATGGTCTCCAGTCCCAGCTTCATTCTCTTGCTCAAAGACTACGTGAAGATTGTGGAGGGGCTGAATGGTCACAGAGAGCCAATGGGAAGAGCAAACTGAGCCTTCAGCACACACACCCATCTGCAAGCACATCCTTATATACCATAAAGCAGAATAAAGATGCTAAGTTAATTGGAAGACAAAGGGAACATGCCTTTAAGAAAAGGGCATCCAGCAGTGGCTCTTTATCCAGAGGTCAGGAGTTGGCAGCAGTGTGGAAATCCCACCGTGACCGCTCTCCTTCACTCCCTGTTCTACCCTTTATCCTTCCCTCCAATGCTCCCATTCTGCCACTGGGACACTCAAAGACCACAAAAGCATCCCAGGTTGGAGAGCCACCGCAGCAGAGGTACAGCGCTGGCTTTGGCCCACGGTTTCCTCCCAAAATGATGCTGCGCTGGATCCCAGGGGTTCCTTTGCCTCCCTTAAAAGGGTGGCCTGCTATGTGTTTGGAAGAACAATCAATAAAATCCAACGGACTGATTTTTCATTCATCACCAGCCAGAAATCTAATCTCAAATTAACAGCACGACCCCGAGCACAGATAATGCATCTATCATTTAAGTTAATCTGCTGCGGATGGAGCATGAGTGGATTTTACAGCTGGAGTGAGCAGGGCTGCCTACATCACGACGACTAATTTATTCTCAGAAGGGCTAATTTAATCTGGCAGTGAATGTTCTCAAAGC
>JAOXNH010000067.1:16531073-16542896 GCA_028566575.1 Bartramia longicauda | reverse complement strand
TGCAGTCCTGAGTGGCATGATCTGATATGCTCTGGGTGGTCCTGCTTTAGCAGGGGAGTTGGACTGGATGATCTCTAGGGTCCCTTCCAACTCTAAAAATTCAGTGAAATTCAGTGTGATTCTGGTACTCGGCATACGAACACACACTCCCCCTCTCCCAGCACGTCCCTGAGCACAGCCCCAGGCAGACGCAGCCACTGCAGCCCCACTGTCCATGCAACAGCAGCTGGGGAGGACTGAGCCACACCACTAGACAGCCTCGTATCAGCTCCTAAAGTCGTTGCTTCCCTACCCCTTCCTTCCTCGCATAATGCCCAAGGAGAACAGAGCAGGTACATGGCTAAACACTTCCATGAATTTCCTGGGGCGCATGGACATCACTACAACATGAGAAGCCTTTGGGAAAGGGAAGTTTTCAGCCTGCACTTTCCACAGTGTTTGTTTAGTTCCTAAAAATGAATGACTGACATATTGTGGTTACATATTATGCTGCCTAATACTCACTCCGGTTTCCCCTGCTGCCTGGAATCAGTCACAGGCTCTGGAAAGCAGGAGGGCCCCTGCTGAAATGAAAGCCCCATTTCAAGCACATTGGTGGAAGGGGAGCAAACAGGAGGGTATCTTGCATATTCACAAAGCCTTTCTCAGCAAGTCTTACGTACAGCCCCAAACCACTATAATTATCATTTAAAACATTTCTATTTAAAAATCGTTGTGCCTGACCTAGTCTACCACCTGATATTTTAGGCTCAGCCTGGAACGTGACAGCCGCCAGTCCCCTCACCAGTTCTCACTGGTGCACGGAGACCGTCTCCGAACGACTTTTCCAGTGACACCTCGGGCCAAGGGGCACACGCCTACGCTTGCAGCGACTTGGAGAAGTTTAACCTTGGGTGTGACTCCTGCAGACAACCCCGAGGATGCCAGCATGGTGGTGTCCATCCCAGTCTGCCTGCAAGGCCCTGGAGCTCTTCCTCAGGTGCCAACCCCCACCCCTCCATTTAGCAGCAATCACAAACCCCTGTGCTTTTCACAAAGCAACTCAAGGTGCCTCAACAGCTTCCACCCTCTCCCCTTGGAGGGGCAGAACCAAGATCCCACTTAAAGACCTCCCAGCCTCCCGTTAACATTTATTCATTGGCATTTGTTGTTGTGCCAACTGAATGACCCCGCCACCCTTCCGATGTGCCAATGGACAATATTATCCACAACATCATCCCCATCGTCATTTCTCTTTCGGCTTCTTTCAGCTCCTCTAAAATGGGCTCACCATTCCTGAGAGCAGAACAGGCAGTTCCAGCACAAGCTCATCTCTCCCAAGCAGGGATGACTGGAAACACACGCATTTGTACCTCGGCCTGGCTCCCTCTCTCTGGGTAGGGGATCATATTTGCTCTTCTCACAGCTGTGCCCTGCTGGCAGCCCCCAGCCGTCCTCTCCGCAAGCCGGCACCACCTCCGTGAGGCCGGAGCGCTCGCCTTACAGCGGAAAGTCTTTCCCCAAGTACACGACCTCGCTTTCCGTCCGATTAAATTTCATCCCGGCGCTCCCGCTGCTCCAGCCCTCCCCGATCCTCCCGTCCCAACCCTTCCCTTTGCTGCTGAGGGTACAAAAGCTGAAGCTTTATCAGCTTTTAGCAGCCCTTCCCGGCCGCTGCGGACAGCCCACGGCTGCCTCCCCCTCTCCCCGGCCCACACCACCCTCCATCCATACCTCTTCTCTCCGCAGCAAACGCTCCAGCCCCCCAGACCTTCCCTCTGCCCGGAAAAGCAAGGTCCTCCCTCAAGGAGTTAACCGGAGATTTATTTCCATTCCTTTGGGGTTTTTTTCCCTCTTATCCGCGGTGGATAGTGCTAGACTCCTCCGGCGTTTCGCCTGCTATGCTCAGTGTCTCCATGCCTCCAGCAGCGGCCTGCCCGGGGCTACGGGGGCACCGGTCCCACCGGGCTTCCCCCTCGCCTTCCCTCCTTCCTTTCTTCCTTCCCCGCCGCCTGCCCTTACCGGTGCCCACCACCCGACCCCCGCCTCGGCCTCCCGAGGAGGCACCTACCGCCTGGCGGCTCCCGGTTGTGGCTCCAGCACCTGCCGGCTCCGGGGCGGGGCGAGGCGGGGCGGGCGGTGCCGCGGCGGGGCGGGCCTGGGCCGTGCTCTCCCAGCTGGGGGCCGGGGCCGGGGCCTGCGGCTTGCTCCCCCCGACTAGGCCGCGGCCTGCTCCCCTTCGCCGAGCCGTTCCAGGGCCTCTTTCTCCGCCGGGTCCGGGGCCTGCTCCCCCGCGCGGGGCCGCACCAGGCCGGGTGCCAGGGCCTGCTTTCCCCTACCGGGCCGCACCAGGCAGGGTCCGGGGCCTGCTTCCCCCTCGGGCTGGACTGGGCCCTTTCCGGGCCGGGGCCTTGCCAGGCCGGGGCCGGGGCCTACTTCCCCCCGGGCTGGGCCAGGCCCTTGCCAGGCCGGGTCCGGGGCCTTCCCCGCGCCGTGCCGGGCCGGGGTCTTGCCAGGCCGCACCAGGCCGGGGGCCTGCTCCCCTCCCTGCCCCGGCCTACTGTCGAAGGGGCTGGGCAGAACCCTGGGGCCATCTCCCGGTAACGTCCCCTGTGACCTCAGCCTGGCCCCCCCCGCCAGTGTCCCCGGCCCAGGGTGGCCCTGGGGGGGCCCGAAGGCAGCATGAGTGTCACCGTCACGCTGGCCGAGCTGGCAGACCTGGCCTTTGGCATGGCCAATGGCGGCAACCCCCAGGTCAGTGCCTTCCGCATCCTCTTGCGGGGCCTGCTGGAGCACCTCTGCCCACAGGAGGCCATGGCGCAGGTTGGGGAGAATGAGAGGGGTCTCTCGGAGCCCACTGCCCGTGTGGCCAGGGGGAAGCCCTCCTCCCTCCATCAGCAGAGGCAGCCGTGGCAGGGGAGGGCAGAGGGGCAGCCCAACCACCCCAGCAGGCACCTGGGCACCGCAGAGCTGCCGGCCCTGGGCAGGCTGGCTGCCGAGGAGTGGCAAATGGTGCAGCTGAAGAAGAGGATGGAAGTGACTGAGGAGGGGATGGAGAAGGTGAGAAACCATCCCCTGGATAGTGCCCATCCTCATCAGGGTGACCAGATCCTGCCCTGGGCAGTGTCCTGCCCTACAGAGGGTCCTGCTCTACACAGTGTGCTGTCCTACACAAGCATGGTGTCCTGGCTTATGCCACAGTCTGCCCT
The DNA here is from genome assembly GCA_028566575.1 of Bartramia longicauda. Lineage (NCBI taxonomy): Eukaryota > Metazoa > Chordata > Aves > Charadriiformes > Scolopacidae > Bartramia > Bartramia longicauda. The sequence continues at coordinate 16,539,708 of JAOXNH010000067.1, read as the reverse complement.
ACACAATGTCCTGCCCTTTGCAGGGTCCTGACCATGCAGTGACCTGCCCCATATTGTATTGTGCCCTGTGCAGTGTCTCACCCAACACGGCATCCTGCCACACACAGTGTCCAGCCCTATGTAGTCTCCTGCCCTGCACAGTGAGATGCCTGTGCTGTGTCTTGCCCTTGCCGTGACATCTGCCACCCCAGGATCAGGGAGCCCGACCAAGCACGGAGGTACCTTTCTGGTTCTGGTGGCCCCAGCTCCCCTTGGGACTAATTAAAGGGCAGTATTTACCACAGCCACTGGCCAAAGGTGGTTTCGGTCACTTCTCACCTTCTGCTGAGGCTTCATCAGTACTTGCTCTGAGATTTAGGTCTGTTGGGTCCCATCCTGCCCTGGCGAGGGTCCCACAGCTGTGCAGGGACAGCAGAATCCCTGTCAAGCTCCTCTTCTCTGTTCCCTGTGGCAGAGCCAGTGGCTGACCTGTGGGTGACAGCAGTGCTGCCTCGCAGGCAGGCTGTCCCCACACGAAGGCAGGATCCCGTGGGAGACACTGTGTCACAGCACAAGTTCAAGTTATTCGGCTGTTCAAGTTTAGAGACTGAGTGGGAAAAGCAACACGTAAAGTCAGAGCTGTCTTCCTTGCCCGAGCCACACATTGCAGCACAAGGATGCCTTGTGGTGGCCTTGTGCCCGGCTGTCCTCTCCACAGGCAGCATGGGGGTGGCCCACAGCAAACCCAACACTTCTTCATCCCTTGTGAGACCTGGCAGCCCCGAGCTGATCTGTTCTCACATGTCATGGCCTTGGCTCTCACAGAGCAAAGGGAAAAGGTGACAGAACTTTGCTAGGGTGGAGGAAGCTGGAGCTGGGATGCTTGTCCCTTTCAAGCACCTTCCTTTCCAATTTGGGGGAGCTCTGTGGGCATGGCCATGGGCCAGCCAGATGGGGCTGATGCTGTGGCAGCTCCGTTGGGTCCCAGAGACACTTCCAAATCTGGGTTTTCACTGCGCAGCGCTTAGCTTCCCTTCTACCCACGTCCCCCAGAGCCTGTGGGGGCTCAGCATCACTGGCCAAACCTGTTTTCCTCAGGTCATGGACATGCTGCAGGAGATGCTCGCCGCCACCTGCTCCCTGAAAACCACTGTCGAGGGCTTCCAGGATGAGTTGCAGCTCCTGAAGGACAGTTTCCAGAAGGTGTGTGCATGAAGCTGGGCTGGTTGCTGAAGAGCTCTTGGCAGAGCAGTTGAGCTCCCCGGGGACCTGCGTGGATGGCCAGGTGGCACAGGGTGACAGGGTTGAGGTCCTGAGGTCAGGCTCCTTCCCACCCCGAGGCTAAGCTGGGAGATGTGGGTTTTGCCCTGGAGCCCCCAGGGGTTTTGGGTAGACTGCCCAGTGCTGCCCATCCCTGCCTGTCCCTGCTGATGCTGATCCCCACCATTCCTTACCCCTGTGGGTGCTGAACCCCTCAATGCCTCTCTTTAACAGGCTGATCTGGAGGAGCTGCAAGAGCAGTCAGTGAAGCAGGACGAGAACAGCCATCTCCTCCAGAGCATCCTGGACCAACTGGTGAGTAGGGGGGGCCCTGGCAGAGGGACTGGGAGTGGGCATCTGCAGCACTGTGCACAGAGGAGCTCAGCCCCTGGGGGAGTCTTCAAGCTGTCCAGAGCCAGGCTTTGGCAAATCCCTATGTAAAATGCACTCAAGCCTTCCAAGGGCTGCCCTGGCTATGCTGACCTGTCTGTGTGAGCATCTGACCCCACAAGGCTCTTCTGGCAGAGTCCATGTCACCTTCCCAGCTGCTGGAGCAGGGACGTCCATCCCTGGGTGCCCTGGTGGCTTCCACCAGCCACCTCCACTGCTCTCATCTCTCCTGCAATGCCAGGAGAGTATCATCACCTTGGGAGGTGACAGCATAGACACAGGGTGGATTATACCCTCTAGATTTTGAGGCCCTAGGGGACCTGCAAGGTCCCCTGCAAGGACCTGGCGAGGTCTGGCATTGTCCTCCTCGTCCTGGGGCTGCCCAGGCTCTCTGCTCCCGGAGCAGGGCAGAAGGGCTGATTTCTCTCCTGGTTGCAGACAGAGGTGCGGCAGCAGCTGAGCTCCTTCCCCTGGCACGGCACCACGCTCTGCCAGAGGTCTTTCTGCGAGGTGGCTGCTGGCGAGGTACGTGCAGGCTCCCAGGTGCCAGGCCCCCTTGCTGGAGGCTGGCAATGCCCCTCAACTGCAGGATAGCACAGGGATCTTCTCACTCCCCGAAACCTTGGGGGCTGTTTCGTTTCAGAAGCTCTCCAGCCAGGAGCTCAGCCCTGAGCCCCCGCAGGAGCCAGCCCATGAGGCCCCGTGCAAGCTGAGCTGGCTCATGGAGCAGCACGAAGTCGTCAGCCACTGTGAGAGCCAGCTCCAGCAGTACTGTGAGGACCAACACCCCCACCATGCCCAGCCACCGTGTGGGTTGTGCCACCAAACCTTTGCCAGGACTGGAGGATGGCGGGGCCACACTCAGCCATCCCATCTGAGTCCCCAAGCTGCTGCAGCCCACTCATCCCTCTGCCTTGCTCCCAGCCACTCTGGCATGACTTGGGATGTGGTGACTGCCATTTGTGGCATCCTTGGGTGCTGTGGTGCTGGCCATGCAAGGGAACTGGGGGGGAACTCTGCAGCCATAAAGCCACCTGGGTTTGGGATGGCACCATGCTGGGGGCCTGCAGGAGCTGGCAGTACCTGGAGCAAAGCTTTGGTGTCTACTTTCAGCCGACTTGGGGACCTTGGAGGACACAGCTGCCCAATTGGAGAAGGTGCCAAGCGAGACCAGGCACCTGCAGGATGAAGGAGCTAAGGTGCCCAGCTGCCCGATCCTTGGGGGGGGGACTGCCCAAGAGTCTGGGGGCTGCAGCCCCACAGCCTGCTTGCCGGGACACACAGGGACATCTGTTGGGATGTCCTCACTAGCCACTCACTGGGGCCACCCATAAGCATACCTCCCTGCTCCCTGCCTCACCTGCGTCCTGCAGCCAATCTATTTCTCACCCAGGGCCCTGTTTTCCTTCCCAGGGGCTGGATTTTGGCAGGGAGGTGCTGGACCAGGTGGGGCAGCTGCAGGAGCAGTGCGCAAGGCTGCAGGAAGCTGCAGAGCGGCTGTGGGGTGACATTGGGGACACCCAGGTGAGCACAGCCCTGGGGCCAGCTCAGGAGCCGCTTGAGCCATGGTTGGCATCTGAACCATGCTGGGTACAGGCTTGCCCAGACTTGGTGTATCCCCACCATGTCCTTCTCAGAAAGCAGACAAGGCTGCGCTGGAGACCACATTGAGCCAGGATGAGCTGCAACATGCCATGGTCCGGCTGAGCAAGACGATGCAGGACCTGCTGCAGAGGATGTCCCTGCTGGACCAGGACAGGCAGAAAGACCTGGAGAAGCTCCTCAGCGAGATGGACTCCAAGGTAGCAGTGTCAGCCGGGTACGGTGGTGGGGATGGAGGGATGCACCAGGCCAGGGAGCACATTCCTGCGTGGGAAGAGTGAACCCTGAAAGTGACCTAAGGTGCCCCCAATATCTCTCAGGGGCAACAGCATCCCTTGAAATGGGGCTGGTGTCCCAACAAGAACCTCCCCTGCCCTCCCTGCAGCTGGACTGTGCGGCACTGGCTCCCCTGCAGGCACAGCTGGAGAAGGTCTGGAGGCTCACCCAGCGGTGCCTCTGCAAGGGATGCTGCTGTGGTGCCAACCGGGCCGCCGGGTTCAAGAGGTCGTAGCTGCTGGATCCCATCTTGTCTCCTTCTGTCCTCTCCTGTGCTGCCCCATCCCCTCCCATGCTGTCCCATCCCATCCTGCCCATTTGTCCCACCCTGCCTGTGGGGTGCTGGCCACCCATGGGACCTCGCGTGGTCCCTGGGGTGCCGTCGGGGCACTGAGCAGCCACCTCTGTGCTACAGGCAGCTCTTTGATCCAGTGAAGTGCCTCTCCTGCGACAGACCCCTGGCCACGGCCCCAGCACCGTGAGTACCATGCAGCCCCTCCACCCCGGCCAGACCCCTGTGCTGCGTTTCCACTGGAGACCACTGCCTGACTTTGCCTCCATGTCCTCATCTCCAGGCACTTGGTGACAGTCCGAAAAGCCAGCCAGATCCTCCGGCCCCATCCAGCCAGCGCTGGCAGATCCAACTGCCTGGCACAGCCACAGCCAGGGAGGTGAGGCTTGTCAGGTGGCACCACATCTCTCTCTCTCCCTTTGGGGTCCCTCTGCCTGGGCAGGATGGGTAACATCACTGCTTCCCACCCAGGGAGAGCGAAGGGAGCAGCAGGGCCAGCCGGGGGAGCCCAAGTCCTCACGGGCCATCATCCACCTCCAGTTCCCTCGTCACCATCTGTCCCTGCGGAGACACTGCAGACTTCACCTGCAAGAACGTGAGCCCACATCCCCGTGTGTCCCTGTGCTCTGGAAACCCACTGAGCCCCCCCTGGGCTGGGCACGGCCTTGGTGCACATCCGATGGCACCAGCTGCTCTTCCTTCTAGAGAGAAGTGGATATTTTGGGTGTCAACGGGGTTGTCTACAAGGGCAGGCTGAGCTCGCAGGCTGCCAACAGGACCGTCACCGCGGGCAAGGACTCCCCAGGTAGGGGAGCAGCCCCAGGGCACAGCTCCAGCCAGGCTGTGCACCCACCTCAACCGGTGCCTCCTGCTCATCCCAAAGCAACCAAGACCCCCCAGCCCCACTCCCAGCACACCGTGGAGATGCGCCGTGCCCTCAAGTATGGCAGCCACTACGTGTCCCCGTACTCACGTGAGTGCCAGCCCCAGTTGTCCCCCTGGGCCACCGGCCCCACCATGCAGGCTCAGCCTGCTGCTGAGCGCTCCTGGGGGGCGTCCTGCCCCCATGCAAGGCTGTTTGTCCTTCTGCATTGCAGGTGCTGCCAGGCGGACGAAGACAGCTCCTCCAGGGGCTAGTGACAGGCTGACACAGGTGACAGCAGGACAGCAGGCATCTGAGCTGGCCAGGGAGCTATGAAACAGGGAGGGGGCAGGCGTACCAGGGCTGTGCCCAGCCCCAGGGGACTGGTGGGGTTGGGGGACACGCTGCCATGGCAGCCACTCAGTGCAGTGGGGTAACACCGCAGGCCATAAAGATGCTCCATCCACTGTTGCCTCTCCCGTGTGGTCCCTGGGCTTTGCAGGGGAGCGTGGGGCATTTTTGGGGACTCAGCAACCAGAACCTGACACTTTCGGGCTGTGCCACGTCCTTGTGAGCTCTCTCTGACCAGCCAGATGTTCAGGTCTGTGGTGTGGCCCTGCATTTTCCACTCCCATGGCTCCTGGTGGCCCTGGGACAGTCACAGGCAGGTTCCCCTCCCTGCCACCTAGGTCTCCATGTGGCTTCACCTGCATTTCACAGGCAGGTGTCTCCCTCTAAGGTCAGGGACGGATCCTTTCTCCGTGTCTCCTCTTGGTGGGCTCCATGCCTTGCAGACCACCCCCACTCCCAGCAAAAAAACTCCCACACCAGCTTCGATGTGCTCAGGCCACCACAGTCGAGACACAAGACCCATGGTCACAGCTTGCTCCAGATGCCACCAGTTTGGCCCAGTCTGCCTCAGTGGGGCAGGACTGAGCCACGCAGCTCCTGCACAGCCCTGCGAGGGCCAGCCCCAGCCCTCACTGCCAGCCTCTGCCCAGGCTGTACAAGAGGCACCATGGGTGAAACCATGGCTCCTACAATGTTTATTTTAGCAACACAAATAAGAGATTGAAATTAATTATTGACTGGTGAGTGCTGGGACAGAGGGGCACGGCCTCATGGGGAGAGGGCTCAGCAGGGACGGCAACACCTAAGTGACCTGGCCCCTGTCACCCAGCAAAGAGGGGACAGGAGCCAGGTCACAGCAAGACACCCAGGACCTGTGGGTGTCACACAGGGCTCCCTGCAGCCCTGCCATCAGCTTGCCCCTGCTCCTGGTGGGGTCTCACATCCGCAGCTGATGTGGTGGGGCTGCAGGCAGAGCCCAGCTGGCTTCTGCTGGGCTTGAGCCCTGGATGTACCTGGCCAGAGGCATCTGGAGGTCACCACAGGGCTGGGACATGTGTTTGGAGCAGCTCACATGCAGCGGAGAGGGGACCAGCCCCAGCTGGGAGGCACAGCACGCTCGGAGCCACTCGGAGAGGCCAGCCTTCCCCCAGTCCCACCGCTGCTGCAAACAAAGCAAAGACACTGGGTTCAAAGCAGAAGAGCGTGTATTGCAAGCGGCTGCGGCGCATCCGGAGAGACTTCCAGCCGCCGGGAGAAAAAGAACAGAGGGGTTAAAAACGATCCCAGTCTCTAGGGTTACACTGTGTCATGCAAACAGCCCCGGGGGCAAACCCCATCCCAGGAGGGCAGGAGAGGGTATGCTGGCCCAGATGGGCCACCTGGGCCACCCCCTCCTCCCCATCACTCAGTGAGGCTGGGCGAGGGGCCAGGCGCCTCCCCCGGAGCCATCGTCCCCCAGCTGAGCACGTCGCATGCGAGGTGGAGGCTGCGGCCGAGCAGGAACAGTCCTTGTTCTCTCCCCCCACCCTCACTTACAAAAAAAACCCAAGCTGCGTGGGGTGTCTGCCCCCCACCCGGTTGAGTGGGGCTGAGGGAAGGGGGGCAAACACTCAGATATAAGCCACTCTGCCTGGTGGGGTGGCCCAGGGGACTGTGAAGAAGGGACCTCCTCCGTAAATGTCACTCGCATGCAAAATCCAGTGTCCCAAGAGAGGAGGGGGGTGCTCCCTCCCGAGGAGCCCGGCAGCGGCGGGGTTCCAGGCGGAGGCCAGCACCGGTCCCACGTCCCACGCAGCCTCCCGTTGTCCCTGGGGAGCTCCGTTCAGCTCGAGGACAAGTAAAAACTACTTCAAACCAAACCCATGCAAGGCAGCTATTTGCTCGTGTGTCTCAGCGGCTGCCAGAGGCCCTGGCAGCAGAGTTCCTCTCCTCTGTGGGGAGGGGGGGGAAAACAAAACAAAAAATATATATATATTTATACGCAGGGGGTCCCCACTGCGTTTGCTCTCCACCACGGCCTCATCTCTCTGCCTCCATGGTCACGTTGGCCTTCTGTTCTGCTGTGGCTTGCTGGGAGACGGCAGCTGGCCAGCCGGCGGGCTGCGCCGGGGGGGCCGGAGTCCACATGCTCTGCTGCTGGCCGGGGGGCGAAGCCGTGGGCCAGGTAGGGTTGAAAGCCCCGTGCTGGGGTAGCGGCGGGGCCGGGGGCGGCGGAGAAGTCGCCATGGAGGCCACGGGGCTGCTGCTGTTGAAGCTCTCGGAGGCCTTGAGGCGGGAAAACATGGTGAGGGCGTCAGGGAAGTTGGGCGGCGTGGCCGGCGTGTTGGCGGGAGTGCACATCTGCGGGAAGGAGACACGGGATCAGGTATGTGGGAGAGGTCTCCACCTTCTGCCTCCCACCAAGGCCCACCAGAAGATCCCCCTGCCCCCACCACTGCAGCACATGGAGCTCCCAGACCCATCCTCTGCTGATGATGCTACCCGCAAGCAGCAGTTAGTTAAGGCTCTGAAGATGAATGCTGTGGTGAGAGCTCCTCTCAGAGGGTCCAGACCGGACCCCGCTGTACCCGGCCAAGTTGGGGACCCCTTCTACTCCACAACCTGCTGGTGCCACCCTGGACCTGCAGCTTTCTGGCTTGGTGGACGCAAGGCTCAGGCTCAGCTCCCACCCCAGGGGAGACTGGGCACTCGCTCTGCACGCTTACTGCACGCTCCAAATCCCCAATTGTCCCCGAGAGTCAAATGAGGCCACGGCAGCCGGCAAATCCCTAAGACACATCTGCCCAGGCAGATTACGGGCCGCTGGAGCACGGGAGTTAAAGGGACCGGGTCTGGGGACAGCTGGGAGGCAGCACCCATGCACACGCACGCCCTTGTGTGTTAACACACCTCCAGAGGAGCACTGTGCCAGAGACACGCTGTAGCAGGGCAGAGGTTTGCACGCTCAGTCGCTCCAGCGAGCGCACAAGGACTCAGTGTGCACGTACCTCTGCGCCTGTTTACACACCCTACGGCGACAGAGAGCTCCCCCAGGCTCTCTTCTGCCACGTTGGGGCTGGTCTGGACCATCTGCCGTGCCCAAAGCATCCCCCATCGGACCATCCTTCTCTGAGGAGCAGCCCCAAGCCCTCTGCAGGGTCCTGAGGGCACTCCCAGACCCCCTGTCCCACTGCGTAGGACAGGCTATGCCACCCCCGGCTGCTCTCCAGGAAAACCTTCCTTGGCAGGCAGCTCTGCCAGACCTCCCTGCCCACGCTCCCGGAGGGGTGAAGCAGCGAGCTGGGCATCAGTGACAACCCAAAGCGCCCGCCAGCTGGTGCTGTGCCCCTGGCGAGCACTGGGGAGGTGGGAAAGCACTTACCATCTGATGGTGGTGGCTGTAGGGGATGTTTGTTTCTTGGAAAAAAGCACTGAGAGCAGTCTGCAAAGAAAGAAAATAAAAAATAAAAAAAAAAATAAAGGAAGATGATGTTACCACCAGCACACAAACCGGGCATCCACATCTCATCCGTCCACACAACGGCGGGGCTTTGCAAGACCCCAAAGTTCATAGATTCATAGATTGGTCCAGGCCGGAAGGGACCTCCAAAGGCCATCCAGTCCCACCTCCCCGCAGTCAGCAG
>JAOXNH010000067.1:16485328-16498749 GCA_028566575.1 Bartramia longicauda | reverse complement strand
AGGGGGGTCACGGGGTCACATGGGGTTAAGGGGTCACATAGGGTCACGTGGGGTCAAGTGTGGGTCATGTAGTCTCACGGGATCATGTGCTGTCACGCAACGCTCCCATCCAGATGTGCATTCTCCAAACTGGAGGATATCCCAATCCAGAATTTTTGTTTAGGCCCCTTCTCTTTTTCTGTTTTAAGCCTAGGGCTGCCTTTATTTTGGGGAGGTAATAAATTAGCTCCTTTTAAGTGCTTGAAAAATACCTCTGGACAAACCCTGAAAACACTTTCTCTTTAGATGCAGTTTTTCCTGAGCAGAGCTGAATGCAGCAGGATGCCTTAGAAACCCTGATAAAGTTTCCGTGTTCTGTCTCTTAGGTCCTTAGGTTTCCTGTGAATTTAGTGCTAGTGAAGGTGTTGGAATGGCAGCCTTGGAGATTGAAGTCCTCTTTTCCTAATACAGGTACAACGTGGAGAGGTGGCCCGTGTCCCTTGTGCTGCCCTGCAGTGTTCCTTGGGTTTTCACCTAAGAAGGAAACCATCTGTGGGATAATGGGGAGAAGCGAGGGCCTCTATGGCCAGGGTGGATGTATTTACATTGCCAGGCTTCAGCCACGGCTGAAGTCTTTTTTTAAATCTTGATTTTAATCTTGTTTTGCTTATTCACCTGTTGGTTTACGTCAAAGAACTTTGTTTGTCACTGCTCAGTAACAATGAAACACTTGCATTTACAACTCGCTGCAAATCTCATACCAAACTTTGTGCTACATTTTACAAAGACCTTAAGTCTATAAAGGATATGCATATATTTAAAATGTATTTTTTCAGACTCCTAGTTTTGCATTTTGTTATGTCAAAATGGCAAAACCCAAAGTTATTCCATAAAAAAAGATACTTATTTTTTAACCTGTGTCTCGAGCCAAGCCGTGTTGGGATGGAAGTGCGACCGAATCACCCGAGCCCAGCGGTGTATCATTCCTGTTGGTTAAACTGCTCGATGTTGGACTCTTTAGAAACTCTCTTGTCAAGTTGTGCCTGGAATAGTAATTGCTTAATGGCAGTATTATAATTACCAGATATAACTGTTTCTGGACAGAGTGTGTTTTCGGTCTTCTGTAACTAGTAGCTCTCCTCTCAGAACTCTGCTGGTTGATCGGAGGAGGAAAACACAGTTTTTGGTTCACTTAAGAACATGTTTTACTGAAATTTAGTGCCAGGCACTAAGCCAGTGACTGTTACCAGTACTGTTGTCTGTTCTTTAAAGCTTATGCAGCAAACGTGAACTACCTAATTGCTTTTTAAATTTAATTTGAACAATTCCTAGGTAGAGTTTCCCTAAGTTAACACAACTGTCAACTTCAAAGAATTATTTTTTTTTTAAATATGTATTTTTCAATCCACCCTGTCCATGGTTCACTGAGAGATGGATCTCTGTTCAGATGGCAGAGGAGAAGCTTTTGTTCATGAACCCTACCTGCCTCTGCACGAAACCAGGATCATTAGTCAGCAGTCATTACCTCGCTAACGAAACATAGCTGACGACACTGTGCTGCCCTGCTAGGGTGGCAGAAGCCCCTAGTGCACTAAACCTTTATGTCAAAAGGCAAACCACTCGGATTCCGCTCTTGCGTCCACTACTGGCCTTTAATTTATAAATCAGACTTTAATTTCCCTGTAGAATAGGAGTGATGAACTGTCCATCCCTGCTCTGGGCTCCTCGGACAATAAATAAGGGGCGGGGGGGGGGCTGGACCAGAAGCCAGGGACCCTTTTGGAAGGCACGATCCTGATTTCATGCAGATGTGTAGGTAATAAGGGCTGGGGGAAGTGAGGTACAAATATAGACTTTATAAGCTGCTTTGATTCAACCCAGGCTATTTTTCCATGCAGAAGTGGCTCATGAAGCACGTCTTGGGGCTAGTGCAGCTGCCCGAAGTAGGCATCTCTGCTTCTCTGGGTTTGCTGGCTGCTAGTAAAAAACCTTTTGAAGCTCTGATTTCAGCTTTGCAAAGCAATTCTGAAAGGGCAGTGCTATAATTACTTTGATTTATTCTTTTCAAATTCTCGTGGAAAAAAAAAAAATAAAAAATCTGGGCTGCATTCTTCGAGCTCTTAAGTGGAGGCAGTGCATTTTTAGAGCACTAACAGGAATGCAGCTTCCCCCTGCCTGGGCTGGTAGTTTTTTCTCAATTTCTTTTGGTGCTAACAGCTACAGTCGAGGAACAAGCATGTGCAAAAGCTGCACTGTGTATAAATTCAAAACTTCTTCTATTGCTGTGGCCCAGCACTCGATTGTGAAGAAGATGCTCTTTAAAACAAACCGCTTTTTTTTTTTTCCACTCTTTTAAATTGATGCTAAATCCTGAAATGGGAGAAACTTTCTGGACCTGTATCAAAAGCAGAAATTTTCTCCTAGTCCCTGGCCTGCAGCATGGCTCCTTAGAAGCGCTAAACAAGTTATTCTTGCTTCTCTGCCGAAACAACCACCGATCCTGATAGTATCAGCGCTCCTGCTCCTGCGAAACTCCTGCTGGGAACTCATCGGTCTGGGGTGAGAGGAGGGAGGGCAGGGAAGGTGGCTCTCCCCGAGCACAGGCGCTGCTTATTGTAGAGCCTCTGCTCCTCTGAGGGCCACAAGGCTCTGTGTGCCGTGGTGCTGCCTTCAGGATTAGCTGATCTCCATGGCCAAAGGGAAAGCCTTTCTCTCTGCAAGCCAGGAAGCTTCCTCCTGGAGTTGTTTGGGCTCTGTTTAAAAGTCGGTGGCTTTATCAGTGAGTGCTGCCTGTCCTAACCTGTCTCGAAGGAGCGTTCAGCAGACTTTCCCAGGTAATCGCGCTGGGAGATGTGCTCAGCTATACCCTTTCCCAGCCAAGATCTTGGGAACACGTAGCTCCCAACTGCTGCCCGCCTCTGGTCCTGAACTGTTGAACTCTGAGTTTCGTGGGGAGCTCTGTTGTCACCGCTGTGGGACCACAGTTGACCAGTGAAGTCTGGAGAAGGCGACTTTGTGGCTGGTGGTGACTGTAGAGGTGTCTTCACCTCTGCAGCCCCGCGCCTGGGGGAAGGTACCCAGCATTTTCTGGTGCTACAGCAGATATCCGTTAAAGCCTCTTGGATGAAATGGGAATAAGTTTAAATCTAGAGGGGACTGCTGCTCTCACCTTCTGAATATCTTCTGCTTGGTTACTCTGTGGTGAGTGTAAAGACTCTTTAGAGTCTTTACCCCAAGGGCAACAGAGGTAGCCAGGAGTGCCTATGCCCAGAGTCTCTTTCGTGGCGTGGAATTAGCGGTGGTTTGCCTCTGAACAGCTCAGGACCCCCAGTATCCTCAGTTTTATTTCTTTTTCTGGCTGTGTCCATTTCCTTTGGTTTTGGAAATGGGCAGACTGTGCCGCCGTGCTTCTGTTTCCTGTGGCAGCCCCTGCAGTGAGCTTCAGCACAGCGTCTTCCCTGAGGATCCGCTCTCATCCTTGCTTGGTGGTGGGTGTGCTCTTGGGGAGCTGGTCTGTGATCTGGCTGGCTTGGAGAGAGGGATTTTCTCCCAGTTTGTCCATTCCTTTGGCTTCAATTTCCCGGCAGCTGGGTAGAAAGCAGGGAAGACCCTGCTTGGAGTAACCATCGTAACAGCTTGACTGCTCACCTGTGAGGACAAGCCTTGTCTTGCTGAGTGTCACTCAGGCCTGTCAGCTTCAAAATGACCTACAAACAGAAATTTCCTGCTGGAATCTGTGATGCAAACTGGGTTTTCAGACTGGCCAGCCCAAGAGGCAGCTCCGTGCTTGCGGTGGAGGCGATGGGCACATGCAGCAAGGAAGGGTTCGGCTCTCTTGGCCAAAAGGCAAAGGGTAACCAGGATCTAAATGGCGTGAGAACCTCTGCCTTAGTGTATAGGAGGCAGAAGCATGCAGGCGTGCGAGCTGTACATTGACTACTCACTCGTGATTGCCTGTAAGCATGTAATTTTCTCCCAGATAAAGGAGAAGATGCTCTGAATTGTGTTTCCATTGCAGGGCTGGCTGTACTCTGCAGCAGCTCCTAGAGAGTAGCTGAAGGACTCGCAGTTCATAGCCTGGTCCACGTGTTCGTACCCTCAGATGTCCTTGTTTTAGGAGATAGGGATGTGTTTTGGAGCAGGCTGCAGAGATGTTCATAGCCTCTTTTTTTGTGTGTGTTCTACGAATGCATCCTTTCTTTCTCTGGCAAAAGCCTTGATGTGCACATCAGGAGCCCTGTTCCTGGGAGGGCCCCTGGGACTTTTCCAGCTGTAGGTATCCTGCTGACAAGCAGGAAGGATTGTGTAGTTAAAACATGACGGCAGCGGTTGTTTCCTCAGGCAAAGAAGTCAAACCAGCCCTGTAGCTGGAAGCACTTAAAACAGCCAGCTCTAAAGACATGAGCAATCCAGGCAGATCAGGAGCTGATGATAAATATGACATGAGAGGGTTGAGTTTTGCAGCCCATTCTAATGAAAAAGATCTTCCTCTTTGGACAGAAAAGGTTCTCTTCCGTATCCTAGTAATTTTACCAAGCTCTGTTTTCTCATTATAAAGAGAAAACACAATGAAAAATAGGTCAGTCCAGCTCTGCAATCCTTGCCCGTTTTCAGGGTTGTGCTGTTTGTGTTGCTGATGCACAAATGAGTGTACTGGATTGTTTATTATTTGAAAAAAAAAAAAAAATCTCCTTTCCTTATTTGTTTTGCAATGCTTGCTACGCTCCTCGCAAACATCCTACCGCAGGCTTTTAAGCTGACGGTGGGCTTGACACTGCAGTGATTATCTATTCTGTCTGCGTGTGGAAGTTTGAATAGTGTGTTCACAGAATGAAACCCGAGTGAAAGGGGTAGCTGAGCGCATGGCTCTTTCCACTAAAGCTTGCATAGGAGAGACAGAGGCACTCAGATATTCCTTTAGTTATTTAATAGCCTCTGTCTGTTCATGGCCTTTCAAAGGTGCTCTTGCTGCTTTTGGCTGTGGACTGTGGTGATTAATATGAATTCTTTGTGCAGAGAGATTTCTTCTGTGTGAAGAAATCAGAGGCGAGTGGTGTTTTTTTTTTTGCTGGGCGCAAGCCTTTTTCGGCCAAAGCCTGCTTTGATCCAGGCAGACACCAGTCCCCAAGGGAACGCTGTAGTGTGCAAAGTTCAGAGGCTGGAGAGCTAAATTCTATAGATTTCACCACGCAGACAAACCCTCTGTCTTTTAATAAGAGTTGTGGCCTTTGTGCCTCTCTGTGTAGCTGTTGTGTAAGCCTGGTTGGAGTCTGGGAGGCTTTGAAGCCTGGTCGGAGCTGGGAGCGCGGTGCTCTTCCCAGTAAGTTCAGCGGCTGATGGCAGAGCTCTGCAGGTGCTGGAGCGGGATATAGGTGGCAGGGTGAGGTGTTTGTTTCCTGCTGGCATGGAGTGGAAGCTCAATCCTGGGAGGAAGCAGGAATTGGGGAGAAGACTGGCAGGAACTGTAACTTAGCGCCCGGTTAACTTCCAAACTCTGTTTGGGAGCCTCTCTGGGCTGGATCTGGCCTAACTCTGACTGACACCCAGGGCTATGGCTGCCTTCTATTTTGGTAGGGTTTCTTTTATCGGAAAAAATCACTTTGAGTTGAGACACTTGTTCAGCTTCCCTCTTCCCCAAAAGTTGACCTGTGAAATTCTGGTCCAAAACGAAGGGGGTGAGAGAGAGGGGCTAGCATCCTTTCTCCACATCACCTCCTGGTCCCTTTGAACACCAGCAGAACATGACCCTCCTCATCACCTGTGAGAGGATGTGGAGCCTGCCAGGCAGTCACAGCCTGCAGCGGTGGAAGAATTGGTTCCTGGAACACCCTAAAGCTCTCGTGTAACTCTGCCGTGTCCTCAGTTCACTGCGAATTGCCATGCAACATGGATAGCTGTTACTAAAGAAAGAAGACTCTTGTTTTGTCCACAGGCTCTTCAAAGCACAGACTGTCTTTCAGCCGTTACTAGCCAAAAATGGTACCTTGGGGCAACGTTGCTACGTGCATCCTGCTTTTCTCTGAGGAACGGGGTCTGAAGAGTGCTCTGAGGCAAGCTGGTGAGAGTGCTCGCTTGGCGCTTCTCGGTGAGGGGTCTCAGAGTGTTTGTGGGAACAGAGACCATCTTTTGACTGTCCGAGGCAGCCCCGGTGCCAGGAAGAGCTGAGTGTGAGGAAAACAGCAGTGAAGAATACTGCACGTGTTGGGACTGGTGCCCTGCTGAGAACTTCCCCAGGCGCTGATCAGGGATGTGAAAAAGGGGGAGTCACTCCAACACGTTCTTGTTTTATCTCCAGTGAGCATGTAGCAACAGAAACTTAACTCTGCTTAGCCAGAGGTTCCCCAAAGGCTCCTGCTGCTGGTTTGGGAGCTACTGAAGGTCTACAGGTGCCCGGTAGCAAGTCTGGACTGTGCGCAGGGAGAAGCCTACGTGAGCCACAGGCTGAGTTTCTCCATGCAGGTAGCAAGTGCTTCTCAGCTGGTGGTGGAGGAGTGAGACTGGGCAATAATTTTAGTTTTGTTTCCTATTCTCTCAAAAATCACACTGATGTAGTCAGAGGGCTTCTCATCTGCCAGTTCTCCCATACACAGCTGGTTTTGGGGGGTGGAAGGGTTTGGCATGGGGGAGGAAGGAGTCAGTGGGGAGTGTAAGCTTTGCTTTGTGGGAGTAAAGGTGTGTCAAAGAGCTTGCAGGAGGAGACGGGCTGCATGAATCCTGAGGACAGAGCTAGGAGCTGCTGCTGCTGTTGCAGTCAGCAGTGTGGTTCCTGGCATTGCTGGTGATGCTGAAGCTGTCAGAGGTACCTGAGCAGCAAAACAGGTTTAAAAAAGTGCAACCAGGGATTTCTGTTTGCTTCTGACCTAATAGGACAGACCCCACTTCTCCATTGTCCTGACCTGCCAGTGATCACAAGGTGGGTGGTTTTGTTAGACCTCCCATCTGGATGGAGACCTGGCCTGGTGTCATCTGAGAAACAGCAGCCCAGACATTCAGATTTCAGCCTTTATGCAGGGAGAGGCGGCACGTTGCTTCTCTGCTATTCTTTAGTCTTAATACATGCTCTCTTTTTCTGTAACGAGGAGTGTGTACTTGCGTGGTGGATCCTGTGCATCACCTTAGAGAGGTGATGGATCTCCCTGACAATCTGGGGTCACCAGTGCTTCTGAGGAATTCACCAGGCTCTCAGCAGCCTCGGTGCTGGCTGCTGACTGGAGGTCTCCAGCATTGTCTAGGTGTTCAGATCCAGGTCTGACCCGCATTTTGGCATTGGGGGCTCCACACTCACGCAGTCCGCGGCATAAAGTTCACTCGGGGAAGCCTCCTTGATATTTTTGTCATACTCTTCAGCTCAGAAAATCTATGTACCTGGTTTATTTCTTTTCCCAGGGGCGGTGAGAGCAGCAAGTCTATGCGAGTATTGTTCTACCCTGTCCACCTCAGAACAGCGTTACTTGTTTTCCTGTTGTAGACTGGTTTGGGCTTCTGGTGCTGTAAGTGCAGGTTCTCCAGCCTTCCTGGCGCTCACCATCAGCATGTTTACACCCCTTCCCCAGCACTGCCGTGGTGCATGTCATCCAGGCAGTCTCTGACCTCCACTCTCTCTTCTGCACTTCATTTATTGTAGGTTCCTGACTTGCTGTCACCTTAAATAAGTCACTCGTCCATCCCCTGCTTTCCCAGCCGTAGAGGGAGAATTGTGCCTCTCTACCAGCACTGGGAAGCTTTGAGAGTGCCAGAAAAGGAGCTAGATACAGGCTTGCTCTATTCATTGTGCTTGACAACTCAGTAAATAAAACTTCACTCAATTGCTCGCTCTGTAATTCACACATAAAAGACCTGTCATTCTGATCTCTCCCACACCGTGCTTTAAATGCAAAGGATGGAGTGAGACCTTCTAGTAAAGCAGCCCGATTTCAGCACGGTACAGAATGGTCTTTGAGGATAAGGTATTGTCATAAATAACATAATGCACCTGCCTTGCCAGGAAGAGCGGAGTGCACGTGGTGAACCTGGCCTTTGTCACGGCCTTCTGGAATTTAACCCGGATCTTGTGACACTTTATAAGCTTTCTGGATCCTCAGAAGGTGCAGGAACTACGCTTGCTTTCCAGAGAAAGGCAGCAGTTCATGCCAGTGAGGGACTTGGTTTTTCCTCCTTGGGTTGGAGAGGAATTAATAAATATTCATCATCTTCTGATATCCAGGTTCTTATAGCTTCAGCTGCAAAATGCATCCTAGTCATGGAGCTTGAAGGCTGTGTGTTATGGTGCTGGCTGGCCTGAGCCCTGGGGGGCTCTTGCAGTCTGGCCACAGGTAATTGCCAGAGCTATAGCTCTTGAATTTAAAGTTTCCACAGCGTTGCTTAAAACTGAATTTTAAGTTTCTGGCCTGTCCTTTCTAATTGCCATCCTCCAGCCCAATCTTCACATCTCTGGTGTGTGATGCTCAGTTCTGCCGTGCTTGGTTGACTCTGCACCTTGGGCTTTTCCCATGGTTTTTGCTTCACCCCCTCTGGAAGAGAGCTGCCCAGCACTCTCTGCTCCCTACTTACAAAAACCAGAAGGCTTTGCCTTGGATGTAGGAAAGCTTTGTATTGCCATCCCCTTCTGGTGTGCTGCATTCCTCCACAAAGTGTGGTTAGGCTGAAGGAACTTGGAGCTTTCCAACCTCTGCTTACTTACCTGGTGATTTGTAAGCTGTGTCTGTGTTTCGGAACAGCTGGACCTCCTCAAAAGTACAGAATCCTATTTTTCACGCAGGGATTCTCTTTTCTTTGCCTCTGTGCGTGCTCTGTTAACTGCTCAGCTTGACAGGGCTCCGTACGGAATCAGCCCCATCAAATGCCTCCATCTCCTCTGGTGGTGTCTCCTTCATGGGGCTGGCAGTAATGCTGCCTCTGTTATTATTCGAGAAATGGGATCGGCAAAATCTGAGGAGCTGGTTGTCAAGGGATCCTGTGTGATATCCCAAGTTGAATTCAGGAACAACTCAGCCTAGAGTTCCTGGTGCTAATGTGACACGTGTCCCCGGAGCCTGTCCCCAGGCTGTCTGGTGGATCAAGAGCAGTGGCAATCAAGTTTGAACAGTCAATGAGGCTTCGAGCTTGTAGCTGTTCAGTGTGCGACGGCCAGAGGCCAGTGCTCTCGCAGTCTCACCGTGTGAAGCTCCGCTTAGGAAGCGATGGTTAGTGTGCAGAAGAGACAACATCCCATTACTGTGAGCGGCTGTTAAAGCCTTTCCTGTAGAGCTGGGGCTGGACCTGTCTCGTCACTCTGCTGGGGGAGGTTGTTGTCTCTGCAGTGTAAGCCTCTTGGGCAAGGGATCTCTCACTTTCCCTCTGGTTTGTCAACATGCCCTGAACACATGGTTGGTAGCCTGACAACAAAGGCTTCGGTGATAAAACCAGCTTCAGATGTTCCCACCTTGCTTTGCATTTCGCTGCCTTCTCTCCTCTGCCAGAAACTGGGACAGCGAGAGGCTGTGCCCATCCAGCTCAGAGATTGCCCTCCAGAAAGGGGTGAAAGCTGCTTGATGCTATTTTGCCACCAAAGCCCACTGTGAATCACACCATCCGTAGCGTTGATCAGTGGGCTGTGAAAGGTCTCTCTTGGGGCAGACAGTGCTGGGTGGGCTCTGGGTGCAGAAGAGGGTGGATGGTAGCTGTGATCCCATTCCAGAGATGTCCATCCCAGCCTGGCATTACTGGCGTTTCAGTGCTGGGCCTCAAGACAGTGGAAGAATTGGGACTCTTCTCCAGGTGGCCGGTGTGGAGGACTGGTTGGTGTTTCTCTGGTGGTGTTGGTAGCCCTGCAACACCTCTGGGGACGCACATGAGGAACAGAGGAGTGGATTGTAATGGCTCTTGCTTGCCAGGGTGATGGCGAGCCAGGCATTGTTTCTTACTGCAGAGCTGTCCCATGGAGGCACGGGAGAGCTTTTGGCACTGTGTTGGGTTGTGTGTTGCCACTCTTAGATTATTGCTCATTCTTCTTGGGTTTCCTGCAGAAAATAAGACTCTGTGCTGGGCTGAAAGCCAGCCTTGCCTAGGCCCTGGATTTAGTGAGCCAGCCTTTTCCAGGCTGCTGCACCCCACTGTACTCCTCTGACACCCCGTGTTTCCAGGCAGGTCAGTATGGACCCAATCAGACCTTGCCTGTCTGCGCTGCTTTCCCTTCCCTTTGCTCACCTTTTTGCTTTGACCTTCCCTTTTTTTTTTGTATCCCCACTGAATGGCTGCCAGCCCCTGCCAGCTCTGCCTCTTAGAGCTGCCACTTGTGATTCCTGGAAGGCGGACAGGGAGAGCTTACATACAGCAATCATTTGTTACAGCAAGTTTTCTTTCTCTCCCCTTTTTCTTCAGATACAGCACAAAGAATCCCTCTCTGCAGTCAGAGACGGTTCATTACAAGAGAGGGGTAAGCCAGCAATTCTCCCTGCCTTCCTTCAAGATTGATTTCTCAGACTGGAAGGACGATGAGGTAAGTCTCTTCTCAGTGTCCCCTTCTTTCCACAACCCTGTTGTCCCAGAAGCACTGGGCTCCATTTAGTGCTGTGAAGTTATGGCTGAAAGACACCCTCTCCCAGCTGCCGTGGCATGTTTTGTGGGGTCCTGGGAGGAGCAGGTATGAACACTGCATGGGAACTTGGCAGGTAGATCAGGCAAAGAGGGAAGAAACACAAAAAAGCTCCTTTTGATATCACTGATCAGCTGGCATCCCAACATCTGGTGTAGGAGGGAGGCTGCAGAGATTGGCACTGGAGCTCTTCCTGGAGGAACCCGCCACTCCTCAGCCTTCCTCTCCCTGCCAGCCAAAGATCTTGTGGGAACAAATGTCTGTCTTCACCTCTGTGTTCTGGTGGTTTTTGTTCTTGGTTTTTTTGACTGATCTTCTACAGCAGTGGTCTCCAAAGTGGGATCCATACAAGACAATTCATTGTAGTGCAGGAGTAGTACATGTATACATCTTATAAATAATAAGTATACATATATTGGGAGTATGTGCTTAAAATCTTTTACTGATGGGATGAATAGTCAAAATAGCTTGGAGACCACTGCTCTAGAAGAGTCCTGTTCTCCTATTTAAGGGCCACATCATGCATTCTTACCTGCAGCAGTACAGTGTTGGGGGAGATACTCTCCCTTTTGGGGCAGATTCACGCTGATGCATTAACGCTGAGTGAGGGAATGCCTTCCTCCTTTTAGTTTAACCCATAACTACAAACAGACGAGGGCTTGGTTTTAATTAAGCTCTGTGGCTATTACTACATAGCAAGATCTGTAGAGTGCTATTAATTTTGGTATCTTTGCAAAATTCCAACCCAGGCAGTAATTCTCTGCTCCTTGAGGCTCTGAACTTTGGCCCAAGGGCTTCCCCTGCTCTGTGTGGAGTTGCTATAAGAGATTTCTGATGCAGAGGAGTCCGTCTGTAGCTACTGCTACTGTATTTGTTCCCGTGGACCTCTCTCCCAGGTTGACACCGATATAGTGTTCATTTCCTGACCCAAGCCTGTGTAAGAGTATTGTGTATGTGAACCCTGGTAGATAATTCTACCTATTTAAAAGAAGAAAAAGAAAAAGAAAAAAAAAGATAATTCTACCTTTTTTTTAAAAAAAAAAAAAAGGAAGAAGAAAAAAGAAAGGAAAAAAGTAATCTTTCATGTGTTTTGAAAAGATTGAATAGCTATTGTCTTGAAGTTACAGTTATAACTATAATCAGTCCCGTGCCTTAAGAAATGCCATGGCGGTTACCAAGAGCCTGCAGAGTCTGGTCTCCTGATGTCTTGGCTTCTCTGCCAATCTATGATTTCACAAGTTCAGCCTACAAAAGCCTGGAAGAGCTGCTTTCCAATCCCTTCTGTCGTCTGAGAGAGCTGGAGAGCAGGAGCTCAGATCTCTTTCTTCTTAAAGAATTCAGTAGCTTAATTTTCACTTTTGTTCGTGCCAGCAAGGTTCTAATTCAAGTGCTAAAGTCATGTCCCTTTGACAGCTTAAAGGGAGAGATGCTGTGGAAAAGTGAGCTTCTGGCTGCCTTGGCTTGATTCTGCTGCATCCTCTGTCTCCTCATTTTTTCATTGGTGTTACTGGGGGCTCTGGTTGTGGAGAAAAAGTGGAACAAGAATGGTGATTCAGAAGAGTTGCTTCTCCCGTTCCCGCTCTGTGCGCGTCGTGTCAGTCTGTGTCCACTCAAGTCCAGTAAAATGCATATGGCTGAATCTTCTTAACTGCCCACTGAAATGCAGCCCTTTTATCCGAGGCAGCTGGTGGAGCGTTATCACTTCGCTGTGTACGATTGCATGCTTCAGATTTTCATATTGCTTTCCAGTTTTGTAGTTGGTGGTGTCCAAAAACCCCAGATTTCCTTCATATTTTTGCTCAGTGTAATACTCGCCTGTGATGTAGTTCTTGGCTGGCCAACAGAAGGGGAAATGGTGTTATGTTGGGCTGTTATGTGGAAAGCTTTATGAAAGTTTACTTTGTCTTCGTAATATACTGGTTTGCTTGCAAGTTATAGTGCATGGCTTGTGTCGAGAGAGTTGTTTTCAGGTCCCTAAAAATGAATGTGAAATGGACCCTTAAAGAGGCCTTTTGTTTCCGAATGCAACAGTTTATATCGCAAAGCAACCGCAATTCTGTGATGTGACTTTCCCTTCAAATGGACAAACAGTAACTGTTGTCGTAGAGCAATAAATCAGAGCAGGAAGCAAAGCAAAACCATAAGCTTCTTTCAGCAATTTTAATCAATTGTCCTCGATGAAATTTCCCTCTGCGGCGTGCCATAATGCTTCAAAAATGCAAGCTGGAAAGTAATGGCTCAATGAGTCTCTGCTGTAACAAATACTGAGAGGTTAAGTGAGAATTTTGTGTTCGTTCTGTTACTCTGCTGTTTTGGAAAAAGAAAAGATTCTGGTAGTTTAAAGGAGGAATAAAATGTAAAACCATCACTCAGAGGGTGAAAGGCGATATCCCTCGGGTTTGAAGACTAGGTAGGACAAATCATAAGGTCTTCCAGCACATGCTTTCTGTTTGGAGTCAGGTATGACATTTAAATGGGGGTGTGTGTTGGGTGTGTGTGTGTGCAAAGCTTTATTCTAGAAAGCTCTGCGGAAGCTGGGTGGCCCCAAAGTCATGACTTTGCACCAGGAGCATACAGCTATGGGCAGAAGAGCAGCAGAATTCCCATTCCCCACTCTTGCCTGATGGCTGCCAGGGTGTATCGTGTCCCAGTGTACAGTTACCAGTTGTTTCAGGGTGAACGTTTAGGTTGTAATTCATTTGAGGAAGGAACTGTTTTCAGCGATGTTAAAGCTCACATTGAGGGTCACCTTCCCTCCAGGCCGGGTGTTTTGGGGTTGCCATTTAGAATCCTAGAATCATCCAGGTTGGAAGAGACCCTTGGGATCATCGAGTCCAACCATCTACCCTACTCTACAAAGTTCTCCCCT
>JAOXNH010000067.1:16463448-16480408 GCA_028566575.1 Bartramia longicauda | reverse complement strand
ATCAGAGTTAGGTTGATGGTTGGACTAGATGATCTTAAAGGTCCCTTCCAACCCAGACAATTCTATGATTCTATGATAGTAGTGTCTGCCAGCTCTTCTGCGTGTCCAGAGTGCAGTCTGGGCACTTGTTGGTCCGGGCAGGACAAGGTGGTTACAGACCTTCTTTTCCTTCAGTGACTCCTCCACATCCTCCATCTCCCATTTCCATATGATGAGTCTGAACATAATTAAGCAAACGCATCCAACCAGTTGGAGCTGAGCAGAACCTTAAGAGTCTTGAGCCAGAGATAGTGGGATTATCTCATCTTCCTTTGTTCTGTATTTTTATTTGCTGAGGGAGCCATGAATGCAGTACAGAAACCTCTGACAGCCCCTTCTAGTGCTGTTCGATGAAGAGGGAGGCCTCGGGTTTGGAAGAGGGAGGACCTGGTGTTTGTCATTGGGGAAAAAAAAATCAGAGATGTTTCACTGGCCAAAAATGGTAGGAGAAATAAATGTTTTATAAGCATGTAGGATTAAAGTGAAATAGAGCGATAAGTACCAGAGCTGGAAGGGCTGCCAAATGATGTTAAACCAGATGGATTTATTCATCTCTGTGATAAACTCAGGTAATTAAAAACAGGAATTTGAGGGGAGAGTGGAATCCCACTGAGCTCTCTGCTTTACGTTCCCTTTCCAACCTCTGAAAACAAAGTGGGGTAGTTTGGAGCACCCAAGATAAGGAAGAGATGTCTGTGTAGGGCCCACCGCAGAGCCCAGCGGGAGTGTGAGATGAACCAACCTGACAACAAGCTAAGAAAAAGTTTAAATTGTAAAACAAGATGGAAATAGAACAGGTGGCTGGTTAGAAATTGTAAAGGGACTAACATTCAGCTCCTGGTAGTTCTACACACTTTTGTTGCTTTCAAGATTTAACCAGTACTGCTCTTTCTCTTTTCGCAGTAGTAGTTGAAGTGACGGGTCATGCCCATGTTCTTCTGGCTGCGTTTGAAAAGGTAAACGAGTTCTTTTTTTCCCCGCTGTCCCTGTCCTTGTATATGTAAACATTTCCATGGGTCATTAGTTTGTATTTATTTAAAACACCTAGCACAATGGAGTCCTGGCTCGTGACTGGGGTTCCTGAGTGCTGTTGGAGTACAAATAATTGCTCGCAGCAGCTCCCGTGTAGCCCTTAATTATCATTTGTACCTGAGCTGGTCACTCGGCTAATTGTAGCTGGTGTTTCCTGTGTGTGAGGAGAGGGCGTGTGATGTTTGAAGGTGGAAGGTGTTGACCGTGGCTGTGGCCGTGCGGTTTTCCAGTGCCTCGTGATCTCTTTGTAGAACTGGATCTGCTGTGTCCGGACCCTGTTGCACCTTAGTTTACACGTAGGACCAAGCCCTTTTAAAGAATTAGGAAACATCCTGCATAAAAGACTTTGAGCTCCACTGACACGTTTGATGTGGTTGACCGCTATCTACATGGTAAGGTGAAGCCAAGCTGTATGCCCCAGCCTGGATAACAAAATCTCTTCTCGTGATAACCGGACCCTGAAAACAGTTTCAAGATCCAGAACTGCACCGTGGTGTGTCTGATTGTGGTAATACTGCAGACACGTATTCCGGGCAAGTGAAACTTGTTCTGACATGCTGAGACGAGGCAAGAGATGCTGGAGCAGAGCTGGACACTTAGAGGGAAGCAGCGTCAACGCTGTGCTGTTAGAAATTCCCTGCTTCCAGGCTGGCGCGTGGCTGACTTCTGTTTCTCAATCTGCTCGCTTCCTGCTGTATCCCTGAGCAAGTTGCCAGGTCTTATTCTGTCCCTCCTGGTGGATAATGTGGATGGTGACAGGCTGAGTCAGAGGGCACGGGAAGCACAGTCAGCCCTAAGGAAGCCCTGTGGCTGGAAGATGCTCTAAGTGTTTTAGGTTCTTTTTTGTTGGACTTAAGTGAAGAAAATGAGTTTTCCGGTGTTAGGAAGGCTGCTCTGAGCACGGGGTCTGTAGGTAGTTATACTCCTGGCAATTAGAGCTCTGTCAGAAATGAGATGGGCGACAGCAGCAGCACCCCTGGGACTAGGGCAGGGATGTTATTCTTCTGGTTTCCTGCGGCTGATCTGGAAAAACAAAATACTCTGGAATCCCTCAGTCGTTGGTCAGCAGCACCTGGGAGAGGACAGCGTGGGCAGCGGGTCCTTGGGGAAGGCTGTAGTGTTTGGAGCCCATCTGTCATCTTGGTGGGAAAGGACTGTAGGTGGAGACCCCCCAGCCTTGCAAAATGATTGTTCGGCCTTTTCTGAGGAGAGAAAACCAGATGAGACCACCTGTTTTCTGCACGTTACAGCCTGATTTTGAAGTACTCTCCATGTGTTTGCCTTCCTCATCTCCGAGACTCACCTGTGCTCCCCTGGCTATTGCCTTCATAGCTTTTTGGTTCTAGCCAGGTTCAGATTAGGCTTTGTATCTGATGATGCAAGGATGATTTTTGCTTAGAAAGGAGCATGTCTAGTTGCTGTTTTCCAGGTATCCAAACATAGTGCTGTTGCAGTAACCCCAGCTGCTGCAGTCAGGGAGTAGAGCTCTCGCTTGGACCTGGATTTGTCCCAGCTTCCCATTCCTCCATCCTGTGACCAGCACTTGATAATAGCACCTTATAGAAAGTAGGAAAACTCACATGTATTGAGAATGTATCAGCTTGAGGGCAGAAGTGATGCTTTGGAAATTTCTGTGTCGTGAGATTTGAAAGTGGCTTGAACTGCTCCAGCTTTGGAAGTGGGATTTCAAGGATTATAGGTAAATTCCACCTACTGCGCAGAACCTCTGGGCTCTTGGATGCAGAAAGGTGATGGCAAAAGCTCCCGTAATGCTCAGGGAGCTGAATGAGGTATGCAGCAAAACTGGGAACCAACTAAAGCTGCTCAGGCCATTCCATCAGTGCTGGATTATGTCCTGTGTCCAGGTCTGAGCTCAAGGATTGAAAGTGCTTCTCTTCTTCTTCTAGTCTATGCTGTGAGAGGGAGATGCTCTCTGGTGGGGCCACTTCTTAGTTCTATTCTTCCGCTGAATGCTTAAAACAAGATCAAAATCTTTCTTTTATTAAAAAGTCACAGGGCAAAGTGCTTGTTGAGTTCTTTCTCCTCCCCATTTGATTAAAGCATATTCCCCATCCTTAGAATAACTGCAGCTTTTGAAGTATAGGTCCATAAATCCGGAGGAGTTCCTTGCTAATCCGCAGTGCTGCTGCTGCTCAGAGGACAGACAGACCAGCAGGCCTCGGTAACTTGCTATTTATATGTATCTTTAAGATCAGAATAGTAGTCTGGCCTTGCAGCTCTTCCCAAAGCAGAAACCTGGCATTTGGTGTTTGCCTGGAAAACAGGACTGCTTTGTCTTTTGGTGCAATGTTGTTGTCCCTTCATTCTGAAACTCCTTCAGCAAACACCAGCACTTCTGCAACTGCTCACAGCAGCGGGGCCTGTGATTTCCCCAAGGTCTCCTTTCCTGCTCTCTGGACTGTGGCAGGAGAGTTGGTTTCTTTCAGTTTAGCTGACCCTTGTGGGTGATGGAGAAGATGGAAATAGCATGTTATTCCTATCACTAGCTCTGACACCAGGTATATACAGAACTGCTCCAGCCATGTCTGCTGCCAGTGAACAAATGAAAGGCTCCAGGTGGTCACCACAGCTCTGAAGATGGCAACGTGGAGCACATGGGACTTGTTTCTGTCTCCATCCAGTGGCCAAGCCTTGTTCTCAGCCTCACGCCAGCCCCCTGCACTCTCAGGGCTCTGTAACTGGATGTTATTTAGGGTGTTAACAAATACGCTCTGCCAAGTCTGGCTGGACTTGCTGAAGAAGTGCTTGCACCCAGTTGGACTCTGCTTGCAGCCTCACAGCGTTCAGGGCGCCAGTGGATTTTTCTGTGTGCTCTGACCCAATTCTGCTGGGTTTAACTTGAGCCAAGTTCAAGCTCTGCATTGGAGCAGGCAAGGAGTGCTCCGGTACCCTGTCCCACTCGCTCTGCTGGGAATGATCGTCATTCATGTCCCAGTTATACATGTGCCACCAACCCCGATCGTGAGTCTGTTTAAATTTGTACACTTCAGCTTTTAATGCATTTCCTTTTGTTTTTTCCTTCTAGCACGTTGATGGCAGTTTTTCCGTGAAGCCGTTAAAACAGAAGCAGATCGTAAGTGCTCGTTTCCTGTCTACTGCTTAATGAAAGACATTTGCTGGTGTCCCACCGGTGTCCAACCGTACCTGGTAGTGGGAAGCTTCGGTGTTAGCTCACTGAGAGCTTGGGATCACACCTCGTTGGCTCAGATGTCACAAGCAGCCTTAACATTGGGCCAGATGTGGGTTTTGGGGACAAATACAGCAGCGTGGGACTGGCAGAGCCGTGGTGCTGGTCTCTTTATTCTCCCCTGGGGGGCAGGCACTATATATAGATCCGGTCTTCCCTATACGTTCCTGCTTTACCGGCATTTGGTGCTGGAATACAAAACTGGCAAAGCAGAGTACTGATGCTTCCGTGTCTGTCGAGGTGTAGATTAGATTTGCATAAGTGAGGTTAAGCGCCTTGCGCGTTAAGTAGCGTGAAGCATGTTTCATTGACACTGCCTGATCTCCCCAGGTTCTGTATTTTGGAGCGTTGAAGGGTATCTTTGCAGGCTCCCAGTGTCCTACCTGGAGGCTGAAAACTGTTGGCTTTCCACATGGGTGTGTGTGAAGATAGTAAGAATCATAGAATCACGGAATGGTTAGAGTTGGAAGGGACCTTAAAGATCACCCAATTCCACCCCCTGCCCTGGGCAGGGACACCTCCCACCAGACCGTGCAGAGACCCACAGTCTGTCCTTCAGGCTTCCTCGTGCCCACTGGCAGCAATATTAGCCCTCGCTGCCAGAGCTTTATCCCGGTGCCGGTGGTGAGTTACTCTCCGCTCCAGCCTGACGTCTGTTCCAAGCCCTGTGTGTCCCAGACTGACCCACGCTCCCCTCCCTTCCTTGGTGCTTAACTTGGCTGTGTTGCAGTGTGATCTCCTGGCTGGTCGATCGATCCGGATCCCACAAGTATTTTTAATAGAGACAGACAGAGACTGTTCCGGAAAGGAGTCTTATCGAGCGTGCGAAGGCAGGTTTGTGGTGGGCACATCCAGAAGAGCCATGGCTCTGGAAGAGGCTGCCTGAGCCCTGAGGGAGTAGAGCAGTATGATGCCATCAGTGCCTCCTTCTCTCATATTCTTCTGATCAGAGAGGAGCATTTGTGAGCTGATGAAAAGCCACTCATTTATCTTGCTTGTGCGTTTTTGGGGGCATTTTTAAATTTATTTTTAGCTTTAGGTTTTTTTTTAAAGTGGTGCTTACATGGCTGTGAGCCGGTGCTGAGTTACCATGCACACTAACACAGTGTGTGTCCCGTTCTCCATTTAGCCCTCCGGACTCCCCGAACGGAGGGCTTTTTCACTGGAAGTGCTCTCTGGGGAAGTTCCCACCCTCCCCCTGCATGGTTAGCTGCCTCCTGCAGTGAAACAGCGTGTGCTTGTCTGGCTTTACTGGCAGAGCCTGTAACCTTCCCACTCAGTGTTTGGTTGCGGGTACTTGGCAGTTTGTAAAATGGAGTGCTTATATGTTCCCTCCTATGGCTTCTAAAATAGAAGTATCTCTTGCTAGAAGAACACACAGTACCGCTGAAACCGAGATAGCGTCTGCACCCCTCGGAGCATAGCTATAGAGTTTATATCTGAAGTAAACCATTTGTATAACGCTTTACATTCTTCCCCATCACTGCTTTTCCGTGCCATTGCCGGGTCCCTTTTGCATGCGTCGATCTCTAAAGCTCTTTGGGAGCGGGAAGCAGCAGCAGATAATGAGCTGAGCTGCTTTGTTCTCTCAGCTGAGATCAGTTCTAAGGTATGTACCAACCCGTTCAAAGAAATTCAGCGTGGAGGAATACAAACAGATGGATCAGGAGAAAAACATGACCTGGACTTGGCCGGTGGTTCCTGTGGGCATCAGCTGAGGCTGTATATAGCAACAGAAGCCTTTGGAAGGATGACGTGGTGCGGGATGGGTTGGAAAAGCGTGAAGGTGAAAGACTGCATTGTGTACAATCACCCTCTCCTTATTTAATCCCACTCTTTTAAAACCTAGAGATCTTTCTAGTAAGAGACACGTTGCAGTGCTCACCCTTTTCCTACTGGGACATGAGCTTCTCAGGGGGGTTTAGAGGCCAGCAGCACAAGGAAGGCAGACTCCTGCAGGGACTCTGGTCTTTCCCTTCCTGACCTCTTCTGTGCTTCGATCTGACCACTTCTGCACTTGCTGTCACCCATCACAATCCTCCAAGGAGTCAGGATGCTGTAACAAGCCTCTGTTTGAAACGTCGAATTACAAAAGAAGAACTCCCACACAATTGTTCCCAAACATCCTGGGTGAGTTGTGGGCCACTGCAGAGGATTTTGCTGGGCAGTCCAAGAGCTGACCTCACTGCCTTGAAATGCAGGCCCAGAACAGATTGTCTACGAGCTGCACGCTGAGTTCAATGGGGCGACTCTGGAATGAGTTTGTTCAAGCTGCTGCATCCCAGCTTGGAGTATTTCTAAACTGGGAAACAGGCTGGATGTAGCTGACTCCTGCCCCCCAGCTTGGCATGTGATGTCTTCTGCAGCACCAAAATTCCACGGCACAGCCATTGTTCCTCTGAGCACCTGGCTTGACAAAAGGAGAGGAGAGAGGCAAATTACATGTGGAAATGGCAAAACCCCTGGGACTGACGAGCTGCTGCAGCACTGGATTCCCAGTGGCTTGGCTTCACTGCATGGTGTTAACTGGACAGTTACTGGAGATGGCAGGAAAGTGTTTCCTTCCCCTATCCATGAGATGTGTCAGTTTGATACTTTGCAGACCCTTCACCATTTCACCTGTTGTGGAATTTTGTGCAGAGGAACATTCCCTGCTCTGGGAAAGCCGCTGTGTAGGAGAAAAGCTTGGGACACTGGTAGCTTTGTGCATCCTTGTAGAGTCTGGAGTCTCTACTCACTAAAGAAAAGGGGGAGAACATCCCACAGTGCCCTGCCGGGACTTGGACCATCAGCCTTTCTTGCCTCTTATTGCTTTAATTCAGCTGCTCAGGGGTGTTTGCGGGCAGCTGCCAGCATTTGCATAAAGGCTCTGAGGAGTACATCCCAGGTTTGGGGCTGCGAGCAGCTCCCACTGTGCCTGGAGCACTTTCTGCCATCACACACCCCAGTTTAGAGGTGCCACCAAGGGCCTGGAGATGGTAATAAATGACACTGCACTAATGTTGTCCCTCGAGTGCTTCTCATACTAAGGGAGATGGTTTGTCTGTCTTCAGTAGCTTGACCTTGTGTTCCCAGGTGATGATCACGGAGTGATTGCAGCCATTGATGGGCCAGTAACAAGCTGTTGGTGCAGCGCTTCTCCTGAGGTTACAAGGACGGGTGGAAGCTCATCTTGGTTAAGGTCAAGCAGTGCTTCATAGAAGGAAAGCACTGTAGAAGGCTGATTGCCTCCGGCTTATTTGAGCTATGGGTTCATACTCCCTTTTGATCTCCGAGACAAGCAGAGAACTTCTTTTGTAGATGATTTTGATAGTGATGGAAGAGACCAGTTGGGCTCCCTGCTCAGACCAGACAGGACAGGCCCCACCTTTGAGCAAGGAGGGACTCATTCTCCCAGCTATCGTTAGTGATATTTGTTTCTGTTAAGCTTTTTGTGTAACTGTAGGGGATCTGACTGTTGTGGGGGTAGCACGGACATTTTGACATGGGGAGGGAGGGGAGGTGATCACAAAAACAGCAATGGCAGAACATTTGACGCTCCCAACTGTTGTCTTCTCCCCTAGGTTGACCGGGTGAGCTATCTGCTTCAGGAAATCTACGGCATCGAGAACAAAAACAACCAAGAGACCAAGGTAAAGATGCTCAGAAAGCTCCTGCTTCCTGAGCTGTGGGTTTCCAGCCTGTACCTTCTGCTTTTGAGCTTAACTCTGGGGCTTGGCAGGGCAACGTGGAAGTGCTTTCCAGATTGACTGTCAAGTCTGTGTCATTCCTGCAGGCACCAAAGAAGCCTAGGGATGGCAGGTCCTCACTGTTGTAAGGCCCAAAGAGTGAGTGGAGTGGTGCTGAGATTATTTTAGGTATCGTGAGACTCTTCAAGATGTTCCCTGGGGCTGGGAATGTTGGGAGAGAAGACTATCAGTGCCACATGGGTGTTCCAGAGCACTGATTTTTAGGGCTTGTAGAGACAGCCGTGGGCCGGTGACGCTGCAGTCAAGGCAGTTGTGCCTGTGCTTTGCTCCTGTGGCTCCTAAATGTTCTCCTGCTTGGGTGGGGGCTGCATGTTCCTGTAGCATTGCCAGGAACTGGGCTCTCTAGGGCTTTCCAGTGTCCAGAGAGCAGCCTGCATCCCTGGCAGGAGAGAGCAGCATCCCTAAGGGAGGTATATGCAAATGCCTTACCTAGAAACATAGCCTATCTTTAGGCAGGAGCTTCTGCTGCTCCCAGCTTGCTGCACAGCCCCATGCAGATTCCATGACTGCTTTAAGCTTCCTTCAGCCTTACTTTGAGCTGCCCTTTGCTGCCACCTGGGTTGCAGAGTGTACCAAGTGCTGGCTTCAGGATCGGGCCGCTCTGGTGTGTGTAGTGCAGGATTCATGACTTGCAAACAGAGGAGTAGCCACAGAGCAAGAAAAGCAGGATTTCATCTCCAAGCCTTGCCGTGTCCTTCCCAAAGCATCCTGTGATATCTCTCTGCCTGTGCCCATAGGTAGTGCCTGAAGAGGCAGGAGGGGGAAGGCTTTTCAAAGGCTTTTCTTGCACAGGATCTATTTAAGAGGATCAAAAGCTTTTGTTTGGGTCCACCAGGGTCTTATGATGATTCTTTTGATCTAGCAGTCACACACTTGTGGCCCATCAGAAAATGGCCTGGGGCCGTTTTTGTCCTTGCTAGGATACTTAGCAAACTGTATGAATGGGAAAGCAACAAGGCTGCTCTCCCTCCCTCCCAAAATAGCTGGGGAGTGCATGTGACGGGGCAGAGCAGGGGATAGTGAGCAGGCTGTGTGGGGATGTGGCAGCAGCAGATGCTGTATATTGTTCTTTACACCAAGGCTGCACGTGGTCTAGCATGTGTTAGCCCTGGTGACCAAAGGGGCCTTGTGAAGTGGGACCAGGCGAAGATGGAGGGTGGCCCATGCTGGGTCATCGGTTTGGTGGCCTCTGGCATAACTTCTGTGGTATCGGTGGGGAGATGGTGGAGTTCTCAGATGTCAGTGAAGAGAGCTCTTGTGGTTGGAGAGTGGGTTTCTCCTCCCAGCAACATCTGGCTTGGTGGCTGTAATCCGATTTGTGGGGCTCTGAGTGACGGAAAGACTCGTGTGATGCACGTTCATGTTGAATGGGTTCACACTGAGCTTATTACCAGCGTGGTTGGGAGCAGGTGAGCATCCCAGGCTGCTTCTCCTGTGGCTGCATCGAAGCTTGTGCCAGCACTGGAGACTGGCGAAGATGTTGTGGCAGGAGAACCACTCTCTCCATCACTTGTGCAGAGAACCTGTGGAAACTGGGCGAGACGTGGCTGGAGTGCCTCCTTCTGTCCAGCCTTGGGGCAGCCTGACCTGCTGCCCACCACAGTCAGCAAGCAGCTGCTTTTGGGACTGCTCTCTCTTGCTGTGGACATGGGGCAGAAAGGCTGGGCTGCCAAAGAGCCAGCTTACCTGCTGACCACGGAGCCACCAGGCTGGAGCTTGTTCTTGGTCCCCCTCAGCCAAGGGGATACCTACCCCAAAGGGGCTCCCCTCTGCACACATCCTGGCTCTGGGGAAGGACCACTACGCCATGAATTCACAGCACAGTGCCCTGGTCTCTGGACTTTAGTGAGCTCAGAGCAGAGCCCTGAGAAGGAGGAGTGTCCACAGCAGGGCTGTGTGGGCTGGAGCTTGCTCTCCTTGAGAGACTGCTGCCGAGAGCCATGGAAAGAGGATGCCAAAGAGGATGCCAGCTCTCTCACAAGACTTTTGGGTGGGAAATTTCATCAGGTTCCAGAGTCCCTTGGCAGTTCAGCATGGCCTTTGCCATTCATAGAATCATAGAATCATATGGGGTTGGAAGGGACCTCTGGAGATCATCTCCTCCAACCCCCTGCCAAAGCAGGTCCATCGAGAGCAGGTCACACAGGAACGTATCCAGGCAGGTTTTGAATGTCTCCAGAGGAGACTCCACCACCTCTTCGGGCAGCCTCTTCCAGGGCTCTGCCACCCTCAAAGTGAAGAAGTTCCTCCTCATGTTTAGATGGAACTTCCTATGTTCAAGTTGGTGCCCATTTCCTCTTGTCCTATCCCCGGGCACCACTGTTCTTCTACTTCAGTAGAAGACCAAAAAATTCTGCCTCTGCCTGTAAACCCAAGTAAGAGTGTGTAAAGCGTGGCGGGGTTTTAACACTGTTTCTTGCTTTAGGGAAGTACTCCTGCCTGTCCAGTT
This sequence comes from Bartramia longicauda, assembly GCA_028566575.1. NCBI lineage: Eukaryota > Metazoa > Chordata > Aves > Charadriiformes > Scolopacidae > Bartramia > Bartramia longicauda. Next base: position 16,469,931 of record JAOXNH010000067.1, on the reverse strand, counting down.
CCTTAGACTTGGGCATGTACGAGCATCACTTACTTTAGAAGACAAACGGAGCGTGAGTAGTAATCAGCTTTTCTTATGGGCTTCTTGTCTGGTTAATGGGAGCTTCACAGATGACTCCAATGGGACTGAATGGACCAATAATGATTAGTTGTTTGAAAAATTCCTGCTGAATTTTGTACTGTGACAAAAGATGTTCAGTGCCTTTCAGTAGTAAGTATTAGGCTGTGCCACACTTTTCTGCTATGAACCCCTTGTGTTTTGGAGGCTCTCTACTAACGATGTTGTGGAGGTTATATTTCTGTGGTGACATAACACAGAGGGAGCAGTTATAGGGTGTAGGGGACTCGAGTTATTTTGTCAATGGTGCTTTTCAGACACGCTGCCCTGTTGAGCATTTCCTATGTTAGCAGGTCCCCACTGGCAGCATGAGGCTCCGACTCCCACACTTTGGCACCCATCCCTGTCCAGAGCCGCCTGCAGACCTGCGTCCCTCTTTGGGAGCAGAGGACTCCACCAGGGAGCCTCAAAACCGGGCACTGCCATTGCCAAAGCCTTCTGCAGGGCTTTGAAGTTCTTGTTCCTCCTCTCTAAAGCGGGTTGTGACACTCCTGGGTTGGTCGGCTCTGGGGATTAGTATATGAGTTACTCTCAATTACTCCCTATTGTTGCTGGGAAGTTTAGATAAAGTAGGGATTGCCTCGGGTGCAGAGACACCTGAGGTAGCTCTGTGGGACAGCATGGGATTACTTGGACTGGTTTACATGGGTGTAGCACCATGTGAACAGGGCTGTGCTGCTCCTGAGCTGCCCGACTCGCACACGTGCAAGCTTTCTGTGCCTCTGAGATGTTTTGTCTTTTAATTTTTTTAAAATCGGGATATATACTGTTCCTGATCACAGGGAGCATGCTATGAAACCTATAGAAGTAGCTACCCAGACATCTGTGACAGTGTACCTGCTGTCCTCATCACAGACAATTGCTTCTACACCGGGGAACAAGGTACCCTCCTGAAGGAAGTGAAAATGGATGTGATCATCATATGCTGTAGATGGAGAGTGACCGGGTAGGGAGCATAAGAAAGTAACAAAAACAATATGGAAAACCAAGTTTGTCTTCCTCAGTGACTCTTTATGTGGTTCTCAGTCTAGGGCTGTCCATGAGAGAGGAAAAAAGACCTGGTCTACTGGGAGGTGTCTCTGCCCATGGCAGGAGGGTTGGAACCAGAAGATCTTTAAGGTCCCTTCCAACCCAAACCATTCTATGATTCCATGAAAAAATCCTCAGTGGGGTGAGGCTTCAGGCTTTGGGCTACTATTTCCCTCTCCTTAGAGCCCAGAGGGTTTGGGAATTTGAAGTTTGGAGCTGGAGCCCTCAAGGGAGGGCTTGCATTTTATGAGAGGCAGCAAATGGTTGCCCTGTGCCCGGGAAAGCAGCAGCAGAAGCATTGCTCTGTCATGGCCACTTAATCTGGTATTTGCTATGATATATTGCATTGCATTCCAGTGCTGTGCTCCAGCCACGGATTTTCCTACAGCCTCTACTTCTTTTCCAGTCTCTGATCCTTCCCGAGTGTTTATGTCAAACCACTTGTGATTTCTCGAACAATGTGTCTCTGCAAAAGAATAGGCTCCAACAAATCAAAAAAAGTTCTGCACTCCAAAAATAAAATGAAAATTTAAAAAGGCTATAAAAAACCTGAGCCATTGACTGGATCCGGATGATCTACATGAAAGAGAGAACAATATTTAATTTGTCTAAAACCCCAAGTTCTTCTCAAGAGGCGCTATGGAAAACCGTTCAGAGGCATCATGTAAATTAGAAAGCCACCAACACAGTTCATACTTGAATGAAACTAATTCACACAGGATGCAGCAAATATGGCCTAACTACAGCACTGCTATTATTATTATTATTATTATTATTATTTTTATACCACCAAAGCCTTTCTTTCCTTTGAAGACGGGTACTTGTAAGGAATACACTACTTTTGGCTTCCTATGTAGAATTCCTCTCCCCGGTCTCTGTGTGCTGCACAGTGTATCAGCCACAAATGATTAAAGCTGGCCTCCTGCCCCTGTGGTTGTTTTCCAGAGGCTGTCAGTGTCTCCGATGGGCTGGAGTTGCGTAGCAAAAGACTCTGCCTACGAACATAAAAGCCCGCAATTTATCTTCAAAGAGAAAACCAATCGAGAAGTCTTGACTGATGTCTGGATTACTGGGGCTTGCTTTTATTTCAGTAAATTTTGAAAAGGAAGTAAACTCAAAGCAAAAATGTGAATTGCTGGTGCTATTATCTGTGCAGGATTGCTGCCATGTCCATATCCTCAGTCTACCTGTAGTGTTTATACCTTCTGAAAAACTATGAATCTCGAGCCACTGATTCAAAGTACCATCAGGCTTTTTACCATGACCTGAAATTTTTCCGTGGAGCCTGGGCAGTATCAGATTGATCTTCTAGGGCAGTTGCTTGTAGCTTGTCCTTCCAGGAACAGAACCCCCATTTTCCGGCAGCTCCATGAAGAAAAAAAGATGCAAGAACCATAATTTGGTCTTTCTGATGCACCAGCACAGAAACTAAGAGGACTTTATTGTGGCTACACAGCCAAGCGCTAGCACAAGGTGAGCACTGGTTTTGGGCCTCAAATGCCCTTTTGTGCCTGCGTGTGGCCAGGCAGGATATTAAGGAGATGATCCAAAATTTGCACGAAACATTAATTATAGAGCACAGCCAAGAACGGGAACTTCACCCATATGTAATGGAAAATCTGAAGAAATGGAAGCAAAATTTGGCTTTGTCTGTGCTGTTATTTGATCTGACTGAAATGTTATTTTATTCTAATAGTATTTTTGATCCTGCAGAAGGGTGATTGGGATTAGCTACTCGGGGACTTTGTTGAGTCTTTCTTCCCTGGTTTATAAACATGAATATATAACTGCCAAGGATATCTAGGGTCACTTTTGTCCAGTCTTTAGTATAATCCCCTTCTCTGATTTTTGAAGCTCCTAAAAATGGCCAGGTTTGGGCCTTCCGCTGCTACAAAAAAGTCATTCCAGAGTTTTAACTCTCCAACAGTGAGAAGCTTTGTTCTCAATTCTAACCTATTTTTTCTTTCTGCGATTACATGCTCTGTTTCCAAATCATGGATTGCAATTTACAGTTTGGCATATCCACCCCCCCGAGCCATCCTTCCTGTGTCCTCCTACTTGTCATGTTCTACACCATCTTCACTAGTAACAGCTGAAGCCAAGATTTGCCACCATCCTTGGATTATCCCTGAGTTTATGCCTGTTTGTTCAAGTCCTTCTACTCCCTTGAACTATGAGAGTATGGGATTTTTTCTTACGTGGTTGCTATGAATTCTGCTTCCCTGAGACAACTTTTGCTGTGGAACGCCTCTGTCTCCTACGATTCCTGTTGTTTGTTGAAAATATTTCTTCACAGCTGGAGGTATGGGCTGTGTGGAACTTGGGTATTTAAATGGTGAAAAAGATAGGTTCAGATTTGGCAACACCTGAGTCTTGGCAGGAGATACAGTTAAATTATGTCTGAGCGTGACTGGCATCCAGAAATAACATTTTTTTTTAGGTTTGTGGGTTTTTTCCTGAATCTCCCTAAGGGCTTTATCAATTTGTCTGTTCTGAGAATGTCTCACACACACTGACAAGTCTGGTCTCCTCACAAATTGTGTGCTACCTGCTGTGTTCTCCTGCAGGACATCCAGAGGAGCTGCCATTCTTTCCATCGTAGGTAGCACTTACTTACTTTTTTAAATAAAATAGGTAACCAGCACTGAGAGCAGAGACAGGAATAGATGATTTCCCATTGCTAACAAGAAATGACACAGTTGCTCCTTCTTGTGTCCTTCAAGAGAGATGGAAAGTTTTCCTCCTTGAATTGCCATATAGCCTCAAAAGTTCCTGATATATGGACTGTTCAAATTAGTATGGATTTGGATCCCTCCTTGGGTAGGGGAAGAGCTTAAATTCTGCCACCCACTTCCTGGGTGAATGATCCAACCTTTCACATACAGTGGTGACACCATTCCCAGTGATCCTGCTTAAGAGAAGATTGAGCCCTTCTTGCTTTGAATATCTATTTTCAGAAGGAATTTCAGGGCTCGGGATACCAAGTGTGGGAGCTTCCTTGACACCCAGCACAAGGTCCTGACATCCCAGAAAGGCTTGAGATTTCTCGTTGTGCATTCCTGTTTGGTGACTTGGCTCGGTGACTTAAGATGGGCTCTCTGCCTTGAGCACTGGTTCCTCTGGTGCCTCCTGAGACATCTAACTGTCCTTATTCCTTAAACAGCAACTGTGGGCACCAAATCAGAGTTTGGAATCCAGTCTGGAGTGGGGTCCTGCACTCAAGATCTTTATTGGATTTTGTTTTGTTCTCATGTTTTCTTAGGAAATTTAGAAATACAAGTCTAAGAAATAATGAGAAAATAGTGAGAGCTCACTACGTATGGAATTATTAAAAATCTCAGGTGACATCTCTGCTATTTGGAAGGAGAAAGATAGTGTGAACTCACAACACGGTGAGGAACCTCGTGGGGAGCTTCTAGACAGATGGATAAAAGAGACTTCATGATGTGTTCCCTCCGGGGAGCTGCTCTCCCAGACCTATGCACAAACACCTTGGGGGCTTCTGGGAGAGGAGACAATCTAAGAGTTGGGGTGGTTCAGCCTGGAGAAGGCCCAAGGAACACCCTATTGCAGCCTTTTGATGCTTAAAGGGGACTTATAAGAAAGACGGGGGTAGACCTTTTAGCAGGGTCTGTTGCAATAGGGCAAGGGGTAATGGTTTTAACCTGAAAGAGGGAAGATTTAGACTAGATATAAGGAAGAATTTTATTTACAATGAGGGTGGTGAAACCCTGGAACAGGTTTCCCAGAGAGGTGGTAGGTGCCCCATCCCTGGAAACCTTCAAGGTCAGGTTGGACGGGGCTCTGAGCAGCCTGATCCAGTTGAGAATGGCCCTGCTCATTGCAGGGGGGTTTGGTTAGATGGCCTTTAAAGGATCTTTCCAACCCAAACCCTTCTATAATTCCTGCCTTTCCATGTGTCCTTCAGCCAGCCTGTTGGTGATTATTTGGTGTGATTTAGGGCAGAGATGGTGGCTGGTAAAGGATGAGCTGCATTTAATCTACTTCCCTTTCCAAAATCCTGCTGATGTGTGGCCATTTGTCACAGAATCCTCTCTCTGAGAAGAATAACGAGAAAAATAGCCCCCTCCAAGGTTATTTCAAATTCAGGCACACTCATGCAATTAGAATACCTGCCAAGAGGAGACTATACCTCGTTTCACTTGGAGGATACGCAGCAGAGCTGGCTTGAGCTAAATACCTTCTGAGCAGACACTGGGGCTGTTGTCACCATTGGAGAGGGGAAGACCTAAGCAATCTGTGTGTTTCTCTCAGGTGGTGTAAAGTGGAAGTCCTATGGACAGGTAGTCTTCTAAAATAACTGCAAACCATTAACGCCTACAGAGTTCATGGGTAAAAACATGTTGTTAGCTGGAAAACCATTTCAGACTCCTTGCATCGTGGAGATACATGATGGAGTCACAGAGAGCATACTGAGGAAGACCATTTTTGCCCCTATAGTCCAATGACACCTCCTCTATGCAAGCTTGGGGGGGATGACTAACTGAACTATCTATTCAGCTCTTGAAGTCTGTTTGACAGATATCGTCATTGCATACAGTGTGAAAACGTATCTGCAACTACACCTCATAACAGATTTTATGTCTGTTTAGATACATGTAGGAAGAAATAGCCTTATTTTAAGGGAAGTAAAAACTTGAGTAATAACAATTATACTTATTGTCATCTTCACTCTTTTGTTTGGCCAGCTTTGACCAACTAGAAAGCTTCTTTGGAGATACTTCTGCTAGAATTTTTACTGAAGAGCTTATCAGACCTGAAAATTAGATCTTAAACTGATCGCACTGATTAGAGAACTCTCCTGATGACTAGAACAACATTGTGTTTAGAGTAGAAGCCTTGAAATGGCTTCCTGAGTTCCCTGGGACCAAGCAACTAGGAAGATGAACCTTACTGGAAAGCTTTTCATAGAGTTCCCTGAAAGTTTGCCTGTGTGAAGACAGTAGGAATTTCCACAGAATGACTGTGGTGAAATAGCTAACCTAATTATATAATCAATATTTCATCAAGGAAGCTTACTGAAATAGAGAATGACTATTGTCACAATCTCACTGTCGTATAAGGTCATATCCTACATTAGCAACGCTATAGTATTTCTCTACCAGACTTGGCCAATACAAGCTTCATTTCCTTTTATATTATTTTGGCTGGTAGTTCTTACTCCTTTCTTTCTGAACTTCTAGCCTGCAATTCAACTGTCTCCTCCACCTAACCTTATTACTACATTGAAACAACTTCAGGTCTTGCACTTTAAGGCAGAAATTCCCTTAATGCTGAATATAATAGATTCCTTTTTTGCCTTTGAGAAGTCTCACT
>JAOXNH010000067.1:16441091-16452983 GCA_028566575.1 Bartramia longicauda | reverse complement strand
GTGGGCCAGGGGAGGGGTGGGGGGGCTGGTGCTGCTGTGGCCTCTGCTGAGCTCTGCCGTGTGCTGTTGCAGGTGATGGGCATGGTCCGTGTCCCCCTCTACACCCAGAAGGACCGCATGGGCGGGCTGCCCAACTTCCTGGGCAACTCCTTCGTCGGAACCGCCAAATTCCAGCTGCTCTTTGCCCTGAAGATCTTGAACATGGTGCCGGAGGAGAAGCTGGCCGAGGCGGTGGCCGCCACGCAGAAACCGAAGAAACCGGCCATCGACCAGGCAGCGGGGGCGACGGGAAACGCGTCTGCCGCTAAGCACGCCAACGAGCTGGCGGCCGCCGCTAAAACGGGCAACGAATTGGCAGAGAACCAGGCGGCCGCGCAGGCGGCGGCGGAGCAGGCGGTGGCCGGGCTGGAGAGCCAGGCGGTGGCGGAGCAGCTGATGGCTGTGCCGGGGGCCGAGGTGGTGGAGCAGCCGGTGGGGCTGGGGGCAAATGCCATGTTGGAGCAGCCGGTAGCCGAACCCATGGAGTGACGCCGCCGCGGTTGCGCTTGATTAAACGTGGGTGAGAGTAGAGACTTTCTTCTAACTTTCCAACCTGTCGCTGGCTGCGGTTGCTGCCCACGCGACTGCGCTGCCCGGCCGGGAGGGTTTGTTTGAAGCAGGGGACAGCTATATGTATTTTTATGGCCATTAAACTCTAGCGAGCTTCCCAGATCAACCTGCACGGCCCCCTGCAGAGAGTTCACGTCCTTACGTCAGGGCGCCGCAGCCTTAGAATTACGCTTTGATTTCAGGGACACGCCGCTGCTGCCAGGTCCCCCTTTCGGTTTTTTTTTAAGGAACAAAAAAGAAAAAGGTCTTATTTTTTAAATGCCCCGTGTTGACTCAGACACAGCTGCATTTGCGGCGGACGCAGCTGAGGGACAGGGCTGCTGGTCAAGCAGCTCTGCCGGCGTCGGCAGCAGCGCGGCCGGGCTCCGGCGGTGCAAGGGGGGGGGGTGGCGTGCCGTGAATTCCCTCTGGGGCCTGGGGGGAGCGCTCGTGTGGGTTTCTACCTGGAGATCTGTGGGAGCAGGAAAGCGGAATAAATGGCTTTGCTGAACCCTTCACGGTCAGGATGGTTCTTGGCTGCTGGCGCCTGAGCCTGCTGCCTCCCGGGGCTCTAGGGGTGCAGGGGCAGCGCCTGTTGGGTCCCTCTGCCTCCTGCTCCTCGCTGGGCTGGAAGGTGGAGGCACAGGCGGAGGGCAGTGCCCGGAGCAGCCCCTCTCAGCAGGAGGAGGCTGGGGCAGAGGGAGGGGCTGTGGCTCAGGGAGCTGCATCCACACAAACTGGTGTTAAAGTTTCCAAATGGCTTTAAAAATGGCTCACGCACCCGAGGGCTTTGGGGAGAATCCAGCTGCAGGTGCCAGAGCATCTCCCGGGCACTGGGTGTGCCCAGGGAAGCCTTTGTCCCGTCCCTGGCAGGGCAGCTGGTGAGGGGCCTGGCCACATGGAGGCTGCGCAAGGTCCCTGCGGGGTGAGGCATTTCAGCTGAGCCTCAGTGCAATCCTGCGCCCTGCCAAGGGCCCTGTTGCAACAGGGAGGTTCCATGCTGGAGGAGCTGCTCCCCAGCTGCAGGCCCTACCCCGTCTCCCCACTGCCAGCTCCGAGGGGATCCCTGGCCAGGAGCAGCAGCAGGTCCCAGCCGGAGGGGCTGCAGAGCACGAGGTGAGGTGAAGGTGCTCGAGCTCCTGCACAGAGAGACAAAGGACTCAGAAAAAGAGGTTTGGTTTAATTGGAGACGTTCAGAGAGAGGCTGACGGTGGCAGCGTGATGCTCTTCAATAAATAACGGGCTGTGAGGGGACGTGGCTGACACCTGGGAGGATGGGGTGGCAGGAGGACACAGGGATCAGTCATGGGGCCCCTCGGGATGTGCTGGAGTGCTGCAGGAGTGGAGCTGGGCTGTGTGAGGGGCAGGAGAGGAAGGGGTGAGGGGGACAGGAATCAGTCCCAGACAACCAGGAGAGAAAGATTCATTCTGGTCCAGAGAAAAACAAGTGCTGAGGAAAACCAGGGGCTCCAGCTGCTCAAGGAACTTGGATAAATCCATAGACATGTTGAAGTGAAAAGTGGATCAGTGCAGGGGAAAAACCCAACCCAAACCCAAAAGAAGTGGTAAGAAATGAGGCTGGAAGGGTGCTTCAGCTCACCCTGGGAAAGCACCGCAGCTAGAAGGGATGGCAGCAGTTCTGCCAGCGGTGGCCAGTCAGGCTGCGAGAGGAGCACTGGGGACAATGGGGACAGCCAAAGCCCCCCTGCCAGCCCCTCAGCAAAGCGGAGGCCACATCTACTTCCCCTGGGCTGGTGGTGGCCACTAAGCTGGTTCTGCCAGGCCCCAGGTAGCCAAGCCACATGGGTGAGGTGGTGGCAGATGGAGCCTGGCCCAAGGAGCCACCCGGCCCAGGAGGGGGGGGACACACAGGGAGCCCCCGTGTGGTGCCATGAATGACTCAGGTGCAGACCTGTCCCGCTCTTCCGCAAGCCGCTCCACCACAGCACCCGCAGGCAGGAGCGGGCAGTCCCGCAGAGGGGAACTGGTGGCAGCAGCTGCGAAGCCACCAGGCTGGCTCAGGGCCCCTCTTCCACCACACCGCCAGGCTCAAACCCCACGAGAGGCACCTTGGCCACCGCTGTGAGCACCAGCCCCAGCTCAGCCTGCAGCTCCCTGCCCCATCCCAGGTCCTCTGCCACCAAATGGCAGCCCCTCCAGCCTCGCTCGGCCTGCCCGCGGCACAGCTGGCGGCACAGCTGGCTGCACAGCTGGCCTGCGCTTCTAAACTGAAGGGGAACACGAGATGCATAGGTTGGAAGAAGCCTGTGGAGTGCTCTGCCCCAGCAGCCCCATAGCAAGGCCCACACCTAGGTCAGCTCTGGCTTCTTGGGGCTTGACGCTCTCCAAGCGTGGACTTTCCTGCAGCTCAAAGCTGGACTGTCCTCATGGAGACACTGGGTTTTGCTTGTGGTCACTAATCCTTGAGCCAGACCTGTTCAAGCCGCTGAAGAGGGACGGGAACAGCCTGCCACTGCGCCAAAACGCAGTGCCTGCCAGCTCCTGGGGCTGGAGCAATCTGCTTCCTGCAGCCCAGGCTGCCGGGCCGCAGGGGAAGCTGCGCTGACCAGGGCTTTCTGTGCCACAGCCACCTCTGAGCCCAGCGGCAGCAGCACCCCAGTGCCAGCCCCGGGCAGAGCTGGGAGCGAGCCCCTGCCACCTTCCTCAGGAGGCAGCGTGGCACAACACTCCCCTCCTGCACCCGTTTATTAACAAACTCCCACCTCAGGGGCCTACAGACACTGAAAGGACTGCGTGGTCATCTGGGCTGCACCATCCTAACATGATGTCCTTCTCACCTAAGCCTGACCTGCACCGTGTCTCACCCCCCCTGCCCTGCTTGCACCCACTGCCAGAGCTGGCACTGCCTGCAGACACAGGCAACTTCCCCGGCTGCAGCTCAGACCTCCCCTGCTCAAATCCCAGTTTCAAAATGAGAGGAGAATGAGGGAGGAGGGGGAGAGACTGGCCCAGGGAGGGGGGATGTGCAGTGGGACCCCAGCAGGGTCTGACCCGTGCCCAGGCTGCGTGAGCCACAGAGACTCCCACCTCAGAAGCAGAGCGTTTGCCCACCCTGACTCTGAGGCAGAGGAAGGGAACATTGGGACCCTCCACGCAGGCTGGATGGCAGCTGCCGGTGAGCTGAGACACAGGGGACGCACAGCCAGGCCAGGGCTGTCCAGGAGAGCTGCAGGGATGTCATCTGCCAGCACAGCCCCATGGAGATTCCCGGACCATGGCCTGAAGCGTGCCAACGAGCAGCTGGGGGAGGTTCTCTTCAGCAAGGAAAAGCTGCTGTGATCCCTGCACGGAGCTCATCCCCACAGATCCTGCAGAGTCCAGCCCCGGGGCCAGGGGAGGAGAAGGGCTCTGGCTGCAGCAGTGGCTCTATACCCTCAGCTCCCCTCCCCTGCTCTGTTCCAACTTGGACAAAGGCAGAAAGATCTATACAGTATAATATATATATATTTCACTATGAAATAGCAATTTCATTCCCTGCCTTCTACTTGACGCATCCTGAATTAAATGCTTCTTTTTAAGTCGCTCCAGAGGGCTGGCGGGGCTGGGTAGTTTCCCCTCCCTGGAAGTTTCCCCGCAGGAAGCACCAGCAGGTGACTTGGCAGGACCCAGACACGATCCTCAAACTCCCACCTTTCCCCTGCAAGGAGGACACAACTGCGTATTCTGCCAGCAGCGCCCTGCCGGGGCACTTACACCTCATTTACAGTCAGTGCAGACTCCTTAACCTCATTCACGCTACCTTCAGTAGCCGTGGTGCGGAAGCAGCAGCTGAACCCCCCCCCCCTCTGCATCACGTGTACGAAAAGGAGCAAACCAGAGGCAAGGGAAGTGGTGGGGACAGTGCAACATGCACACAGACGGGTGACGCACAGGGGCCTCAGCTACGGCACAGCCAGACACCTCGCAGGACAGCCAGGCCTGCCCGGGCAGCGCCCGCGGGCCCCAGGCCACGGGGGTAAGTCAGGGCTGCAGCCTGTCAAGTGTGAAAATCTGCCAAATCTTGGTCAACCTGTGGAACAAGGAGTCCCGTCCAGGGGCTGGGTCACTGACCAAGAGCCGTCATCACTTTGGAATCAGTGCAGAGCCAGATGGTTCAGGAGATGGAAGGAAGAACAATCCTATGGAAAGGAAAGAAAAGAGGGCAGCTGTCTTAGGGAAATCAGGCTTCATGGGTCTCTTCATGCGTACCGGGGAGCTGATGTCCTGAAGGCCTTGTTGGAGACCCGTGACCCAACTGTCAGCAAACGGGCACTGAGATGGGGAAAGAGCAAGGACCCAGTCACTCTGGGTCTTGCAAACTGGTCTAAATGGGGCTGGGAAAGGAGAGAGCCAGCAGGGACTGCAAGCTGGAAACCGGAGCACAGCGATGCCCCGGACACCTGAGCTGCCCCAGGACAGTGGCCGTGGGCCATCGTGGCTGCTGGCTTCGGGCAGGGAAGGGAGGTTCCCCCCAGGTACCCACCTTTGCTTTCTGTACATGGCCGGGCCCAGTCACATCGTCCGGCTGTACTCGATGCCGCTCTTGGCAGAAATGCCGGACCAGGGCAGGAGGCTGCAGAGAATGCTCTGGGCTTGTCGATATATCCTCTGGGGAATTGAACACGGGCTCAGGCTGGCTAGCGTCGATCCGATGTGCTGTAGGTAGTCAGTGGCCATCAGTTAAGGACAGTGACGTTTCCACTGTAACTTAAGAAACAACTTAAAACACTCCGCGAGACCCCAAGACAGCAAAAGCTGCTTTGCTCAGCCAGACTGGCAGATCTGCTCCTTGTGTTAATTGCCTGCTCCTTTCCATCAAAACCAGGTCTGCTTTGCACCATAAAAGGCGGCAATTTGGGAATGCTGGCTCCTATTTTTGTGGGAAATCCCCCCTCTAAGCAGTTTCCTTTGCACTCCACAGCAAGTTCCTGTGGGGGTGGCAATCCGTCCTGCCTGGAGAGGTTTGGACAGACAAGCTACATCCAGGAAAGATCAGGTTTCTCCTCCATGATCCAACGACCTGAAATAAACTCCCAAAGTCAGTCTGAGAGCAGCCTGCTGAGATCCAGGCCAGGTGAGGGTCACAGGTCATCCTAGGCCCCAGGAAACAAGACCAAGGGCTTCTCTGCTGTGCTTCTGGAGAAATTCTGCACCTCCCAAACCAAAGCACACATCACACTCCGGATTAACACCAGCATTCGTTACCGCTGGCAGCAAACTCGCTCCAACTTAGAATGCAATTGTATCACCCTACACCGCCTCCCTGACCTGTTCCCAGAGGAGTCTGGGGACCTGGGGACAAGCAGGTCACAGCTGAATCCCTCTGACATCGCCTGCCTTCCAGCTTCAGATTAAACTCCCATCAGTCCCCAGATCTAGCCAGGTCACACTTTGCTAGATTGCCGTTTTTAACCCAAAACATAGTGTGGTGTCTGCTTGGTGTGTTTCACTGCTAATTAGGCTGAAGGGTAAAGGATATAAGATTGTCCAGGGTGGGTGTCCACCATTGATGTACAGGACGTAGGTGAAGCCATCTTTGAGGACCCCTACCTCCTTTTTCCCCCCGTTTTTTATCCATCCACTCCCCCCCTCCTCTGGCGATGTGGTGCCAGGGCTGTGCCGGGGAGGGGGAGCACGGAGGAAGGGGAACTGCGACGCCCATCACCGCCGCCCACACCGGGCAGCCCCTGCTCGGCCAGCGGGCAGAAATCGGGGGAAAACGGCCAGAAATCAGGCAAAAAAACCGGGCAGAAACCGGCGGGCTGCGAACTCCCTTGGCGAGTAAAAAATGGTGCCGCGGAGCGGGCGGATGCTGCGGCGGACACTGCGCTCCCGCGTAGGGATTATTCGAGGTTTTATTTTTATTTTTATTTTTTATTGTCACGCCACAGATCTACAGCTGTACGTGCAAATAAAAAGCCAGAGCTCACGGATACCGCTTTCCTTCCCAGCGAGGACTGAGTAGTTAATCCAATAAGTATATGTATTGTTTGGGGCTCTGTGTCTGTGTGTGTGCTGGGGGGGGGGGAGGCAGTTAATCATGTATCGCAATGTATGGATAATATATATGAATATTAAAATGACGGGGGGAAAGAGTCTCGGCGAGGGGGCTCCTCCTGGGGAGAGGGCAAAGAAGAAAGTGGAAACAATCTTTTAGAATATTTTCCATTCATAAAAATGGCAGAGGGCTCCTCCAGCAGCCTGTTTCTGCGTCTGACTGAACAGCTACCACGTTATTGCCAGCTCCAAAAGATAATTGTAGTGTCGGTAGAGACCTAATAATACAGCAGCACATGTAATTTTAAACAACACCTCATTGTTTGTTGGGATGTAACTTTCCCAAAGTTTATTTGTAGCGTTAAGAGATTTTTAAGTGCAAATTGCAAATGAGCAGCTGCGGGGCGATGCAGGTTTTGTGTGGCTCCAAGAGTTTCTATATTTAGTGACAATCTGAATCTGAAGAGGATAAAAAAAAAAGGAATATCTGTAAGGAAATGCTTATTTCCTCCTGGAGGAGGGGGAAGCTGGGCTGGGGGATCTCTGGGCTCGGCTTTTCAGTTTTCTGAGGGAGGAATAATATAGTCTGTGTGTCTCCCCGCGCGAGTTCTGAGACCGTACGTACACCTGCTCCGTAGGCTCAGCGATAACCTTTTCATCCAAGAAGTTAAGGAAGGGGTTGGGCACACGTAGGTGGGGCACTGTCGTGATTTATGTGTTTTGCCAGGAATCCAAATAAAAACCTAGCTGAAGCGTGTCCCTTCGTGAGGGCCACCTATGTATCGTGGCTGGCTGTTCCGGAGGTTACCCTATGGAAATCATCCCAGCCTGGTATAGAAGTTAACATGACAGTGGGGTGAGCAGAGGATGGTCTCACCTTCTCCCTGCTGCTAAGAGAGGAGAGCAGTGATTGTGACAGGCAGCCCACACGGATTACACTTCTCCTTTTTTTTTTTTCTTATTTTTTTTTAAAGAAAAACTTCTAAAAAAAAACCAAAATCAAAACAAAGCAGCTTCCTCAGAGAGATCCAGTACCATCCCAGGGTGCCCATCCCAGGGATCTCTATTGCCAGGGCTTACACTGCGGCAGGTCAGAGAATTACAGTAATAAAGACTTCAAAAAACAAACCCAAAAAAAACTTTCAGGTGCTGAGACTAACATATTTCCCTCGCTGTTCCGAAGGAGCCGTAGGCACTGGGAAAGGCAGAGCAAGCAAAATGGAGCAGGGACGCGTCCCTCTCCTTTTTTATGACATCTTTGAGGCAGGAGCGTTGGCTCTCGTGCAGATTTGAGTTCTTACAGCCAACCTTTGCACGTGAGATACACACAGCTTTTATGACTTACTCCTTGCACCTGATGAAGTGGTCTATAAAATTAGAAAAGGTGAAGTGAAAAGTTACTAATCACAGTTGAGGAGTATTACTTCTAATTCCCCAAAATTTCATTTAGTTCCGAGTTTGTGTGATAAAAGTGCATTTTCTAAAATAGCTATATTAGGCAGTCCTGCCCTTTCTATCAAGAATACAGACCTTTACCAATCTTACAGAATACCTCATTTAAGGCTGAAAAGCATTTTATTTTTCTTTTACTAGCAGAAAAGAGAGGGAGTCAGCAGAACTTGTGATTCAAAACTTTACGGCTCCGTATCCGCGAGCAAAGCGCTCAGACCTCATGTGCGCTCCGGCTCGGCAGGGCTTAAAACTATTGGGAAAAAATAGTTGGGGGAGAGATTTGCAGGTGAATTATGTGCGACACATATAATGCCAGGAAAACAGTAATAAACCTGCACCTGTTACAGTGTGTGCCTTCCTCACCGGTCCCTAACCCAGGTACAGAGCTGTCCCAGCTTTTGTCTGAAAAGGCCGCTCAGGTATTTTTATATTTATTTTTATTTTTATTTTTCTTCCCAGAACTTTTGCATAAACAAGAAATGGGGGGATAGGGAGAAAAAAAAAAACAACCCAAAAAAACTTAGTACTTAAACAGACTGCTGTTGGGATTATTTATTTATTTATTTATTGGGGGAAATAACCCACGTCTCATTTTGAAAGTTATAGACCACGGAGAAAAGCATGCAGCAAAGGGCAGCAGGGAGTGCATGTTAATTCGGGCCGGCTGTGAGCGGCGTAGGTGATGTCGTCAGCATTTTTGCACCGTATTCCTGTTTGTTCTTAGACATAACTGTCCCTTGTAACACACCTCCCTCGGCATCACCTAAATCTTACAAAGTCCGGTTAGCAATTCTTAAGCTTTATTTCTCACACCAGGCATCGAATGGCAGCCTTGATGGTACGAGTGAACCCGGAATGTAAAACATTCTCATAGGATAAAACTCTTGAGAAATACATTGCATAAATATCACAATGCATAGATACATTATATACTAAAATTAATAGTGTGTGTGTCTGCATATATAGATTATTTGCCTCCCCGCGATCATAACACCCTTGAGCAAACTTTATTCGAGCAAAACTTTTTATGAAGGGGTGCAAGATTAGGTCCAAAGTGTTTGTGCCAAACTGCCTGATAAAGCGTTGGCGTTAGGACGCGGGCAATATCAGGACCGGGCACTGTAATCACTCCGTTATCACCGGAGAATGATTCCCTACCCTTGTGAGAGGTGTCCGTCAGCTTCCAGCAGCGATAACACCGCGGGACCGCAGACAAATAAAATATATCCCAGGGGCGAATGGCCGTATTTGCCTCCTTTCCCAGCTGTGAACGGGGTGGGGGGGGTTTATCCGGCTGGATGGAGGCAGCAATGTGGTGGGCAGGGATTTGGAGGTGCCCGCTGGCACCGGGTGAAGCCGCAGGGCTGGCCCAGCGGGCACCGCTCAAACCCATCAGTAAATCACAGCCAGCTTAATCACCAGCCTTCACTTTCACGGGGAACTTTCACTTTGCATTATTTCACCTTTTCTTTTTTCCAAATAAATCCTGCTTGCCAAGCGGTATTTGTGTTAAAATAGCATTCCCGTTTATTCCGCTCCCCGTTAGACGGTAATGCAGCAAAACAAAAAGGGGAACGCTGCTTATCCCGCCTCTCTCCCTTCTGTTTGCTTCCTTTCCGGAGCCTGTACACTTTTGCTGGGAAGTTATTTCCTCCGCGATGCGTCTCGCCATAGACTCGGCACCCCGTGGAAATGCATTACAAGTCCGCAGGTGTTTCCACGGTACAGCCGGCTCCGGAGCCGGCACCCCACGTATGGCCGTGCCAGGCAGCGGCGTCTCCGGTAACTCAGGGTTAAAGTCAGAGATTTCACAGCAAAAGGGCTAGGATCGACCAATTTTTAGTGCAGTTATTCCCATAACTCCTTTCATTCCCACCCCCAGGCTAGGATCGACCAATTTTTAGTGCAGTTATTCCCACAACTCCTTTAATTCCCACCCCCCCGCCCCATGTACGTGGCTTTGGCGATGCACCTATGGCCCAGACCCCAAATCCTGGTCCTTATCTCTCTGATGGGGACCGCAGCACTTCTTCATCCTGCCCTGCTCTCCTGCTGGGAATCACGGAGACGGGGCAGAAAGCGCTGCTTGCAAAAACGCTATTATCCACATGTATCCAGTGGTGCAAGGTGAGAATTTCCATCAAACTTATTAGTCTGCTGATCCGAGCTGCTCCCTGAACTTTGGAGCCTGGAGATCGAAGTTTCTGCCCACCTGCCCTCCCGTTTAAGGGTGACACGGCGTTTGCACGACCGTGGCCTTTATTTGTATTGCATCAGGGTTTTGGAGCCTTTGGAGCGAGGAGGAAAACCCCGTTATGTTCATTTCCCTGTGTACGTGTGGAGCAATAAATCAATCTCTTCCCTCGGAGAGCATCTTACGGGATACTCTCATTTTTAGTATCTTTGGCCGATATAAATTTGACAAAGGTTGGCAGGACCAGGTTAGGCACGGCCCTGGCCTACGGTTCCTCCGCCACGTTTCAGCTGGGATTCGTAGCTAATTCCATAGCGGGTGGTGGGATGACAGGGAAACACCTGGGCACGGATTTCCATCAACCAACCGTAGTGGTATTCAAGTCCCCAAATAGTTTTGGAGATGCGAGTCGTAGCAGAGCGTGGCTCTAAGGTCTTGATGGAAAGGAGAGGGGTCAGGATTGAGCCCCCCGGTGATTTTGGGGGGGCTTCTGGCCCTCAGCGGGGTGAAGCTGCCCCTGGGTGGAGGAGAGCAGCCGCGGTGGCTCTCCCAAAGCCACTACCATGGCTCAGGGCCCTCGAAGAGCCCCCCCCTTGTCAGGATGAGGCCTTTACCACTCGCCGCTGTACGTTAACAGGCCGTACCACGTATAGACCAGCTATTGTCAGCCCTGATCCTTGTCCAGCTGACGGGCTATTCAAAGCGCTTCTCAAGCCTCTCCAAAATCCCAGCTTGTTCTACCCCGATGACAGCCATCCCTCCCATTCGGGGTTTTCTTTGTACGCTTGATAACATGGTGGAAATCCCTTATTATGCTTCTTTTAATAATGCTTTCGCATGGCAAAGGAGAGGGGGGGACACACATGATGTTTTAATTTATGCAGCGCACATCATCCTCCGACGATTTGCTAAGAGGAACCCTCCCAACCTAAGCCTGCGCCGAAGAACAGAAGTTTATGCAAAACCAGTGGTTTCCAACCTGTGGTCTCCAGACCGCTGGGAATCGGCGGGCTCCTTCCGAGGAGGGGTCACCCGGAGGTAACCGAGAACCGGAGCCGCTGCCGGGAGGTTAAAAAACATCCACGGAGCGAGCCGCTGCGCCGACACCGGTGCAGGTCTGGGGCTCCCAAACTTGAAACTGAAAAATCACTATCATCTGAGGATTTTAGGGATTTTGGCTGTGTTGGTTTTGTTTTTTTTTTTCTTTCTTCTTTCTTTTTTTCCTCTCTCCACTCGATCCGCCGGAGCTGCAGCCCCCCCCATGTCTTTAAACACCCTGCTCGAGTCGATTAAAAGCAGAAAATTCGGAGGGATAAGCATGCCACTCATTAAGTTACGAGAGAAGTCGTGTGAGTTAAGGTCTCACTTTGTTGTAAAAAAAAGAAAAATAGTAATTAACCTTCAAAACCACTTGCTGCTCCCCCCCCAAATTAATTTTGCAGTATTATCACGCATCTTGAGGCTTCCAGTTTTAAGAATATAATGCTTCTGCTGTTAATGAAGCGGGTATCCACGATCAAGGGGAGCTGAGAGCTACAGACAATTGTTTGTTTGCCTTTATTTCTCACGCCCTTTGAAGGTTTTTTTTTCTTTTTTCTTTTTTTTTTCTTTTTTTTTTTATTAAGTGACTTTAGCAGATTGTACCCTCGGAGCTGTGAATA
>JAOXNH010000067.1:16424527-16440991 GCA_028566575.1 Bartramia longicauda | reverse complement strand
TGCATTGTGTCTGCTGAACTCAAAATCTAAGAGCCGGTAGGATTTTAAGATCCCTTCTAAGGAAAGGAGCCTTGGTCTCATTCACCCTGGATTTGCTGCAGCCACTAAAGTCAGCAGGAGAAACCGGAGAAGAGCACAGAGGATACTCCAGCCCTAAGAGAGGAGACCTGGAGGTTCACCCAAACCACCTCAACATGGAATGAAGGATCCAGCGGAACCTGCAGAGGAACTTCTTCCACCAGGTGTGGTAACAACAGGCGAAAGAAATAGCTTAGCCAATTCGAAATACAGATGAGATTTACCCTGCCGTTTCACAACTCCCACAGCACGTCAGACTTCGAGCAGGACCCACAGGATTTCAGAGCAGAAGTCAACAGCACTGACTTCACGGTCACTTGATACTTCTGAGAGCCATCAACAGGAGAGCAGTTTGGTTTTGTTATGAGATATTCTGCTCTTCTGTCTCTCAGAAATCCAACTCCTCTCTGGTTTAAGAATAGCAGAGAACTAGAAACCAAAGCCTTTTAATGGCTGCCAGAGAAAAATCAGAGCTTTAGCACTTAAAAGTATGCCTGGGGTGAAAAGCCTCCTGCATGAAAAGATTTCAGCTTCAAACACAAGCAGAAAAAGTCTCAAGAGAAAGGTCTCAGAAAAAGCAGCGGCGGCTTCTTTAGGTTGTTTTGCTATGGGTAGAAGCCCAGAGGTTTCGAGAGAGCACAGCGCCCCGCTGCCGAGATGTAACGGATACAGGAAACACTGATTCTGAAAGGAGAAAGTTCTAGCAAAATGGAGCTGGGGGAAAAAAAAAATTTGGAAACTAAAAGGAGACTCAAAACCACTACAATTTCACAGAACAGAAGATCCTTTTAGCACCTTCTCTCAACATTGTTCTGTGCATTTTCTTCTTTTACAGAAAATTTATCTCCAGTAGCATTTCAACACAAGTTTTCAATACAGTGCTCCCACTGAGGACTCTTTTGGTCATTTCTTTATGTATCCTATCACTTTGTACCTTCCTAAACACGACTGGTGGAGAAGGGAGGACTTGAAGACAGTAAGTTACACCTGTGTAACTCCAGATGTACAACACCAGGTCATGCTGCCAAACCTGGCCTGTTTCCTTTTGCAGATCAAAGATATAGATCATGCTTGAAACTGCACCAGAAGGACATTTATTTGATGACAAAATACGCCCTGCTCTAAACACAGATAAGCCCTTCTGGCTGCAGGATTTTCAAACGGCTGCAAAACCGCTGCGTGTTGTAGCAGACATCCAGAGCTGACTTTTACAGGCATTTGACAGATTTAATCAGCTATTTTTCCAGTTCCCTTTGTCTTTTTCTAAATGTCTGTTCTATCTGTTGAAGTTGAAAGGTTCAAAGCCTCGGGGACCATACTCCTGATACCCATGAAAGACAATTGGAAGCCAGGGAGTATACACTCCCTTTTGTCCTCACCAGACAGGCTTCAAACCCTGCTCCAGGGTGAAGCCCTGGCACTTGCAGCCCATCTCGGCAGCAGGAGTGCAAGTTTTTGGTGTGCTCAGCTGTCCCCTGGGAACAAGACATACAAAGCCTCACCCTCTTCAGAAACATCTGCACGTTGTGTTGTCCCTACACCAGCAAAACCACCTCAGCACGCCCGCATTAACACCAAAAAGGGGATGTGAGTGCACTACCTTCCCAATTGCTGGTGCGAATCACCAACAGGCTTGACTGAAAAGATTATTGTGGTGAAATGGCGCGGATCCTGCAGTTATGCCCACGAGCCACACGTGGCAAACAACAGCAGCAGAGTTGTCACTTAGCAGCATCTTACCTATTCCATGTTTTCTGAACTCTTTCACCACTCCAAGACTTAGGATGTAAGCAACTTGAGTGTCCACAGGAAAATTGGAAGCTAGGATGTCTCCATCCTGAGTAGAGATACAACAAGTTATTTAGTAGGATACCTGGGGAGGCACAAGGAGAAGGCAAGAATCCCATACTGGAACATCTGAAAACAAAGCTAGCAGGAAACTTCTCTTCATCTAACAGTCTTAGCTGAAGCTTTTAGAAAGGAGGTGGGAAGGAAAAAAAAACCAAGCATGATTCCTTAGGGGTTATTCCTACTTTCATAGCATCTTCCCAGACACAGAATACAAATCATGATGTTTCCTTACTATATACATTATTTGTGGGCTTTAGGGACAGAATATATTTGCATTCTTTACCAGGAAGGATTCAAAGCACCAATTCTAGAGTTACACATCAGTGTCTAGACCAATCCAGTAGCAGTCTTTACTGGCTGCATGCTCCGTCTGAGCTTCGTGTCAGCTGGAGATCTCTGTACTGCTGTAGGGGACAAGGAGCATGTTCTATGGGCCCAGTCTCCCAGAGCAGTGTCTGAATAAGCTCTTGGCTTTCAGCTTGGCCAGAACAAGAGCCTTTTGTTAGAGCTGCTGAAGATGCAGTTTCTGACTTTGACTAGCTTTGAGGTGAAGCCAGATAGCCAAAGTGAAGAGACCCATGCCACTCAGTGCTGTCGGTTCCTATGAAGGTTAAGATTATTGTTTAATGATAACACTGATGGCCTTTCAGAAGTTATGTACTCTCTGCATTGCCCCTGATTTTTATTTTTTTTAATCCAGTTGCCCATGCTGTTTTCCCTGCTCTAACCCATCCTGTCTTCAGTGACCATCTCTTCTTCACCTCTCTGCTCTACTGTGTTGTCGCTCCTGGCCTCCAAGCTCTGTTATCCCTGAAGCCTGAGCTTTCTGCAGATGGGTGAGCTCTGCTTTGTGTTCCAGTGATCATGCAAAGGAAGGAGTCTCTGCAGGAAGTCCCAAGAGTGACTAAGGAAGTTCAACCCTTATGTAAGAAGGGAAGAGGTTCCTTCTCCCGCAGCTGCGCTTACCTCAGTCACCATCGATGACCAGGCAGACTGGAAACAGCCAGGCAGCAGTTAGATGCCCTACTACACAGTCACTTTTGGATTACACCCATGTGATGTGGTGACTCTGCACAGCACATCAGGCAGGAAGCTTCCCGTTGGGTCACAGCTGCCTGGCCCCAGCAGGAAGAGACTCTGTGGTACCAGGCTGCCCACGCATTCAGACACATCCCACCACCCATGCTCCATTATCCAGAAACTGGCATGTTCTTGGTTTCTCAAATTAACTCAGGATCGCTCTTATAAATGTCTGGATGGAGGAGGGGGAAAATACCCCAAAGAGTTTCCATCACAGTTAACCACCATGGCAAGAGGGGGACTGTCTCATACCGAAGCAGGTCTCAGTAGCATACCTCTTTATGCACCTTCGTTCTGCTCTTGATCTCTGCCACTATCATTCCCACGATGGAGCCTCTATACGTGGCTGCGAGGGAAAAGAACTTCTTGTTGGAAGTGATATCTCGGTACCATGAGTCAGGGTACCTGGGAAGGAAGGAAGGAAAAACAGGAATGTTTGGGGACACAGAGCCAAGATGCTGCTCAACTGGAAACGGGCAGCAGCATCGTTAAATGCCAGTCACTGGAAGTGCAGGCCAATGTATTTTACACCAGACTAAGGGAGGGAAGCTGTGCTACTGGAAGGGCTGTCTTCTGCAGAGACATACAGCCACGTAGCTCAGTCATATGTCAACCTAAAGCTCCTTCTACGCTACTAATTTAGCTTATTCCATGAAATCTGGGTTAAGAAATTATTCACCTCTCCTGTTTTAACTGTTGTATGGTACCAGTGAATGTAAACAGCTGCTGTACCCCACTTGGTAACACGCTTTCTTTCAATTACATCTGAGCAGGGAGGCAGGCTGCTCATGTAATGGCCTCCTGCCTGGCTAAGACAACCACATTTTCATTTTACATTCATTGCCCAGAGCTCTCACTTCCATCTTTAGCAAGTTATTTTTAAATGCAAGATCCATCTGCCCTCATCTAAGAGCGAAAGGATCTCATTAATTTGATACACATGTGAAAAAAAATACTGCATACTGGTCCAAAAAAAAGTAAAAAAATACTGAAATCCCATCACCAGCCTCCAGCTCTCCTCCCCCTTCCGCAGCTACCAAAGGGAAACTAGCGTACGCTAATTTATTTCAAAGCCAGAGCTCAGCAGGCCTTGTGTTTAAAAGAAATCTACAAATTCAAAATATTATGAATGCTTTTGCTGGTTTGTTACATTTTATGCAATCTTAATTATAATCCACTAAAATCCTCTATAAACCTTCTCAACAAAGCTAAAGAAAATATAAAAAAAAAAATCCTTGAAGTCTACAGCTGGAGTTTTCCTGGTTGCTTTAAGGCAGGAAGCTATCACTGTCCCCCCAAAAAAGCTCCTTATTCCCATGCTTGTGCAGACACAAGCATTTACCAAATGGGGAATTGACCTGGTACAGACTGAGATCAGCTTTAAGCCAGATCTTTGCCAGAGCTTTGGGAGCAACACTGATCCCGAGTACACAGGCAAGTCCTGTTCGGTCTCTCCCTGGGACACCCAACAGGACAGTCCCTTAGGAAGAGTTGCTCTGTGTCAGCTTGGTTCAGATCTGAGGGTGCTTTCTCGGTGTGACCTCCAAAACACAGCTTGCTTTCACAAGCACAGGGATGCTATCCTTTTTCCTGGAGGTGTCCTCCTTTCCCCACCTTACACACAGTCTTTCCCAAGAAGCTGATCCACCCTCTTAATTACAAAGCCCGTTTTTCTACCAAAATCTGCATACAGGAACTTTCTGATGACTTTAGGACCCTGCAGGACAGGCAGCAAAGGGCCACGAACAGGAACATCACCACAACACATAAAAGATTCAGAACCTGCTGCTATTTCAGCAACAGTCCAGATGGCCGCAGAGCCTTCGGTGGCAGCTCTGAACCGGACCACTGCAGAGTCACACCATTTGTTTCTAAATCCCCACCATCTCACTCCCCAAACCGGCAACGTACTCTATTGGGAACCAGTCTCCACAGAGCTGTTTCACCGTGTCTATGTCATCGTGGCAGAGAAGACGCAGGTTTACGTCCGTGAGTGCAGTCGGGGGCACCTCCTCTGTCATTCACGCCTGCAAGGAAAGAAAGCACATTAAGAACGACGAAGCACAGATTCTTGACTCTTCAGTCGGGCATCTGCACAAAGGCAGCGTGAGGTTCTCAGTGTCACTAAAGTTGTTTTTCCCAGCGGAATGAGTCTCCAAGAGAGACAAAGCAAAACCTGGCAACATTAACCCAAGAAGTACCTCAAAGCCCTACTGCCCACAGAATCAGCACAGCTCATTCCTCAGCCTCACCCACCCTCCGGCCCCGCATCCAAACGCACCCCACTCCCTGCCAGCACGGTCCAGTGACACTGCGTGTGACGGACCATGTGGCACCAATCACTTCCAAAAAACACTCAGGATGCCGCATTAAATAAGCCAACAATGTGCCAAGGGTACCTTATGATGCATGGAGCTCTTCAAATGACTACGCAGGACCAACATTTTCTTAAAACAGAACTGAACAAACAGCTTAAAAAGGAAGCACCGCTGGAAGAACATTTATAAAGTCCTCTTACACAATCCCGTCACCTCCACTTAGTACATAGAGCAGAGGATTCACATTCTTTAAAATATTAATTTTGTTTAACATGCTGGTGAAATGAGATCTAGTTTCATTTCCCCTCATTTCAACTCCACCAGGGCTGGCTTTCCAGCCCAGCAGAGAGAGCGTTCGAATACACAAATCCCAAAATGCCCTTTTCTTTCACCGTTATCACTCCCACGATCCTGCTAACCATGTACAGGACACTTGCTCCAATGTCTTCAGCCTTTTTTAACAAGGTACCAGAGGGAAAGCAGCAAGCAAGGACTAAAGCGGTCGTAAAAGCGTTTGTAGTGCAGACACGTGAACGAAGAAGACCAGACCCTGAGACCAGGCTTTAGGCAGGACAAAGGCCTCGGCGAGACACCGAGCGCACAGAGCAAACAAGGCAGAGACAGGGCAGCTGCAGGACTCTTGTTCCCTTTCACCAGCCACCTGCAGTTCTCTATCCACAGCTTTGTCTCTCTCACTCCAGCCCTCCTAGTCCCAGGTCAAAGAACCAGAGCAAGATACAAAGGGAAAAAAAAAACAACAAAAAAAAGCACCCTTCATTTAAAAAGTCGTTTGCTCTTCTTTTTGCTTTCTTTTCCCAATTTTAAGAGGCTCAAATCTTGGTTTTGAAATGCTGAGTTATGAAGAAAAGCTGCACTTGCATACACCCTCCTGTTAAAAGGGATGCTCAGCTCTCCCCTGCTCTCGCTTTGAAGCTCCGAGACTCGAGAAGGACCCAATTTCAACCCACTCCCCCCCTGAACTGGATATGCCATTCAAACAGCTTCAAGGCAAAACTCGTATCACCTCCGTAACACACTCTGTAACTGGCAAAGACACACAAAAGGAGTAGGCACAGCAACGATCCCAGTTTGACGTGCTTTGACAGCTCACAACCATGTGCCGATTGCTCTCCTAAAAATTTGGAACCATCCCTTTCCACCATACCCATAAGAAAAAAAAAAACAGGTTAAGCCATGAAATCCACATTCTGCTCCCAAATTTCTCTTTTAAGGTACATAAACCAGCTTTTTTCTGCACCTCCCCTTGATAAACTGGTAGAGAGCAACTCCCAGTTAGCACAATGGGATGATATTCTGAGAACAGAGTCCCCAGGTGCCAGGGTTCTTGGAACTCAACATCAGTGCTGAAAGAGAGGTAATTAGTACTGCTAACGAGAATAACGTTCACCCCTGACTCTGGCACTCTCCCTGCAACACACGAGGAGCTCCCACCCCTCTCCGGGTAGCATAAAGCCCCTATGCTACATCAGCCCAGATCTCCCAGGGAGGAAGGAGGAACTCTACCACGTGTTTGCGTGGAAGCTGGAACGCGTCAAACAGCCAATATATCAACAGGAGAAAGGACATAATTAAGGTCCACTATTACCTAGAGAAATCTTTGCCAGCCCTTCAGCCGTGGAAGCAGAAAGAATGGCAAAATGCTTTAATAGAGCAGAAATCCAAGGTCCTCAAAGCAAGGGATCCTTCCCAGACACAGCTTCCCTCCCAGTGGCTGTCCTACATATTTCTCTGACAAGAGCATCTGATGGGATCCATATATCGATATGGATCACTTATTCTTCTCCAAAGAAGTCCTCAAAAAGAATCACAGCTATTTCACAGCCTGTCCTAGGACTGTGGCTGCGTATTTACCGAGCAGCCTACAGCTTTCACAACCAGTCCAGATGCTAGTTTCAAAACAACTTAAGCACCTAGAAAAAAAACAAAACCAACAAAACCAGTACTCCTTGCTGCTTTTAAAACTGATTTTACACCCCTAGGACTGACTACTCAAGCCCTCTGAGGCTAGACTGTGGATCTGTACTGTTGCAGCAGCGAGCACGCTCCCCACCAGCAGCCCCTGGTGACCTTTTAACGTGCCTCAGCTTTACCTCGTGGAGCCCCGAAGGAAGGGCACGTTCGCTTGCGGTGGCTGATGTGATCTGCATGGCTGCTGGCTGAGGTAGCTGATGCACAGCGGTATGTGACCCAGTCCCACCCTCTCATCCTTGCTGGACCATTTCAGAGCACTGACCCACCACAAGGTCACAAAGTGAGGGCAAACCAATCGTTTGTAGGCCAGGACTGTGTGGCAGAAGCTCAGGGAGCCATAAGACGGGCTTCCCAGGGGGAGAGGAAGAAAGAGAAAGGAGGAGCGAGCAGGCACGTACAGCCAGAGCCGCTTCGGCCGTGGCGAAGATCCAAGCCCCGCGACATCGCTTCGTTAGTGGGCATTAAGCGGTACCCAGGTTTGCAAGAGCAGTGCTCTTGCTCATGCATTTTATTATTCTTGAGAAGTTTCAATGCTCCCGTAAGACAACACCCCTTCTCAGTCAATACTCCCAGCATTAATAAATCAGAGATAAGTGAAACAACCATGCTAAAGCAGGGGTTTTGCTAATGAGTAGGGAAGGCCTAGGAGCAGACCTCGCCAGCAGCTGCTGCAGGAGAGGCAGAGCCAGCACAGGACGCATTCTTCCGAGGATTAGTTCATGTTTATTTAACTCTATATTCTCAAAGAGCTGGGCAAGCATTATGCGTTATCCTGTAGCCAATGCCAGCCTTAAAAAAAAATAATCCACGACTGGTTTGTTGAACAGGATAATTCCCCTCCCCTCAAATTCAGACAGCTATTTCCCACAGCACCGCTTGTGTTTGCAGGGACTGGCTCCATCCGCTCTGCATTACGTGAGCCGATCGGATGCTCCTGCACATTTAAAGGATATTTAGGACATCTGCCTGGCACTGTGTCCTGCCACATGGTTTTAAAAGAGCAGACCTGTGCAACCTTCCTCCATGGCCAGGCGTTGCTGCTGCTGTGACCAAAGGAGAAGGAATCCCAGGCAATCAATTTTCTTCATACCCAGGTGACAGCTTCTGGATCTTCACAGATCCCTGGGCAAACACCCCATGCCCAGGTCCTGGCCCTCTGCACAGCCTGTGGACACGCTGCGATTAGCAGAGCCAGAGTCCTGAACAAACACCTGAGCTAGCACAGTGAGGAGGCATCACTTCTAGAGTCAGCTTGGCTTTAGAGGGCCAAAAGATATGTTTGGAATATCTGTGGTCTGTTTGGAATATATATGTGGTCGCTGTGAAGCAAAGCAGAGGCTCCAGCCACGTGCAGGAGCTGAAGGAGGCCCACAGCCTTTTTGAAAAGCCAAAGCAAGTTACCCCATTTAATATCTTTTTCCCGGGTGTCAGTCTTTGTTCGTTCCACAGCCGTGGTGTGGGAAGCGGCGTGGTTAACAGCATCCGCTGCCTCCTCCCCAGGAGGGCACAACAACTCCACCCTTCTGGCAAAATGGGAAACGCTCACTTATGAGGATTATAAAATGAGCCCACATTTTACGCTTATGAAGGGATCTTTACAGTTAAATATGTGAAAAAAAGCTCTGAGGACACCCCTTTCCAAAATGCCAAAGCAAGCAGTGAGTAGAACTAAAACTAAGCATTTAATTCCCTTTCCTACCTAAAACCTGCAGATCTTAACACACAACAAATTCATTTCAAAAGAATTACAAAGAAATACAAAGGTTTAGAGCATTTCTACCAGTCTCCTGCCTTGCTCTACTGAAACAAATTCTGGCAAAACATTTTGGCCTTAGGTGCATTGGGTAGCTGCAGAGGAACCTGTCAAATACTCATTATGTTACAAATATTTAGCACTAATGGAAGCAGGATGAAAGAAATAGTAATTACATTACTAAATAAGCCAATTTAACGTGTAATTTAAAATTCAAGCACATTGTAAGGCCTAAACTTACTACTTAAAAATAATGTCGTAAGTCTTGGTGTCAATAAGCTCTAGTTTTAATAAGCTAAAGAACAGTATTTCACAATTCTGTCTAAAAGGCAAAGGAGCTTTTAGCTTCCAGCATCAGTGATGGTTGGGACTCCATGAATTATCAACATTCACTCCACACAATGAGCCAAATAAAGGTACTGACACAGGAATTCCTTCCACCAGCACTGCCAGGTCCTACCGTGCTAGAGTAGGTCTCGTTTTGAGTTCAGATCAGCTACAAGATGCAGGGACAGTTTCTTTACTTGAACTAGGTGCTTTGCAGCTCAGAAACCACAACTCGGACTTTTCTCCAGTATTTTCTTTTCCTCTTAGATCCTTCGTACGAAAAAAGTGAGGAAAATCTACATGATACTGTATTTCTAGAGAAACTGAGGTACTCGGCGCTCTTGATCCAACAGGGTGTGCAAATGCAAGGTAAAGCCTGATGCTCGCTAGAATTTGGCAGGCAGCTGCTTAAATGCTTTCAAAAATCCCTCAAGCACTTCCATACCTACAAAAGCCTGGCCAAGTGGTTCAACAAGCTAAGATTTCCCTTGTTTAGCACTATTAGATGTGTTTTAACACTGTTTCTGCCATGTGCATCCTGCAAAAGGGAGTTAGATTGGAGGAATGAGCAACCAAAAGATGCTGGTTTTATGAACTTTTATTTGGACTTCAACTTCCATCCAGATAAACTCATGAAAATCCCAAATAAAAGCGTTGTCATCTAGCAACAAATATCACTGAATTTCCTGGCAGAATAAAAGCAAGGTAACCTAAGACTAAAGCTAAATGAATACCAACTAGAATCATATATATATTTATCTTCCAGTAAGGGATATATCAGCTTCAGATTTAGTGTTCACACAAAAACACACGCGAAGGAATCTTCTTCACTTGCAGAAACAAAGCCAGACTGAAGTCCATCAAAAAATCTTCTACTTTCCAATTTAAATGCTAATTGAAATCAATTAATCCTGAACAGAAAGAAGCAAACCCGCAGGAGACAATAAACAAAAACATGCACTGGCAGGCTAGTGGGTTTTTTTATAAAGCAATCCTACAATTGAGGAAGAACTGTCCTGAAAGGCACTCAGCCA
Organism: Bartramia longicauda; assembly: GCA_028566575.1. Classification (NCBI taxonomy): domain Eukaryota; kingdom Metazoa; phylum Chordata; class Aves; order Charadriiformes; family Scolopacidae; genus Bartramia; species Bartramia longicauda. The sequence goes on along the minus strand of JAOXNH010000067.1, from coordinate 16,430,558 downwards.
ACCACCCTGGTACTTGCAGGCACCTCTGTCATTAAACGGTGCAGACCCTTGTTTACTTGAGCTGAAGATTTTCACCTTCTGGAATTCAAAGCACTTTCTTCAAGCAGGCTCCTGCTAGATTATTGAGAGGGATTATCGGCTGTTGTTCCACAGAAGGAAAAGATTAAGCTCCTCCAGACAACTACCAAGTACGTAGCATGCATGGGCCAGGCCTGAGGAACTGCAGCGATGCTAGACAAGTCGTCCCTTCCTCCGGTTGTCAGGTCACCTCCTTCTGCCCATGGCTGCACGTTTCTGCCCAGCGCTTCAGAGACGGACGGACGCAGAGTAGCTGTATTTTACTTTACACGAGCAGACCATCTGCTCAGCACAATCACACACTAGCAGATACTCCCTGGAAGATCCGCACGCAGGCACAGCGGGGCCAGAGCTGCATTTCCTTACCCTGGGTACCCTCACAAGTGCTTCTCCGGTGTCGCCACCAAATCCTTGTTTGCAGCTTCTGTGGGGACAGTTCTCAAATCCCAGCAAAACCAAGACAAGATTTTCAGGAAGAAAAAAAAAAATTAATGACACCTGGCATCCTGTTACTTGTAAATAAACAGGATCAGATGAAGCCCAGAGAGAATTTTAAGAGCTGCTCAAAATGCAGGACAGGCGCACACGAGCTGTGACTGAGCAACACGGTACTCAAAACTCTGCTATTGTCTGGGGAGTATCACTTGGAGAGCACCAGCGGGAGTTCTCACAGCTACGTCTCTCTACCTTGCGCCATCTGGCACTGGGGATTTAATTTACATTAAACCGTTCAATCTGCACCAGCCAAAGGTCTAATTCCAACAAAGCAGTAAAGATTTCCCTTCTGCGTTTCATTTTAAGCTTGCTGTGTTTTTAGGTTACTGGTCTCGTGGGGAACATTCCACACAGGCACCCCTTTTACAAAGCTCCTTTTATTTAATACAATAAAATTGCAACTGGATTTGAAAAACATTGTGAAATCATTACTAAGAATCTCAAAGAGGCACTTCTAGGACTTAGGGCAATATTGCCAAAGCAATAGGAGCCAAATTTTTAGAGATATTTAAATACTTGTTGGCTCAATACCACCTAGGTATTACTTCAAGTCTGGTCATAGAATAATAATAAAAAAAAATTAATTAGGTTGGAAGGATCCTTTGGGGTTTAACCCAACTTAGCTCAGGTTGCTCGGGTCCCCAGTCCAATGTAATGTCAGCGAGGAGCAAATCTCTTCACCCTGCCTAAGCTCAGACCAGCTCCTTCACGCCCAAAAGCACCACTGGAAAGCTGGGGTGTTAGATGTGCTGTCTACACCAACACAACCACCTCTGCCAGGTGTGCAATACAAGTACACCTCTAATTGGAATGCTTTACTTATCCCATTTAATGTTCCTGTTCTTTCTAGGAATCCCACACATGTTCATTTAGGACAAGCAATAAATAAACCCCTGAAGATGTGGTGCTCCTCGTTTCTGGTATGTTACACAAACCGACGGAGCTTGGGGATCACCGTTCTGCTCGTGACTGTGAACATTTTACCCCCATTCCTGTACCATTCACCATATCCCATAGGAGCATTGCCCAAAACTGCCATCACTTCATTCCCTACACCAGTGGGAGCAGGTGCTTGGAGGGAATTAGACATTTAATGGGAAATCTAGGACAAAATGACTGATTTTGTGCCTTGGTCTGAAAATAATGTAGTAACATGGCTGGAAATAGGTTCTGATGTTAAGATGATCTTATTTCACAATAGACCCTAACGCCTTTTGATCCAGGCATGACATTTTTCTGTAATTTCTAGCAGAACCACAAGCATTGAACCTTAGAGCCCCTCGCGGACCCCTGCTCACTCAAGGACAGGCACAAGCTTAAGACTTGGAGCTCCTCATTACTGAAACTCCTTCAGTAGCATCTTCCTTCTGTGCGCAAAACTGCCCTCCTCAACCAGCTCCCCCTGCACAATCTCCCAGGCTGCCACATCCTAAAGATACACCGTCAGTCCAGCCCTCCTACATGGATCCCATTTGCCTCCAAAGCACACCCCGGGCACTAACGAGCTTCTCTTGGGGACATCACTGGAGAAAGGAGTTTGTCAGCACCTGGGCTTTCTTCTCCACCAAACCCACCCAGGGCAGCGTGCCCGACCGGCACAGCCCCGGAGTGGAGGAGTGCAAAAAACCAGTGAGCTTGGGGAAGAACGTATCATAAATAAAGCTGAATTCATCTCAACACCAGGGAGACCGTAGGGTAACCTTGGGTTTCGGAAAGACAGCTGCACCAGTGAATCGTCAGGTGCCCTGAGACAATTAACAAAGAATAATGTCTTCCTGAGCTAGCCAGACCAGCATGGGGGCAGCATATGGCTGAGCCCAAAGTACAAGAACCGAGCAATTAATAAAGTAAACTTTGAAGAAAATGAAGGGCCTGATCTGGATTCAATCTGTGTATTCCTTCCCAGTGAGTGCAGGCACCAATTTCTGTGACAGTGACCAGTAACAGGCATCACGTTTGTACTGGGATTCAACTGTACACTGCAAATGCTGTATCGTGCTTGTGCTGGGATTTTCAATACGTTGCCGTATCACCCTGCTAAGTCAAAATCCCATTAATCACCAAATATACCAAACAAATAAATTCGATATTAAACCCTGCTCGTATGAAACACCTACAAGAGCCTGGCCAGAGCACGCTGGATTCGAACAACCAGGAAGGCAGCACTGTCACACACACAACTGAGGAAAAAGCCATCCTGGCACTCAGCCCTTCTCCCAAAGGCTCACCCCACGCTGCTCTGCCAATTTTCCCTCTGCTCTGAAATTCTGAAAACATCGTTCTAAGAAATGCACTCGCACCTCGTCCCCGGCTCCGCACTTCATTTTCCATGACGCCCAGACTGAGGTCTGGGCACCGCAGGACTAAAAGCCTGAAAGCCAAATCACAGAATCGCAGTAATTATCGCTTTGGCCTCCTGCCATGAAGGATCAGGATTTGAAACAGACCCCAAAAGGATATGGAGAAATGAGAAGGCAAAAATGTAGTTCTACCTGCACAGCAAGCAGCGGTTATTTGTTTGAAATGAAAACACTTACTGTTAGTGAAATCCTTTTATACTTGTATCCCTGATCCTCTGCACACTTGAAGTTTGACTTGTCAGCCTTCCAGCAGCAGGAATGTTAACATTTTGCGTGCAAGTCGCTTTCTGGGCTGTTCTTTTACCCTATAGCTCTAGATACATTACTGAAGCCGTAGATTTCACCGGAGCTGGTACCCCAATAAAGCGTCTCTAAAGCACACTGCGAAAGGCACAGCTTCCTGCTGCCCCAGATACAGCGATTCCTCCAGGGAACGGCAAACAAGAATCTCTAAGAGGGTTTTTGCTGTTAAATCTTTTCTCGTTAAGAGGCGGAAGAGAAAATCTGCTTTGTGACAGTAGCACTGCGGGGAGTTAAAACCGAAGGGTCACAATAGAGCCACATTTACAAGGAGCAGCTCGCTAAGAGGAGAGATCCAATACCTTGCAAATGCTGAACGCGGCAAGTTTCCAATAGGCAGCTGTTCCTCCAGAAAACAACAACAACAACAAAAAAACCCCAAACAACTCATCATACATGCAGGCCTGCTGCCATTTCCGAATTAGAAAAAACAGCCACACAGAAAACGTATGTAGTGACTCAAAAAAAACCCAACAAACCAGCCAGAAATTCAGCCTAAGTGTAGTACAAACATGGGGAGCGGGGAATTCGAGCCTGCCTCCATTTCCTAGACGCTGCCCTCATTACTGAGCAGCAACACACCACGGCCGATAAAAGCCAGTCCCTCCGCCTACCTCCTTACAGGAGACACTAACATGGAACTTTTTAGAGGCTACTACAAACCAGGTGCTTTTAACCAAAAATTAAAAAATAAAGCTTGAAAAGACCATTCCTTGCCTGGTTGGCAGACGAGCGTCCCAAACTCACTTCTCTCCAAGATCCCAAATTCAACATTTGAGCCTACATGGCTCCTTTGCCTTTTCTCTTCTCAATGGTGTTTTCCAGCGCGAGACACCCAGGTTCAACTCCAAAACCCCACTGCTATTTCTTTAAGCTAGTAACATTTAAAATGGATTCTGGCATAGATACCTGCTTTCACATTGCCAGTAATAGGGTGGAAAGGAGAAATTAAAAACTTAACTAAAAGCTAAGGCTGGAACACTGAGCAGCTCCCTTTCCTACCTTTCTGGGAGGAAGCCTGTGTGGGTGGAGAGATGGAGTGCAAGACATGAAGCTCGAAGTGTTTTTGCAACACCCTGCATTGAAGCCATCAGACACGCTGAGACTGGTTAAAAAAACCAGGAAGACAGGAGTGATACCAGTCTAATACCGATTTTAGATAGTGTTCAAGTTTCAAGTTTGTAGAAGAGGTGCTTGGACAAGACAGAACAGCTTAGCCACATTGTTTCTTTAAAAGAAGATGTCTTAACATCAGAGGAACAAGGCGTTAACAGCAGCTGCTGGCACCAAGTCACTGCAGGGAATTCCTGTCCGTTTCCAAAGGCTGCCACCAGCCCAGCAGCTTGTGATGAGCAGGAGAGCAGAGCCCTGAGGATTTCTGAATCAGCCCTGCAAACCACTCACAGGAAGTCTCCAGGCTGGTACCTGTAATTCCTCAGGTATTTACAACAGCGCTGTCACCCAGAGTCAGCCTCTGCAACAGTTTCACCTGCTCACAATTACACTGGGAGTGGGGGGGAGGGGGCAGAGACAGAAAATAACCAGGAAGAGAGAGGATGGCAGAACCAGTTCACATCAGAGGATGGGTGAGATACCAGCACTGACTCACTGACCGACTTATCAGACTACAACTGGTGCGATACCTACACTTATAACACAACACCTCCCCTCCCCCCCAAAAAAAAACACAAAAAAAAGCACCCCCACATGCAAATAAAGATCATCCTTACTGGGAAAGAAATAACAACAGACATAAAAGAAGTACCAGAGTTCATTAACAAAAATAAATACACACGCTACATTAAAGGCTCTTTGAGCTCCCAGCTACAAAAGACCATTTTTCTGAATTCCATTGTTAGTCCCCACATTTCATGACATCTGATGGCCAGCCCAGATATCAAAAGACACGATGATACCACTCTGGTTTAGCAAAATAAACGAAAATTAAGAATGCCACAGGTTTTAAGAGGGCACTCGCAGGACAGCCGCTTACGCTCAGACGTGTTAAGTCAACTTGCTTTAAATACATTAAGCAACCAGCTGAGAGAAACAACAGCAGCAGCTACTTCAAAGAACAGAATGACCTCCAAGAACAATGCTGTACACATTACTGCATGTTTCTTTATTTGCATTAAAGACTAATTAAAGCACCAGTTTACAAGACATAAGAGAACCACTTTTTTAACCTGCTAGATTAAAACCATCTACTTTAAAAGCCTGGTAGCAGGCAGTACCCAGTACCACTGCTTCTGATGGGGGTGAGGCAGCTCCAACGTTATCCCTGTAAGGTTAAGAGTTAACACTAATTATATCATGCTGGGGCAGAGCCACCAGCTCTTTTCAAAGAGCCTCACTTCCAAGAATTCTGCTAGCCTTTATTCATACAGTTGATTTATTTTAAAAAAATACTGTGTGCTAGCACTCCCAAAAGCTCCCAGAAGCATCCCCCGAAAAGGCTTTTAAGGAAACTAAGCTGGACTAAGGAGGGTCTGTGGCAGATTAAAAGAAAGGAAGCAAATCTAGGATGAATCCATAGTGAAAAGAGATTTCAGCTACAATCCGTTCAGCAGATACATAAAAACTAGACAGGAGAAGAGACAAATAGATATGGAACAAAAATTGATGAGCCTTTGGCATAGGGCACAGATTTCCAGGACAGTAAAATCCTGGAAGTGTTCAAGGCCAGGCTGGATGGGGCTTTGAGCAACCTGCTCTAGTGGAGGCGTCCCTGCCCATGGCAGGGGGGTTGGAACTCGGTGATCTTTAAGGTCCTTTCCAACCCAAACCATTCTGTGATT
>JAOXNH010000067.1:16390895-16408817 GCA_028566575.1 Bartramia longicauda | reverse complement strand
CCCCCTGGCGGCCCCGAGGGGACGAACAGCGAGGCGGGGGTGGGGTGGGACTGAGCCCCGGGCCGGGGGGACCTGGCCCCGGGGGGGGTTCTTGGCCCGGGGATAAGGGGGTCTTGGCCCCGAGGGGACCGTGGCCAAGGGGAGCTGGTCCTGGGGCTGATCTGAGGGGTCTTGGCCTCGGGGGGGGCTGACCCTTGGGGATCTTGGCCCGAGGGTGGTGGTCTCCAGCCCTGTGGGACTCTTGGTCCCAGGCGGGGCAGGTCTTGGGGCTGACCTGGGGGGTCTTGGCCCGGGGAGGCCTGGCCCTGGGGTAACTGGTCCTGGGGCTGACCCTTGGGGGGTCTTGGCCCAGGGGGGTGGGGAGTCCATCCCTGAGGGGATCTTGGCCTGGGGAGCTGGCCCTTGGGGGCATCTTGGTCTGGGGGGGTCACGGACCTGAGGGGATCTTGGCATGGGGTGCGGAGGCTGGACCTGGACCTGACCTGGGGGGGGCTTGGACCTGGAGGGGTCTTGGCGCAGGGATGGGGAGGTCTGGCCCTGAGTGGATCTTGGCAGGGGGGGAGGCGCTGGTCCTGGGGCTGACCTGAGGGGTCTTGGCCTGGGCCTGGGGGTTCTTGAGCCCAGGGTGGGCTCCATCCAGCACAGCAGGGGATCTTAGCCTGGGGGGGTGCTGGCCTGGACCTGGAGCTGACCTGGGGACCCACAGCCCTGCTGGAAGGGGGTGTCTAGGTCCAGCCCCCCGACTGTGAAGAGCAGGGTGCAGGTCCTGGCCCTGCTCTGGGGGGTGCTTGGCCCTGGGCAGAGGTGGGGGGGGCCTGGCAGGGTGCCCCCAGCCCCTAAGGAGCACCGAGCACTGCAGGGGCCCAGCATGGACCTCCTGGGAAAGGCGGCAGCTGCCTTAGGGGGCCAGGCAGTGCCAGGATGTCACCCAAGGCCGCAGGGGCAGGGCTGCGGCGGAGCTGCGGGAGCCTGCGGGGTGGTGTTCCCCCCGGGTGACCTTCTGGGGAAGGTCTGGGGACAGGCACCACGGCAGGGACCCTTGGTTTTTCAGGGCTCCCAGCTCGGATCCACACCTGAAGGCCAGAGCTGGTGGGCTCCCATCAACTCCAGCACGCTCGCCTGAAGACAGCTCGTTGGAAACGTGGAGTTGGTGAAATAAACACTTTTTAAGAGGAATTGTGGCTGGTGATGACTGGGGGCTGCCCATGCCCCCGCACCAGGGGACCCAGTGGTCCCTGGGATCTGCTCGCACCTCACGGATCTCTTGTCAGCGGTTTTATCGATTGAGGCACATTCTCGGCTGTACCCGTGGCGGGAGGTGTTGGCGCTGGGTGAAAGAGTTGTTTCTTTCACTGAGCAGACCTTTGTTTCCGTGAAAAATGCCATATGGAGCCTGCGGCCTCGGCTGCTCCTTGGCTGGGTGACCACTTGGCACGGTGAGCGTGTCCCACCTGATAAATGCAGGTGCGGCTCATTCCCCTTCCAGAGACCTTGGAGGACACCAAAGGTATGTCCCGCTTCCCTCTCCTTCCCTTCCCCTCTCCAGCGTCGCCTTCTCCACCTTGGCTTCATTTTGCCGAGACGCTCTGCTGGGGCTGAGCCCGGGCGCAGCTCACTCAGCGTTACCCGGGAGGGACACCATCCTTGATGGGTGCCTCTGCCTGGGAGGCTGTGGAGGCTGCTGCCTCCCGTAGGGATGCCAGGGAGGGGGGAATCAGGGAACTTTGGACAGTTTGTGGTGTGGCCAAATCGTGGTGTTACCAAATCGTGGCCTTACCAAATCATGGCGTTGCCAAATCATGGCGTTGCCAAATCATCCTGTTACCAACCGCGGGGACTGCAACCTTACGGACGGTAAGGTTTGCAGCCACGGGGAGGATGCAAGAGGGGAAATGTGAGGATTTAACCAGAGCAGCTGCTCCGGATGAAAAAGTGAGCCCGAGGGCAGCAAGCCCTTCCCCAGGCTGCTGGGGTGCCGAAAACCAGGGTGTTTGCCAGTCCCCACAGCCCGCTCGGAGCGCCTGGGCTTGGGAAGGGTTCAAATCCCTTCCCCTGGTGAAATATTACCCCAGGGACTGAGCACCACGGGAAATACTTCCCAAATTCCTTTCCCTGTGGGTGGGAGCCACCCATGGTGCCTCGGCAGGGGGTCCCCGGGGACTCCAGCCTGGGTGAGGATGGGGCAGGGGCTGTGCTGGGGTGCACGGGTGGGCAGGTTACCCCAGGGTGAGGATGCTCCAGGCAGGGAAGGAGGTGGGTTTCCATCCCTTGCTCTGTCCCAGCATGGCTGCTGTAGGGTCTTTTGGGTTTCCAGCGCAGACCCAGTGAGTGGTGGGAGAGGCACAAGCCAAGGGACCTTAGTGTCCCCCAGCCGCTGCCACCCATCCTGGGTCAGGAGAGGTGTCTAGGCTGAGAGCAGTGACTGAGGAAGTGACTTCTCTGTGTCACTATGAAGTGGCATTGGCTCCTTTGCCAGGGAATTGTCTGTTCTGGCATTGCGGTCGGTCTGGCCTCCCTCCAGGAGGGACAGGCAGGACGAGACCCGGCATGAGGCAGCAGCCAGACAACTGGATGGGGGTCCACCATCCCTTGGTCCTGTTGGTTCACTGGAAAACAGACACCTCCCAGTGAAACCAGTACGGCCAGTGGGAATATCCTAGTCAGCCCCATCGCCTGTGACAAATCCCCCTCTCAGCCAGGAGGGCTGAGGCCATCCCTGCCCCTCTGCATGCAGGATGACATCCTCGAAGCTGGTGCTGTCGCTGCTGGTTGCAGCTCTCCTGCTGCATGTGGCCATCACGCTGAAGATCAGTGCCTTCAACATCAGGACATTTGGAGACAGCAAGATGTCCAACAAGACTATCGCAAATATCATTGTCTCTGTGAGTGCTGGGGGGACAGGAGAAGTTCTGGCCGCTCTCTGGTCTCTGGGTTGCAGCCAGTTTGGGGCAGCTGGACACCAGCTTTCTGCAGGCATCCATCCATCTGTGTGTCCATCCATGCATCCACCCCCTCATCAATCCACCTGTCCACACACCCCCATCCATCCACCTATGCCTCCATCAGACTGTCCATCCATGTGTCCAAACCTCCATCCATTTGTCCAAACCTCCATCCATCCACCCATCTGCTCTTCCCCCGTCACCATCTCCAACCTCAGGCCATCTCCACCCTTGCTGGTCCTCAGCCAAGGATGGGTGATGCTTGATGCTGCCCAGGTTCCTCACTCAGAGCAGCCTGCGAGCGAGGAGCTGCTGGGATGGTGGGTGGTAGATGGATGGGTGTTAGAGGGCACTGTGTCACCCCAGGGTTCTCCCAAGCCAGAGGACACTAGCAGAGGAGCTCCCTTGCTGGCTCTGGGATCTCTGCTGCCCTCCTGTTGCCAGCCTGGGAGCCTTCACAGCCCAGCCCAGGCACCCATGGGTGTCCCCATGAGCAGCTCCTGGCCAGGGGCTAGCAGCTCTAAGCTTGTCCCCCCAGATCCTGTCGGGGTACGACATCACCTTGGTGCAGGAGGTCCGAGATGCTGACCTGAGCAGCGTGAAGAAGCTCATGGAGCAGCTCAACAGGTGACCCCAATGGCCCAGGGCGGCGAGTGCCTGCAAATGGGATGCTGGGGAAGGTCCCAGATGGCATCTTGCCATCTTGCTGAGATGGCTTGGCCAGCAAGGGTCTGATGGGTGCTGGGGTGCACCAGGAGACTCTTCTCACACCCTCCTCATCTCGGTCTCAGTGCGTCCCCACACCCATACAACTTTTTGATCAGCGTCCCCCTGGGTCGGACCAGCTACAAGGAGCAGTACCTCTTCATCTACAGGTAAGGGAAGCTGCCAGAGCCTTGGTGATCCCAAGTGTCACCCGCTGTCCCCCCCAGCAGCCCCCAAAGGGTGGTGAGTACCTTTTGGGGCCCTGGCTGTGGCAGAAGCAGTGCTGGGGGCTGCCCTGCTCTCCTCCCTCAGGTCAGACATGGTCTCCGTGCTGGGGAGCTACTACTATGACGATGGCTGTGAGTCCTGTGGGACTGATACCTTCAGCAGGGAGCCCTTCATCGTGAAGTTCTCCTCACCCACCACACGTGAGCAGAGCTGGCATTGGGGGCTGCTTGGACCTGCCATGGGATCCCCCATGCTGGGGGGCCCAGAGCTGTGTTTGCCAGGCAGGGGGGGTTACATCCTAGAGCCTAGTTCAGGGGCTCCACTAGGGTCCTTCACTGCTGTTGGGCCTTCTCCCACCCATGGGTGCTCAGGGGTCCTGGGTACCTGCTCAGCATGGCCGGCGCTGCATGCTGTTTCCCACCATCTCCCACCACCTCCCATTGCCTGCCATCTCCCACCATGCATTCTCTCCAGTTGCATGCCGTCTCACATCTCCAGTTGTTTCCCACCATGTCCCATATCCTGTCACCTGCTGCCTCCCATCTTGTGCCATATCCCACCATCTGCTTCCTCCAGTTGGGTGCCATCCTCTGTCATCTCCCATCACATGCCATCTCCCATCATGTCCCATTCCCCATCTTGTCCCATCTCCTACCCCCTCCCATCACCACCACCTCCCTAGAACCTCCCCAGGGCACACGCTCTCCCATCTCTCTCCCACCTCCGTCTCCTTCCCAAAACCATGGTGACCTTGGAAAAACTGATGGAAAACAAGCAGCAAACCCCAAACCACGTGCAGAGGGATGCAGCTCCCCACTGGAAATCCCAGCCTGGAGGACAGGCAGACCAGAAAAAGCCAGTGCACCGTTTCCCTTTAGAAGGCTTTCCTGGCCTTTAGCTGGGGCTTGGCCGAGGGTGGTCTCCTGGGGTTCCTGCTCCCTTCCTGGGTGCTGCACCTGAGCCAGAGGCTGATGGCCACTTGTCTGGCAGTGGTGAAGGAGTTCGTGCTGGTGCCCCTGCATGCTGAGCCCAGCAGCGCGGCGGAAGAGATCGACGCGCTCTACGACGTCTACAGCGATGTCATCGACAAGTGGGCGACGAACGTAAGGGGTGACGGGGAGCTTGGCTCCTCCCCGGGGCAGCCGGGTGGGCTGGGGTACGGCCACCACACATCCCGGTGGCCATCCTGGGATGGACGTGTCCCACGGGAGACCTCTCGTACCCATGGGAGCAGGTGCCACCCTGGCAATGTCCATGCAGGGAGCTGCTGGGTGGCTCCGCTGCCATCACTGGGGGCTTGTCCTCTTGTGCCGTTGAGACCTGGAGGGGTCCAGTAAGACTCTAGGGAGCCCTGTAAGGTCCGTGGGGAGGGACATGGCACGTTGCTCTGCAGAACATCCTCTTCCTGGGCGACTTCAACGCCGACTGCTCCTACGTGACCAGCACCCAGTGGCCGTCCATCCGCCTGCGCTCCCTCAACGCTTGCGAGTGGCTCATCCCCGACAGCGCCGACACCACCGTCGCCGACACCGACTGCGCCTACGACCGGTGGGTGCCGTGGCAGTGGCACGGGGGATGGCACGGGGGGGACCAGTGGGCACTAACACCTCCATGACACCCCGGCAGCATCGTTGCCTGCGGCACTGCGCTGCGCCAAGACATCAAGCCCGGCTCTGCCACCATCAACAACTTCCAGGAGACTTTCCACCTCCAGACTGAGGATGTGAGTGAGGGACCAGGGCGTGTGAGCCCACCAGCACTGGGATCCAACCCACCATGTCCCCCGGGAGCAGGGGTGGGCTCTCTGCTCCCCAGGGTGCACCCCAAGGTGGCCTGACCCCAACCCCTGCACCGATGCAACCCCAGCCTGAACATTTTGGAGTCTGGTCCAAATTCTGGGGTTGGAGAGGAGCATTTGGGTCCCAGCAGTGGGTCCAGATGAGCTCAGCTTTTCCCCCCTGCACCCAGGCTTTGGCCGTCAGCGACCATTTCCCGGTGGAGGTGACCCTGAAAGCCCGCTGAGCCTGTCCCCATGCTGGTGGCTACTGGGATGCCCCGGCATGCACCCGCATCCCTCGCGGGAGCCCACGCACCACCAGTGCCAGCTGAGCTGCCCGCCGCCTCTGCAAGGAGCCGCTCTTCGGGGTCTTGTGGGAGTGGGATGCTCTTCGCTTCCATTAAAAAAATGAGCAAGGAAAGCCCTTGAAGCTCTGGAGGGAGGGTCCTTTCAGCCCCTCCAGCAGCCTCCCACACTCAAGCTCCCCATCCTCCTGCCAGGGGCAGCCTCACAGGGGCTGGAGCCAGGGAGGTCCCTGGTGGTGGGGGTCCCCTCCTGCCATTGAGAGCCCCACGTGGCAAACAGCACTCCCCTCTGAGCTGCCAGCGGCAAAAGCAGGGACACTGGGAAGGGCCTGGGAGGCTCCGGGCAGGATTTGGTCCCCTTGCCAGGTCACAGGATGCTCTTCTGACAGCTTGGGGGCCGCATCCTGCAGGAGCCCTGGTGGGGCTGACAGGTTGCTGACGGTGAGAGTGGGGGAGGCGGAGGATGTGAGTCAGCTCTCGGGGGGTTCAGTGCCTCCCCGGGAGGGGTTTTGGTGCTGGCACAGTGCTGGGGGACACCGGACTCATCCCGAGACTGGGTGTGAGGATGCAAAACCCGGCGGTGCACATGAGAGCCTGGCAAGTCCCAGCATGAGCAGCCAGCGGCTCCCTGCCTGCCCCGCCGCTGGCACCCCAGCAGAGCCGTCCGCTCCCTCGACCAGGGTGACGCAGTGTGCCGGGGGGGTGACGCCATGGGCCAGCACAGGGGATGCTGGCTCCACTGGGACTGCTTTGGGTCACCAGTGGGGCTGCTCTAAGTGACAACTGGGACTGCTTCGTGTCATGAGTGGGGGTGTTCTAGGAGACCACCGGGGCCACTGCGGGGGTTTTCAGCTGCCCCCTCTTGCCGAAGCCGGCGGTGCTCAGCCTGCCTGACCCAGACACCCCATCATTTCCTTCTCTCCCCTCTAATTACACCATCTGAATCACACACATTAAGGCTGTCTGCCCTTTGCTACCTGCCTGGCTGCTGTGCTCCGTGCTGAGACCCAGGGGACCACCTCGGCTGCAGCACCCCCAGTCCCATGTGCCCACCCAGCCCTGCTGGGATGCCCTGGCATCGCCGCACCTCCCCGGCCGCCCTTCGCCGCGTCGGCCCAGGAGCAGCTACGCTGGCCCCACCCTGCCGCCCCGTGTGGTTTTGGTTTCCCAACGTCGGAAGAGGCCCAAAGCCGTGCCAAAACCCCCACAGGGATGTCCGACTCATCCGGCTTTGCCGGAACCTCCGTCGGTAATAAAGCCGCCCGTCCTGCTGCCGGGAGGGCAGAGGTGCTGCGCACTCGGCAAGGTAAGGACGGATCGGGGCTTGGCACCTTCAGCTGTGAACCAGGAGGGACTGGGATGAGCTGGGATGAGGATTTGCTCCCTTATCCCAGCAGTGGGGGCTGCGATCAAGTTTAAGGACAGGGAGCAGCCCGGGGTGCTGGTGGAGGTGGCTGCGGGTGGTGGGTGCTGGAGACATCCCAGCAGGGAGAGGAGCTGAGCAACCCCAGGGGCTGGCAGAGGTGCTGCCAGTGTATTCACCACGATGGGGTGGAATTTAGCTTCCCCTGGGACCAGCGAGCCAGCAGACAGCTCCAGGCAGCGCCCACCATGGCACACTGTAGCCCACCAGGGCTTAGGAAGGACTGACATGGAATTTTTTTTTGCTCTATCCCCAAATCTAAAGCAGTTTTCCAGGTTTGGCTCCCATTACTGCATCCCTGAGGCTCAGCATCCCTCCCGGCAGGATGGGGACCATGGCGCTTGCACTGTCCCTGTTGACCATCACCCTCCTGTGCCCGGCCACTGCCACGCTGCGTGTCGGTGCCTTCAACATCCAGTCGTTTGGCGACACCAAGATGTCCAACGAGAGAGTGGCGGGCATCATCGTCAGCGTGAGTGCAGCTGTGGACGGGCTGTGGGCTGGGGTGGACCCAAAATGTGGCTCCTGTGCCAAGGGACACACAGGGACCTGGCCATGGATGGGATGGCATCCTGGTGTGGGGACGCCCTGGGTGGATGAAGGCTTGGTGGGGACCAAGGTGGGGTGTCAGTCCTACATGAGGACATCTGCCATGGTCCCAAGGGACATGCAGGTGGTCCCTGTGGTGCTGCACCCATCAGGGTGCCCATCTGGGAGATGGGTGGGAGAGGAGAGGGTGGCCCCAAGCCATCACTCAGCTCCCTCTCACTGTCACCGTCCCTCTTGGTCCTGCAGATCCTGAGCCGCTACGACGTGGTGCTGGTGCAGGAGGTGCGCGACTCCGACCTCAGCGCCGTCACCGAGCTCATGGAGCAGCTCAACAGGTACGAGAGGGCACGGGGCCAAGAGCACCCGGGCTGATGTGCCGGCGTTGGGCAGGGAAAGCCGAGCTGCCTGAGCCACAGACGGCAAAAAGACCAAAAAGAAAAGGTCCATGGGCAGTGTTTGGTTTGGGAATCAGGGAAAAGTGCGGGGCTGGGGCCAGGCTGACGCCGCCACTGCCTTGTTGAAAGGCGGCAATTGCTTCTGACAGGGTACACCCAGCCCATGTCCTCACCCCTTCGGTGTCCCCTCCGGCATGGCTACAAAGCAGCCAGGGCAGGGAGGGTGACGCCAGGCTCCGCGGGGCCCCGGGCTGCTCATTAACCTAATTTAGCTTTGCTGCAGATGAAGGTGAGGAGCGTCCCTGCAGAGAAAGGGGAGGCAGGAGTCGCCTTGTGTCCTGCCTGGCTGTGCTCAAGAAGCCACCTTGGGGTGGTGGGGACAGCAGGGTGGTGGGGACAGCAGGGTGGCTCAGAGCCACTACACCCGTGTCACCCTATGGCCAGGGCACAGTGGCCATGGGGACAGCAGAGCAGGGCAGGCCAGTGCTAAGCCCGCAGCTGGACACCCCCTGGTCATGCCAGGGCCACCCCAGGACAGTGCCACCATGTCACCGTCCTGCCTTTGCCTCTCTGCAGCGTGTCCACATCCCAGTATGACTACGAGATCAGCGGCCCCCTGGGACGGGAGAACTACAAGGAGATGTACCTCTTCATCTACAGGTAACAGGGCTGGGGGGGCTGCTGCCTGCCCTGTGGCACCACAGGGCCACTGATGCCATGGAGGGGGCACAGGGGCCATGCCAAGCCCCAAGGTCACTGTCCCCTTTGGTCCCACAGGACAGACACCGTGTCTGTGGTAGACACCTACCAATATGAGGATCCCCAGGACGTCTTCAGTCGGGAGCCATTCATCCTGAGGGTCTCAGCGCCCCGCACCAGTAAGCAGGGGGGATGGGTGGCCCCAGGTGGTGGCATGGGGTGGCCACGGAGCTGACGTCCCTCTTCCCTGGCAGAGGTGGAGGAGTTTGTGCTGGTGCCACTGCACTCTGCCCCGCACGATGCCGTTGCAGAGATTGATGCGCTCTATGATGTCTACCTGGCAATCATCAACAAGTGGGGGACTGATGTGAGTGCCACCGGCACCGGGGGGTGACACTGAGGGTGGGCACTGAGCCTCAGGGACCATTCAACCCAAGCTGGGTCTCCATTCGGAGGCAAGCGCAGCTGGTGGAAGGATGGGGTGGGATGGGGACTGTGGTCCTGCCCTGTCCCCTGTCACGGGGGATGTCCCAGCACACAGGGCTGACTTGACACAGGGTCTGGCCCCCATGGGAGGGCTGGTGTCGGGGGCAGCCCCATTCCCCAGCTGCCACAAGCCCCCCCATCTCCCCGCTGCAGAACATCATGTTTCTGGGGGACTTCAATGCCGACTGCACCTACGTCCAGCCAAATGACTGGTCCTCCATCCGCCTGCGCACCAGCGACGTCTTCAAGTGGCTGATCCCCGAAGGCACGGACACCACCGTGGGGAGGTCAGAATGTGCCTATGACAGGTAAGTGCCACCATGTCACCATTGTCCCCTTCCCTGGCACCCCAGCACTGTCCGTCCTGCACCACCAGCAGCCGAGAGCAGGGGCAGGAGATGGACCCACCGCCCGTGTCTCTCTGGCAGGATCGTGGTGTGCGGTGCCAAGCTGAAGAGGAGTATCGTGCCAAATTCGGCTGGCATCTACAATTTCCAGCGAGCTTTCCAGCTGGAGGAGGAGGAGGTGAGCTGGGTTCACAGATCCGGGGCTCAAACAGGCATCAACGCTTGTTGATGGGGAGCTTGGGGTGACAAGGGACCCATGGGTGGAGACAGGAAGGGGGACC
This sequence comes from Bartramia longicauda, assembly GCA_028566575.1. Lineage (NCBI taxonomy): Eukaryota > Metazoa > Chordata > Aves > Charadriiformes > Scolopacidae > Bartramia > Bartramia longicauda. Next base: position 16,398,680 of record JAOXNH010000067.1, on the reverse strand, counting down.
GAGGGTCATTGCCCATCCCCGTGGGGAAGAGATGAGACCCACAGGGTTTTTCATGGCCTTTCACGGGCAGGACTCAGAGCGTGGGGCAATCCATGCCGATCTTCCACCACCCATAGCTGGCACAAAGCACCCAAGGGAGACACAGGGGTCTGGGAGGGCAGATGTGCCCCCACCATCGCCCACCCCAGGCCATGCCTGGGCATCTCCGCCGAAACTGGAGCCTTTTGTGTTGAGTGTCTCGGGATTGGGGACATCGTATGTCCCTCCAGAAGGTTCTGGCAGGGCAATCACAGCCGCCTTGCTGCCCCAGCGAGGGGCTCAGCGAAGCCCTGCGTTACACCTTCCCACCTCTCACCCTCCTCCAGGCCCTGGCAGTCAGCGACCACTACCCGGTTGAGGTGAAGCTGACAGCTTGAGCTCCTCCTGCAGCCGCAGACCACGATCCAGATCCAGCTCCCACCACCAACCCCCGTGAAGGTCCTCCTCGCAACCCCATCCATGAGCTCCGTGTGTGGGCTGCTCCAGGTCCTGGTCTGGAGAAGGGTGACCAGCTGTGCCCAGACCATCCCCAGCCCACCACGAACAACAACCCCTGGACAGGCCACCAGCCAGGAAGCAGTGACCGCAGACAGGCTGGGGAATGAAGCATCCACCTCCTACCTCATCAAAGGCTTTATTGACAAATCTCATTTCACAATTAGCTGTTGGACAGGAAGGAGGATACCCAAGGACCAGTGGGCTTGGGTCACAGCGGTGTCATGACCCTCTCCCTGTCCGTTCCTCGGGGGAGCTGACAGGCAGCTCTCCCCGCTCCCAGGGAAGGCAGTGGTGGTGTCAGGCACTCTACAGGGACTAAGGGAAAGGGATGGTTGGGGCGGCCACAGGAGCAGGCAGCACGTCACCAGCTCCTGACACTGCAGATGGCTTCACCGTGAAAGTCTACAGCTACTGCAGCGTCTCAGAGGGTCACTGAAGCTCCTGGGACCAGGCCCCAGCTGGCTGGCTCCTCAGCCCTTCTTCTTCTTCAGCATCTCCATGTACATGCGAAGTGACTTCTGGATGGACTCTTTTGATATGAAGCTGATGAAGTTCTGAATGTCTTCCTCCCGGTGAGCTACCAGGCGGTCCAACACCGCCTTCCTCATCATGGACTTGGTGAGCTGACGGGCATGGTCTGTGGAGAGGAGAGCCAGGATGGGGGAACGCGCACGGTCCTCACCCCCAACCAGCTCTCAGCCACTGCCATCGTGTGCAGGTGTCTCTGAAGGGGAGGTACCACACACCAAAGGGCTCTTTAAACCAGCAGGGAAAGGTGGAAAAAAAACAAACCACCGGCTGGAAGCTGAACTGGATAAATTCTCATACAATAAATTATGATCTGTACCGCTCCGTGGGGAAACGGCTGATCTCCTGGGACAGATGACAAAACGTTGTGCACTTCCTTCTCTTTGTGCCCCCAGCTCCCACCCCAACACACACCACCAGCCTCGGGACAGCAGCGACTGAACAAAATCCTCTGCTGTTGGGAACTGCTCTGGCTCTAAGCTGCCTCAACCCAGACGTTGTGTGCACGGTCTCGGTGTCCTCTGACCGTGACGGTGAAATGATGATCAACCCCCCCCGCCGTGCGCTGGGAACCCCGAATCACCCCAGCACCCCTGTGCTACACACACCCTCACCCACAGATTCCCTCCAGCTCCGGGGAAGGATCTGCATGGTGCCTCCCGGGAGTCAGGAGAGAGCACAGCTGAGATGTTCTCCCCACTCTTGGGGGCTGAGGTGTCACTCTAACAGCAGGGCAGCAGAGGAGACAGCTGTTGAGGGACCCTCTTCCAAGGCTGGGACACAAAGTGTCAGTCCTGGGACGTCTCCATTTCTGCCCAGTTTCATTCCGATTTCCAAAGAAGCAGCTCAAGGGTGACATCTAGTTGCACCTCCCCTGCAGGTGGCATGGGGTGGGATAGCTCAGGTCTAGCCCTGGCTGGCAGAGAGCCCTCTCCCAGCCCAGGAACCAGGCCAGTCATGGAGCAGCCCAAACATGCATGTGATGTCTGTCCTCACACCCCCATCACCATCCCCAGCTCAGGAGAGTGCCCAGAGTTGATCCAGACCATGAAGACAGACCGGTAGCCACCCAGGCACCCTCGCCCAAGCCTGTTCCCTCAACTCCATGGCAGCTTTCCTGGGGTAACACCTCCACTGACAGACATGGAGATTCAATCTCTGGAGCTCAGGCACCTCAGGATTGACTCAGCAGGGCTGCCAGGGCAAGCTGAGCTGGAGCCACATGCCCTGCTCGCCCAGCACAGTGTCCTCCCACGCGGGGCCACTGGCAAGCCCATCTCTGTTAGCCCAAGGTTGCCTGAAGCGCTGTGTTGAGCTTTCCTACCCCCAGCCATCCACATCTTCCCTTTAAATAGAAACTGTTCCATAGCTCCCATGTACCAGTCCCAGCTGGCCCTTCCCATCCAGATCCGACCCCCCTCTTCCTCTGCCGGAGGTGCCACTCTTACCGGGAAGGGCCAGCCACTGGGCCATAACAGCCCCAGTCTTCTCCTGGAGCTTCTCCTCTGGCACCAGCTCATCCACGAGGCCAAACTTGAGGGCTTCGGGTGCGGGGTGGAGGGAGCCCAGCTGAAGGGAGCGTTCAGCAATTCGGTGTCCCACAACATTCACAAACGTGTCCTTAAACCTAGAAGAGACGTGAGGAAAAGCCAGGGTCAGGGAAAGAAACACCCAGTGGCAGCTGCACCCAGACATGGAAGCAAAGAGCACGCTCGGTCCCACTCCCCAGGCACGGGTCTCTAAAGAGCAGCTACAGGCAGAGCCTTTTTTTGGTACTACCCCAATAGAGATCCCCTCTTCTCCACGAGAGCTGCTCTATTTACCCTCAACGCACAGGTCCCAGCTCTGCCCACGTGCTGTGGTGTGACAGCTCCTTTCCAACAGCACATTTACAGGTTCTCAGGGCAACCAAGGGCCTATGCCTTTGTATATTAGCATCCCTACACCTTCAGGGATCTCCACAGCTTCGGGATCTTGCAGGTACACGGTGTGTACCCAGAGAAAAGCACATTCCCAGACTGAGCCTGAGCAGGGAGATCTCCCAGCACGAGTTTGGGAGTTGAATGCAGAGTCAGAGCCCAAGTCCTCGTCGGTGAAGGATGTGAGGACATTCTGCAGCCTGAAAGCTTTTCAGATACCTGCAGAGAAATGAGGTGCTGCCTCCTGCAGCTGCAACTACCTGATCAGACACACAAAACTACATCTCCCCAGCCAGTTAAACCCATTAATAAACTCCTCGAAGGCAAATTCTTTTTAGAGACCTACACGTGAGGCTAGAAGTGGGAGGCGCTGGCCTACCAGAAGGGAGCCACAATGCCCAGCTGGGCTTCGTTCAGGCCGATGCTGAACTTGGGGTTCTCCACCATGATCCTGTAGTCGCAGGACAAGGCCATGAGACAGCCTCCCGCCGGGCTGGACCCCTGGCAAAGAGAAGGATGGAGTGAGTCGAGGTCACAGTTACAAACGTCCCTGCACCCCCAGCCTTGCCATTTCCTCCAGAGCAGGGAAGACACAGGGTGACAGAGATGTCCCCCACGTCCCTGATCACTCGACTCTAAACAGCCCTAAAGAATCTTTCCGATAGGTTTACCAGGTTTATCCTTTCATTTTTCAATACTCTTTGCTTCTTGCATTTTCCCAGCCTGGAAATCTAGTTAATTGATCCGTGTTACTTGGGTTGCAAACCCTGCAGCAGAGATCTGCCACAGCATTTTCTTGTAACCCTACATGAGTTTTTAAACCTACTTGAGTTTGTGACCCTAAATGCCACACAAATGATTCTGTCCAGGGGCTTTGCAACACTTTCTGTCTATAAAACTTCTCTTTGCAACCAGCCATGACTCAAGACCAGGCTGGACGGGGCTTGGAGCAACCTGGTCTGGTGGGAGGTGTCCCTGCCCATGGCAGGGCGTTGGAACTGGATGACCTTTAAGGTTCCTTCCAACCCAAACCATTCTGTGATTCTATGACTCGGTGCTCGCTGAGCCCCGCAGAGGATGCCCGTGGGAAGCCACTCAGAGACCCAGCTGCCCTCAGAGACAGTCCATGGACTGACATGGAGCCGGGAGCTGCCAAAGCAGAACTGCACTGAAAAATGAAAACGAGACACCGAGCAGGTAACATCTACGGATGCCAAGATTCAGACAGCAGTCCCCTGCTGGCCAAGAACCACAGCCGGAGGAGAAAATCAGGTGAAAAAAGGGCTTGGGACAAACTGCACTGCCCGGGGTCTGAAGCATCGCTGCCCACAGGGCCAAGGACAAGCACCTGTGGCACCACGTGGCTGCCTCCCATCTCCTCCCCTCTGCCAAAGCGTGACCCTGGGCAACTCCTCCGAGTCTCATCCGTGAGAAAGCAGCCAGGGGGGGCACGTGACAGGCGCCCTTTGGACTCCTCCTAGGCCAACCCCTCAGCTTCTCCAGCACTCATGTGCCATCGATGCCCCTCTGGGCTTTACCACTGACCTACAGCCCTTCTCCTGGTCCTCCAGCCTGGAGCTGAGTTCTTGTGGCAGAGTATGGCTTTTTCTGCACACAGGACACCTCAGCCCCCATCAGCAGGACACAAGCGCCCCGCAAAGCTCTCCACCGCAGCCAAAATGCTGCGATGCCCCAGCAGCGCCAGCAGATAACACAGAGCCTGCAACATCCCACGCTTCCATACCTTCCCACACCCCAACAGACACGTACTTTGCCCAGACATCCCAACAAACACATCCCTGCCTTCGTTTCGGCGCTGACAAGCCTGATTTTTTGGGCTGTCCCTGCCCACACACCACAAACAAGTCGCAGCAAGTGACAGACCGCGCGGGGCGACCAGGGAGGTGGATCTAAAGGACTTACATTGACTGCAGCCACTGTCACCATGTTGGAGCCGTACAGCCGGAGCCACATCTCCTGCACGGCTCTCCAGAACTCGGCATAGTGCTCCGTGCTCTTCCCGCACATCTCGGTGATGTCCAGGCCAGACGAGAAGATTTTAGGGACGGCCTGGAATCGGGAAAATACAAATGTCACCGAGACTCAATGTTCAGGGATGAACCTTTAGCCCTCTAACGCAGCGGTAATTAAACAGGACATAAACCAGGGTCTTTTGGGGCTCTGAAACGATCTCCCCAGTGCTCACACAGCCTGGACCATCCCATCAGCATGGCCTGCAAGGCTTCAGGATGGTTTCTCATTATCGGGGTCCCCGTGCAGGTGCATCAGCACAGAAGCTGCCCTGTCCCCCTCCCAGCCACCACCTCGTACCCACGTCATGTGTAAGGATAAACGCTGGCTTCCCCCAGCAGCTCCCTCTGGGCAGCTCAGGAGAGCTCAAGGGATGTGTTGGATAATCAGCTTTGATTTTAATGACAAACAATAACACTCGGTTGCTATTATTTTCCGCTAGAAAAGGGCAGGGAAGAAAGAGCACAGCCCTTCCAAGAACTCCCTCCTTCCGGAGCCGATCAGAGCTGCCTCCTGGCCCTCCCTCCCTCGCCAGTGACCAGGGAGCCGAGAGACCAAACACGAGCAAGGGAACGGCACCCATAACTGCCAAACTGCCCCACAATTTCCCCCCGAGCTCAGGAGAACACGTACGGAGGTGATGATCAGGCCCCGGCAGGCCCGGTTGTTCTCCAGCTTCTCCAGACTTATGCAAAACTCGGTGAGGAAGTCCAGGCTCAGGCTGTTGACCGGTGGGCTCTTGAACTTCATCGTGGCAACGCCTGTGCCATGGCAAACACAGAGACATCAGAAACCCCCCCAAACGGCACTACTCTACCCCAAAAACTCCTCATTGAGCGCTTGGTCCAGGTGCTGCAGCCGTGCCCAGGCTGGGGACAGCATGAGGAGGCACCCAAGGGCCCGGTAGCCAAAGGCAGGTCCTGGGAAGCTTCAAGAAGAGGCACCCTTTGCCCAGCGTGGGGATGTGGCCCTGTGACAGCTATTCCTGGCAGCCGGGACACAGGAATCCCCAACAGCTGCTCCCTGACGGAGCGCCTGTCACTCTATCAGGTCCCCAAAGCAGGGACCACGCAGGGGGGACAATGCAGGGCAGGGGATGGGGCACGATGTCTGCCCATGGTGACAGCTTGTGGCACCCAAGTCACCTGAAGTGACCACGACAGGTGAGACTCCCATCCCCAAACACTTCCCTCTGAGGGTCCTAAGCAGCTGAAGCTGGAACATCTGGGGCTTTGGTGGCTTTCCATGCCCACGTGGCACGGGAGAGACCCCCTGCCACCCCCTGGGGTGTGGGTGACACTGCAGAGGTGCCACGCACCGTACCTGAGCTCTCATCCAGCTCCACCATGATCTTGTTGTTGCTGAAGGAACGACACGGGGCAAGTGGGAGGCCGGAGGGCTGCCGAGCAGCTCTGCCCCATGCCGGTGGCCGGTGACAGAGGGGCAGCATGCCTGGGGGGTCAGAAAGAGGTGGGGTTGGGCAGGGGACAGCCCCCATGGGTGTGGGGTGTGCTCCCCAAAACTGCTCTGCATGGACAGGGTGGGGACAAGGGGACACCCTGACCCACTGAGGGAGGACATGGGGACACCCAACCCACAACAGGGGACAGGGGACACCCTGACCCACTGAGGGAGGACAAGGGGCACTCTGACCCACGGTGAGGGGACACAGGGACACCGCGACACATCGATGGCGGGCAGAAGAACACCTCAGTCCGTGGTGGGGGGACACCCTGACCCCCTGAAGGAGGGTATGGGGGACACCCCGACCCAGGACGGGGGACAGGAGGGACACCCTGACCCACTGAGGGAGGAGATGGGGACACCCAGTCCATGGCAGGGGACAGGAGGGACACCCTGACCCACTGACGGAGGACACGGGGACACCCTGGCTCACGGAGAGGGGAGAGGACGGGGGGACAGGGGAAACCCTGACACTCTGTGGGAGGACATGGGGCACCCTGACCCGGGCGGCGGGACACCGGGAGGGGCGGTGGGGACACGGGGACGGGCTGTCGCGGGGACACGGGGACGGGCTGTCGCGGGGACACGGAGCGCACCTGACCGGGCCATCTGCCGGGCGAGGGTCGCCGCCGCCGCCATCTTCTGCCGCCGGGTGAAGGGTACGGGGCGGGGCCTCGGCCGCGCGTCACCGCCCCGCCCCGCCCCCTCCCTCCCGCAGGACTCGCCCCCGGCGGCATGCGGCGCCCCGGGGGAAGCCCCGCCCCTCGCGATGAAGCCCCGCCCACCGCCGGCCCTGCCGCGCGCACGTGCTGCCGCCCTGTGGTGGCCAGCGCGCCCCGCACCGCCTGTACCACACTGTGCCGCCTGTACCACACTGTACCACACTGTGCCGCCTGTACCTCCTGTATCGCCTGTACCACACTGTGCCGCCTGTACCACACTGTGCCGCCTGTACCGCCTGTACCACACTGTACCACACTGTACCGCCTGTACCGCCTGTACCACACTGTACCGCCTGTACCACACTGTACTGCCTGTACCACACTGTACCGCCTGTACCGCCTGTACCACACTGTACCGCCTGTACCACACTGTACTGCCTGTACCACACTGTACCGCCTGTACCGCCTGTACCACACTGTGCCGCCTGTACCACACTGTACCGCCTGTACCGCCTGTACCACACTGTACCGCCTGTACCGCCTGTACCGCCTGTGCCGCCTGTACCTCCCTGCCTGCACCGCCTGTACCACACTGTGCCGCCTGTACCGCCTGTACCACACTGCCTGTACCACACTGTACCGCC
>JAOXNH010000067.1:16377225-16389372 GCA_028566575.1 Bartramia longicauda | reverse complement strand
GGGGATGCTGCAGGGAACCGGTGTGGGGATGTGGGTTCACCCCCTCGCCCTGCTCCCTTGCAGTTTCGGCGGCTGCAGGAGGTGACACTGAGCCATCTCCAGAGCATCGCCGGGAACTACAACATCTCCTACAACATCGATGAACGCTTTCGGGCGCTGGCAGAGCAGGTGGAGGTGGCTACCACTGCCCGGGCTGCCCTGGGTGCTGAGCTGGCCCGCTTGGCCACCACTGGCCGGCGGCTGCACCGCAGGCTGAAGCGACTGGAGGGGACAGTGGGTGCCCTGAGCCCACATCGCCCACTCACCCACCCACTGGGTGCAGCGGCGGAGGCTGGCACTGAGCTGCATGATCTGCTGGACACTGCCCAGCGCCAGGGCAGCCAGCTGAGGCAGGAGATACGGGGCTGGGTGGCCACCAGCAGCCCCAGCCCTCGGCGCCCAAAGGCAAGGCGGCGGCAGCAGCAGCAGGAGGAGGGTCACCAGCTGCCGGATGATGCTGGGCCTGGTGGAACACCCAGGAAGGACACAGAGCCTCCCCACGAGACAGCACCAGGAGTCCAAGCCATTGCACCGGCACTCCCCACCATGCCGGTGGTTGTCCAGGATCAGCCACCGGACCCCCAGCAGCCGGAAGAGGGAAGGTACGGACCCCCGGTGCCCACCTCCCCAGCCTGCCACACTGGTGCCATCCTGCTCTTCCCCAACACCTCCACTGAGAACGTGGCCATCCTGGGGCTGGGGCCGCACCGGGGGCTGCGGGCACTGTCGCTCTGTGCCTGGCTGGCCACCCCAGCCCCCCACCTCGGTGCCCTCCTCTCCTACGCCACCGAGGACGGTGGCAGCGAGCTGGCTCTGCATGGCCATGCTGGGGACCTTCCTGGCTCCGTGCGCTTCGTCATTGGGGATGGGGAATTTCGGCAGCTGCCGGTGATGCCGCTCCTGGATGGCAAGTGGCACCACCTCTGCTTCACCTGGTCCTCAGGCCAGGGCCAGTACCGCTTCTACGTGGACAGGCGGCTGCTGGCTGCCGGCTCCGGCTTCCAGCAGGGCTATCAAATTCCCGCTGGTGGCTCGCTGGTGCTGGGCCGGGAGCAGGAGTGCCCCAATGGGGGCTTTGGCTCCACAGAAGCCTTCACGGGTCACCTGGCCGGCTTAGCCCTCTGGAGCCGGGCTCTCCTGCCTGGAGAGGTGGCCAGCATGGCGACCGGCCGGGGGCTGCCCCGCGGCCCCCTCCTCACGCTGGCCGATGCTTCCCTGCAGGGCGGGGTGCGCAGGGTGGCGTGTCCCTGCCTCCAGCACTGCCTGTGATGAGCCCAGCAGCGGGAACGGTGCTCAGGGCTGGCTCACGGTGCCCGGCCAGCACAAGCCGTGTCCTCCCGGGGTGAGGGGACACCAGGCGGAGGGGGCACCTCAGGCCTGGGAGCACGGGAAGTAGGGAAAAGGAGAAGGGGTTACAGCCAGTGTGGCGGAGGGGACCCAGTCCCCAGCCTGTCCCAAAGCCAGGAGGCGGCCAGCTCCTGCCACCAGAGGATGTACAACCCCACCGCTCCTATTAAAATGCTCTGGTTCAGAGGAAACCGCTGTATTTCTGCTCTCGCTCCTCACTGTAACGCTCGGTGCGGCCTCCAGCCGGGCAGGAGCCGGCCTGACCCCGGCCTGTCCCCTGCCACCCCAGCTGCCTCTGACTCAGAGCCGGGGGAAGCTGTAGCACGGAAAAAACCGTGACCGGGAAGGAGTGAGCCAGCGCTGCCGGAGCAGGTGCCCTGTGTCCCGTGTGCCCTTCCCCCTCCACGCACCGGGGGGGGCTGCTCGGTCGGGCTTTGGGCCGCTCCGGGAGATGGGGGGGGGCGGCAGCTTGGACTACAACTCCCATGGTGCCATGCGGGGCGGGGCGGCCCCCGCCGGCCGCCGTAGCGCTCACGTGAGGGCGGCGGTCACATGACCGGCCGGTGAGGCAGGGGGGCCGGCGGAGGTGCTTTGCTGCCGCCGCCCCGCATGGCCAACGTCGCCAAGAAGGTGTCGTGGTCCGGTCGCGACCGCGACGACGACGAAGAGGAGGACGAGCGGGCGGGTGAGACCACCCCGCTGCTCAACGGCACCGGCCCCGGGGCGGCGGGCGGCGCCCGACAGGTGAGGACCGATACTGGGAGGGGGGTGGGGTACGGGCACCAGGAGCGGGGCGGGTACCGGTGCAGCGGGAGGGGGGCACCGGCGCGTTGCGGGGATGATCTGCACCGTCCCGGGCCTCCCTGCGCCGAGAGGCCGCCGGAGGGGGCCGGGTGTTGGGGTCGTATCTGCCTCCCCCGTAGCGTTTAACCGTGTCCGCTGCCCCGGGGCTGGGTGGGGGCTGTCGAGGCTGTGCTCCTGGAGCTGCCCCGAGGGCAGGTTGGGGCCTCTCCGGGCACCCCCAAACCGGGGAAAGCGTAACCTGACAGGGCCCGGTGCGGGGAGAAGCCGGGAGGGAGCTATGACCGGGGCAGGGTGCCCTCGGGTCACACGTGGGGGGAAAAAGCTGAGCGTGGGGTCTGACTCAGCGCCCAGCTCCCCCCATCCCGCCATCACGAGGTGCCAGCTCACGGCGATGCCGGTGCCCTGCCAGGACCCTGCCGTCCTCCTGCCCGCTCCTCAGCCGTGGGTGCAGGTGGGACGGTCCCCTGCCAGCAGGACCCGGTGCTGAGCTGGATTTGCTCCTGCCCGATTCGTTTCCATGAAAAACATCATTCTGTGAGAGAGTGCCCTTGCCCGGCACGCTGCTGCTGCCGCCCAAACCAACAGGTTGGGCTCAAACACGAGGGTGTCTAATGCTGGCACAGCGCTGGCCATCGTGCCGTAGGTACGGAGCTACGCTGGTGAAACGCAAGACCAGGGTGGGCTGTGTTACAGCCAGGCCAATTCCTTCTTGCAAATGAACATTGGGTAATTAATTGCAGAGAAACTTCTCTCCAAGTGCACCTGGGGGCTGTTAGTTGGGCAGTCTGCCTGGCAGTCTCTCCTCTGCATGCCGTGGCTCTGGCTGAGGCACTCGGTGCCTGTTACAGAGCGAAGCTGTGGCTGGGCAAGGGCCATGGGCTGGGTGGGATGTCAGGCTGGGTCCCTGGGGCTCTCCCGTGCCCGCACCCGGCGGGAGAGGGGCTGCCTCCAGGTGACACCCTCCAATTTCCTATGAAGAGTTTGCTGGGAGACTTGAGCTTGGGCAGGGAGGAGCGGTGCCAGCCTTCGGCAGCCGTTGGCAGGGGCGTCTCGCCGAGCATCATTCTGTGCTGCCCTGCTCCTGGGCAAGTCAGAACAGCGGGCTAATTAGTGGGAAATGCAGGGCTCATTAGGCTGGAAGTGCCCAGCGTGGTGCTGTGGCAGCAGGAAGGAGTCGCCCGTGCCTTTACAGCTGCTCTGGTGTGAAAATAAAAATAACCTTCCTCCCCAGTACAACAGACCCCGTGTATTTACAGCGTGGGCTGTCTTTAAAGGCCACGTGGTGAATTCTGCGAGTCCGAAGGGTGTTAAGATAGGGATTAACCAGATCTCGTGGCTGCGAGTCAGTTAGGAAAGGGTTTTCCTGGTGGCTCAGAAGAAGTGCCTGAGCCCCCCCCCCCCACTACGGCAGGGGCAGTTGGTGGTGGAGACCCAGCCCTGCCAATCTCACTGATTTATTGTCCTTCTCAGCACGGAAGGCTCAGGTCTCAGCCGGTGGCGAGGCGCTACGTGGGATTTTCCTTAGCAAAGGAGAAGAGCGAGTTCCTTGCCAGAGCTCTGGACCCCTGGCAGAGGTGGCTGGGTTGTCACCGTAGTGCTGGGGTTGCCTTTGGGTGTGGGGCAGCTGCTTCTCTCCCTCGGATGGTCCCGTTGACCAAGATGCCATATAGTGCTATGGATTGGAAAGCGAAGGCGGGAGAGCTTTGACAGAGAAACGAAAAGGCTGGAGCTTAGCTTGCAGGAGGCTTGAACTGGGGTCATGGCAGCACAATTAAAATGTTCCCAGCAGAGCTTCTTCCCTTTCTCACATGTTCATCTGATGGAAATGAAAGCGATCTGAAAGTGACAAAAGGAAACACGGGTCGGTAGCTCTCTGACTGCCACCAGAGACTGAGATTGAGAGCTTGTGGGCGGGAGGTGCGGAGGGGCTGGATAAATGCACCCGTGGTGGTAAAGGGGGTGCTACAGGGCTGTGCCTGAGGTCTCCTCTGGTTTGGGGGCCAGCCGAGTGCTCCTACAGAGCCCTCATTCTCTCACCAGGACTTTCCAGTGTCTCGGGAAATGAGAGGCTGCCTGTACTTCTAAGCATCACGCCTGCCGTGGGCTGCCCCATTCCTGTGTTCTTGACTCGTGTGTGTGTTGGTTCTCCGGCTGAAGAGTGGCTGGACAATTTGAGTAAGAGCAGCCAATTTCTGTCACGAGGCATTTTTCCCAATAAGAACGCTTCCCCTTTGCTACTCGTTGAGGATGTGTTCTGTGTTTGTGCTGAAATGCCTTGACTTTGGGGTTGGTGTAATGCTCACGCTTTGGGAAGTGCTTGGAACAGGGGGTGTGGGCAAGGGAGGGGGGGGTCACCAAAACGTGGACCAGGCTGCTGCTGCTGAGCAGCTCCTCCTCCCGAATCCCTGTGTGCTTATGCTGCATCTCTACGTGTGGTCGGTCTTGTTTTCTTTAATTTCAAGTAACAGGATGTAAAATGCAGCCTCCGTGGCCGGGTGAGGATGCCGGAGGGCTGCTGCGCTTGCTGCAATCAGAAAATCTTGGCGGGGGGGTGGTGGGTGGGGAGGGAGAAAATGAGAAGTCCTGGTGATGGGCTGCAGGTCGTGTGTCCCCTGGGTACTGACAGAGAGGCTGCCTGTCCCTGCCTGCCCGCTGCCGGGAGCCTGGAGTTGGCCTCCACCCCTTGGGTGGTGGCAGGAGCTTCCCCAAGCAGAGGGGGTTTGGTGAGTCCGGTCCCTTCCGCCGGGTGCCGTTGGGGACCACGGTGGCTCTTTAGCCTTGTGCTGTCCCTCTGCAGAGGGGACACGTGGGACAAAGTACCCGGGGAAAGGCAAGTGGGCCAGGATAGCGTCTCCCAGCCTCGTGCAGGTGAGGGGCAAGGAGCAGCCGTGCCCTGGAGAGAAAGCTGGAAGGAAAATCGTAGCCAAGTGGTGACACCACAGGGGGAGTCCGGATGCTTTCTCCCCGGTTATGGCCCTGGAGGTGAGGAGCTTTGTTCTCTCCTGGTGTGGTGTGTTTGGGGGATGATAGCAGCCTTGGTTTGAAGCCCATCGCAGCCATGCTTGTGTGTCAGAGGAGGGGGATTTCAAAAGCCCCGCAGCTCCGTCTTCCCCGTACGTTGCCGTGGCTTCCCCTGTGGGAAGGGGAAAGCCTGGAGCTGCCCTTCCCACCCGATCGGGTACTGGGGGCTCCTCGGCAGAGCGCGGAGGGGCCAAAAGGGGGCTGGAAATTCTCTTCCTTCTCTCCTGCTGCTTCTGCAATCCTGCCGTGGGATCCCGGTGCAGTCTGTGCCGCGCTTTATCTGACTGATAACAGAAAGCCACGTGCTTCCAGTTTGTTAGTGAGCAGCAAGACGGTGATAAGGGGCAACGTATGGAGGGGGTATCTTCATGCCAGGCCTGATGAAGGGAGAAGGGATCTCAGGAGGTCTCTAGCCCAGCCCCTGCTAAGAGCAGACCCCTTGGACCAGGTCGCTCAGGGCCATGTCCAGTGGAGATTTGGGTGTCTCCAAGGACAGAGACCCTTGCTGGCCCCGGGTTCAGTGTGTCGTCACCCTTGGGGTGACATCTGTCTCTGCTGTCTAAGCAGAAGTTCCCTTTGCTGCAGCTCATCTGCTGCTTCTTTTCCAATCAGTGCAAAGCTGTGGGGAAAGTTGGGGTCTGTCTTCTCTGTATTCTCTCGTTAGGTGTCTGGAGATGGCAAGAAGATCTCCCTGAGAAGCACCAGATTCCCCTCTTAGGTCTTACCATGTGCTCCAGCCCCTGACTGTGTCTCCATGCCTTTCTTGTCCCAGGGTCCCCAAACTGGACACCAAGTCCCGGATGTGCTATTGCGGGTGCTAGGCGAGGCATGGGGTCCCTTCCCCAGACCTGGCTGTGGTCTTGCACCACCCAGGAGGTGGTCGACCACCTCCACCAGCTCCTCTTCAACCCATCCACGACCTCGCTGCAAGACTTTTTCAGCAAAGCTCCTTCCTGACCTCTGGGACACGTCCATCCCAGGCGCAGGGCTTTGTATTTGCCTCTGTTGAACTTGGCGGGGGCTTCCCTGCAGCCTGGTGAGATCCCTCTGGAGAGCAGCCGTGCCCACCAGGGTACCAGCTGCCCCGCTGACGGAGATGTTAAGCAGTTTTGGTCCAGATCTGGGTTCCAGACACCTCTTTGCAGCGCTCGGAATGGGTAAGGGATCAGCTTTCCCACCCAAACGGGGTGAGTGCCGAGGGCTGGGAGCTGTGTGCCGCTGTCGGAAGCAGGCTCAGCTGGCTCGAGGGCCTCTCCTGGGGCAGGAATGTTGTTAACCCCTCTGTGTCCTCTGGGTTTTGTCAGCAGCGCCTGTTGTTGTGCAGAGATAACCGTTCCGCGGTCACACCGACATTATATGTACCCGGCATCAGCAGATGTTTTGGCCAGAGACTGGAAAACACCCGGAGGAGGGGAGCACTGTCCATGTGCTCAGTGAATCTTTGAGCTGTGCACAAATAACCTTCTGTCTTGGCTCCTGGCTGCCTGAATCCTCCCGGACCCGCTTATAAATTCGAGTGTTGATGGAAGTAGCTTTTTCCTGTCCTCCCAGCATGTGATCCCTGTGCTGGGTGAGGCGGGAGCCAGTCCTGCCGTGGCCAGTTTGGATGCCAGGACTTTGGGTGGTGGTGGGGGGCATATTAAAAACACGCTGCTTGTCTAACAAAGTTCAACCTCAGGTTAAACTGCAGCTCTTTTCCTTTCGTCTGTGCTTGGTTCCTGCTGCCCCCTTATCCTTTGGGATTTCTGCCCTGCCCTGGCTGCTTGCTCCATAGGGAAGGGGTGTGTGTGGTGGAGGGTGTTACCAGTTCAGCCACGTTTGGCCTTTCTGCGGACCCCCATGTCTAGCAGAAGGAGGGTTTCCCTGAAGGGCTGGTCCTGTCTGAGGTCTTGGTGCTGAGGTCTGAGCCCAGGGGTGAGCAGGGGACATGGCACGAGTGACCGTTTCCATCTCGTTGCCTTGATCTTACCCTGGACGTGTGGCATCTAACGGGAGCCCTAAATCTTTGTGCTTCCTGAAGCCAGGTGGAGGGAGGTTCCAGTGCAAGGTCTCAGCTTTGTGCCTTGCAAGGGTTTCAGGGTGAGGACCATGTCCTTTCCCCCACCCCAGGATGGTGGGGACACGGCTGAGATCCCCAGAGCTGCTGGGCACCAGCAGGCACTGAAACGGGCTGTTCCTGCCTCCAGCTCCTGACTCTGTGTAAGTTCCTATCCACGTCCCCCAGTGGAGGTGACAACTTTAGGTGTGCAGGAGCCCGCGGTGGTCTGCTCTGACTGCTGGGAAAAGGGTCCACCGGGATCCTTTCCATGGGGGTTATGGAGCCATTATGGACCAGAACCAAAGCCCAGGCTGGTCTCACCAAACCGAAAACGGCTGCATGGGACGCTTTGTGCTCGGCCCCTCCTGTGGGCTCAGGCTGCTGGGGACAAAAGGGCACCCAAGAGGGTTTGAGAAGCTGGGGCAAAACCCGCCTGCAGGTCAGGGAGCGAATGAGAATGTGGAGCAGACGGAGAAATGGGAAAATAGGTCAGGCTGCAAGCACAAAGGGATATTCTTCGTCTGCGGTGACGCGCGCCGCTCCCAGCCGCTACGGCCCGCACGTTCCAGAAGGGATCGGTGGGGATTAAAGCAGCAGGGGCTCGATCTGGGATTTGCTGGCAGAGAGGGACTGCGGTGCCAGGGCCTTGCTGTCGCTCTCCATCCTTCTTTTATTCTCCAGTCCCTTTGCCTGGCAGCTGGGGAGGGGTGAGGCTCCGGAGGGGGAGATCTTCATGTTGAGAAATGGCGTTTGGGCTGTGTTTAGCGACGGTGCGGCTCGCGCCCGTGTGCATTCCCGTGTTTCACAACGGCGGAGGGGTGACGGCAGCTTGCCTGCTCCTGCCAGGTCCCCTCCTGGCACTGCCCAGCTGGAGGCTGGCTCGGCTGCAGCCCGAGCTCTTGCCTTCATCGGCCCGGAGACGAGAGTTGCCCCAAATAGACCAAAAATTCCCGTGTTGTGCAATTAATTGCACTGCCAGTAACAAGCCCGGGTGGTCACCAGCGAAAGGAGAACCTGCTCCCCCAGAGGGGAATTCAAATGCTCCTTCCCAGTATCATGCCGGGGCCAGCTCGGAGAGGCTGTGCCGGTGTCTCTGAGGCTGTGCCGGAGCAACGTGCCCCGCTCCCTCTTGTGTGCCCTGGCTGGCAGCCCAGGTGCTCCGGTCCCGGCAGCTCGGAGGGAGATGAACGTGCCGATGTGCTCGTCTCCCTGGCTGGGAACCGTTCCCGTGGAGCCGACGGCAGAGCCAAACGTGCCCTCAGCCGTCCCTTATGGGCGTGCGAGCCAAGGGATGGCCCCAGCACGTCGTGCCATGCTTGTGGCTATGGAGATGGTGCTTTCTCTCCCGGGGGGGGTCTGTCCCTCCTCAGCTCCAGGGGAGTGTGGAACGTGCTGCTCGGCATGGGTTTGCTGGCCACATGGCTGCCGTGTTGGGGTGCCACGTTCCCCAGATGGATGCTGTTGGTGGCTGCTGGCTGCCAGTCCTGAATGAGCTGCTCCTGGCTGGCACCTTCCCTGGGGCGAGCTGTCTCTGGCCAGCTGACAGGTTGGAGCAGCTCGCCCAAACCCCAGCAGAGTGCTGCTGCCTCGTGCTCTCCCCAGGGTGGTGGGTCCCCACCTCTGTGTGTCCTCCAAGAGCAGTCCTCTGCAGGTGCTGCTCTTTGGGGGGGCTCTTGCGGGCAGGCAGAGCTCAGCGAGGGACACAGAGCACGAGCACGTGTGTGCCTGCTCCTTCCTTCTGCCAAGGCTTGTGGTGCGTTTGGGAATTGATCCCGTTTTCCCTTCTCAGCTCACTCCTTCCTCCTTCCTGCGCATCGGGCAGCTGAGCAATGTGGACCTCAACGAGGACATCCATGAGCTGGTGAGTGGCACAGAAAAGGGCCTGCCATTACCAAGACCCCTTTCCTTCTTCTACTAACAGCACTAAGGGCTGCTTTTATTCCTCCCTCTCACATCCTGCTTGTCCCGTGGGGGCTCTAGCCCTTTCTCCCGGGCTTGGTGACTTTTGTGGTGTGGGTAGCCAGCTGCTGCTCTGCCTTGACCATTGCTGCTTCCTCTTAGCCGCAGCGCTGGCCCAAGGACATCATGGTCCCCTGCCCCTCTCTGAGTGCCAGCACCAGCCTGCCGGCACAGGAACCTTCCTCCCAGGGGAGAAAATGTGGAATCCAGTAAAGGGAAGGGATTTCTTTCTTGTCTTGAGAGCTCCAAGTTGCTGCTCTTTCCCGCTGCCCAGTGCAAAGGCAAGGGAGGGGATGTACAGTGGGACAGCAGCTGGAGGGAGATGTCTCAGCCCTGGGGACAGGATTAGTGACAGACGGGGCATCTTGAGAAAACTCAGTTTTCAAGTTATTCCCCCTCCACGCACACCTGAGAAGCTTTTCTTCCCCAGATGCTCCTGCTTCAGCTCTGGAGCTGTAGGAAGAGCAAACAGAAAGAAGGCTTTTGCTAAATATTTCTTGTGGAATTGTTAAATAGGAAGAAATATGTCTTAATCCGGCACCTCGGAGGAAAGGCTGGGCTGGCTTTGGCCATACACTGGCCAGGGAGGGGTGCAGGGTGCTGCTGCCCCGGGGGCCCCTCCGGCATCCTCCATAAATGCCCTAATTCGGAGCTGGGAACAGCTTGCACGGTCAAAGGTGTTTGGGAAACAGAATTTGGTTTCTGCCCAAAATCACGAGCCTGCTTGAAATAGCTCCTTGCTTTCTGCCAAAGGAATTTCCTGCCGAGGTGAAAGGGTTGCCCTCTGCCGGGGCACGGAGCTGCTCGGAGGCAGTGCCGGATCAACATGGCAGCGTGGTACCCGGCTGGGCAAACCCTCCCTCTTCCCATGGGGAAACATCCCGCCCAGGGGTGGAGAGGCGGTGGGTGAGGGTGTGTGCCTGACAGCCTGTTCCAACTGCCATAAATCCCATACATCCACCACCTGCTGGAAGATCATCCTGGATCCTGGCCTGCCAGGCACCTTGCACCAGAGCTTGGGTCTCTCCAGTGCTCCCTGCCTCTCCTGAGTGTGAAAACGAGTGTTAAGCCAGCAGTTATGTGGTGGAGAGGAGGGTTGGACACGGACCTGGCCCTCCTAACCTGTGCATCGCTTCCAACAGGAGACGGAGCTCCCTCGGCAGCATCCCAACGAGATCCCCCACAACGAGAAGCTCCTGTCGCTCAAGTATGAGGTAAGTACCCCCCTCCCTCCCTGGGCTCTGCCCCCTGGGATGCAGTGGGTGAGGTACATGGGGCTTGTGGCCACACAGATCGAGGGCTTTCAGTGGGAAAGGAGTGGGATCCAGGAAGGAAAAAGATACAGGGGTGTGGAGGGGCAGGGGGGGTTGTCTGAGGCCAGCCCTCCCCAGCACAGGCATCTCTCCCCCTGTACTAGATGGTAACAGCATCTCCCTTTCCCAAACTAGAGCTTGGACTATGACAACAGTGAAAACCAGCTGTTCCTGGAGGAGGAAAGGAGGATAAACCACACGGTGAGTCTCGCCATGACCCGGCTGCCCACCGTGCCCGCAGCTGGGATGGCCCAGGGATGCTGTTCCCCCTGCCCGGCTGCTGGGGGGCTTCTCCGCACTGGGAGAGGTCATGGCTGAAGCAGTGTTTGAGCCAGGGTGGGTTTATGGATGCTGACCAGCTTGTGATGAGCTGTAAACCTCAACAGCAAGGACCCCAGTGTAGGGTAGCTCAAACAAGAGCTAGCCTGGGTGTGCATGGTGGCATTGCCAGGAGGCACAGGGCAGGTCCCTTGAGGTTCCCCCGGAGCGGAGGGGCTTCCAGAGTCATGGAAAGCATCTGCCCTGGGGGCTTTAGGAGTCAGTGCTGCAGCAAGAAGCCCAACAGGAGGGGTCCAATGGAGGCAGGCGAGCTGGAAAAGCATGTCTGCTGTTAGGGGTCCCACAAAGGGGCAGGGACACTGGCTTAAAATATGTAAATTGTGTCCATGCTTTGCAATCCTGGGTGAGCCAGTGTGGATTTTTCCTTGGCGGCTCTCCTCGGAGCTGCCCAGGCTTAGACCTGTGTTGGGGAAGGTGGCCATGTGGGCTGGAGTCCCTCCACAAAGTGCTGGCAGGGGCTGGACTGGGTGGTGGTGGGATCTGATGGCTGTCTGTCCCTCAGGCTTTCCGGACGGTGGAGATCAAGCGCTGGGTTATCTGTGCCATGATTGGCATCCTCACCGGCCTCGTTGCCTGCTTCATCGACATCGTGGTGGAGAACCTGGCTGGGCTGAAGTACCGGGTGGTGAAGGGCAGTATCCTCCCATGGAGCTGTGGCCACCAGCTGGCTGTGAGGGGTGGGATCTCTGCTCCTGGTGGCCGTGGAAGGGTGCTGGGGGAGAGGGACTTGCCTGGGTTTGGTGGCACGGACCCTGCAGCTCAGGGTGCTGCCAAGTGCCTGGCTGCTCTGTGGTGCTGAGCTGGGAGCAGGAGCCACCATAAAGGAGGAGACTTCTCACAGAAGACCTGACTTCCCTAAGTGTGCAGGATCTGCTGCACCACCACAGCCCAAAAAGTGTTCTAGTGGCACTTTATTGTGGTGGGAGGGATGGTACCCGACCGATACTGGCCTTTCCTTGAACCACCTCCCCAGACATCGACAAGTTCACGGAGAAAGGGGGCCTCTCTTTCTCCCTCTTACTCTGGGCCACCCTGAACGCCAGCGTGGTGATGGTGGGCTCCGTGATCGTTGCTTTCATAGAGGTAAGAGGTTGGAAGTGGCCTGGGTGGGGTATCCTCGTGCCTTCTTCCCTGGATTGGGGAAAGTAGGGTCATGTCTCCAGGAAAACATGCCAATTTGTGTGACAGCAAATATATTTCTGCAAAATTGAAAACTATCAGACCTAAAACTACAGTAACCCATGATTTTGTGGGAAGACAAAAAATTTTCCAAAAGACAAAACAAAA
>JAOXNH010000067.1:16317943-16338448 GCA_028566575.1 Bartramia longicauda | reverse complement strand
GGGGGGGGGGCGGGGCGGCGGCGGGCGCGCGCTCGGGATGCCTGTACGTGACGGTGCTGTTCTCTCGCGGTCTGATCGCATTAAAGATCTGTGTTTGTGGCTCCCGCTGCTGCCCGGACTCGTTCTTCCTGCTTCGCCGCCGCCGCCGCTACCGGAACATGGCGCCCGCCTCTAGCACAGCGCAAGCGCGGCGCCGGCAACGTCGCCTGCGTCCTGGCGTCACTTCCGGCAGGAGGAGACGGAAGTGGCGGCTGTGGTGGTGGCGGCGGGCGCGGGGGTGAGTGAGGAGAGGAGGGGAGCGGGGCAAGGCAAGGCGTCGGTCCGGCCGGTACTGCCCGGCCGCGGACGGGCTGGGCTGGGGTCCCGGGGAACCGGCGGGTAGGGGTGGGAGGGTGGGGGGGCGCGGCGAGCTCCTGGTCGCCCCCCCGATCGCCCCCGCGGGTGCGGCCTCCCGGCGAGCCCCGGTATTCCCGGCTGATTTCCAGGTCTCTGCGCTGGCCTACCGGGCCGGGGAGCAGCGCTGCTCCCGAAAGTGAAACGCCGTGGCTGCTGAAGGCTCCCTGCTGCACCTGACCCGGCCCCGGTGCCCGCCCTGAGACTGGAGGGGTTTGCTGTTGGCATTCGGCAGCCCAAGGAGTTGCCCAAAAAGCCATATCAAGAAGCCTGGGAAGGAATTTAATCCCTTTTTGTAAAAGCCAGGGAGTCTGCCGGGGTAGCTCGTTGCTTTAATCCTCCGTTTGATGTGAGCTGGTTTATCCCGTGTGGTTGGCAGGCTGCGTAGGAGTCCTGGGGAGACGCTTACGCAGCGCTTGCAAATGCAAGTCTGTTCCAGTCAAACAGAAACGCCAGAAGCCCCTCACCTCTGCCGGGCTCCTCACACAACCTGCAACGCTGCTCCTGGAGAGGTTTCAGTTCAGGTTTCTCTTTTCCTCGGCAGGCCACAAGCCTAGGCTGCAGGTGTCAATTAGAGCATTGCTTGCAGAGAGAAAAAAAAGCTTTAATGTATTAAACTGTCATCTCATTTCCACCCTTTTTTCCTTATTTTGGAAAGCAAAAACTTCTGGCGTGACCGCTGGGAGCCACAGGCTTCAACCAGGGGGGGCAGGTTGCCCTGCGGGGAGGGATGGCTTGGTGTGACCGGAGCCACAGCAATTCCTGCCTGCCGGGGCAGAATTTGGCCCCGTTCGAGGGGCTGCCTCTGGAGGCTGGAAGCCGAGAGGCTCTGCGAGGTGGTGTTTGTGTGGGTGAAATGGCCTGTGAGTGATTTTCCCTCTGTGTGTGTATAAAGAGGGGTAAAGGAAAATTCCATTTTGGGGGGTGGGGAGAAAGGAGGTTTCTCTTGGAGACAGCTGACAAGGACAACAGCAGCTGGAGCGTGGCTTTTATTTCATGCTGCCATTAACTTCACCAGGCTGTGTGGGAAGGACCCAGTGGGGCAGCACAGAGTTTATGACCTGTGGAACAAGTGCTCCGCTTAGAAAAAAACCCAAACTTTAATAAACCTACATGAAGTGACCACAGCCTCTTCTAGAGGATTTTCATGCAGTGGGATCTCCTCAGAGCCCCTGTTGTGTTCGGTGTCTGGAGCGTGGAGAATTCACTGTGCGTCTGACGCAAGCCGGGGAGCCCCGTGGGTGAGGTGGGGATGTCTCTGACGTGAGGGATTCAAACCACTGGTGTCGGTGAGGGCGAGTGGCCCAGATCCAGCGAAACTGCAAGGTCTGGGATGATGGATGGCACGGGTTCCTGCTGCTTATTACTGCCCTAACCTGTAATCAGCTCCGCACTGCTTTAATGATGTTCTTCACCTTAGAGAGTTTTGCTCTTCCCATTGCTCTCTTGGAAAAAAGGACGGGATCATCTTTTTGCTCTTCGCTAAACAGATCGAGTTTCTCTACTTGAACCCCCGAGAGTAGCAAAAACTGCCCTGGAAAAGAGGCCTTTTCTCCTACAAATGTCAGATGTATCGCATTCTGAGGTGACACTTGGTTGTGCTCTGAAGGAGTTTCTGATCTGCTTGCTGTGAGTGCCCTGTGACACGCGCTGTGTCTGCACTGGGGAGCTAAAGTGTCATTTAAGAAGTGCCCGGTGTTCTGAAGAGACTCGTTTTTAACAGAGGCAGAACAGCGAGCGTGAGGGGAGGGGAGAGGACGGCTGTAGCAGCGGAATGCGGGTGTTTCACTGAGCTGGGTGCCTGCCTTGTCTTTGGTGTGGTCTGGGTCACAAACTGTATCCATAGAAAGGCCGGAGGGATGCGAGTGAGAGGAGGGATACCACAGCATCAGATGGGATGGTCTCCGCGGTGCAGCCAGCCTGGGGCTGCCTCTTTATGTCGAGAAAGAGTTACAGGCTGCAGGTGATCCAGCAAAAGTGTAAGCCTGTGTACATAGTGCAGCCCAAGTGTATTTGGAGTGGAAAATCTCATCTGGGGGGGGGATCTGATGTGTTATTCCCCGGTGGCTGGACCCTGATATGTAGGTGGGAGTACAGAAAAGGGGAAAAAATGACCTCGTAATGTCTTGGTGTTGCAGCAGGTGACTGCCTGATGGGTTCACTACAGTGCCCTGCCACGCATCAGAACAAAACTCCACAGTCTCCTCCTGGGAGACAACCGTGATGAAGGAAAGGTTGCATCTTAACTCAGAGCAAAATTTGGAAGCTGTTTTGTCATCATTGATTGCAGCTTGGGGTTTCGACAGCTTCTAGTGGACAGGAAGGAAGGCTGTAAGGTGCTTAAAACAAAAAGGCACGCAACCCAAACACCCCAATGCTGTGTTTGAGTTCCTAAAATGGCCGCTCAGAGTCTGAATTCACCATTCTGTAGAAGATATAAGTAAGTCAAACATCAAATCTGAGTTACGATATATTGCTAGAAGTTTTCCAGGAAGAACTGGCGCCTGGTGAAATTCCAGATGCTGTGGTTTGGTGTTTTATGGCTGGAAAATGAGTTAAACCTTCCATCACACTGATACTTAAAAGGTTTTTGTTACCAGTCTTCGTACATCTGAGTGCGTGTGGTTCTCTGTGCTTGTCAGGCAGTTCTAGCTGACTGGTAATGATAGTTTGTCCCTCGGATTTAGCTGTGGCTTGGCGCTAACCGCTCGCTGCACAAGTTTCACTGGTTTGCTTCAGATCAGATCTGTAAATCTGCGCTGTCGCTTCGGGAGAAGAGGAGAGTCGGTGCCCTGTGAAGGTGAGGAAAGCTGAGGACCGTGTGTTTGCCCTGAGCACAGCATTGCTGCTGGTCGTTCCTCCTTGGCTCCTCACTTGTCCTGTTGCTGGGGGTAAGTAGCCTTTAGAGCTTGAGGAGCCGTGAAAGCTTATGAGATACAGATCCTGGCTGTGCTTCAGCGCTCCCTGGATTCTGTGGGATCGATTCAAATCTGTTGTGAGCTGTTTCTAAGTATTTCCTTTTCTATGAAGTCTTTCTCCCACCTTTTCTCCTGGTGAGGCCTCCCATCCCCGCGCAGAGAGCTGGTGCTGGCTGCTAGATCTGGCATATGCAGCCCCTGTTCATAACGCAGCAGCGCAGGATCCTGTCGCTGCCCGTTTCCTTGCGAGGTGCCTGGATGCATTAAACTTCCCGGTGAATTATTTTGTGTCCTCTCCCAGCGGGAGACAAAATGCCGGCTGCTAGAGGACGGTGAAATCATCTGCAAGGCACACTTATCATTTTCTGCTTGTCTTCAATTAAGCTGATTACCCGACTTCTTTGTTGTTGGGAGCTCGGGCCGTTTCACACGTTGCCATCGTGTACTTTGGCAGCCACGGGCGATGGGATTTCCTGCATTGTTGGAGTCTTTGCCGTTGACCTTTGTGGTCGCTGTTCTGGCACTGCCTCCACTCTGGCAGGGGTGCAAAGGGCATTATTCAAACCCCGAAAGAAAAGAGAAAGAATTGCTTTAATGGCATTGAGGGCTCTTTGTAATTGGTGGCTCCCAGGGTCCTTGCTGCAAAAGAAGGGGAATTGCTGGGGATGTCAGGATAATTACGGCTTTTGTGGGTTTTTTTATTGTTCTCATCCCAGTCTAGATGACAATGGTGTGATTTAAAGTGACTCATAAAAATACGCCTTCCATACAGCCTTGAGATGGTGGCCCTTTTGGACTCTGGGGGGAGAAGCCTGGTTTTGGTCCTTCTCAGGAAGGAGCAGTCGGTGCTGGAAGCGCTCGGCTGTGCCCTGGAGGTTTCCTGGCTCCGCACTGGGGGCTGGGGGGGGGCTCCATTGGAGATGATGCTGGTGGGGTTATAACAGAGCCCTGTCACAGTGTTTGAGGAGATCAGCCTCTTGCTGCTGCTGGAGACGGGCACAGCAGAGACACAGGAGCCATCTGCCTCGTCACAAGGGAGGCTGCGTAACCCATTCCTGCCGCTGTCCCCCTTTGCCACGGCAGCAGTTGCTCCGCTCCGGTGAATCATTTGCTGAGCTGGTGCTTGGAGCCTTGTACCTTGAACCTGCTGGAGGTGGGGTGCTCGGCTCGTCAGCGCGATGGCCAGGTCGGGGAGGGGATGGCTGAATGAACGGCTCTTCCTTATCTTCCCCTTTCCATCTGGAGCCTTTCTACCCTTGTCAGGTGCCTGCCGTTGGTCTGGAAACAGCTGGCCTCGTGGAGGCATCGCTGGTGTTGCCGGTAGACCGATGTGAAGGGCAGATGAGGTTTTTGGAGTTAGATCTTAGGAGAGATATCTAGGAGAGATAACGGCTTCTACATTATTGATCTGGTGGCGTTTGCACGGTATCGAGCGGCTCGGATTAAATTGTCTGGAGCGAGATCTTGTACTCCATGTGCTGCTGTAGAATAAATGCCAGAGCACTGGGGTTGGAGTAAGAGCTCCGTAATTCCAGTCTTACAAGTCCAGCGGGCGCTGAGGTTAACTGGGGGATCGACAGCAGCGTGCCAGGCTGTCCCACTTGACCTCTAGGTCTCTCCCCCCTGTGACTTGCATCCAGAAGAGAAGAGGCCTCCACAGCTCTCCCTGCAGTGGGACAACCTGGAAAGGTGAGACCCCCCTCCGTTGAACCGCAGCTGCCTGAGGGAGTCTGGGCCTCCCGAGGGTGACTCTCATCTTGTGTTTCCTTGAACCTGTAACCGAACTTGGGCACGAACCGTGAGTCGTAACGAGCCCTGTTGTCATCGGGGTTGAACGCCCGAGCTCCCCGTTGTGCTGCTGGTGCTGAGTTTAAGCTATTTTCTGCTGGGGAGGTAAATTGCTCCAGCGGACAATCCAGGCACGTGACTACCGGGGCACGGTCATGGAAAATTGGCTGGGTTGTCATGTTTATTTGCTCTGATATAACTTTTTATGACACTGTCATGCAGCTTTTTCCAAGGCTACTGGAATGTGTTATTCTTTATTTCTTCCCTTCCGCTATTTTTTTAAGGAAGCACTATCAGAGGAACTATATATAACCTTAACTTTTTCTTGTGGATAATGAGTTACAGGCCTCTGTAACCAACTAGGGCTTTTTTCTTTTTGTTTTTTTTTACCCCCCTTTTTTTAACAAATTAGCACAGAACCCCTCTGTTATTGTAGCTGTAGCTCAAGATGGTGATTTATAGCAGGAAAAAGTAAAATAGCAGTTGTTAGCTCTTCTCCCATTCTGATGAAGTCAAATTTGCCTGATTTTCGTCTCAACTCGTGCCTTCTTTTTCCTCTGGGGTGGGAATTAATCCCTCTCTTGCCTCCTGTAGGGCTGGGGTGCTGAACTTATCGAGTGGTTTCTCATCTGAGAAGGTGTAGAATTGCTTTGGTTTGCTCCTGTGCAGAATACGCCGGTGTTTGTTTCTCTCTCGCTCTCCTGGGCGAGCTCAGGTGCTCATTACAGTAGGGAACGGCCTTACCTTGGGATATAAAGGTCAGGAGCATTTCCTTTCACCTCTCCATCTGGGAGTCAGACTGACATACACGGGGAGGTGGCAAGAAGTCTTTGCAGCAAAAAGAAGCTTTTGGTGTGGTTTTTTGGCAAGGGAGACCTACAGACCAGTCAGTCCATTCAGTGTAGAGGCTGTAGCTGCCTTTGTCCGGGTCTAGCAGAGCTGGTTTCCTCCTCTGAAGAAGAAATAGTGCTATTCCTGCATCCCACGGTCTCTCCCCGTCGCTCCAAGTGGGAGACCTCCGGTACCAACAGTGCGTTGTGTCCGACTGTGTGACAACACACTGATTTGCTCACCTCCTGTTAAATGTTTCCAGTGTGAATACCAGGTAGTAACACAATATTTTGTTGTTGTTTTGTTTTTACGTAGTCCAAAATCTGTTTTAACTCTTCTTTCCGTTGTTGCAGGTGAGAGGGAAGAAGGGTGCCTGAATTCTGATGAATGAGCCGCGATGGATAACAAAGACCCAGAAGCTGAGATCCACCCTCTGAAGACTGAGGACGTAAAAGTTCAAGAGAACCATGAAAACTCTGTGGAGAGGAGAATTATCAGCAAGCAGTCATCGCGGCTGTCTCGGCTGTCCCGCTGGCGCACTGCCGCCTTCTTCATCTCGTTGTTTCTGTGTCTGATAATTGTCTTTGCTTTCTCCTTTATCATTCCTTGCCCGGAGAGGCCAGTTTCAGAAAGAACATGGTTCCGAAACTACGACAACGCAGGTGAGCTTGCTGTAGCAGAATCAATACTTACCAACAGTCCTTCTCCTTTACGTGCCATGGATTGGAGTTGTGGACCTCCACCTAAGCGTGATCCGGAGCCAGGAGGTCCGCAGGGATGCTGCCCTTGGGAGGCAGGGCTGTGAATACCTGACCTGGATAAGCAGTGGCCTGTCATAATTGGAGTGGCCTTCCAGGAGGTGTTTACGGGAACTAATGGAGAAATTAGATCCTGCTCTAAAGCGCTAACGAGGTAGCAGGCTGGCTTCATTTGGGGGGAAAAAAAATGGGGAGAGGTATCTGGGAATAAATCTGTGTTGAAGTTTGGGCTGTAAAATGTTCCCTTGAAGTTTGAGCTGAGGTCTGGGGACAGTTAGACGTTCTCCCTCTCTAAACTTTTCCCTCTCCCTCAGCTGACTTTTCTCCCTGACTATCAGGAGAGGGAGAAGAGGAATTGCATCTTGGTTTTTTTTTTAATATAAATTGTGCGAATTTATAGTTGCTTCAGTCGGCTCCTCAGCCTGGGTACTGCTCCCTGGTGGCTCAGCGTTCGCTTCCCTGAAAGCTTTTGGTTACTCTCCTGTGCCGCGGGTGTGTGCTGCTTGTGCTGTAACGGCAGAGAGAGCGCTCACTGGCGGGAACTGGGCTTTGTGTCTTAATGCAGAAATCCCAGGTTCTGCTGCTCCGACCCGAAGGAGGCTGCTTTTAGCTGAGAGTGAGAAGGATGAAATTTGTGGGTTTTATTTGTTGGTGGTTTGTTTGTTTTTTTAATATATTTTGGGAATAGCAAGCTCACACCAAGACCAGAGTTGTTCTTTGTTCAACATAGTTCAAATTCTGGCTGTTTGGATTTAAAAAAAGACACATCCTCTGGGGGATGGCAAATTTAAAAAATCCTCTGGCACTAACTTCCAGTCCTTGGTCCTCATGTAGATGGCTTTTTTTAATACAAAAGCCAATTTGTCCTGAAGTTACACTGTTGGGGAGAGAGGCAGTGAGTAGGTCTCTAGGAATTTGTGGTTTGCTGCAGCCAGCCCTGCTGCTGGTTGAGGCGATCCTCACCAGTGATCATCTCTTTTGCAGTGGCCTACCCGTTTCTCGCTGTAGAAGATGTGAACGAAGACAAAGTGCAAGATGTCCTCTTTGCTTTCAAAGCCAGCAACGGCAGCGGCAGCTTCAACAGAACCTGCCTGGATGAAGGTAGTTGATGCAGAAAGGGAAAACCTTGTAAAAGGGTTGATATTTCTCTCTTAGTTCCGATTAGTGAGGCTGTGGTGGTTCTGGGAGAGAAAACCAGCTTGGCTGGGTGGGGAGAGGAACTGGGTGAGTCCCAGCTGTGGGGCAGCAAAGGTGGGTGTAGGTACCGTTCCCCCTGATGTCCCCCTGGTGGGAGGTGTCCCTGCCCAGGGCAGGGGGGGTGGAACTAGATGATCTTTAAGGTCCCTTCCAAGCCAAACCACTCTATGATTCTCTTCAGGTCTGCCTTCTACCTGTGCATTTGTCGCGGCTGTGTCCGGCACGAACGGCAGAGCGCTGTGGGAGAGGCCTGTTGCTGAGGAGGTGGAGTGGATGGAGTGTGGCATCAAGCAGCTGGGGGGCACTGAGGCCCCGGGGTGCCTGCTGGTGGGGAAGCCCGTGTCCCTGACGGCGGTTGACCTGCAGACAGGTGAGTGGGGAGCAGAGTCCTGCTGCCATACAGGGGACAGTGCTGCTCGCTTTTCTCACCAGGTGACCTTGGAGGCTGGGGACGTCAGCGTGACATGACTTGCTGGTACATGAGCAGTGGGCACAGGGTATTTATTATCTGGAAAACTTTTGCCAGAGCCATTTGCTGGGCCGTTGAGAAGCGCCTGTTCCCTCAGCCTGTCTGTTCCAGAGGCTGGACTCTGTGGTGGTGGCTTGTGCCAGCCGCTGTATTAGAAGAACAACTTTTTGACGGCTTTTGAAACAGGAGCAGCGGTCACTAGCTGTGGATGTTACTTTATACTCTCAGGGGCTGGACACAGACCTGCAATATTTCTCAGTCGTTTGCCTGTGAGAGCTAGGAGTGGCTGCAGCAGCAAGAGGAGCAGGAGTTTTAGGCATTTCTGATGTTAAAGTCATCAAGGAGAACACTTAGGATAAGTACTCGCCAGTTTCAGTAGTCCAGGTTTTTGCCTGGTCCCTTTGGAAAGCTGCCTTCATTTCTGAACCTAGAGATGGAGAAATTCACCATCATCTTGCTAACGAGGGGTGAGGGTAAAGGGTGCCTGTACTTCTCTGGGAACAGGGCAGTGACCGTCTATCGCACCTCAAGCTTTCCTTGCTGACGAAGCCTGAAAAACATTTCCATTTTGGGGGTCACCGTTTCAAAGGTGCTAAACAGTGCGTGTTCTCCCTTGGAAACGTGCCTAGGATCCCATCCTCTGGTATCGAACCCCTCACACCCTGTTTTTCAGCAACTGGGAGAGAGAAATAGCAAGAGCTATAGCTCCAAGGAACCTGAGAAAAATCTAGTGTCACTTTTAATTTCCAGTGTGGATGGAAGTGTAGACACACACAGAGCTGGGACGCTTCTGTACCAACTGAGATGCCTTAGCACCATTTCCCTCATCACCAGGCTTTAGAGCAGGGTGTTTATAGACTGCTAACGAAGCAGTTGCTTTTAGGTCAAAGTGTAGAGAAGTGGCTGCTGAGCCAAAGGCGTGGAACTGAAGACAGACACAAAGACATGGCACAAGCGTGGAGAGGAGGAACCAGGCTAAGCCACAGGTCACAGCAACAACACGATACGGAAACATTCCATAGA
This sequence comes from Bartramia longicauda, assembly GCA_028566575.1. Classification (NCBI taxonomy): domain Eukaryota; kingdom Metazoa; phylum Chordata; class Aves; order Charadriiformes; family Scolopacidae; genus Bartramia; species Bartramia longicauda. The sequence goes on along the minus strand of JAOXNH010000067.1, from coordinate 16,329,071 downwards.
TAAAATAAAACCAAGGGATGAAAAATGGCTTCAGGCAGAAAAGTGAGTAACCCAGAAGCTGACATATTTTGATACCTTTTTGCGATTAAGTAGGTTAAGAGGAGTTTCTTAGTGTAGTTGACTTTTACTGAGGGTTAGGAAGGTAGATCGGAATAAAATGTATTTAAATAGGCCACATGTATTTAAAGTGGCAAAGTCTGACTTACATCACATCGTGCTAAAAACAGTAGTCGGAGCAATCTTTAGCTGTTAATGATTCGTGGTGGTGGAGGATTGGTGAGATTCCAAGGGCTGTGAGGCTGCCTGGCCCCTGCCTGTAGGGAGATTGAAGGAGAGATAGGCAGATTATCTTCTGCCAGTGTCTGATGTGGTTTTGATCTTTAAACGCTGATAAAGTTAGTGCTTTTCTAGCAATTTGAGTTGTGTCGAGTCTTGCTGCTTCCTTGCCGGAATAAGTGACCTGAGCAAACAAGAAGGGACGTGTAGGATTGCGTGCCCCTGTTTGTGAGGGAGAGCTGACATTCCTGCCTGTTTGTTTTACAAGCAAACTGGGACACAAGAGCTTAAGATTAGCTGTTCCAGGTCAAAGCAAAAGTCCATGTAGCTTCGTATTCCATCTCTGCCAGGGCCGGAAGCTGAGTCTGGAGGAAGAAGATGGGAGTAAGCCTTTTGTTACACCTTTTCTCTTTGCCTTATCCTCCAGCAGCCTGTGTTGAGAGCCCTGTGAGCAGTTCTGGTCTCCTAAGGGATACAGCAGAAAGGGAATCATGATGATGATCAGGTGTATGAAATTGCTTCTGTGCAAGAAATCACTAAATAAACCAGAATTCCAACCTGGAGAATGTGCAACAGGGAGAGATGAGTCTATAAAATGATGAGTGATAAGTAGAAAAACAGGGAAGGATGGCTTCCTGTTGCAATTCTTCATTGCTCCATGGTTCTTTTTATCAAGTGATAGGTTCAGACAAAGCAAAAGAGGGTACTTCTTGACATCCCCCCTCTGGTGGATGCCAGGAGCTTACAAGTGTTTAGTGAACAAGTGGGCAAGGACACGGGAGGGGAGTCTAGCACTGCTGGGTAGAAAAGACCTGCATTTAGCTCAGATAGTTTGGGAGCTGCAGAATGGAGAGCAGTCTCTGGATGTGTGTCTGGACCTCATCCAGCCTGAAGCCAGTGATCCTGCTTTGTGTCCTCTGCGGCCGCTTGCAGTCAGTCATCTAAATCTTAATTTTATTATTCCTTCCGGACCAAAAAAAAACACCCAACCCTTTCACCCAGGTTAGATTTGCTGTCTGGGCACTGTCTAATTTCCATCCTGCCTTCGGTTGCCGTGCTTCTTCTGCCGTGACCCCGAGCTCTGAGGAAGCATTGTAGCACTCGAGATGTCAGACAGGATAGTCCCGTCTCCCGTTGATGGAGCAGGATGGGACTGGATTCACAGTTTGTGCTCTCTGGAAGTTGTGTTGGAGCATGAAAGCTTCTCAGGTCCTTTGTGCTGAATCTGTCTCACTGTTACCCGTTTCTGTTAAGTCAGATTGCTCTGTCAAGAGGGTAAGATGCTTCCTCCAAAACTATATCCACTGTTCAACCAGCAAAGAATAGAGCCTTACGCATCAAAATGGGAATTTCATCAGCCTGTCGTAGCTTTGGACAGTGCTGAAGCCAGGATATAGTTAATTAAAACTTCAGTTCTCTCCTTCCTTTGGCTGCTTGTTTTCTTTGGGGGTAAAATTCTTTGCCTTCCCATGATTTCCTAAGGGCACTCTTCTACTTCACATCTGTTGTCATAGTAACAAATCCAAGGGGTTTTTTTTTTTAGTGTTTCAGTAAAAGCTTTGGAGGGATCCTACTGGAAATACAGCCTGCCTTAAGTTATGGCAGAGAGCTCAGGTAGTGATTCCTTGGTCTTCAGTCCAGCTGCCTCTCTGACAAAGAACAGATGATTACTTTGCATTCCTGAAATGATAATTGCTGTCTGTGATACTGTTTAAAGGGGAGGGTAAGCATTTCCCCTCTGAGCACCTCCTTAGTCACTTAAGTTTTTCTTAAAAAGAACCTCCCCCAGCCGTCTGCCCCACCACCACCCCCCCACCCGAATTCCACTGCAAATTCCACTGGAGGGTGACTGGGAAGTGGCCAGCAGCGCTGGACAGAGTGGAGCTGAGCCACTCAGCTGGCCTGGAGCCGTTGAAGAAAAAACCCACCCCACACACATACCATTTTTTAAAAAACAAAGCTTTTCTACCTCTATTTGCAAGCAGGTTTGTGTGCTTCAAACAAGGGAGAGGTGGGATGTGAACTGAGTTGCTCCTGGTCCCATCTGCGTGGAACAAGTTGCAGCAGAAAGGGTGTTGTCAGGATTCGCCGCAGCTCTGGGGTCAGAATTCAGCTGCTTTATGGTCTTAAAACATCCGTGTGGGTTTAGGTACTGAGCAGCAAGGTTTCAGATCACAAAAAAAAGGATTCTCCATGTCTTGAACACGCCAGGAGCTTGTTAACCTAAGGCAGGAGAAAAGCAAGCTGTTGTTGGTGCCCGGGAAGTTTGGATGCGTTTGTGCAGGCGGTTAGAATTACTTTCCAACACAAGTTTGAAATTGTGGATATTGGGATTCATTTAAAATGCAATAAAGTACCCCATGATGAGCCTGTGGTGCTGATGGGCTGGAAGGGACTGGCGACTGCAAAGCGCTTCCAGGAGCGGGGGCATTAAAAGCCTTTCAACCTAAAGTGCCTTTTACTGAACGTTTCCCAATAACTCTGTCTTCTAGGGGAGGTTCAGTGGAGACAGTCCAGTGACTTCGGAGCTAATTATACCGTGCTGACTCCTGTGTCGGTGATTCCAGATGTGGATAGCGATGGAGTTCAGGACCTGGTGATCTTTATTGCTACAGGAGATAAGGTATGTCAGCCCGAAGCTGTGGTAAACCCAGTGGCCAGACCACGGGGCAGGGCAGGAATGTTCTTTATTCAAAGAGGAAACGTCCAGAGGCCTCTGATATCTGTGGGCGTGGGGTAGATTCTCTCAAAACTGGGATGTACTCCCAAATCAATGCAAGTCTTTATGGTTTAAAAATAAATATGAAAGAAGCTGGCCAGGAATCCCTCCCCCTTTTCATCCTGGGCTCCTCACTGTCTGTTCCTGGGCTGTGCGTGGAGGGAGCCTGGGCGAGATGAGCTTGCAGTTTCCTGGGACTCTGCTCAGAGGAGTGGAAGCGAACAAACCCTGACAGGTTTGGCTCTTAGATCAGAGCACAGCTGACAGCCAGGGCTTGCGTTCCGCCGCTGCCCTTTCCTCATACCTTTCCTCTCTCTGCCTGTGGCCTGCTTTGCAGGGCTCTCTTCCCGGTGCCGCTGCGCTGCTGGATTCTGACTTGGGTTCATTTAGTGAAACAGCTGCCATTTCTTAGAGGGGGAAAGGCGTGGAGCTAAAACTGGTTTTACACTAAAAATCTACACGTGCAGCCTGTCCTGTTCAAAGCACACACAGGTTAAGGCTCCCCACAAGCCTGACAGGAGGAGTGGGAGCCCCGTGTCCCCCTCATACCAGAGCACTCCATAAGCAAATAGGGTTTTGCTGCCCGAGGCGTTGTTGTTGCCAGAGTCATCAGAAATCCTATCCTCTCCAACTCCTACGTTTCTCTTCTATTTTCTTTCCTCCCTGCTTTTGCTATCCCAGTTATCTCAAGACTTTTTCTTTTTTTTTTTTTAATCTTAGGCGGCCAAAAAATGTTTGAATGTAGTCTCTGTTCTGCAGGGCTTCTTCAAAAGGCAGGGCTGCCTTTTGATTTGTTTTCCATTTAACCTCTCTGGCTATCTTGGTATGAAATCCCTTCCTCCCTCCAGACTTGGCAAGCACTCTGTCAGCTTAAGCAAAAGCACGTTCTTTTTTTGAGAAATCACACAAAATGTAGGGAGCTTGAGGGGAGCTCGGCAGCCTGGAAAAAGGAAGGGAGATTTGGAACTTCAGGAAATGAGCTTTGTAGCTAACGAGATGCTGAAGTTGAATGTCACATTATACCGCTGTTTCCTGAAATGGCAGAGCTTTGAGCTGTCCGTGGGGAAGGGTCTGTGTGCAGGGGGTTTAGGAGGCAGCTTTTTTGGAGGGTCTTATTGACCCCTACCTGCTGCAAGCTTCGGCACAAACACATCCGGGAAAACATGACGTTTTTCAGGATGTATCACCCGTAGCAGTGCACAGAGGTATGAAGCAATGCAGTGAGTAAGGTGGTGTGTAGCTCTTTCTGTCCCGGGGCGGCCGCTGAACCAGTGCTTGTGAGGAAAGGTGAAGCTGGTCCCCAAGAGCTGGTATGTGTCTCCTCCCAGTGCAGGAGGCTGGGAACAGCTGGTGGACGCATTGCTCTCCCTCTCCAGCTGTGTTCTTCATTCTTCCCGACAAACTCCATCCCTTATTCACCTTCCAGACTCTCCAGATTCACTTTGAGAGCAGCAGGTTTCCTTCTCTTTCCCAGGCTGTCCCTCTCAAGGAAGAGGGAAGGGTTCTTGCCTGACTCAGCATCTCTGAATGATGCTGTTTCTCTCAGTCTGATGTTTCTCTTTTCCCTACTGTGCATTGCTCTCCCCAGACGATGACTGTTGCCCAGACATTTGAATCTGATCTTGATTTTAGCCTTTATTCTCCTGGGTGAAATGTTTTTAGTGGATTCTGTTACCCTGCACAAAACAGATAAAGAAACCTGTCAGCTCTTTTATCCCCTTGGACCTGTGTCAGCCTTAGGAGGAGTAGATTAGGGCACTTAAAGTATTTAGCAGAGCTACTGCGTGAAGCCAAGTTTCCCCTGTGTTCATGAGCTGCTTTGCTTCTGCCTTTAGGACTTCCCCATCAATGTCACTGCTCAGGAGGCTTGAATTGATCTTTGCTGTCCTTAGCAGGGCTGGGTCATGCTTTTTGGCAGTCCCAGCCTGCAGGGGAGCTGGTGGCAGAGGCAGTAAAGCCTCAGGGCAAGTGGCTGTGCTGGAAGTGGTTCTCAAACTTGCACAAGTATTCACAGCAGAGGGATCGTCTGGCTCCTGCCCACTCCTCCAAAACCAGGGAGAGACTTTTCAGCCCAGCCTTTGCTCTTGCAGTTCAGCTGCTGTTCAGTACCAGCTGCTCAGAAGCTTTGGAAAACACGCGAGTTGGAGCAGTAACAATAGGATGCAGCATTAACCTTTTTTTTTTACATCTTTTAATCCCTTCCCTGCGTAGATTAAGACCTTCATCCATTCAGGAAAAAATGGCAATCGGATCGGCTCCGCTGGCAGCCTGGACGTGGATGGGAAAGCTCGTTACATCAGGCTGAACCTGGGCTCCTCCTCCTACTTCCTTTTCTATACAGGTATGGTTCTGTTTGTGAGCTCAGCCTGAAGGAGTGACTGTAACTGTGAAATCAGGATTGCTGAACAGTGTCTGAAAGGGTGTTCTGCATTCTTAAAAGCTGTGTTGTGCTTTCACCCAGCAAAAGAGCTGTTCAAGGCCAAGAGAAGGGAGGGCTTCTGCTTATACTGAGGTTTGTTACGTGCTGTAGTAATTTTATTTGAAAAACATTGAGAATGTAAGCTTTACGTAGTCATTTATAGCAAATGATTACTGCGGAGCACTTGGATTATGAACAGATAAGATGTTAAAAGCATTCAAAAGCAGGCTTGAGTCTCAAAATACCACTACAACTCTCTGATGCAAGCCCTAAAAATATAGTTCATCTGCCAGATCTGGAAAATCATAAGAGTTCAGAGCAAGGGCAGGGTAACTTATCTCCCTCATTCTTGCTTTTTGGGTTTTTTTTTTGCACAGAAAACTCTCTCTATGCATATTCCCTGAAAGATCTCTACAGTGCAGCAACTGGGATGGAAATTAAGCTTCCCAGCCTTGAGCAAGATCCTCAGTGGGAGAAGAGCATTGACCGCACCACGCACCGCTTATCCCTTCTCAGGTGTGAGATTATGTCTTGGTTGCTGGTCTTCCTGACAGGGTGGCCTGTTGTGGCTTTGTTCTTTCCTGGCTACCTGGCTTTTGGACTAGGAGCACATCCAAAGCTCGGGGAGAGGGCTGGTGGTGATGGCCTGGTCAAGGTTTCACAGGAAAGGAGGTGAAGCAGGCTGGGGTTTCCTATTTGCATTTACTGTGCAGGGGGAGAAAACCCAAAACCCCACAATAAAACCATCTATGGGCTAGGAAGTGTAATCATTTCTCTGTCCTTGTTCAGCTCCGGAGGCATTCGTTACCTGGCCAAAATTCCTGGGCAGTCACGGGAGAACATCTTGGTTGTAAACTCCGAGACGGCCACGCTGATCAACACGCGAAATCTTCAGACTTTGTGGACCCTCAATGTGTCCCGTGTTGTGAGGTAATGGCACCGGTGTGGGCTGGGTGAGGCATTTCCAGGCTCCCAGCAGCAGCGGTTTTTCCTGGCAGGTGCTATTTTTTTAACTCATTTGAGAGATAAAACCCTGCTCTGTGGTCATATCTGAATCGTGGTTATTGTCTTATGTGTCTGATGGCAAATGTCAGCTGCCACTTCAAAAGTGGAGGACCCCAAAGCTTTGATTCTTCATTCTGTGCCCGGGCTCAGAGCTGGGAGTGGTACCAGGCTAAAATAACATTGCACTTGGGTCTCTTACCAGGAGAGAGGCTGCTCTGAGAGAACAAGGTGTGCCCAAGCTATCAGGGGGTGTTCTGACCTCTCCGTTCTCTTTCTCTCCCTTAGTGAGCCGCTGCTTGGTTACTACAAACCTGATGTTCTTGGCATTGTCCTTGAGAGCGAAATTGGACCCGACAGAAAGAAGGTTTGAAGGCTCTTCCCTTTAACTTCCCTTTTCTCTGCGTGTTTTCGGCTCAAGCAGGCACTGAGTCAAGGGCAGCTGGTGGGGAGTGTTCCCTCCAGCTGATTTCAGGAAGCTTTAGGCTGGGAAAGGATCTCTTTCAACAGGTTATTTAAGCCAGCTCAGGCACTTTTCATTCTCTTCCCGGCAAGAGGCTTCAGTGACAAAGCTTTGAACCCCTTGAAATAGCTGCAAAACTTGGGACTTTCATGTGGCCCGCCCAAGGTCTCACAGCTCTGTGATGCTCAGCTTCAAGTCTTTCCTCATCTTCCCCTGTGTCAGATCCTGCAGACAGCGTGGGGTAGAGGCAGCTGACTTGACTTCTCTCTCAGGGCTCGTTAGAGCTCTTTGGTAGGAGTTCCTTTTCTTTCTTCCCTGCTAGGTGATGATTGTCGAGAGCGGATCCGGAGCAGTCCAGTGGGACCTGAAGCTGAACTGGAGAGCGGAGAGCCCTGGGCCAGCCACGCTTTCTACTGCTGATCACCGCTCCGCCTTCCTCATCTGGGGCGAGTACCAGGCGGCAGGAAACGAAACGGTGAGCGGTGCTGCTGAATGGTTGCTCTTCTCCAGACTTTGGGCCAGGATTGGGTGGAGCTGCCCCCTTTCCCCAGCGTGCACAGTCACCTCTGTCTGTGATGCAGCCTCCCGCGCTGAGTCTGGGGTCACTGGCCGGGCTGGTCTGCTGGAAGCTGGCAGACCTCTGCGTGTGGTCAGTGTCCTTGCAATGTCCCTGCTTGCAGACGGTGGTGGCACCGACAGCTTTTGTCATCCTCATCCTGGTTACATAGAGAAAAAGGGATTGAGTAGCTCTGTGAAGAAAGTCACTGGGCTGTCCAGCGCCCTGGCTGTGGTACTGGAGGGGAGGTGAGGGGCTTCTGGCTGGGTACCTCTGAAGCTGCTGCTGTTTGGCCTGGAGCCTCCTCCCTTGGGGCTGCTGCACGCCATGATGTCCCGTGGCCACGTGAATGAACATCCTCTCTCTGGGCCAAGGTGGCCTTTGGCAGCCTGGATGTGCAGCTCAGCTGCGTAACGGAGACCTCTGGAGTGGTGCTGGCAGCATTAGTGACAGGTTGTGTCCTGGAGGATGCCTGAGCTCCAGCTGAGCTTCCCATGCTTTCCTCCCTGACTCTACCAGCCCTAAGGCAAAAATCTGTCTCCTGCCAGTGGCAGCCAGGCCCGCTGTTTGCGGGAAGCTTGGGGTGGGGATGAGAGCACTGAGCAGTAAGCAGAATCCCAGTGCTCAGTACTGGTGGCATCAGACAGGATGAGTTGGGCAGACACAGACAGGTATCTGACTGGAAGTATTCTGTGGAGCATGAGGAACAGCTGAGCCTGGTGCTGGCGATGTCTCTGGGCTAATGTGTGGGGCCGTGTCCTGATAGTGTGCTGTTGGTTGCAGAGATCCAGAGCTCCTCTCCAGAAGCTGTATCTTTTCCATCCTTCCTACACTAACGTCCTGTTGGAGCTCCGCAATAGCACAGACCAAATCGTTGCATTCGATGGTAAGTCTTCTCCTTCCAGCCATCCAGCAAGGAGGTGCAGGAGGACACTGACCTTCTGTTACCTCCTGGACTCCGTGGGGGTGTGTGGTGGTGGGTCTGGTGGCCAGTGTGAACCCAGAGACATCAAGCTGAGCCTTTCCCCCCGCTCTGCCTTCCAGCCATGCTGTTCGAGCGCAGTCGCCACGCCTGCTACGTGCTGCTGAGGGGCCCTCAGCCCAGCGAGGAGCCAGGGCCCGTGTCTCTGATGAAGCGTAAGCTGAAGGAGGACGTCTCCGAGAGCAGGGTGATCTGGCTGAGCCAGGTGGCGGTGGACAGCGAGCAGTACGTCCGGGACCGCCTCTACAGGATGCGATTCCACAGCCGGGCCTAAGCTTGCCGAGGGAGGGGGGGAGAGGCTGCCCCGGCGTCTCCGAGCCGCCTCTCCTCTGCAGCCGTGCTCTTAGCAAACCCAGATGACGAATTCAAAACGGGAAGCTGCCTTTCTCCATCTGCAAACCAAAGCGTGGCTGGCAGGGAAGCGCCCCCCCGGCATCTGGGAATGCCCGGGCTGTGGGGGCAGCTGCCAGCGCGTCCGTCCCTGGAGCTGATGGGACTTCAGTGCCTGGCCACCACTGAAGTGTCGTCAGCTCGGGGAAGAGGGCTTTCCCCTCCATCCTCCTGTGCCCGCAGAGCTGTGCTGACTCAGCCTGCGTCGGGAGGGAAACACACGCTTGCTGGGGATGCCGGAGCGGATTATTTCTTGGGTGCTTGCGTGAGAAGCGGAGCTTCGGCCTGTGGTGTTGGGTTTCCTTTCTGAGCCAGCTCTCCTGGCTGCGGGAGGGGTTGCTTGGCTGCAGGTTGATTCGCGATAGCCCTCTCCTGGATTTGGGGCCCTGCTTTCGGTAGTTGTAGGGTGTGTGTAGTGACAGACCCCAGCCGTGGCTGATGGTGTGGCTCGGTGTCACCCGGGCCAGCAGAGCACAGGTTAAAGTGTTGTTCTACTCCAGAAAATGGCCTTTTCTCCTAAAAACAGCCCCGTGTGCCCCCATCTGCAGTCACCTCCCTCTGTCTCCTCTGCTGCTTCCTTTCCAGCCGGGCTGTGCGGTGGTGGTGACACAGAAAGGGAGCTGGTCTCCCCCCTGACTGTTCCATCAACCTTCCTCCCTGTCCCCAGTCTGATTATAGGTGGTAGGAAAACCACCCTGGGTCCAGGCTGGCTGGTCCCTGCCGGTACGGACACCGCCCTTCCTGCTGGTTTTGAGGTGCCGGGGGATCTGGGATACGTTTTCAGAGTAGAACTGCATTTTAACCTTGTGTGGGAGCTGGACTTGCCGCTTTCGGGAGCCCTGTACGCCACTGGCGATGCCAGCTCTCCTGCAAATGCTCTTTCAGCCTCGCAGCTGCTGAGGAGCCTCCTCCAAGCCCTGTCCCCTCTGCCAGGAGGTGGGCAGGCTGTAGGACAGGCATGAGCCTCTTGGGGACACAACACAAGCTGTCTCTGCCCATGGCTCCCTCCCTGCCCTCCGAATGGATGCTGGGTGAGGATTTTTGGGTGCTGTTCTCTCTGTCCAGCCTGGAAGCCCAAGGGACTGGGACGGGTTGCTGTGAGATGATGATGTCCCCCCTGGAGGCTTCTGTAGTGTGTTGCATACGCTCTGCCCCATTCCTTGCTGGGCACCAGCGTAGAAACGAGGTGCAAAGCCTGGAAAATGGTTTGGATTGGCTGCTCAGTCCGTCCTGGAAGCCACTGTCCATCCCCACACCAGCCACATGGAAACACGAGCCCTGTCCCTGTGCTGCTGGGCGTCCCTCTGGCTGGTGAGAGGAAGGTGGACAGAAAACACCCCCCCTAAAAACGACCTCTCTCCAGTTCTGCGCTGCCGGAGGGCGTTTGGCCATCGCCTCCCTCCCTTGCTCAGTCTCAGTTCGGATGTGGTGGGTGTAGAAATGCTGTAGGATGAGGAATTTATGCCGGGTTGTACAGGGTCAAGCGTTGGTTGTTCTCTTGTGGCGAGTGTTGAGCTTTAACCGGCTGCGGGGCAGCTCCCAGCTCCGGCACCCGCTGTCACCCGGAGCTTCAGTTCTCCCAGCCTTGCTGAGCTGGAGCATCACTGGTCTGCCTGGGTGCTTACCCCCTGCTTCCAGCTGGTCCCGGGAGTTGCCTAAAGGGTGCCCTGGCTCCCTCTGCCCTGTGACCCATAGCTGGGGCAGCCAAGGAAGCCGTGTGGGGTGGGTGCTGCTAGTCTCCGCAGGGCTGCACCGCTGGTGGAGCCCAGTCCTGAGGTGCCCGGGCTGTGCAGGGAGCTGGGGGTGCTCCCGGGAGAGCATTCCACAACCCCCAAACCACCCCACGCTCAAAATGCTGGGTTTCCCCTTCCGTTCCTCTCTTCCCAAGCTGTTTTCTGAGTGAGTCTGGGGGTGCAGGGAGACTCCCCTGCCATGTCCCCTAGCTGAAGTCAGCGTGATGACAGACCTGAAGCCCAGCAGCAGCCCGTGCCAGCGTTGTGGGGACCCCGGGCTGCACCAGCGCCACAGAACCCGGGTAGGCAGGGCTGGGGAAAGCCAGGAGCCTGGCAGTGGGAGCCCGGGACTTGCCTGCTGGTCCCATCTCTGTGTGGGATGCAGATTCTATCCCACTGAAATTCCTCGGGCAGGGAGCAAGGTGGCTGGGCAATATTCCCACCACAATCACAGCACCTCGGTTCTCTCACTCCTCCCATGCCTGCCCAGACCTGACCTTTCCCGTGGGCACACTGAATGTTCCTCCAGAAAAGCTGGATTTTCAGCTTTTGGAGGGGGGGTGGGGTGGGAGGAGGGAACAGGACATG
>JAOXNH010000067.1:16283422-16294556 GCA_028566575.1 Bartramia longicauda | reverse complement strand
CGTTGCCCTTCTCTGGACCCGCTCCAGCCCCTCAATGTCTTTTTTGTGGTGAGGGGCCCAAAACTGGACACAGCCCTCGAGGTGGGGACTCACCAGTGCCCAGTACAGGGGCACGGTCACTGCCCCAGTCCTGCTGGCCACGCTGTTTCTGACACAGGCCAGGATGCTGGTGGCCTCCTTGGCCACCTGGGCACGCTGCTGGCTCGTGTTCAGCCAACAGTTGACCAACACCCCCAAATCTCCTGTGTTTTCCTGACTCTCAGGATGTTGGTCCGGTCTCTGTTTCCAGCCCACACACCGGGGTTCTGCTCCATGGTGCCATCACTAAACCAAAAGTGTCAGCCCAGGCCTAACCCCATTTCCAGAGGGAGTCAAAAGTAGGAGTAATAAAAATCAGGGTGCTTTGCCCTTCTGTAGAGCCTTTCATCTGGGGCGCCGTAAATGCTGCACAAACATTGCAGCAGCCCACACAAACTGGCAACTTGGCATCTGTGGTCCAAGCCAGAGGCAGCCTTCTCTCTCTCAAAGTCACATAAAACAAATTTGGCAGCTTTAAAAAAAAAAAAAAAAAAGGATTTAAAAAGCACGCTGGATAAAAAAGATGATTTTACATTTACATGACTGGAAAGTTGCTATAAAAACCAGCATTTGCCAAGGGCATGAGGTAATCGCAGGTTTGGAAATGACTCCGACCCTAACCTTTAAACACTGGCTCGTGGGCACAGCACCTTTTTAATGGTGTGCCCACATAAACACGGGCACGGCAAACCAACACCAAGCACAATCTTTTCACCTCTTTCTAAAGGCAGGAGAGGTCTAAAGTTCAGCTGAAAAACCCTCCTGGTGCCTGCTCTGCCTGGGAGCCCTTTGGGAGAAGATGCAGCATCCTGAGAGGCAAGGGTCCGCTCCCGGTGCCAGCAGAGCTCTCCGAGCCTCTCCCATTGCCGTATCAAAGCACAGGATGCCCTTTAGCTAGAAAAACATTAAGGAACTGAATCATCCTTGGAAAAAAAAAAAAAGAAAAAAAAGAAGAGGCATTTAAAGGAAAAATGGGTCATAAATTCAGGCAAATTCTGTGAACCCTGTGAGCCAGAAGTTAATTGAAGGGGTTTGGAAAACCTCAAAGTCCCTAAGCTTCTCTTAATCCTGCTAGAAAGGAGTGGTGACTAAGAGAGAGCTGCTGCGTGCCCGGGGAGCTGGCACGCAGGGACCTGGGGACACAGCCGTGTGCCCCACAATGGCAGCAGAGCTGGTTCCCCCGGGCTGCCGTTCTCCTTCGCCTGGGGAGATGGAGAGGACCCCCCCAGAGCTCTGCCATGAAAGCAGCAAGAGGGGGACCATGCCGGTGGCTGGGAGCCTTCCTCCTCCCGCTGCGTAATTCATCTCTGAAAGGCCCTTTCTGAACGTGCTCACCTCCTTCCAGAGCAGAGATGTGCCCAAAAACGATGCCTGAAAGCAGAAACTCTGTGCTGCTTCACAGGGCTGGGGTTAAAAACAAGCCCCATGGTTCTGGAAACCCTGTTTTTTCCATAAATCACAGCAGGGGTGGGTGGCCGTGGTGCCTCCGGGCTCCTGGGGCCAAAGCCGGCTCTGCAGCGGGACCGGCCAGGGGGGAGCAGGACACCCACACATCCCAAACTGCAGCCACCCATCTGAAGGAAGGCTGATGAATAAGGAACCACTGAAAATGTAATTTTCCAAGAGTTTCTCTCAGGGGAGCAAGACACAACTGTCTCCGCTTCCATCATCACCAAGATGTCTCCGGAGACCATGGCTTACCCAAACAGGCCACCAGACCCCTGTCTGAGCTCTGTCTTGTTAAAGCTCCCACCTGCACCCATCTCCTAGGTGGCAGCACAACCCAGAACCACAGCCAGGTGCCACCACAACCCAGAACCACAGCCAGGTGCCACCACTCTGCCCCTTCTGCGATCACCTCCCTCTGTCCCACGCATTAAATGCTATCGGGTAAGGAAAGGGCAGCACTCGGCTGCCCTATTGCACCTGCATTTCAGCCCTGATTTCTTACCCCACCGGTGTAACCCACTGGTGCCCTAACAGGGCAACTACAGCCAGGTTACGGCACCGATCCAGCCCGGCCGGATGCAGAGAGGAGGTGCTCAGCTCACTCCAACTCAGCCCTAGGGCTTTGGAAAGCCTGAAACGCACCCAGCAGATGTTACCTGAGGAGATGTCCCAGCGGCCAGCTCTGCTCCTCTTCCAGGCTTAGCCCTATCCAATTAATTCCAAACCAAGCTCATGCTAATGTTCTCTCTGCCTGCAAAGATCTTTTCTCTGGAGAGCTGGTAGGAATCACTTCATCCAGAAGCAAACTGTGACACTGAGCTACAGAAAATGGCTCAAAACCTGGCTGTAGATGCAAGAAACCTGACAGTGACCGGGATACAAATGCTGGATCTGCAGGTCATTCAGTACCGGACACTTAATCCTGCATTGCCTGCCAGCAGCAGCCAACTCATAAATATGATTCCCAGTTTCTAGCGGGGCAGAGCTGGGGTGGGAGCTGCTGGCACCCCAGGCAGAGCAGCGGGCAGTTTGCTGGGGAAGGACATGGCTGGCAAGGGCTGTGCTGGAGGAGAGTGGCTGGTGAGCTGGGTAACGGCGCCGGCAAGGCCAGCGTGGCCGTAGGAAGCTGGCAGGGTGCCTCAAGGACACCTCCGGGCCCACCTCCACCGTCCCTGCCCCATGGCTTCCCCAAGGTTGCTGACAAACCTGGGCACTGGCTCCACTTTCCCAGAGCTCTCCAAAGCTCCCGACCAAAATAAATGGTGTTTTCATACTAACTCCCCTCTCTGTTTCTCCTTATCTCCCCAGCCAGCTCTGGGCAGCTCCTCTCAGAGGAGACTTGGGCTCTATTTTCAGGCAGGTTCCCGTGCTGACCGTGCCAGGACCTCTCTAAAAAGCTCTGGTTTGCTTCAGCTGGAGCACCCAATCCTGCCAAAACCCAGCAGAGAGATTTCAACATCCAGAAACTCCTGGCTCCCCTGAAACCACCGCATCCATTCTTGCCTGCTACTGGACGCAGTGAACATGGCTCCTTGGTCTTCCAGGCATGGGGCAGGTCGGGGGGGGGTGTCCCTGTGTCACCAGGAGAAGAGCTGGACTTTGTGGGGTGGCAGTGTGACTGCTCAGCCTGTCCCCCTGCTGCTCTGCATGGCATTTACCACAATGCCATGGGCTTCCTACAAAAACCAGGCTTACAATCTGTGCCAAATTATTATGAGAGCATTAATTGCATATAGCTCAGGTTGGTGTTTCCAAAGTGCATATCTGCACCTAGACATTTCTGGGGAAGGTGCACGAATTTAGTAAATGACTCTGCTAATAAACACTATCCAATCACACCAACTCAAAGGTAGATCAAATAAACTTGGCTTCGCCTGACTTGGGAGAGCCCTCTAATTACCTGGCTTTCAATCAATGCTCTGACATAAATATGCAGAAGTCTGCTACACGGTCACTGCAAGCCAAAAATTATCGGAGCCTGGCAATTAAAAGAGCTTCTTTTTTAAATCACACTTGTGTTTCTAAGTGTCAGACGCCAAAGTTTCAAGTTTCCAGAACACAGCTATAAAGCTGTGAAAGGTTTTTAATGGACAAAGTGCTTTTAGCTGCTAACAGTAATTATCTAGCGCTTCCAAAGCACTTTTCATCTGAGAGCTCCACGTGCCTTGCAAATAATCCTTCTTCCCTGAAAGATAACTCAGGAGCAGGAGAATTAGCTCTGCGGCAGGGGCTGAGGCACAGAAAGATGCAGTGACTTGGAGGGGGCCGTGCGGGAGGCGACGCTGCTGCAGCGGGACAAGGCAGCGCTCCCACCCAGATGCCAGGAGCAGTCCTTGCTGGAAGCCCGCAGGAGATGTAGGTAAAGAGCAAATACATATTCTATTCCTGCACTTAATTTTGCTGCATCCTGCACCAATCTTTGAAATTCTCACGTGTGAACAAGCCAAGAAGCAGCGAGTACTGGGGGAGAGAGCTCTTCCATACCGTGCTCCTTCCAGACACTCTCCCCCTGCCCAGCTCCTCCTCAAGCTCTCAGCAGCCCCGTCCCCACCCTCCCAAGAGCATTTCCAGCCACAAACCACAAGCCTGAGCCCTCAAGGTGGGTTTTCACATTTGCACCACCATGTTAGAGGGACTGGGGCAGATTTCTCTGACCCCTCTGCATATTCCTCCACCCAGTCGGTGCTGGGAGCTGGAGACCAGAGCAGAGGGCAGGGGACATCTCCCTCAGCTGCCCACCTTCAGAGGGGTCCCCCCCTTCCCTCCCACGCACAATCAGACCCTATCACCCTACCTTTGTTTAATGGGGAGTTTTCCAGCCCTCTTCTCCTCCTCTTCCAACCTCCTGCGAGCTTCTTCCAGCTGGGTGAGAGGGTTGGGGGCTGGATTGGGCGGCATGGTAGGATCTTGGATGAAGGGGTGAGAAGGCTGGACGACGTTTCGGAGCTGGGCACTGACCCACGGATGCACCGCAACGGGTCGCTCGATGGAGAGGGGTCGGACCATATCATGGGACAGCTGCTTCTTAGCACCTGAAGAGCTACACACAAACACGAAGATGTTACACAGACCTTTGGAGAAGCACACAGGCACTCCTAGATGGACCTGCTGCTTCTACAGCTGGACACGGGCACCACTGGGAAGCTCCTTACTTCACAGCTTTGAAGGGATGGGGGAGCACCATCCACGTCTAGAGAAGATTTCAGAACAGCAAGTCCTGAGACATCAGGGTGAGTGACCCAACCCTGACACAGAGCCCCCAGATCTGTTTAAAGGATCCCATCAAGCCCACAATACATCAAAATAAAACCAGCAAAAGGCAGCTCCACCTTTTGTGTCATTCCCTCAGAAGATGCCCTCCTATGTGCTGCCGACGTTCCCAGGCTGGGAGCCTCTCCATGAACATTGGCATGTCCAGGGAAAGGGATGTTGCAGGGATGTGCTCATGAACCTGCTGCCCGACTTCATGGTGACCTGGCTCTGCCCATGGCTCTGGCACTCAGCCCCAGTGTAACCCACCCTGGCCTCTACCATCCATCATGAGAAGAAACCACCAGTGGTTTCACCACTCGGCCACCAGCACAGCTGTGTCAGAGGGGATGAGACCCCAGGTCCCTCTCCTCGACACCCAGCAAGCACTGCTTTGTGCCAGGGACTGACCAGACTGTGATTACGGATCCGTGCCAGCAGGAGATCTGCTTGACTCCAGAGAGATTCCTGAGCCAGCCACATCCTTGGCTCCACTCTAGCCAGGTGAGGTCCTCCCAGAGGATGCTCCCAGTGAGCCGAAATGCTGGGCAACCCTCAGCCCTGCTAAACTGCTTGCTCAGCACCAATGGCACCAGCGCAGCAGGTCCAGTGTTTCTATTGGCACCTTTCAGGAGCAACAGGCATTTACATACAGCAAATGCTTAAAGGAAAAATACTGCCTCCTGTGTGCCGCGTTACCCACCTCGGAACCACAGCAGCAATTTGTGACATTCCCCTGGGGCTGCGACCTCCCCACCACAGCCACAAGCCATCCTTCAGAAAAAACCTGCCCTTACAGCCCCCGAGCAATCCTCAGCCTCCAAAGGGCCTAAACCCTCCTGCTTGGTGGATTCTCGTCTTCCCAAGATCTCCAGGAGCAAGGCAGACTGCCGGACAGCCTGACACCCACGCCTTGCACAGGGGATGCAGTACAACAGCGTGAAGACCCCTCGCTCTGCCAGCCCTTACCCATGGTTTGTTTTCTTATGCCTGCTGATCTCCTTCTCTCCTTCTATGATCCACTGAAGGATCTTCTGGTTTCTCTCCACGTCTTCAGGAGATCCTGGCATCTCATAGCTGGCACCATCACTTTTCCCTGAATCGGTCTTCTTAACATTTCTCTTTGAGAGCAGACTGGCTTTCCCACTGCAAGAACAAAGCTCGAGACATTAGCGCTTTGCCTAAGCCCAACCACCACAGACACTGGCAGAGGATGGACACGGCTCTCTCCAGACACATTCAGCCCTGCCGGGGCCTGGTGCTGCCTGCAGAGCAGATGTGGCCCTGGTTGCCATCCACAGCCCCCTGGTTCTACCACAGCTCACACCAAACGTGCCCCAGTTGAGGCTAAGAGCAAGACTGGCCAGACCTGGGGACAGCAGGCTCCTCTGTCCAGCCACCTGTGGAGAGAGGGAGCTTCTCTTCTGGCCAAATGAGCCCAGCAGATCTCCTGCCACATGAAGGGTTGCATTAAAGTCCTGGCTCTTTGCTCGGAGCAGGAGGTTTATCCTGGTGCTGCAGTCCCTTGGCTGCCTCTCCACGCCCGAGCCCTTCCTGTTACCCCCCACATCCACTGACACCCCAAACTGCTGATTTGCCACGCTGAGCCTTCGCTTCCCACCCCGATGTGAACTGAGGTCTCACATCATGGTGGAAGATCCCATCCTAGAGGGGTGAACTGCCTTCTGTGGGCTCTCGTGCCCTGGGAAGTGCAGCCACCTCAAACATGGTAGCCAGGCGGATGCCAGGCAGTAGCCAACACTTAAGGCTGCAGCAAAGGCTGCTACAGAAGCCCCACCGCTCCTTGCCCACATCCATGCCCCTGTGCCCAGCAGGGCAGCCCCACGCTCAGCAGGCCATGCAGAACTCACCCCTGCTGGCCTGTCACTGCCACAGCCTGGAATTTCATGGGACCCCCGCCACCCTCATCAGTCCATCCACAGGACCTCCCTGCTTCTGCACGCTCACTGACACACATAGGAAAAATAACCTTAACACCACAGAGAAGTAACAAGCCCCAAATCATCTTTGCCAATTTTTGGGGGGGAAAAGCCTGGAGAGGGGTTGTTGAAGATCTACAAAGGGAGGGCAAACTGCCAATTCATTGTAAGCTACTCCCCACATGACAGCTACTGGGTCTGATTTGATCTGATGATCAAATTCTCCAGCAGCAGCTTCAGTGCAAACACACAAAAAAATACAACCTTTTTCTGCAGGTTGTAATCAAACGGCAGACACAGCCATGGGGGTCTGGGGGGACAGCAGCCCACCTGGGTTCACCAAGGAGCTGGACAAGCCACTGCAGGAGACTGCTGGCTGCCAAACAAGATAGCTCGGATGCAAACTCTTTGTCTTGTGAACCCAGGGACTGTCAGGAACTGGGAGTTGATGCCAGAGGAAGAACAGATCTGAATGTGCCCTCTGAAATTCCCCTCACGTGTGCTGTAGTCAGTGCTAGAGAGAAGTCCTGTGTCTAGACGGTGCTTTGGGTTCACCCAGCATGGCCAGCCTCACGCTCTGTTGAAGCAACTACCCTTTCCCTACAGAAACAGAGCACATTTAAGGGCTTCTCCCTCCCTGGAGAGCAGTTTCCTTTGGGTGCCTCTGCCTCCCTCTTCCCATCCTGGAAAGATGCTCCTGCCCACTGCCTTCACTAAATATCCCACCCCTGGTACACTGCAAAGCATCACCCCAATCCCACAGCCTTGGGGAGCCAGTGGTGCTCAGGGTGAGCACAGCTCTCCCTGCGGCTGCTCCATCACCATTTATTATCCTGGACAGCCCCGAGCTCTGCTCTCACCTTCACAGTCATCCACTAACGGGACTAGCAACACCCACCACAGCGGAGAAGGAGCTTCGCTCTCTCCCTTCGGCATGGAGGGGATGAAGGACTTCAAACAGCCAAGGGAATCATAGAATGGTTTGGGTTGGAAGAGACCTTAAAGATCATCTAGTTCCAATCTCCCTGCCCTGGGCAGGGACACCTCTCACTAGACCAGGTTGCTCAAAGCCCCGTCCAGCCTGGTCTTGAAGGGCAAAAGCCCATAAGGCGCTGATACATCTTTACTGAGCAGAGGGTCACCTACTCCAGAGAACATCACCTTGGGACAGGATGCCACAGGAGCACTGCAGCATCCATGGCTTTGTTAGGAAGAGAAAGGAGCTCTTCTGGTGGATGGGTTAGGCCTTGCAATAAGGAGGGCTTTTTTGTCCTCTCATGAACGCCTTAGGAGACCGGTTTCTGTCACCCAGACCCTGAGACACAGCCCTATACTTAGCAACTCCTGATGCACGGGGAAGTGGACCAGCATCTGCCATTTCTAAGCACTTCCACTGCCTTGAGGGGCAGAAAAATTACTTTAAAACAAAGGCCATTAAAAATCCTGGTCAAAGGGTGTCTGTCAGCACCAGACCACAGAGATGAAAAGAGGTCTATAAGGGTTACGGGGGTGGTTCAACCACTCTGTTTTCACCAGCACACTACAGCCCACTTATGAAAGAGCTTTCTAGAGAAGCCACAGCTCTGGGACCCCCATTGGGTGTTGCCTTGACTCACCTGTAGCCTAAAGAGTCCATGGGGACAGGGGCCATGCCCAAGTTTTCAGTGTAGTTCCGTGACTTTGTTGCATAGTTATGTGAATCTACGTTCCAGGCAAAGCTGTTCTGCACTCGCTGCGTGGCCTCGGCCTCGATCTGCTCTTTTGGTTTCATCACGCTGTGGTGATGGATGTGGTGGTAGATGTGTTTATGGTGGTATAAGTTAGCTGCATCCAGTTTCATTCCTGATTTTGTTGCGTGCTTGCCGTGCCCTGGAGGAATTGTTCCTAGTGTCCCTGACAGCTTTCCTAAGTGGCCGCTTTCCGGGGACCGTGGCTTAGGAGAGTGGCGGCCAGGTCCTGGAGACTGGCAGCCTGGTGTTTTCATCACACGCTGGACATGTTCATCCAGGATGCTTTCTGGGTTCTCTTCGTGGGCGTCTCTCATCTGCATTCCAGCGCAGCCCATCTCAGAGTAACGAGGAGCAAAGTGATGAAAGGCTTGGGCGGAAGGCATCTTGTGGCTAATGACCGAGGGACCAGAAGAGATATCTGCATCCTCACCTTCTTCCTCCTGCAAGAAACACAAGGACAATCAGAGAATGACAGCAGGGTGGCGGAAGGGGTTTCTAGTCCCACCTCCTGCCCGCAGCAGGACTGCTGCCAACCCTTGAAAGGGTCACGTCTGGCTTTGTCCAACCAGATCTTGCAAACCTTAAAGATGAAGATCCATCACCCCTCTGGAGACCTGTCCCAAACTGTGCCACCTTCCTGCAGTCCTGCTGCCACCAAGCAGAGCTGCTCAGGTCTCTGTACCTGCTTTTTGAGCCACCATGTGTCTCCACACATCACACAAAGAAACTGAGGAGGCCCACACATCACAACCCAGGGTTTACAGATGCAGCTTTCTGAGGGGTGTAACAGCTCAATCAGGTGTGTGAGGGGGCAGAACCTTACTAAAAGGCTCCCTAAGTCCCTCGAAGGTGGTTCTGTAACAACCAGCAGCGCAAACACAACTTACTGCACTGTACCTGTGACTTCCTAGGAGCCTGGGGAAAGGCACGGCTCCAAAGCCCATCAGATAAAGCTCAGAGTCACAGGACATGCGGCAAAACAGTCCTCCAGCCAGGTGAGACCAGGGGAGTTTCCCACCCCAGTGACTATTCCACAAGGCGAAGCCAACAGCCAGCTAGCTTGTAACAGGAGGGAACAACTGAAGGTCGACAGCAGCATGAATAGTTTTAAAAACCAAAGACAGATTTCTCCCGGGCATGCTAAGGCTGGAGTGAAGCACTTCAGGCAGATAAAGGAACGGGCTGGAACTAACTGCTTGTTCTTGTAGTTCGCAACGGTCTAGGACACGCTGTTAGCGACTCTTAAGTCCTTGCCAGGAAGAATAAAACTCCTCCATGCTGACAGCCACAGTTTTGATGCTGACAAACTACTTTACGCTCCAACATAAACTCAGATATTTATGAAGTTTCTTTATTGGAAGTCAGGACTCCTATTTTTTTTAATTACATAAGCAGGATTCCAGCGAGTCCTTTAATCCCGCTCTCTTTTCCTCCTTTGGCACAGTAAAGGAATCACTTGCAGCTCAGGGTATCTCTGCCCTGCCAGATAAATAAATGCATCTGCTAGAAAACACTGACTCCCACCAGCTTTGCCTGTCGGATGTCATCATCCATCACTTGCTAACCAGCTTCAAAGTCCCAGCTGCCAACCACACAGCGAGAAAGCAAATAGCAGCCTTCCTCCTGGTGTCACACCTGGGGGTTCAAACCCTGCACCAGGGACAACGCCAGGCGTTCAAAGTGCCAAAGGCGTGGGGGCTGCAAGCCTGGGGCTGTGACACGATGCCCACCTCTGGAGGGGACGCACCACTATCTAACAAACGGCTCTGAAGAACTTCAGAGGCACCTTTCATCTCCAGCCACGATGCTGCAGCCTGCCAGCCACTGTCCCTGGGCACCCAGCTCGGGGACAAGGAAAGATGAAGCGTCTGCTGACTAAATCCCTATCACCGGGGCAAGCATTTATTAGCAGTTTATGATAACCCAGTGATGTGCTCAGCACCTGGCAGGCTTTTAGGGCTGGTGCCTACTCTCCGGAAAATTCTCAGGTTGAAACATCATATAATGTGCAGGGCAAGACCTGACCCTGGCACATGGCAGGGAGTCCTTTCCACTCAGGGCCCAGAGGTCCGGCAGTGCTGTCACAGCGGAGCACGGTGGCACGAGAGTGACAAAGTGGGGTGGTCCAGCCAAACAGGTACCTGGGATTTGGGAAATCCTCTGGCTGCCTGGAACTCCCTTTTGCCAATAACTGGGACCTGGTATATCGCTTTGTTCCAAGACTGAGATCAGGCTGGGCTAAAGGAAGGAGAGAGATGCGTTGGCATGCTCTCAGTCTGCCTTGGCTCAGCTCATCTGTGTCACTGAACAGATCTGGACCCAAAGAAGGCCCACAGGCAGGGGTAAGTTCTGCTGGGGTTGTGGTGTGCAGGCAGGCCCTGGGGCAGCTGGTGTCCCACCCTCCAGTGCTGGTCTCAGCCTTGCAGGGAGTAGGAAAGCCCCAAGAGTGAGAAAACAGCAGCTAATTAAGGATTTGGGGCACCCATCCCTAGCTGTCCTCTCTTCTTGAGGATGGCAGAGGCCAAAGGTTTGAGTCAAGGCTGCAGATATCAATTCTGCTAAACCTTTTTTTTTCTGCAGTGAAAAAACCAACAGTGGCAGGAGGTCAGGGCAGCCCAAGCTGGGACTGTAACGCAGGACTTTGGGTACAGCAGAGTCAAGCCCTGGCATCGACAGGTCCTCCTTGCC
>JAOXNH010000067.1:16247610-16283322 GCA_028566575.1 Bartramia longicauda | reverse complement strand
CCACTATCTAACAAACGGCTCTGAAGAACTTCAGAGGCACCTTTCATCTCCAGCCACGATGCTGCAGCCTGCCAGCCGCTGTCCCCGGGCACCCAGCTCGGGGACAAGGAAAGATGAAGCATGTGCTGACTACTACCTATCGCCGGGGCAAGCATTTATTAGCAGTTTATGATAACCCAGTGATGTGCTCAGCACCTGGTGGGCTTTTAGGGCTGGTGCCTACTTTCCAGAAAATTCTCAGGTTGAAACATCATATAATGTGCAGGGCAAGACCTGACCCTGGCACAGATCCCTGACACATGGCTGGGAGTCCTTTCCACTCAGGGCCCAGAGGTCCGGCAGTGCTGTCACAGCGGAGCATGGTGGCACGAGAGTGACAAAGCGGGTTGGTCCAGCCAAACAGGTACCTGGGATTTGGGAAATCCTTTGGCTGCCTGGAACTCCATTTTGCCAGTAACTGGGACCTGGTATGTTGCTTTGTTCCAAGACCGAGATCAGGCTGGGCTAAAGGAAGGAGAGAGATGCACTGGCACGCTCTCAGTCTGCCTTGGCTCAGCTCATCTGTGTCACTGAACAGATCTGGACCCAAAGAAGGTCCTCAGGCAGGGGTAAGTTCTGCTGGGGCTGTGGTGTGCAGGCAGGTCCTGGGGCAGCTGGTGTTCCACCCTCCAGTGCTGGTCTCAGCCTTGCAGGGAGTAGGAAAACCCCAAGAGTGTGAAAACAGCAGCTAATTAAGGATTTGGGGTGCCCATCCCAAGCTGTCCTCTCTTCTTGAGGATGGCAGAGGCCAAAGGTTTGGGTCAAGGCTGCAGATATCAATTCTGCTAAACCTTTTTTTTTCTGCAGTGAAAAAACCAACACGTGGCAGGAGGTCAGGGCAGCCCAAGCTGGGACTGTAACGCAGGACTTTGGGTACAGCAGAGTCAAGCCTTGGCATCGCGAGGTCCTTCTTGCCCGAGCTACCCGACCACAGTCCATGCAGACAGCGAGAGGACCAAGGAGGCAGAGGCAACAACTACCGTGTCTGACACCAAAGAAACCCACGGATCAGGGGAGCAGCCTCCTCCACGGACCCAGCTTTCCCAGACACAGGGGTCGAGCTGCGTTCTGGCATCTCTCTAGGGGGTGAGGTGGGCAAAGCTGGGCGGCGTGGGCAGCCTTTGCGAGGCCAGGAAGCCCCGGGTGCCATCACCACTAGATGGTGCTTTGTTGACATAATATTGTCAGAAACCTCTTCCATCCGCTCCCACAGGCAGCAGCAGTTGGAGAGATGCGGGCTTCAACTTTGCTGACTGTCTGCTGAGCTATTTTTGCTCTGCAGCAAGGTCGGGGGGTGCCCTTCCCTTTGAATTAGGGAGGCTGAAATCTGCACTGATGAGCTACAGGCAAGCGATACCTTGCTGCAAACCTCCTCCTTTTCCTCTGCCTTCTCCCAGTCCCACCCATTGGGTTGCTACTGGTCAGCAGGGCAAAACAGCTCACCAACCCACGAGTGCACTTTTGATCATCATGCAGATGATTTCCCTCTCTAGTTAGGCAATGTTTTATATTCAAACAGTGAGAATCTCAGCGCTGGCTTTGCTTCTCCTGGCTTATTTTCAATTCCCTCAGTTCAGACAAAGACAGAGTGATCTGTAGGATAGGATACTGATCCGTACGTCACCATACCGTAGCTTCCACGCACGGACACGAGGCTGAAATGGCTCAAAAAGTAATAAGGGAATGCACATATCCTCTAATCCTCTCCCACGTTGCTCAGAATAATTATTGAATTCAAAGGGGTTTCTTTTTTTTCCAAAACCCAGAAATCTTACTGTCTTTTCAGTTTGGCTCTAAATCAGATGCGCCTTCTTGATGTTACTGCATGATGTGGCTTTGAAAGGGAACCTGCAGACAGCTCAGTATGGGGGAGAAAAACTCCTTTTTTTTTCCTAGCTTTTGCAAAATATTTCCAGCTTCTCTGCTAAGCTGATAAGTGCCTGGTGTGACTAACGCTCGCCGCTTTCCCTCTGCTGCTGCTCAGTGAGCCGCGCAGACCCGCTAAGAGGTTACCCTGTAGCCCTGGTGTTCAGGTCATAGAAAAAAAAACCCTGTGATCTACCAGGATTCAAGCTCTCCTCTTGCTGATACCAGCAGCTCCTGCACCTTAAGTGCTGACCTAAAAAAAAAACCAAACCTACAATTGCTTACTCTGAGTTTTTTTCCTGAATGGCTAATGCCAGATGCCAGCCAGTCAATGAAATACATTCTGGAGACAGCAAAGAGGTTTAATATATAGCATTAGTGGGAGTCCTGGGCTTAAAAATAGATTAAGTCACACAAAAATGTGTTTAAACAGACTTAAATTTACTCTCTGGCACATAGGTATCTGCTGATTTTATGGTATTGCTACTGGCAGCTTCTTCCAGGAGGCGGAGGGCTGGGATAATGCAGTCTGGTACAGGTGGGGGCTGCGATGAGCAGGGGGAGGAGGAAGAGGGCTCTAGGTCTGTGTTAGCAGAAAATGCAGCTGGGTACCTTGGCTTTGTCTAGAAAGCAATAGGTACCGGAGAGGAAAATGGACCAATTCTAGAAGAACAGGAATCTAATCACAGAATAGCTCCTCACTGGCTTTTTCTGGCTGGATGCTGGACGCAGAGGGGCAGGGAGTTTGCTGCACAATGCTTGGAGCTGGAGGGAAGCTTACAGATCCCTCTGCCTTCCTCGCTTCTCCCCATTCGAAATACGGACGTGATTTAAAGCAAATACTACAACCTCTTCTTTTTGTGTTTAAAGAGGAACACTAAAAAATATTGGTGAATATTTAGAAACACTCCACTGGGGCTGAAGGGTCTGCCCGGGCGCCCCAGAGGCTCAGCTCCTCTGGAAGCACAGATCCAGCCAGGACAGGTACCAACTCCTCCGCTTCAAGGGAGAGCTGTGGGTTACTAACCACAGAGCCTTTGCCCCCGGGCCACGGCAGCTATTAACTGCAGAGACGCCCAATTTCTTCACAGGGCTGTAGTTATACAGACATTTGTGACACTCAGTAACACTGTGATGTCCTCGGAAAGCTCCCCTGTATCTCCAGCACAAGATGTACTGGTACCCGTGATGTACTGGTACCCACAGTAGGTCAGAAGAAAAGACACGGTGTGAGTACTGCCAAGCAGGGTGTCTCACGCAGGTAACACCGGACGAGCAGTACCTCATTCTCTGCCTTTTGGAGCTTGTGGTGGAGCCAAAGGCCTTGTACGCTTCCCTCGGTTCATCTACCCAGTCCTGGAGCTCAGGAGGGTCCCATGCAGTGCCATGGGCTGGGGAAACCCAGCCACCCATGTGGAGTCAGTGTGTTTCTCCATCCAGGAGAGGATGCTTGGATGCTACATCCAATCAGTGCCAAATTTTCTAGGGATGTGCTAAACACTGATGGGCAGAGGCCTTTTGGGTTTGGTAGGAGCAGCCTGATAGCTCACACAAACACCTCCAAGCGTATCACCTGCCACCCAGCTACCATTTGTGGGGGAAATAGGGATCACACAAAACCCCACAGGGGAAGGAGAACCCCTTTTACATAGTCCCTATCCTTGCATCCCTGCTCACAAAATCTGTGATGGACAGGAGAGTGAAGGTGCCAAAGATGATGATGGAGGGCACCACCAGCCCCTATCTGGTGACAGAAGCAGGCACTGCTGGGCCATAGCTGGTACCTTACAGCAGGGAGGGAGTGCTGGAGCTCACACAGCTCCACACAGACCAGGGAACAGCACCATGGAAGCTCCTGGGGCAATGTGAGCCTCCAGGAGCCCCCATGTGAGTGATGACAGTGGCTGTTGAGGCAGGGCAGTGGTCACCCAGGTTGGTCCCGCAGCAGCTGGAAGCTCCCTGTGGTGTATGGTACGCAAACAGGCTGGGAGAGGAGGCAAGGAGGTTACTAACCGCTCGAACGCGTTTCAGGCGCTCCTCCAACTTCTCCTCTGCTTCACGTTCCTTCTGCACTTCCTCCAAACGATTGATCAGTTCTGCAGCAAACTTCTCTGGTTCAACGTGGATATCCTTTGGCATTCGGTATGTACGCTGCAGGAAAAAACACACCAGGGGTTAGCAAAAGATGCATGAAAAAACCCACACATTGATTTTGGAGGTTTCGGTAACTGGAAATGCCATTTGTTCTGGTGGGGAGCTGAGGGAGGACAGGCTGGCAGGGAGAGAGGTGCAGCCAGGGACCGGTGGGCTGGAAGCTGGGCCACCACCACCAGCTCCCCAGCCGGCACCAGCTCTGCACATCATCCCACGTAAAGGAAAGGTTTTCTGGAGCCATAATTCAGCAAGCTCTTTCGACACCAAACACCGTGGTCAACAGGAATCTCCTGGTCTGAAAGGATGGGAAAAGTAAGTACAGGAAAACCTCTCAAAGACTGTGCTTACAGCAGCGACGTTTTCACTTTGATAGAAAGGAGGGCTCTTACACACACTTATTGAGCTTACCCCATAGTTGCAGAAAGGAGAGGAAATCCTGTCATCTCCGAGACATCTCACTTCCCTCACCTTCTGCTACAGCCCACCCCAGCCACAAAGGGCCATCTTTGTTCCCACAAAGCATCCTCTCTTCTAGAGGATCCTGCAGGATTGCATCTCTGCTCTTCAGAGCCGTGCAATGAACCCCTGCTTGCTTTATCAATACAGCAGCCCTACACACGCAGAGACACCGCTCTTCTGTTTGCTCTGGGTGAACAAATGAATATTTATGGGAGTTCAAGGGCATTCTTGGTTCCTTCTGCTGAGTTACCTTGTCCCTAAATTCCTGCACTCTTGGATAAGGAGTTTGTGAAGTAAGAAGTTGACAGTCACTGTATTTTTCCCCTTATTTTTTATCCCTTCTGCATTATTTAGTTAAAAGAGTCTAAAAAATAAAATGACACAGCAGAGATAAAAATTTCATTTGGAGGAAAAATATATGGGAAATTCAACAGTATAAAAACCTGCATTCAAATATTTCAATACCAACACGAGAGAAATACACATTCTGTAGGACCAGAGATAAAATTAAACGTGAAGACATGAGATAACTCATAGCAAAAGAACAAATGCAGCACCAGAAGCAGACATTGAGCTTGAAAGCTTTAAACGA
The DNA here is from genome assembly GCA_028566575.1 of Bartramia longicauda. Lineage (NCBI taxonomy): Eukaryota > Metazoa > Chordata > Aves > Charadriiformes > Scolopacidae > Bartramia > Bartramia longicauda. The sequence goes on along the minus strand of JAOXNH010000067.1, from coordinate 16,278,212 downwards.
GGCTTAGAGACCACCTGAATTTATCCTGTACTAGCCAAAAGATCAGTGCAGAAGACTAAAATAATGCTTTGCCTCACAAACTGACAAAAGCATGCAAACCATACTGGTTTTCCGTGTGCCAGCTGCCGAGCAGAAGGCAGGGGAAGAATGGGAAGAGGCAGTAAAGTATCCTACTGATGGCACCCAGAAGGTGAAGACATCTTTTATGGCACCCAGGCTGGGATGCAGAGGTCTCAGTTAAAGCACTGCTTGTTTTGTTCTCTGAGGGCAAGACCCGGCCAGCCCTGCCAGCAAATCTCAGTTTCAGCGTTCGCTGCCCTCCCCTTCCCTTCCATGCTGATGGTGAGGGGCTGCAGCATCCCCGGGGACGTCTGCGGACACGATGGAGCTCCAGCACCCGCTTTCCATGACAAGCAGAGGGACCAACAGCTCCACCTGAAGCTGCCCCAGGCAGGACTGACCCACCCCAGCTGGGAACAGCCCCCACCACCCCCTTCATCCAGGGATGTAGCCGCTGGAGAGGACATAACACATGTGGGCTGCCAGCTGGCTCCCACCCTGGGATGACAAAGTCTTTGCTGCCACCAGGACCTCCAGCCCTACAAATCCATGGCCTGTATTTAAAAGAAACACTGCAGAAAAAGATTTTCAGCAACAGGAATGACATTTAGTCTTGAAATATTGGCACTAAGGGCCAAAGTGGCATGCTTCGGCCCAGCGCCTGGACCTTGTGCTGTCCAGAAATGGGCCCCAGATGTGCTCCATCATGGAAAAAGACGCAGAAGAGCTGGTCTCATCTCTGTTAACCCCTGAGGAGCTTCCAGGATCCAAGTGATGTTTCCCCATTCCCCCCTGGTGTATCCTGGGGGAGCACTTCTGGCTAAGGGAGCCTGCTTTCATCAGAAACCCCAAGCCCATCACCACCACCATCCATCCATCTCATGAGGCAGCCCCAGTAAATCCCAAGGAGAGAAATCTCTCTCTCTCCTGACAAGTCGCAACCCGTCAGGCGATGCGTTCACTCCCTCCTGCCACCTCAGACACGCCAACTCTCCCTGCGGTTGTTTATAAGACGGCAGCACCAAGCCCTGCTCCGTTAGAAGCTTAATGAGCCTAACGAGAGGCAGCTTGGCGCTCAGCAGTCACAGTCCCGGGGCTCCCCGTCGCAGCTACAGCAGTGGCTGCCAGAGAAAAGCAGAACTGGGAAGGAATTTCCCTTTATTTCCGTAGCCTTTGATGCAATGCAGCATCCCAAACCAAAGCCTCTCCCGAGCCCCAGCAGCAGCGGCTGCAAAGGCTGAAGTTTGTGAAACTGTGTGTTCGAGTCCTGTTAGGATAAGGTGGTTCCCTCCAGGTCCAGCAATGCCCAAGGACCACAGCTCCAGCTCTGACGAGGATCTGAAGACATTCAGGGTCACTGCTGTATCCAGGGAACTCGAGACAAGATGATTTTGGTCTTTTACAACTTCAGCATGTTTATCCACAGTCTCTTGAAGCCTGGAGGTGATTGAAGCATAACTACAGAAGTGAAAATAATCGAACCCAAGAGTCTTTAGGATGAACTCGTTTTCCTCTCTCTTTGATAAACGGCTGCATCCGCAAAACCCAGCGTCCCATCCTTGTAGCATTCCACTCAGCACAGAGGTCCTCAGCAGCCTGTTCGAGGGTGCAAGACGCAGTTCCCTTCCTGAAGCCATCCCTGCAAGGGTCTCCCTGACCATCCAAGCCCAATGCAACTGAAATAAACCTCACTTCACCCCACGGACACCGGCTGCACGTGCCCTACATTGTCCTGGCGGGTAACAAACAGTGACTCACAGAAGGCTGGCAAAGCAGGATGATGCTCTGAACAGCTCTGAACACCATGGTGATGATGCCATGGGCCTGACTTTATTCCTAGCTCAAAGGATGAGCTACACAGACTTCCCCGAAAGTAAAAGTATTGCAGAATAATGAATGCAAATTCCCTGTGCTGAAACAATACAGATAGCTGCTGAGGGCTTGCTCTGTCTCCCTGGACAGAAAACACGGATTTCACTGACCTGGTTCAAAAGGCTTAAGACAACGAAGTGTTTGAAACCTTTTATCAAATGACAGTCCTGACTTCAGAAGGGAGACATGCTCCATCAAAACCCAGCCAGGCCGAGCCTGTGCCCAGAGAAGGATCCTTCAGGGCTTCAGGATTCTGAAGCTGCCCCCAGGTTCCTGTGGGCACACAGACCCTACTGAGGGAGTTGTAAACGAGATGCTTATTATTCTGAAACCAGAACAGCTCCAAATGCTTCCGTTCCAAGTAAAGTGCAGCTCTTTCCAAGAGCTGGCTGGGTTTGAGCATCCACCCTCCAGTCTGGACCAGAACAAGACCTCTGGCCATTCTGGGTCAACAATTCAGAAAGGAAGCGCTTCATTTTAAAGAATTGTTTTATCTACAGCTGTTTTATCTAATGTTTTATTTAATTATCTACCTACTTCTATTTAATGCCACTAAGTTTGGACAGGTCTGTCCAGAACCAAACCATGCTGAGCTGGGGAGGCTGCAGAGAACGGTGGGGATGGGAGGCTGAATGCCAGATGGGCTGGCAAGAAAGAAAGTGCTTGAACTGGTCTGGATGGAGCAATCTTTCCCAGCAACAGCTGCGAGGAAGAATTTCTTGGGTACCTATCACCCAAACACTGCCTTCTGTCCTTGACATGTGAAGTGTCTGAAGCTCTGGTACCTTTGCAAAGAAGGAGCCTGCTAAAAACATGTGAGATACACAAGTTCTCCAGTAGTTCCACTTGGCACCCACTATCATGTTGTCTTCTTTTCTTGGAGACGATGGAGTGGGAGTTGTGTGAATTTTGCTCCATGAGGCAGATGCAGGTCTTGGGGTTTGATGGATTTCATCTTCTCTGAGGAACAGAGGTTTGAGGACCAAGTTGCACATCAGAGCACACCTGAATGTGTGGGTTTACTATGATCTATCCCTGAAAAGGCAGAAAGGGAAGAATCTCACTGTGGCTTGTGGGTTTCCCTCGGGAATAATAAAGCTCAGTTGCTCTGAGATGAAATAGCAAGTTTTCCAATGCTATCATTGGGTAGAGGTCTCTAACCAGCCCCAGGGATCCACGGGCTGGGCTGAACCAGATCTGACCGGGCCAAAGAATTCTGTGCTGGCAAATCTTCCTCTTCTACAGGAGGTTTGATGCCTCAACGACACCTGAGTGGCTGATGCTAGATCACAAGTCAGTCCTGGAGATGGCATGAAGACAGCCAGCTAGAGAACCCAAAAGAAAAGAACATCTGAACCTCCAGGTTGCCCAGATTAATAATGCATTCCACTGTGCCACACATTTTTAAAGGGTAAATGCTGTGTCCATACCAGAAACACCTGAGGCAGAGTTCATGGATAGCTGGATTTTAGCATCCACTTTAGCAGCATGCAGGGATTAGCAAGGAGTCCTGCTGCTGCAAGGCGTTTGTGGAAAAAGGCATAAAATGGCTGATGGGAATTCTGAGCAGGATCCCAGCTCGCAGGAGCAGAAAGCTCATTCAGCTGGAGTTATCAAGGGCTCCTCCCGTGCACTCCTCACTTGTACAGCATTGCAGAGCAGGTCACTCAACATCTTCTGTTCCACTCAAGAACCTCCGCACAGAGGACATCCTCCTGGGGAAGTCTTTCCACTGTAAAGAGCTGCAGCTTCCCTGATCGTGGGGCAGGACTAGAGTAAGGACCAGGACACGATGATCAAGCTACAGGAAGAACATCACCAAACAGCTTCTTTATGCAGTTAAACAAACCAATGCCAAAAGGAATCCCAAGTCTTAATGCTTCAGGTTGGGTTTTTCTGAATCTGCTGGGAAAGAGGAGCAGCTCCCATCCTCTCCTGGGACACACGGATGCCAGAGCTGGGGTAAATACAGTGCAATAGCACAGTACGGCCTGGAATTCTATGGGCTTGCACCCCTCCTTTGGGAACGTGCTTGCCCTTTCCTTCTTTGGTGCTCCAAGACTCTGTTCAAACCCAAGAGAGAGATGGAAAACCACATGAAAAGCAACTCTCACCTGCGGTGTAATGGGTTCCTGGGACAGGCACAAAATGGAGGTCTCGTTGCCTGCTGGAGACCTTCACCCATTGCATTCCTGAGCAGAAAACCACTTCACAAAACACAACTTTTTGAGCACTGGTTGGTTTGTAAGTGTGGAATATGCAGAATGCAGCCATTCCCACATCAGGATCTCCTGCTGCACAGCAAGGCATCCCACATAACCAGTACACATTATTTGGAGGCAGCATGGCTGCTGAAACTAGTGGGCAGTCTCCTATGAACATAGACTCACTCCAGTTTATAGCTTCCGGGCCTAACTAAAAGCGCTGCTATTAAAAGCAATATAAGTTCTTCAGAATTTTGCATAACAGCCCCATAACTCATTTGTAAGGGAACGGTAAGGTCTCTAAAGGACTCCTGAAATGACTTTTCGGAAGTAGGAGGTTCTCTACTATCACTAGGAAAACATGCCATGCATTCTGCAAGCGCTATCGGCATGGACTCTGGCTACCCGGGTTAGATAGGAGGCCATAAAGACCTTCACTCAAAGGCTGCAATTCAGTCATTGCTACGCGTTTAAAAGGCAAGCTAACCACCAGGTCTGAGCGGCCGACGGAGACGGCTTCAGCTACGGGCTGCCCCATAGCCTCACCACCGGCTTCGGAAAGCAACACCGGGAGGAACATTTGCATGGCTCCCCGCTAATTAGGGAAGTTTAATTCAACAAGCGTGCAGTTAGTGGTGATTTTAAAAGACTGACTTTATAGCATTTCACACTGGTGTTGTCAAAACATATTGTCTAATTACCTTCTCCTTTCTTGGCTGATTGATAAGCGAGGGCAGAGCAGCGCCTCTCTGAAGTCGATGCCAACTCCGTGTCAGTAATTGGCTGGCAGGAGGTGCCAGAGTGTCTGAACTAAACTTTTATTCCCCGGAGAAAGACTAGAACTAACTCAACTTCTCAGCCCTCCGCTCCCATATAAATATGCGTCAAGATGCCTTTTTCCCTGGGACTTGAAATTACAGTGCAGAATCTAATGGGAACAGCGGATGTTTCACAGAAAAATCCTTGTGAAGCATCTGTGTGTAGTTTAGGAGGAATATGTAATTCTAAAAGACCGTGTAGATAAGTAGGATAATATAAAAATTTATAAGCAGCAGGTGGCCAATTTAAACCTTGTTTTTGCCCCCCCTTTTTTAACCAGTTTCCCAAAAGGTCGATAAAATTTAATGCTAAGTAAAACTAATTAGCCTGCAAGGAACTGCTGCTGGAATGACACTTATTCAGCTCAACAAAAGAAATGTTTGGCAGATGGAAGTTCGTTAAGGCAGAGCTCACTATACATATTTAATGCTCCATCCTCTGAGTTTATAACCCGCAGTTCGTCGAGGCATTGCCAGTGCACACGATCAACAGAAAGCCACTATTATTTTTATCCAAAAGGTAAAGCCACTGACAAGCTTTGAAGTCGGAGAATATTCACTCGGTAGTTCCCACTGTTGGGGAACAGCAACAACAACAACAACCAAAAAAAAAAATAAAGGCCAAGCTTTCAAACTTCAACTCCTAACAAAGCCATGCTTACAGTAAAAACGGCATCGAGTGAAATAAAAAGGCACCCAGCCAGCCTTTTCAACAGTGACCACACTGTGAAAGCAACTGTGTGAAAAGAGAGGTGACTGAGCAAGGATGGCTAGTGAGCGTCTGCAGCCAGGGCTTTTATTGTCAACCCAGTGATCAAAGCACAGGAGACCCTCTTAAATCTAAGGAAAATAATCTAATTTAAAAGGCAAAACAAAGAGTGGTGGTTTTGTTGTGTGGTGTGTGTGTGTTTTTTTTTTTAATCAGATTAAAACAAGGGTGTATTTCTGCTGGTATTGTGCTGCTTTGAGCTGGCAGGATGAGAACAGCTGCGCCAAGTTTGAAGGCACTTCTGGAAAAAGCAGATGGAGGCTTTTTTTTTTCCCCTCCCTATTTGAGTTGTGCTGGAGTCCAGCTGTCCAAAGAGGAAAGCACCATCTTTATTCTCTGCTAGACATTAAATGTCACCTGTAACTTCTCACAAAAAGAAAACAATGATAAGCAGAGCTGCAGATGGTGCTGCAGAGCCCTAGCAGGTAGGCTCATCTTCCAAAGCTGTTTGCTTACCTGGAGCAACCAGGGAGACGCTTGCACCTTCTCTGCTCTCCTGCTTTGCACCCCCAGGTGGGCTTTGCTGAGTCCTTGAGAGCAGGTCCCAGCTCCCTTTGGTCACCCAGTGCAGAAATACCACTCGGGACAGTTGTGTTTCTCCCCGGCTGACCTTGGCTGAGACCATCAGCCTCCAAGTCCAATGGCCTCCTACACCTTCCTCCTTCTCCCTGCTCACCCAGGGGCACGTAACCTGCCTGCAGGTAGATGCCAGCCAGCGCTTCTGTTCTCATCCAGGAGAAACAACTGGCTACTGACTGAATGGTTAAGAAAAATTACGCATTTTGGGCAGCCCTGGATGCTGAGTTTGGCAGAAGGCTACCAAGCCCTTTCTTAGCATGGTGTAATTCCATCTTAAAACATCCCCAAACGAATCCAGCACTAAGGGGGGGTTAAACTGGAGCAAGCAGAGCAACTGTGTGCTAGAGATCTCACGTGTTTTGCATATTTACCTCTGGGAAAGGAGATAGTGCTACTTACAGGAATGTGAGGTAGTGGCACACGTCCATTGGCTTTGGCACTTTCTTGCATCTCTCTGCGATGCTGCTTTCGGAGTCTGTACGGTGGGATCCCATCTCTGCCGGGATAAAACAACAACAGGCCCCGCTTTAGTGCCTTTCTCTGATACATGATGTTCATTTCAGCCTCGCCGCCGCAGAGCGGCTGATAGGAAACCTCTTTATGTTTGAGAAAGGCTTTGCACGCCCAGGGTGAGTGCAGCAGAGCAAGAGTGGGGGGAACCCACTCTTCCCAACCCGTGTGGGGAACGATGCTCACCCAGATCCCAGCACCAGCAACGCTCGGGCACTGGGTGCTGGGGGGACTTACACGGTGTCTGCCGGGAGCAGACCGCTGCCCAAGGCAGAGGGCAGGGAGAAGGACTTGGACCGCATCCTGGTACCTTTTATAGTTGGTTGCTTTCTACAAAAGAGTCTGTAATGTACACAGTTAACCACCAGGCAGGCCAGGAGGGGGAGGAGGAGGAGGAGTGGGAGCTCAGTGAGCATCTACACCCAGGGGAGCTCGGTCAGGGAACAAGGTATATATTTTTAGGAGAGTGTGACAGCTTCTCAAATGGCTTATCAAAGTGAAGGGGTAGGCTCTGCTGCTCTTATGACGACCTGGAGCTCAGACTGAAACGATGGGCTTGATGCAGGGGTTATTGTGCAGAAGAACCCAGCCCTTGCCCCAGAGGAGGCTGGACGAGGTTAGGAGGGATGCCACGGCAGTGACACCCAAGTGAACCAGCTCTGCTCGGGTTTGTGCCCTTGCTGAAACAGCTGGAGATGGAGGTCTCTGCAGAGGAAGGAGACAGTGGTGGCCAATGATCCTTGGTCCTGACAGAGGGGGAGCTGCATCTGTGGCTCTGCTGGAAGCTGGAGGACGATGCAGACCTGCTCCACCGAGCCACACACAGTGAAGATGGGGGTCTGGGTGCACGTGGGTCCCAGCAAGAAGGGGTCAGAGCCACCAGGCTTGGCTCAGCACCACCAACCATCGCTGGCTGAGGATAACTTCAGGCAAGAAAGGAACTGCCTTTGTGTTCTCACCATTGCGAGCTCTGGGCTGTCACCTGGGGACGAGGGGAACGTGAGCCAGGTGGAGCTCAGCTACAAGGTAAGGACATGGGCTCATGTCCTGGTGACATCAGGCTGTTTTGGGAAAAATCAACGAGTGCAAAACCAAATGCCAGCCCAGAACTTGGCAATTTGGACTTCTCCTGTTTTATTTTACACATTTCCCTGACTCAGTAAAATCAGGCTTGGAAAAGCCGTGCAATGCCACAGAAAAGGGTGGAAACGGAGGGGTTTGGTTTGTCGCAAGTACCAAGTAACTTCCACGCACACGCGCTGTCTCCTCCCAACCCCGCACCGCTCCAAGCCATCCCAACAAGCCAGTCCCAGCCCATCTCACAACAAGGAGATGTTTGCACAGGCCAAATGTACTTAACACCTACCCCCTGTCCCCAATTGCCAAGCACAGCTGCTCCTGGAGAACAGAAGCCAAACAGCAGATTTTTAAAGTCGAGATGCCATTTGGCAAGGGAAAAACAATTTACTGCGGTGTTTTGCCTGTAAACCTCTTGAGTTACAAGCACCAGGCTGTGCAAGGATGGTCACCATCAGCCATCCTTCCTCTTCCCACTCTGGAAACGCGGGTGCAGGAGGAATCGCCACTGAATTACATCAGGCAAACGCAATTCCATGCAGTAACCCAGGCACTCAGAACAAAGCGCCATTAAAATAAAATAAACCCCCGCGATTAATGAATGCCAAGTGCTTTTTTAGTAGGAAGACAAATGAGAGAGCAGAAAATTAGGCAGGTTAATTACAGCTCTGGCTAGTGGCCGCAGGTAACGCGGGAGGAGGGAGAGTGGGTCTGGGAGCATCGCCTGGGCTGCGGGCAGCAGTGACACCGCACGGAGCGGAGCAATTCCCCCTGTGCTGCTGTGCCCTCCGCGACAGCTTCCTTAGGAGCCTTCATTTTCCTTAACGACCAACCTCCATTTGAGAAACAACCTGACAGTCGCAACGGTTAATAGAGTTTCATCGCGTCACGATGCGGGTTGTTTTCTTTTTCCAGATTGGATGGCAACAAAACAACTGGCAATTTTTACAGGGAAAAAAAATAATAATTAATACAAAATGTGGGGGATTATTTTAGCCATCAATAGGCAACGTTTCAGCCCTAACCGCCACACAAAACCCGGGCGCCAGGACACAACTCGCACGCTAAAGCCACCCGGCCATTCGCGGGAAAAGCAGCATTATATTAGAAGGTGCAATTTTTCTTTCTTTCTCTCTCTCTCTTTTTTTTTTCCCCTTTTTTTTTTTAATTCTCCCCAGCAGCAGTCCCAGCGGAAAAGAGCGACTTTTGTTCCCAGCACAGTAGCGAAAGGCTGATAATGGCCTCTAATCTATCCGGCTTCAAACACATGTTCAGCCCCGCTGTGCTGCCTTTGATGTCATTTTAACTAGATTCCCCAATGCCACCTCTGAACTTGGAACATTCCTTCGTTCAATGTACTGTGCCAACTCAACCAGAGGAAGCAAATTCAAAGATAAGCACTTTAATTTTATCCCAACAAAACCTTATTCAATAGATGGGGGGAAAGCAAGGAAAACCAATACCGTACTTTTGTTTTCCTTTTGTCAGGTAGCTTGCTTTGAGATATTTTCAATAGATAGAGAAAATAATATATATATATATAAAAAAAAATCAAAACTTTTTTAGAGTACATCTACTTTTAAAATAAAACTTTCCCAAACTGTTTTTCCCTGTTTCATCATGTGATTTTCTCTAGCACCAGAAAGCTCTGCGCTGAAATGCAAGGGGGGGAGCAAGAGTATTTCCATCGTTTATTTAATGATAATGCAATTGGTTTGCTATGGGGGAAGCGCGGGGGCTTCCTCTCCTCTCCGAACTGACCCACAAGAGCCTCTGGAGGTTTTGCTGTGGCTCTGCAGCTGGACTCTTCTATCAAGGGCTGTCACTGCTCCTCCGTAGACATCCTCCAAACCCAACCATTACACCTATCTCGTTGGAAATCATCACTGAGGATCTTTTAAATTAAAAAAGCTGTTAAACTTGTTTAAATACAGCAGAACTCAAGGTCATTCTGGATCACCGGCCGTAGGAAGGACAGGAAACAAATCCACAGCGAAGCTGATATTTTCTACCAATTACTCTTATCAAAGCACCACCGTCACCGAGAGACCTTTCTCGCACAAAAGAAGCATGATGGGAAAATCGCCAGGCATTTTGGCCAAAGGCCAGTCATCCGAGGAATAATATTTAATCCCCAAGGTTTTCTGAAGCAGTACCCTCTGTCCTGAACCCCTGAGCTCTGAGGAATGGCTATCCTTGCTCTGGGGCAGTTTTGACTGGAATTGGGGAAGAAGGAGCATCCCTCTGGCCAAGCCCACCAGCACCAAGGGCTCCTCAAGCGCCTGGGGAAAGGCAAGATAACCAAGAGAAGCCAGGACACATGATAAGACGCAGAGGAAGGAGTATTGTTGTTCAGTTGAACCACAACACTGGGCGAAAGAGGAGACATTAGCTCTTGTTTACCCAAGTAAGCTCCTGCAGAAGTAAAGAGAAGAAGGACATGGACCTAAGAGCTTTCTGCATCTGAACTGGAACATCCCATGGCAATTCAATGCATTTCAGCTTCTGCCTGTTACCTTCCTACCTAGATTTGCCTTAATTTCCCTTGAGTATCTCTGTTGTGACACCCACCACCACCCCTCAGAGGCTGTCTCCTCTGCCTGAGGAACATGCTAGCCATATGCCTGGTTATCCGAGATGGCAAGAGCAGTTCAGGACACACCAGTAAATGGCTCCGAGCAGCTCGGGGTGAGGCAGAGCCCCAAAGCCCCGACCCACCACTGACCGCCAGCGGTGAGCGACTCGGCCCCACCTGTGGCCAGGGCTTGCTGGGCTAGTGCTTGCCGGGGCTTCTCACCGTGTCCTCTCCAGACCTTGCCTCCACACAAACCAGCTAAAACAACACAGCTGCCGTGCCGACTATAAAAACAGGTTTGAGCAGAGAGGACTGGAGCTGTTTTGCCTACAAGGGCAGAGGAATTCGTATGACACAGGAAGACTGAAAAATAATCAGCGGAGCACAGGCATTTAAGAGCAGTGTTTTTTAAGCCACTCAAAAAGCAAACTCCTCCAACAACAGGGACTGATAACATATTCGTTATATAAATTCAACCCATTACAATAATATTTACCAGTGCTTGGAAAGACATCCTGTCGAAAGTTTGTCTTTTAGGCAAGTGTGTTTGTAGCTGGTACGGCAGAAATGACTTTTAAAAACACTCTGGAGAGCTGGGCGCTCCCAAAAAGCCTGTGTCCATCTCCTTTTGCCCCAGCTCGGGAGGTCAGAGCATCACCCAGGTCTTTGCATAGCAGGGCTGAGCACCCAGCCACATCCAAACCCCACTTTGCCGTGATCAATTCACTGCCAAAGCTTGGAAGGGAGCTGGTGACAATGGCAATGCCTCAGAGTATAAGCAGCCGCTCAGCGTGTCCGCCTTCTCCACCCACTTGAGTTGGCCAACACTGGAAGAGCACGCCTTGTGTCGAGCCACGCTTTTCTGTGCACCCGCCTGGTTAATTAGCACTCCTCAATTAGCTGACATTTGCATCCTGATTGTCCGGACACACTCTCCTCTGATGGAGGGTCAGGGAGGTTTCTGCCTCAGGATCACACCCCGTTCATGGGCTGCCTTGGAGCAGAAGCCAGATTTCTTCATTACTGAGCCTGGCTGCTGTAAGTAAACAGCAGACCCAGGGAAGAGCCTCGCTCATCAGCAAAATGAGGCTTTCATTGCCATTTTCCTCAGAGGAGGCCTAAATTCAAAGCACCGAGACATGCAAGTCTTGTCAAGCAGCAGGAGTCCCTTCTTTAACTTGTGTCTGGTTGTTCTTCATTTTTGCTGCCTTGAGCAATTCTGCAAAAATTCCTTTGAAACTCGGGAGGCAGATAGGTTCAGCAATGCCACGTTAAAAAAAAACGAATAAAACCTGGTACTGGAGTTTTAAAGGATGCAATGAAGAGCAAGTGTTGAAAGCAGACAGAGTCCTTGCAAGGCAAAGGTCACGGCTGGATGTCCAGAATCCCAATTTGGGGATAAATCTGCATGCACCCAGCTTGAGATGCACAGAAAGAAAGATCACAGGTTTATCCTCATGATTTTTGAGACTTACTTAAAATGAACCACTGAGATTGGGCTAGTTATTAGCAGAAGGCAGTGGTAATTAAAGTCCTAGAAGCAGCCTATGGTGGGCATAGAAGGGATAAAATGCCTATAGGAAAAAGGAGCAAAGAATAAAGAATGCATAGGATGGTCCAACAGAAATTATTCTGCCTGTGAAAGAAATAAATTATGGCTACTGAAATAAAAATTAGGAGGGTGAAGAACTCTGGCATAAATGATCAGAACTTATGGCAGGTATAACCATCAGTGCAACCCCATGAGCCCGCTGCACCAGTGCAAAAGGAAGTGCTAAAAGCTAATTAATTCTGAAGAGTTCTTACATCTGCCTCTCCTGATAACAAGAAGTTACATGACCCCTGCTAGCTTCAGAGTACTCCTCCATATAAATTGATGAATATGAAGAACTGCAGAAGGTTGTGGCAAAGCAGCTGGATTTGCATCAAACTGAGCCTTTAATTACTGGCCCTCTACAGCTCTCTGTCCCAGGGGCACCCTCTGCCCACCACGTCCCTTTGGCCAAGGTCTGCCTCCTCTGTTTCGCAACACAACAGTGATAAGGTACGAGGAGCTGGTGGCAACGAGCAGTGGGGACTAAATAGCTGCTCCTCAGTGGCTCCGAGACTCCACAGAGCCAGAGAGAAGCAGGATACCGGCTCGCAGGGAGCCACCGCAGCAGACACAGAAGCCCCCTTACCACGTCACACAGTCACGGGCTCGCTGTGTTAACCGGGGGCTGGTGGGGAACTGTGGCAGCACCCACTAAAACATCCACCACAGGCTGGAAAGTTTCGCCAACAAGGTCTGACAGCTCCTGACATCCACAGTGACATTAAATGAGCCTCTCGGAGGACTTTGTGTTTACAGCGCTGCCGTTAATAAAACCCTCTCCCTAATTCTGTAAACCTGTCATCTTTCGCTTGAAGAATCAAAGGGTTTCTGCTCTACAGAAAGACACTTTGCATTTGCACTACTAAAAACAGACCAAACATTGAATATTTTTGCCCAAATCCTTTTTTTTTTTTTATCACAGAGATGCAGTCACAACACAATCTCGTAACCCCTTTTTTCTGCCTTTGCAGACCATCTTAAAGGAAAGGATCTCATGGGTGAGATACAGGGCACTGTCAGGAAGGTAGGAACTAGAAAAAAGCAAAAAAGATTTGGCAGGGGCTTATCGGTACAAGTTGTGTTAAAGTGCAGTGGTCACCAGACACAAACTAGGACTGGTCAGTCACCAGTCCCACGGAAGGGCCATTGCAGACTGAGCACAGTTTGGCAGCAAAAACAAACTCAAAAGAAAGCTCTGTCTGACATTCCGAAGATACTACATCCCAAACCACTTACTACAAAGCCATCCAACATTTCCAGAATTTCTTGCAGCTGGCAAGAAACGCTGCAGGAACTCTGAGCAAGCATCATTTATTTTAGTTCACTCAAACCATTTGATGTTGCAAATGCTCCCCAAGAACTGCAAGATAGGAGCCTGCGCAGTGACAAAACAACCTCGCTTAAAAAGAAAGCGAGAATGATTATGAGCTTGGTCTGGTCAGATATTCCCCTCAACACCAGCTGCAGCAAAGCACCCCCCCAGACCAACACCAGCAGCAGCACCACTAAAGAAATGACCACGCTGTTGTCCCCCCGGGTTGGAGTTACTTACACGCTGCTGTCGGTCAGAGACATCGTGTCGGCATCACTGGACATGCTCTGCTGCTCGCTGTCGTTGGCACTGGTGGCTGGTGCCAAAGCGTAGCCCGTGTTGACATAGTAAGGGTTAACAGGCTCTCTCCACGGCCCATGCCTGCAAGAAAAACGAGAGTCAAATTAGCAGGACGCAACCTTGACCATACTCTGAGTCACTGGGCAGGAGGACTCTGCCTGGAGCCTCAGCATCCGTCAAGGCTACCAAATAAGCTGTGTTCATATTAAATTGCACCAGTAGAACCATGAACAATTTGACTCATAACCAGAAGCAGAAGGGAATCATAGAGTACCGAAGATGATGTTGTTAGAGATTAAGAAGGGAGGGAACAAGACTATATGGAAGAAGCCCAGTCCCATCAGGATCTATGATGTCCATGGGCTAACTGCTTAGCATTGTCATTCTATGAGCAAGGCAGGACATCTAAAAGCAATACCTAGATAAAAGGACAGCATTTTTTTTTAGTCAAATCAGGCTTTTCTCCACTCTTCCATCTGCGAGGGATGAGTAGCATGGCTCACCCATTCTACAATTGCTTTTACATCCCTCCTTACTCCAACATGTTTCCCAAGGGAGGGAGGTAAAACAAGAAATGTCTGTTGCTTACAGTGCAGTACCCAAAGCTGACCTCGAACGTCACACTTGGGTACATCAAACACTTGCAAATTCCACCAGGAAGGACCATCTAATCCCACCGGCTTTTCCAACGGACAATCTGGCCCACAAATCTATGGAGGCTACTTTGTACACAACCACAGGCCTTGTCCTGCAGACAGGTTATTCAAGTATAGGTGCAAGCTGGGCAACCTCCTTCTCTTAAACAAAACGTAGGAAGAGAGATGCCTGCATGAACCAGCTTGGGAAGCCAGTTCCTTGCTCGGGAGGAGACCTGCAGGAACGGTGAAGCAGCCTGAGGAACAAGCGGGCAAGAGCTCCTTCACACTGGTTCTGCCATCGGCACAGAAGAGCTACAGCTGCCAACGCGCCTCCAGCTCTGTTCCACCACAGGACAGCCAGGCCACGCAGGCAGCTTGTTGTCCCTGCAAGTCATTTTGGAATTTGCCAGAAGGAAGAACAAGCCGAAAGGTTCACACCAGCACAGCATCATTTAATCCCCCACAACCCTTCTGCACAAAGAGCAACGCTTGTAAGATATCTTGGAGTTGATGAATTCCTGGGTTTTCCAAGCTCTGTTAGCAGCTCTGAAAACCAGTGTCCTGTTTTAATTCAGATCACGAAGCTCATCAGCGAGATCTTTTATTTAGTAACTCAGTAACCGGCACCTAGTCGATGTGCTTTGTAATGGACCTTGAGCAAACACCTCCGAGGAGGACTCATCACGCAATTTGTGCTTCCCCATTCTGCTGTGAAAAGCTTTTCTGGCCGCACTGCAGCGGTCAAAGTCCTACAGACAACAGAAAACAGCCCCTGCCCTGACGAGTTTACATTTAGATAAGACAAAGAAGCCCATGAGAAACGCACAGATGGAAGGACGGGGGGTGAAGACACCAGTGAAGGGAAAAGATGGCAGTTTCTGCCTATTTGCAGAGAGCAGGAACACAGGATGGGCACTGCCTGAACTGGGACCAGCAGACAACCCACTGAAGGCAGAGGTCTTCAGAAGGATTTGTGTGTACCGTGGTACTCGCTGCCCGAGAATAGGAGCATTACCAAAGTATTTTAAAACCTGAATTTGAGAGGGCTGTAGCCTGCAGCTACACAGCGCTCGTACCACCCTGTTCACCGTGCCCTCCTGCTCCCAGGAACACAACCAGACAATTTTCCTTGCAACACACGGGGTTGTGGATATCACTGGTCACTTAAGAAAAATCATACTGGTCTAGGTCCATTATGGGGTCAGTTGGAAACAAATTACCCTCCCACTTTCACAAAGAGAAAACTAGTGTTTTGCTTGCCACAAGCCAGCAGAAACGCCAAGCTCTTTCTCCTCGGAGGATGAAGCTCAGGACAGCTGCAGAGGGGTGCAAAGAGCACTCAACACTGAGCCGGCTGAGGTTTTCCATGAATGTTCAAGGCAAAAGAAGCCTCTGAGGTTTCTCCACGCTCGAGTGCAGTACAGGCTCAGGTGGGTACGAATGCTTATGGGCACCTTGGGATGGCGAGTCACCATGGGCATCCTCAGGCACACCAACGTTCTGACTGTCACTGTAAATGTGCACTGGAGCAACCTTACTTCTACATTCCCTCAGATTTCAGAAAGGCTTTCTAGGGCAAATACTTAAGGCTGGAAATAATTTGAACAAGTTCACCCAAAAAAAGCAAGGTATAACAAGTGAAACCCTTACCAGCCCCCCCTTCACCAGCTCTCCCCTCCGTGATGGTCAGTTCTGAACACTAAAGGAGCGCTGTGCCGCACAACCCTCCTGTCACATCCAATGTGACAGCTGGGTGACGGAGGCTGATACAACCTCTTAAATTGAGGCAGGAATGATGGATAGCTCAGGCCTTCCCTGCGGGCAAAGAGAAGGCTGTTTTTTGGATAACCCAATTAAAATACAGCATCAACTTCTAGTGGACCTTCTGCCAGGACTCCCTGGACGAGGCACGGATTATTCTAGCCATATATTAAGGAAGCACTAAGACATATACAATAAAATGCAGAGATCAATCAGTTTCCCCTTTGTATCTGCTGATACAGAGACAGAGCAGCAAAGAGCATCTGAAAAGTTCTTTGGGTGTGGATCTGAGAAGGCCGAAGGGTGGTCCCTGGCCAGTCCGGAGGAGTCGGGATGGATGGACCCTCCTGCAGCGCTCCATGGCTGTGGGCTTGCCACTGAGGATGCAGGCAAGAGTTTGGTCACAACTGTTGTATTTAGCTAAAATTACACACTTAAGCGTGTATACAACAGGGATTACTTCCATTTTAGCTCTGCCTCTAATACATCAATGCAAATGTAAACTTTCAGTAAGCGTAAGTAGATGGAAGGGGTATAGGATTTCAAAGCAATCATAACAGGTTACATTACTTTTGAGGAATCCATCTGTATTCAATCCTTCTCCTAATGTTCCCTCTCCCTGACAACTCTCTTCAGCTGGCTCGTATCACTATTTGAATGTTTTGTGCCGTGCCTCTGAAGAACGCTTTCAACATCTATTAGGAGGGAAACATTAAAGGAACATGGAGTCTAACAAAAAAAAAACAACCACCAAACCCGGACACTTCTGATCTGGGAGGGGAGGCTGCTTTAAAAGGGATAGAGGCACACTCAGAGCAATTTGAAATGTCAGCTAAAAACCTCGCACACGGAGCTCTACGTGCTGATAAGGGCAATGAAAGGAAAGGTGAGCATTTAAAGTTAAACTTCACAAAAATTCCCACAGACTTCCGGATTTTTTTTCTTTTTTTTTTGATGGAAAGAGCAATGAACGGTTTTGAAATGAACACAGAACTTTTCACACGTTGCAGCAATACAGCTGCACGTCTCTTCTGCAGCTCTCAGTTGCTCAACCCTCAAAATAATCACACGGGGAACAATTATAATAGAGATCACAGCGACCCAAGTAAGTCAACCTGACCAGCTGCCTTCCCTTTGCAGAAAGCCCTCCACCGATCCCTGTCAATTCTGGTAATGCTGACAAGGGCCAAAACAGTTGTAGAAAACCAGCAAACATCTCCTTAGTGATTCCTTCCACCTGGTCAGTTTACTTTGCATGTTGTTTTGGCTGCATCCCATCCCCAAATACCCCAAATCTCCAGCTCCTCCAGCCAAGACCAGCCCCACAGCACTTTGAACCATTAGTACCATCAGATCTTCGAGCTTCAACCTCAGTGAGAAGAGAGGTGAGGTCCTCTTGCCCTAGTTGGAGTTCCCACCGCATTGTGAATCCCTAAGGGCATCCTTCTCCTTCCAGCCTGGGATCCCCAGTCTCCTTAATAACCTTATGGCTATTTCAATTTTAAATCAAAGAAGATGTAAAGTCCCCAGTTTTTGCCAAACATAGGGCTGGCACGCTCTGGGGAAGAATTGCATCACCTTCAGAATCCACAGGGGGAGAAAGATCTCACAGATCCTGCCTTCAAACCCAAATCCACACGGCACTCCCTTTGGTACTCAACGGTTACATGCCTCCTTCATTAATGTTCTTCATCAAGCATGGGAAAAAAAAAACAACTAAGGCAAGAAGGAAAGTTCCTTGGAGATGAAAGACCTTAGGCAACTAATTTCTGTAGAATTTACATGTTCACTGGAGGGAATAAATTGCACAACACTCTATTGGCACGTCTGTGAGACATGGTCTTCCCAAGCCTGCTAGTAGTTCCTGTGTGGCTGGAGCAGCTCCCAGTCTAACAAGGAAGGTGATTAGAGCCATCAGTTTTCATTGCTACCATGCTCTAGCACTGAATTTTTATGACATTGACATTTTCTGGAAGAAAATTTTTACTCCAAAGAACTGAAGTTGTGGTAGAATCCAGGCAAGCTGGCAGTCCTCCCCTTGCAAGGGTCCCCCACCTGCCTGACCCTGAGATAAGTGCCTCTCCAAACTCCGTGGTGGCATGGCGAGGCACCTCCAAACCCCTGCACTATCAAGGAAGAAGCACGAGATTAGTAAACCCAAGAGATAAAGACTCACGAAGCTGACAACCACAAAACCCCACTGCATTCTGCTTATGTTCCCCCAAACAGCACTTTCAGAAGACTTCCTCCCATGACATACTATGAAACTTTTGTCACCAGGGTTTGGGTGAGCAGCTCATTTTTAACATGGGAGAAGTCCCATTTTCTAGGCAGCTTGAGCCATGAGGCAGTTGATAATCACCCAAACTTCAGGAGTTGCCTTGGAAAGCTCCAAGCTGCAGGAGAAGTGGGGCCAGAGGTACATCCCAGGGAAGGACACCCCCAAAGGGGCTCTGCTGAAACTCAGGGTCTCTCACCACAGCTGAAGGCAGGTCGAGTAGCTACGATACCCTCCTTCCTGCACAGCAGCGAGGAACCTCATGGCAGGACACGATTCCTTCTTTCCTCTTTTGGTGGATGGTGGTTGAGCTGAGGGATGGTGCCCAGAAACCACAGACCAGGCCTGCAAGTCAACCAGACCCACTCACCAAGCCTCTGTGCTCCCACCCTGCTTTTTCACACCAACTTCTGACAACTTGGTTTGGACGTTGATAGTCCTGGGTTTTTAAAGATGACTATTTTCCAGAACTACATTTGCAGGAGGAAACCAGGACTAAGCCCTACACTTATTTGGTGTTTCTGGTTGTGTTGCCTTCATGACTGGGAGGATGCAGGATAATGCTGAGACATCCTTCCAGCTCATTATTTTAACATCTCCCATTTATTCAGTGTGAAAAAATTAATTTTTCCATTAAAAAAGGTGATGTACTTCCACCTAAGAGAAAAGCTTTCAAAATGAGAGCTCGCTGAGTCCCTGGCCAGATGTGACCAAGCAGAGCTCCCTTCCTTCCCACACTGACACCCACCAATAATGACTGTCACATCCTTCAGGCAATACCACGTTTCACGATCACAACCAGTCAATCAAATTAAAAGGTGCACACGTTTGCTTATGATGTACGAGCCGAAGCAAATCCCTTCAGCACATCTAAACAGCACGTCCTGACAAGAGTGTCCGAGCGGCTGGGTCACCTTTAAACGAGGGATTAGAACAGCATCCACCAAGAAGACCGACTGACAAGATGACATCAATCTACCACCTGAACAGAAAAGTCCCTGTTTCCAATCCACGGTACCAACAACCATCACAGAAGTTGCGCTAGACTGGGTATAAAACTATTAGAAATGTCCCAAAGCATTCACAGTGTTCCCCAAAACGTCATCACAGGTACGTTTTGGAGCTGAGAACAAAAAGTCTACGAAGATGCAAAGCTGAAAACCTTTACTCCTGACTGGATTTAATCTGCGCTAAAGACATAAAGTCTGCTCAAGAGGTTAAAATTGGGGATTTAGCTGATAATTTGATTGCAAATCCTTGGGGTTGCTCCACTTAAAACTCTTCCCAATTACTCCGGGTGCTCAGACACTGCTGTGCATCTCAACTTTATCACTGCCAATGTCAGGCTAATCACATGTGTTCTAGGCAAGGGCAGCTTCTTCAAAGATCACATCAATTCTGGACAAGTTAATCTGTTCTTTGAGGTCTCCAGATGGCTCTTGCCAAGAAAGTTCACTTCCAGCCCTGCAGCCGGCGAGCGCAGCGGCCCCGGCGCTCTGCGGAGCATTACAAAGGAACCAGATCAAAGTTGTGTCTTACAAAAAAAATGAAATCTGAAGTTTGAAAAGCAACAGCAGCCTGTCACTTGTAGGCTTAAAGACGACTTCTGCATGCTCCAGCTATCAGGGAATTTATGATTACAGTCTGGCTTTTAAAAGCTGATGAAAAAACCGACGCTCTTTAGCGCTCCTTGCCTTTGCAAATCTCTATCTCCTTCCGTGCTTATTCATCCTCCCACGCCAGAGGAAGAAGGGAAATAAATAAAAACTTAACTAAAAGTACAGATAAGGGCTCCTCTTCTCTTTTATTCTAAGGCATACAATTCCATTTTAGGAGGATGCGGAGATTATTTCATGGGGAGCTTCAGTAATTATTGCAAAGTATTAAAGTACAGTTACAAAAGCTAAACCCAAGATCTACCAGCCCAAGTTTCCAATTTCTCACTCCTTTGCATTTACCAAGGACATTCTACTTTCTCAGGCAGGACAGAAGACACAGGATACAGCAAGGTGTGTGAGAAAAGTGATTTAGGATTTGTCAGAATCTAGGAAGGAGGCTGAAATACAGGAAATAACTTGTTTCCCTCAGATAGGCTAAATATCGTGGCTGTATTGCCCTATGGCCACCGAACCTTCTCAGGCTTTCAGAGAACAGCAAAACAAGTCCCTCAAGATTTCACCTGACCCTGCATCTACTAATAAGCCCTCCCAGCTCCTCCTTCCCAACAGAGGCGAGGCTGAACTCACTCACTGCCTCAATATAATATTATATTTTGTCCACTAGTTACAGATTTAAAATCCAAACTGTAAAAATCCAATTTTAGACACACAATAAAGTCAAGTCCTTCCTAAAAACAACGCACATTTTCCCTAGAAAAAGACTGAACCCTTCATTTATTTAATATCTCAACACGCAAGAAATGAATTAAAATAAAAGAGAAAATATGGTCAAAAGAATGTCTGCACATGAATTAACAGGACGCTTGGATCATCTTCCTGAAATAAAGCAAGTCTTGCAGAACATTTTGTTCCATATCTAACAATAACAGGTATCTGCTTAGACTCATTGCAACATATTAGTCTGAGTTTATGCCATGATAGAGTTTGTTGTGTTTTTTTTTTAACATGATGACATGATTAATATGAATCCTTATCCATTACGAAAGGGTGACATTAAATAGGGACATTTACTATAAAATATAGAGGATATTTGGCTGCATTAATTGTGATTGAACAAGAGCCTTACTGCTTCGGAGCAGCCTGGCTCCATCAGTCAGTCAAAAGCCTCTACAGTGACTTCAGGAGCTAGAAAACCAGCATCTTGTGTGTATTTTGGATATTCAGGGTATATTTCTCCCACCCATAAGCCACGCTCGCCTCCATGCCATGGCCTTTGTCAGACACTACTCCATAGGAGAACTATTTGTATTGGAAGGGACAGAATCAAGCTCACACAGGGATGTGCCCAACATGCCCATTTGTTGTGTGGATCATCACATCATAGTGCATCCTAAACACAGTGAGAGGACCTTGAACCTGGGGACCAAATCCTCCTGATGCCTCCGGAACAGAGAGGACCTGGAGGACAAAATGCCTAAGGAGGAATGTCCCAGGAGGGCCCAGTGTGCCCAGGAGGTTGGGTTCCCATCCCTGGGCAAGGGATGCTGTGCTCCAGCACTCTCCCAGTACCCTCCAGCTCTCAAAGGGTGTGAGTGACAACCACCCCACAGTAACCCCCCCAAAACAAGTGGGAACCCAGCCTCACCCCTAACACACTCTTCCTGGGCCATGGGGTTCACTAGCGTGGACACTGGCACTAATGCAGCCTCCTTTCCCCTTGCTTAAGCTGAGAGATGTGGAAAACTTGGCAACAGGCTGATAAACAGGAGCTTTCCGCTCTGCTAATTGGCTTCTCAGAGTGAAATGACATCTATGTTTAATATGGCAAGTGATTTTACATATATATATATGTGTGTGTGTGTGTGCTTAAGTGGATGAGTGCACCCAGGAGCCATTTCAAACAGCAAGCAGCAGTTCCAGCTCCCGCATCTCTGCTTTCCCAGGTGATTCTCCAAGCTAAAGTGGGGCTGGTGGAGAGGAGGAACTCCCTGCAGAGAGCTATGGGGGGTCCCTGCACGGGCTCCTCTGCCTTTTCCCCCTGGTTTCCCTTCCCTGGGAAGGCAGCAGAGCAGCTGGGAGATGTGTAAAGGAGTCGCAGAGGAAACGGTTCTTCCCAGCAGGGGCAATACAACTATCACATTGCAGATGTAAAAATACCGGCAAACCCCCCCAAGTGTTCAGAGCCTTCCACGTCACGCCATGCCAGGGACCATCCATCCGTCCCTTCCTCCCGCCCTGCCGGCAGCCTGGGATGCTGCTCCCTCCGCAGATGAAATCAGCGGCTGAGAGCATCTCCCAAGGTTTCCAGCCGCGGGCTGGCTGGGCAGGCACCCACGCAACACGGCTTCCAGCCCAGAGCATCCCCTCGCCCACGCCGAGAGGGCCTTCCTCAAACAAATGACTTCCAAATGCCTGCCTCTGAGGCGCGAGGAGAGAGGGAAGCCCAGGTTTACACCTGGGTCTGCTCATAACCTAAAGAAGGCAGCAGCTCCACTTAAAAACACCACTGCCTGCAAACTATCAAATTAATCCCGGGATTTCAACAGCTTTTCTTCATTATTTTTCGTCTCAACCAAACCACAAATTTACTTAATGACTAAACCAGGCAAGCGAGTACTTTGTTTTCCAGACAGCGGGAACCTTTCTAACGGGATCCAGGTTTTCAGAAAACACGTTTACCTAACGCCGGGCGAGGGAGAGGGTCCATTTCTGAGATGGGTTTGATGCTTTTTTTAACTTCCCCAAACCCGCCAGCATCATGGTCGGGGCATCTCCGAGTCCCGAGCCCAAGGAGAGGCACTGAGCGGGGTGAGGAAGAACACAATAAGAACACTGTGTTCCAGGAATGATGGAATAAAGGCAAGAGCGTGCTTTTGGCTGGCAGGATTCAGCGCTGTAACTCCGTCTGCCGCTTTTCTTCTCCGTCTGAAGCAATGCTGTTTGTCCACGCTTCTCTGAAATGGAAAGTATTTCCTCTTGCCTGTTTCGTTCCAAGGAAAGATCTGAGGAGGCCTGGTATAACCAGGCAGAACTGGGGATTCTCCAGTACCTCGACTCTTCTTTGCCAAAATTTCTGCTCAACAAGAAAGGGCTCACAAGAAAGAAATTACAAGCAGATTTCTCTGCAACCTCAGTAACTTAAGACCAGGGCCTGTAGGATGAGTAAGGTTTTGGAAGAGAACAAAGCATCCAGCTTTGGCCAGTGACTCCAGGCCATTCCCCTCCTTCCTACGTACCTTCGGAGCCTCCGGAGTGTTCAAGAACATGGGATGGGGCAAGGCACGGGCAGGCACGTGATCTACATGCACGTGGACCACATTGGGGAGACACTGGAATCAAAGGGCAAATAAGGGTCTGGGCTCAGTCCTGCCTCTTGTCACCAAAGCCTTTCAGGAGGGCGCAGACCCCAGCATGGCAATTCATGGATAAATTTCTCAATACTTAAATCCCAACAGTGATGTTGCCGATGGCTGAAATGAAAGGGGAAGATACGCAACTCAAGGGGGCTCCATTTGATGAAGGCTACTTGCAGCTTTGGCATTTAACTGCTTGTGTCTCTCACTGGGCCACGTAACATGGGCCGAGCCACACCGCAGACTTGCCAGTCTCTCTTAAATCCTCAATTTATTGCCAACAAACTTGGTATCTTAACAAAATTACAAATTCTGGTGGCAAAAGAAACCGGTTGATGCACTATTTTGAACATCTACGGGGCACCTGACTTAGCACCCCTCAAAACCACTCAGGTTTGTTACCGAGGTCCTTTAACGAAGCTCTACTAACGATGAGGTGGGTAGGATTACTGAGGGACGCCTAGCAATAATCCTGCACAATATAAAAAAAAGGGCTTTATTTCCCAGAATAAGGTCTGGCTCATCAACACACATGAAACGAAGAGGTCTGCCTCCAAGCAGAGTCGCTCACTGCTGTCTTAACTCCAACAGAAAGGATCCAAGAAGCTCCCCCAATTGAACAAGAACCTTTGAGGTGACCGAACATCGACCTCAGCTGGTAACAAAACCAAGAAATGGAGGGCTGGCAAGACCTGGCAGAGATAAAGCTGAGAGTCAGGACTTAATAGTGCTCCCAGAGGGGAGATGCAGCTGATTAGAAACTTCCTAATCTTCTCTCTTGGTGTATATTAAAGGTCAAGAAGTGGGATCAGATATTGGCAGCACATGAAAAAACAACTCAGTCGAGCAAAAGACCTTCACAAAGACGTTTCATACCTTCGCATTAAAAATTCCTGCAAAGCCTTATTTAGCTTTACTTCTATCCAGGGAACACATTTAAGTTTAAAGTCAAGAGACCATTAGATGGGGATAGAAAAGAAGATTCCCCCCTGCAGACTTCTGCCTCCAATCAGTACTTCCTAATGAGAAGGAGTTCATAAGCACCAGTTGATGGCAACCACGACAGATAAGTAGGTCTCAGAAGTGCAGCACCATGAAACAGAGCTTCTCCCGCAGTCCTCTGGGGTCTCACAACCTCCCCAAACGGGGTCATCAAGGGGTACTCGTTGGCTCACGTTAACGAATGGCAGGCTCTATCAACAACAAAACACTGGCAAGCTGCAAAAAGCTTTTAAACATGCTCTATCATTTCCTGCTACACTCTGAAGAGACATCAGCATCACAGTAAATGTATAAATCATAACTCGGTCTCCTGGTCCCTACTGGGAGCCCCTAACCTGAGGTTCCCTTCCCTGCTCAAACTGACCCGGCTGATTCAATGCAGCGGTTGCGGCAAGGTGCGGGTGGACTGAGTCAGGCTGTCCTTCTAAGACAAGGTCCATCAGAGGCTGACAGCAATGACAAGTCCCCAGAAGAACTGTAATAACAACAAGAAGAAGGAATGAACCACGCAGAAACCGTGTCTGGGACAGACAGATGCTGTTAAAAAGAAATCTCTCCTTTTCTAGAGATACTTGTGGTTGTTTCCTCTTGGAAGAGTTTAGCAGACTAACAGCACGTATCTTGCTGCTGGCCCCAGAAAATAAGCATCCAGAGGGAAGTTAGTCTTGTGAAGATGCTACAGGCAGCCTTCCTTTTAAATAAGGACCAGAGTAACTCTTCCTCAGATGGGGCAGAACAAAGTCTTCCTTCACAGTCCTAGTTTTGGGACAGCCACCAAACCTTGCACCTCCAGCAAGACCTGGAAGAGAACCCATCAATCGCTGCATCGAGGTCACGCAAAGTCATATTGAAAGATAACGAATGAAATCAGCTGATTCAGTTTCTCATTTCTTGTGGTTGTACTTTTTACCAATGGATCTAAATTCAGTGGCTGACTCGCAAACCAAGAGTAAAGAATTCAGTGGTGAGAAAGATGGAGAAGAGCATCCGAAGCCAGCCGGCGCGGGTCATTAGCAACCCCTCTACACCCCCTACACCTTGACCATAATCAGAAGGACCCTGTTGGGCATGCTCAGCTCTTGAAGGTGACAACATCTCCAGAGGCATTCACTAAATAAAAACCAGTTCACCTCATTTAAATGGATATTAAAACGTAGTGGAAAACAGCTAAAGGAGGCAGGGAAGGAAAAAAAGTTAAAAATAATGAGTTACTCGCAGCAAATTGCACAGGAGCTCACAAGGTAGCTCCTGGGACCCTGCAATACCAGAAGGTCCAGCTGAACTCCAGAGCAGAGGGGAGATGAAATACCTTTCACTGTAGCACAAGGGTGTTATGGAGGCTGTTGGGAAGCTGATAGACACAGTCCATCCCGTTACGGGGTTTGGCCACTGCTCAGGGAAGTCCTGTAGTATTTTCTCTGTGCACTCCACAGCAGGTGAAACTTGCTTGTTGTTATGCCTTATGCAATTTCTTCTGCTTTGGTTCTCACCCATTAGAACAGGCAGATATATGGGCTTTTACCTTTATTACACAAATTCCACTGTATCTTTTCATCTGGTATGCATTATTGTGGGGATATATACGAAGTACCATGTCCATTTAAAGTGCTGTAAAAGAGCTGTTTGAACTCTCGTTCCATTCCTACATATCTTTATACAATTAAAACCAGTTGACGATTCCATTTAGGAAAAATAAGTGACAAAGCATGAATGTGCTTTTTGTTCTAAACAACTTAGCCACTGCTCAGATAAAAGACAACTGTATTTTTTTTAACCTCAGTTTCTTAAAGGCAGAAGGGGAGGTGATCAAACCGTGTGTTTCCGTTCATCTCTTTTTACTCCCTCCAGAGATTCTGAGTACAAGGGATTTGCTGACACCCAACCAAATTCAACAGGGGAGGGAGGCCCCAAAGACACTGTGACAATTAGGAAGGTGTGGAGGAACCCTAAGTGTCCTGAATAATGATGAGGCTGTGCCTTGAGCTCAGCAGAAAATCTCCAGGGAGAAAAGATCTTACAATGGCCTCAAACGCAAAGAGAAGTTTCAGCTCCAGCTGACACCTCCCCAGACACTGAAGTCAACACGGGCCCATCGCAAAAGCCACATTTGGGGAGCCCCAGCGCTGAGACCTGGTTTAATTCTGCATTTTGGATGGCCATGGATGAGCCCCAAATCACCTCCCGTTGGCACGATGTGTTGCTGCTACCGTTCTCTTCTTCTCTAGCAGAGCACCACGGCTCCTCTGACCCACCACCACGTGCTGCCACCACCCCGGCTGCCATAATTAGAAATGAAATCCCACAGATGAAGGAAAAGGCTGTTTTCTGTGGAGGGTCTGGAACTGTGAAACACCGGAGTCCCTCTGCATGACACAAACACACCATCTGTTACAGAATCCATACGTGCCATACTGCACATACAGGACTGCATTGACTGAGTAGGTAATACAGAAACACCTCATTGCTTTAGATGTTTTCTCCTTCAGACAGCAGGGAAAACAGCCTACAGGTTTGAAAAAAATATAGCTTCTACTCACCTCTCTTGTGCCCATGTATTACACTATCTCTTACTGATCCTGCACTACCTCTGCAGAACTTCATCTGCTCCAGGCACAGCATAAATGGATTGATATCCTTATTTTCCCCCTCTTTGTACTTTTACATCACCTAAATCTCATGCTGAATGTAGCATTATTCACTTGGCTGGAGATTCTTCTACGGCAATTTTCACAAGTGAATCTTGTATTTATCTGGGATGCTATTCTGGAGGAAGGAAAAGCTATTATCCTCTTATGTACAAAAAAGCCAACTGCAATGCTGAAATAGTCAAATTTTTTTTCAAAACGTGGATGCTCAATTTGAAATGCTCTGGGCATAGTACTCAGCATTTTTTGTAAGAGTTCTGCCGTGATGCATGCTCAGCACATCAGGAAGTCTGATCTGGGTCTTAAGTTGCAGACAGAAAGCTAAGGCACACACGATGACTCGCCCAGGGAGAAGAGCTGTCTTACAGGATGTCACGGGCAAAAACTAGCACAGAAGAACCTCTGTTTTTCTGCTTGCACCTCCCGTCTCTTCCACTGCAAGGCCTTTTAACGATGCAAGAGGTAACGCAGGTGCCCTCTGCACCTTCCTTCCCACCCGCCACTACCCGTCCCACGCACTGAACCTGCAAGAGTCCTAAAGAGAGAGTCTGTGACCACACATCAACAAGTAGCTACAGGAGCAGAGGAAGTTGTGAAACGCCCTGTGATAGCACCGTGCATCAGACTTACACCACCCCATGGCTACAGGGGGCAAACCTCCCCAGCCCCTCTCTCCCGTTCAGCTTTATGGGTCCAATCAAACGGTCGGGGTCAGCTCACGGCAAACAGGGTTCCTCTCCTCCAACCTGCCATCCCTATGCACAAAAGGGAATTCTACCCCATTACCAAAACCGGCTGAGATTAGTGGGTGAGCAGCATCTTCCTTGGGCATAATGGGCTTGAACGAAGGCTGAACAGGCACCTTCAGCTGTAGCCCCTGAAAACTCCAGGGAGCATCAGAAAACCCCTTTTCCAGTTTCAACCCCCTGGACAACCTTGTCTCTTGCAAGGTCCCAAGACCACCCTCCTCACCTTCTCCCCATCACTGCCCAAAAAGCCTTTTATTCTGAGTGCCGTTCCTGGAGGATGCAAGAAGAGAGCTGGCTCACCTAGCGATGAGCGTCGGAGACTCCAGAATCATCATCATCAACAGGAATTGCACTTTCCAATCTCAGGTCTTAGCCATGAGCATCATCAAATACACTTTTCAGATACTCTGGCTGCCAAAATTTTAAACCATGGACTCCAGAGCTCTTACACTTTTCGCAAGCTTATAATTTAATCAAATTGGACGGATTCTCACACAGAGAGAAAAAGGTGTGTTCCAGCTGCCAGCGTCCCTCCCACCTCCAGCAACCCACTTGCCAAACGATACGCCCCTGCTTCAAAGTAGGAAAGCTGGAAGGTTATCAATGAAAAGTACATTGTAAGAGTCTGACATGAGCAAAACAATGTAATTTCCTCCCCCTCTGTTTTTGCTAAAATTTGCCAAAATAATTCAGCCCTAGGCAGAATCTCAGCATGGAAGAACACCAAACAACACAGTCTGATAAAGATATGAGCAACTACAACACAGTTTTATATAATGGGAAATGTTAGGCAACCATTACTACAGCCGTTGCCGCCAGCTCCGCCTATAGAGTTAAAGGAGTGATATTTTAACACCACTATTAACCGCCCCCCCCACCCGCACAACTACAAGCGAGCCTGTAACGTGAGTCATGATATCCTTGGCATACGGTGTGATGGCGGAGCTGATGAAAGCGCCCGTCCCCGAACCTGTGTGTGAAAACCGTGGATGAATTAACCAAAACGTGCAGGAGCTTGTGACACCGATGTCTGAGCCTGCACCATTTGCATCTGCAGTTGAGAGACTCCTGCCCGACACGACGCCACAGCACAGGGACTCGGGATGCCAAATTTTCCTGCTGGTACCTCCTCGCATCCAGGGAAGAGAGAAAGCAATATTTGCCAGTGGTTCTTGTTTTGGGACTGATCTTTCCGGGCTGTGTGGATACCCCGGGGTACACGATGTGGAATTCACAGCGTACATAAGTGAGCAAAGAGAGGCTCATCTGCTCCCTCTGTGCATGTTGCTAACACAGCAACTGCTCCATGGCATCATCTCCTCTCCTCAAGACGGTAACAGATGTCTGTGTACGCTGCAGACATGCCTTTGCTGTGCAGCTTTGAGCAAATAATAAACGAATTTACGAATTCCACTGCTGGTGACTTATGGAGATCCTCCAGGATTGCTTCGTTACCTGCCTGTGGGCAGCAGCCTGGTGGGATCACCGGCTAAAGGGCTGTAACTCCTGACCTCCATCAGCTGCTCTTAGTCTCACCACTGGAAGTCTACCTCAGTCCAGAGAAGCAATCACAATAATTAATCAGGCTGCTTTCTCCCGTAGCAAGGAAGAGGCCACTCCCAAGTAGCTATTTCCTGACACTAACCCTGCAAATCTCCCCCCAGGGTTTGTTCTCCGGGAAAAGTTAGGGAACAGGTTGGGATGAAGAAATATCTGCACATTTCCTTGACTGGGGCCAGCCCCAGGAGATCAAGAGGCCGTGCAGGTCTGTGAGGGGCTGCCCCAGGGATCAGGAAGAAGAATCTTAATTTACTGTTGGAGATGGGTGTCGCACCCAAAACACCTTCTGGGGGTTTTATTCTCTGCTGCAAGCAGAGGAGATACGGGGCCACAACAGGTCTCAGGACACTGCTCACAAGGACTTGGGCTTTGTGCTTGGGAATAACATCATTGCTGAGGAAGACTTCTGTCTCCCTGCTAGTTTAGGGCAAGTTCATGAAGTGAACTTGACTGAAAATGTGGGAAGGATCCTGAAGAGTGAACATAGCCCCAGAACGGTCCCTGCTCAGCTGCTGGTCTTAGAGAGGAGATGTTTCCTTCAGTCCTAAAGAGGACTACGGACCGTGATTCGATCAGCAGGGGAAGATGTGATCAGACCCTACAAAATCTTTTCTGATGCTGATCAATACCACTTTCCCCAGTGACAAGGACAAGCAGGCCAAGGTCACCTGCCTGGCTGAAATTCATCCCAGGAGAGCTGGCTGAACAGCAATAAGAAATCATCCCTTCAAACAGAAGTCTGAAACGTGTGGAACTTTTAGTTCTAGAGCAAGAAAAGATTTTGACCCAGTTTCAGATTTTAAGTCCATCTCCTAAACAAAAGCAGCTGAAGTTTAAATGAGCCAATTCTGCAGATCATTACGCTGCTATTACACAATTCCTTCTAATCCCTGAAGTGGGGAAGATGTGCCAACGCCAACCCAGGCACATCTTTGTCATTTCAGCTGGACTTCCAGCCTTTCCACTAAAGATTTCATTCTGCTAAACCACTCTTGACAAATGCCAAACACTAAAATCTCCCAAATATTTATTGTGATTTCTTTGGCCACGCTATCACAAGTGCCTAAATTCCCCCTCTCAGTTGGAGAGCTATCTAGACCAGAGGTCTCCACATCTTTCAGCCTAATAAACATCACAAAGGCTCATGAGCCCCTACCAGTAGTAAGGGAGAGATTGTTTGTGCCACAAAAGGAACAAAAATGACCAGCCATCCCCTGCTGGCTGCTCTCCTCCCCTAAGAACTTGGTCTAATCCCCTCCACCCCACAGCTCTTAAAAAACAATGTGCCAAGGAAAGGGAGCAAGCACTGTGCGTACTGGTTGGGGGG